>BSBM01000668.1:6855000-8055000 GCA_027924585.1 Larix kaempferi
GTTTATCACCACGTTTCTCTTTGACACTCGCCATCAAAATACATATAAAAATAACACGTCTTTACATCCTCTTCCTTTTAAATCCTCATCGCATAGTAATAAATAATGATTATTATGCATGCACATCCTCACCTTACAATGTCAATTAGGTCCAGGCGCATAGACAACCATAAATTATCAAATGTGTCAAATGTGTCAAAGAGTAAGCCTTTCCAATAAAAATTAAGACCCACCCTTCAAACTTAATCACCGAGTCCAATTTATGCAAATATTTTCGAAGTGGGGGGAAGGTTTGGCATTAAATGGTGTAAACGTTGGGGAATAAATGGTTTATATGTTGTATAAGGGCACGTGCGCGCTCCTCACGTGTACGCACGAAAAACATGCGTGCGCGGCTCTGTTACTAGTTTAAAAAAATAGATCTCTCTGTTTCCCGGGAATTCTACCAAAATCATGGGTTTCACTTCTTCCGCGGATTTCAAGCTCTCACAGGTTTCTCATTGGCTAACACTCATTGATATTTTGGACACTCTTTGATCTATTGGACACAAAATCACCCTTGGAATCTATCAAACATCTTCAGTGTTCTTGGAATCTAGTGGATTCATTCAAGCTACCAGTTTCCATTACAAGTGGAGATCATTTATATAGAGGTATGGTGAATTGTAAATGAGTCTTTTCATTCACAAGATTTGAGATGAGCCCATGCCTTTTTGTTTTTGTCATATTCCCACAACAACATCCATGCATAGATAACAATGAATTTGACAAGAAGATTTCCCAAGTTCACATCTAAAAAAACTCATATGAACACTAGACAAGATGAAGTATGCAACCTCCTCATTGTGTAATTAGTTCCCAAGTTAATTTTGTTCTTTTCACCTCATATTATGCTAGCAAAAAAAAACCACACACTCACTAAACATAACTAAAAATATCACTTTAACTCATCTACAAAACCTCAACTCTCTCATCTCTTATTCAATACCATTGTATGGAATGAGAATATCTGTAAGTATATGCACCTTTCCTTTCTCTATGAATCCAAAGATGATAATTTTCATCCATATTTACCATCCTTACAATATCCCCTCACCTTTAACAATGATTTTTTTTCCAAAAACCAAGACTTCCCCACTTCATGCTCTATTCAACATGATGATTGTTGGTATAGTCCCTAGTTCCCCACTCTCCAACACCTCCCCACCCTAGATATTGTACATTGAAAGGTCAAATTATATTTCTCCTAATCACCCTTCCCAAGACCATGATATTTGTTAGAAACCTTTGCATCCTCCTAAAGGTTTTGCACAAAACAAGGTATACATTCATTCTATTGTGATGCATTGTTGAATTCAACCATGGGTATTTTAAACTCAAAACCACATTCTATCATCTCAAGGTTTATAGATCTAAGGAAATAGTTTGTTGTTGTTTCTTCAACTCCTTAATGTGTTTTTACGATGGTAAAGGACATTGCCTCAAATGGAAGGATATACCATTCCACTAGGAAGACAAAGCAATCAAACTAGGTGCAAAGTCCTATAATTGATAACATTAAGGGAGAAAGCAAAAAATGCAATTAATTAAGGTTACCTTATTTGATGTAGAAAAACTATCAAACTATTCCCAAGGCATCTCTAGCCATCTCTGTTGTAGGGTGTTACTACCATAATTTTTATGAATTCATGGCCAGGCAAGACACTAGTTTCTCCTCTCTACACTTGACCAAACATCATCTATATTGATTGGAATTGTAAGGGATAATGATGTTTATTCGAACACAAATAAACCAACATAGTCTGTAGTTGTATATGTTAATTTGAAAAGTGGTAAGCTATGTTGGAATGTGTCAGGTTCATTGTATAATGGAACTAATATCTTATTTGTTGTTTCTTTTGTAGGGGTAGGCCTGATAGTTGTGTTAAAGAGAATTTTGGAGATGGGAAACTCATGAAATGCAAAAAAAAAAATAGAAGGAATCTTCCCATTGAAAAGGTCAATGAATTAAGAGAAAAGGCCAGGTTGGGAATGGAAAGATTGAGACATGGTCCTATCATTGCCCCAGATCCTGCCACTGATCCTAACACAGTTGTTGACATGAAAACCTCTTGTTCAGAACCACGGGTAAAGCGGTCACGTCCAAAGGACCTAACTCAAATTCCAACATCAACACAATCTCCAACCAACAATCCATCAACGAGTCATTCTGAAGTTCCTCACGACACAATAATTTTGGGAGATGCTGCATGTGTAGAGATGGACATACAAGCCTTGCTTAATTTTCAATCTCCCCAAGAAGACCACAACCCTGTCGACCACACTCCCATTATGGCCCAATCTATGAACAAAGCACCACAACAAACAAGCTCCGGTATTCATGTCTCATGTCCACCCTCCCTACCTCGACTGTCCAATGCAAGAAGAAGAACTCCTAGATGTATTCATGTGGATGAGAGTGCTATGTCGGGGCTTGAAGGCAAGTTGCCAAAATGCACTATCGAATGGCAATGCAACAAAATTGTGAAAGAATATTTTGAATCCAAAGGTGATGCAGGTAAATGTCAATTATTTCTATGTTTGTTAAAGTCACGTTCTTTAGCTGTTGTTAGGAGAATTTTGGGAATAAAGATGGTTAAAAGTTCAGAGGCCAATAGTCATATTGTTAGAAATCTCCAATTTGCATTTAATGCGATTGGGAAGAAGTCTCATATAAAAGATCTTTGTGTGGCTCGTCGTGTTTTAGCGGAATGAGTTGTAAGCAAGTCCACAAGGCAAGGTCGCCTGCTATCACACACTTCTCACATACTCAAATTAAATAGAAAAAACTATTAAAAAGTACTCTGTTATAAGAGAAAATATTGACACTCTGGGTGGAAACGATTGTTGGGATTATGTTGGTAGGTTGCCTCGTGCAGATAGGAAGCTAATTGATGCTTTTAAGTAGTTAGTACAAAAGTTTTGGCATGATCATACTAGACCTTCATCAAACCAAAGAGACATGCTAAAACTGAGAAAAGGTTCTACTGAACGTGAGCCCCATGTTAAACACTTCCTTGACACCACACAGACTGAACTCTATGAGAGATTCATGAATGAGCACACACAATTGAACCTTGGCCAATGGTCCTTTGAGAAATGCAAACCATGGTACGTTCGTATATGCATTGATCGGAACACTTGTTGTTGTAGATACCATGTAGAATATGAATATTATTATGACACATATAAATATATATTTTGTGATTTGCATACTAACATTGTGCAGGGCTGCAATGAATCCATACTACCACAAAAGTATTATAAAAAATTGTGTCTATATGGGACATGTTCTATGTGTAGTGGGTTTTCTCTTTTGAACCGTTGCATTCATGAACGCAAGGACACAGAATTTGGCATGATGGGTGTGGAGATGCAGAGCTTCAAGTACGTGACCTATCAATTAAACAGTGTCAGAGAATGTAAAAAGATTGCATTGGTAAAGTCACAAGTACGAATGAATATTGCATATTTTTCATATTACACGTTGAATTTATGGCATATACATTTTTCCAAAGGTCACATTGTAATATTTCCCTTGTTTCCATGGTAACAGGTACCGGTATGTGACTTCTTGACGGAATTCTATGAGAAAATCGAGCAGTATGTTCAACATGTGCATGTAGCGCGATATCAAGATGAGTAGTATAGAAAATGCAGGGACACATTTCCCGTTGGAACCATAGTGTCAATTGTGGATTTTGCGGAAAATTACACCCTTCAGCCACAAAATGAAATCCAGAGTCAATACTACCATTCAGACCAAGTCAGCATCATGGTACATATTATGTATAGGCATGGGCCAGAGAGTAGCAATGACAAGAGGATAATATTGAAGGAGACAAACTTTTACATAAGTGATGATAGAACCCATGATCTGCATTATGTGCAACATTGTTTTCGAATTTTATATGATCAGTTGAAGGAGAGAGATATACGGATGGATCAGCATTGGATATGGTCGGATGGTTGTGCGGGCCAGTTCAAAAATGCCCGAGTATTCCAATGGATGAGTACTTTGCATAAGACTTGCAATGTGTCACATATCTGGAACTATTTTGAGACCGGGCACGGCAAAGGAGAGCATGATGGGGCCGGTGCATGCATCAAGACCGCACTACGAAGGGAAGAGATGAGGTTTGACAGGGAACCTCATATCCGAGATGCAGAATCCATAGTTCAATGGTGCTCCGCAACAATGTCAGAACGGGCAAGAGATCAACAAACATCATCAGTGGCAAGACGTGTGGCGAGCAATTTTTGGCTAGTGGTTGACATAGATCAATCGTGTTCCTATAGTTGCGGCACAGTACAAGGAACACATGGATTTCATTCAGTTCGAAGCTCAAACAACCACATATTTGAAATATGGACGCGAAAGCTTGCATGCTTTTGCAACCCTTGCAGCAGCGGTGAATGGGATGAATGCGAATGCATGGACTGGGTTGATGAATGGGATCGTGTGTCACTTGTAGTAGACCAACGTGCAGTTGTTGAAACAAGCTAGTTAGAGGAGGGTCAGTCAGCGATTTCTACAGACTATGAGCATATCTCAGATCTTGTACAACCAGGACACATATATGCAGTTGTTGCACCAAAAGACAATGAATGGGGCGTGGATTATTGGTTGGCATGGTGCATCCAAGGTAAGCAAACCCTCTACGGATCATTAATCAACGATGAAGGAATTGAATTTCCTACTGGCTCGATGGTGGTTAAGGGGGAATATCTTACACGAGATGGGAAGTCAAGAAAGACTAGTGGGCATGTATTCATGGATTACAGACCAGGTTTAGTGGTGTATCACTTCACAAACTTGATCGTTGGCACAAACATCCATCTTCAGACAATGTCAAGCAAGAGCTCAACCAAGGTACGATACTACCTGCCTCATTCAGAGCACGAGAGATTGATGGAGACAATTAGCAACAGAGAGGATCCAGATGGATTTATTGAATGAGACCAGTCAACTTTACATAAGAGAAAGAATTGCATCAAAGAATGTTATGTTCTACATCAAGGTATGTGTAGTTTTATGTTATTTCGTTGGTACATGCATTTTTTGTTGATACATACATACATACATGTCTTTGCCTATGTTTTTTATTTTTCCTATATGTATTAAACTTTTCCATGCTTCTCTTTTATGTTGAATAAAATGGTGATGTGATTTGGATCAAATTTGAGTAAATTGAGTTAGTATTTTCTTAAATATATCTATTTATGTTTGTAGCATTTGAAGATAGTGGTTTTGATAGGTTCTCAAGATTAGAATTACCTAGGTTTTAGGAATTTTTTTGAAGTACATAGTCTATTACAATGGTCTTGAAAATTTAACTTGGTAGATGAAACCTTCTAGGAATCCATGTATGGATAGAAGGGTCTTCCACTTGGGGTAGGGAGTTATCATAACGTTTCAAGGGTGGTATTTTTGAGATCTATACTTGAGAGGGACTTGTCATCATCATAGATAACCACTTAGAGGGACTTTTCATCATCATCACCAACATCATCTCTAGGCTCCTCATCAACATCTCCATCATCATCATCTTCTTCATCATTACCATCACCATCACCACCATCGTCAACGTCTTCATCATCGCCACCATCGTCAACGTCTTCATCATCGCCACCATCTTCATCAACATCATTAACTCTAACTCTAACCCTAATTCAATTTCCTTCTATAAATCTAGCCCCAACCCTCACCCAAACCCTAGCACTAATCCATCTTCTTCATCATTTCCATCACCATCACCATCACCATCACCATCACCATCACCATCACCATCACCATCACCATCACCATCACCGTCACCATCACCATTGCAGAGTTGGCCCCCGTGTGCAAAAATTGCACACTCCCTCACTGAGCAAAACCCTAGTTTCCAAGATGGACGTACAAGATGGCACCGGGGCCACGAGACCAAAGGAGAGGGGTGCCCCTGGCACTATCCCGACATCCTGAATCCAATGGAGTTAACGGTTCGTCGATTGGAGCCACGGTCGTCATTCTATGGCTCGTTCCGTCTCGCATCCAAAAGGCATTCAGGGACACCTAGTGGATACCTGTCGGGGGCATAGAAGTCCAACCGTGCAACAAAACCAAGCTTCAGGGAGTCCTGCAGGTGTGTCTAGGTAGTTTCCGTATGGGAACACTGGCTGTAAGTGCCCGGCGGACGATATTGCAGAGTTGACCCCCGTGTGCAAAAATTGCACACTCCCTCACTGAGCAAAACCCTAGTTTCCAAGATGGACGTTCAAGATGGCACCGGGGCCACAGGACCGAAGGAGAGGGGTGCCCCTAGAACTATCATGACGTCCTGAATCCAATGGATTCAACAGTTCATCGATCGGAGCCACGGTTGTCATTCTATGGCTCGTTCCGTCTCGCATCCAAAAGGCCTTCAGGGACACCTGTTGGATACCTGCCGGGGGCATAGAAGTCCAACCGTGCAGCAAAACCGGGCTCCGGGGAGTCCTGTAGGTGTGTCTAGGCAGGTTCCGACTGGGAACGCTAGCCATAAGTGCCCGACGGACGATTTTGCAGAGTTGACCCTCGTTTGCAAAAATTGCACACTCCCTCACTAAGCAAAACCCTAGTTTCCAAGATGGATGTTCAAGATGGCACCGAGGCAACGGGACCTGAGGAGAGGGGTTCCCTTGCCACTATCCCGGTGTCCTGAATCCAACGGAGTCGACGGTTCATCGATCGGATCCATGGTTGTCATTCTATGGCTCGTTTCGTCTCGCATCCAAAAGGCCTTCAGGGACACCTGCTGGATACTTGCCGGGAGCATAGAAGTCCAACCGTGCAGCAAAACCGGGTTCCGGGGAGTCGTGTAGGTGTGTCTAGGCAGGTTCTGATTGGGAACGCTATCCATAAGTACTCGTTGGACGATTTTCCAAAGTTGACCCCAATGTGAGGGCCATCCAAATTTGCTCAAGGGGGCCATTTCTTGTTTGGAGGCCCCCGGGCATGTGTGGCCATCGTGGACAGGTCCACTGTGGCCACGTGGACCTATGGGGGTTGACGAAATCCAAGTTCGCTCGCCGGTTTGGGTTCTGTGGCCCTGGGGAAAATCCTCCAGGTGTCCCTGAATGGCCCCGGCGTGCCTGTGGCACCCGGACCGTGGCTCGGTTCGCAAATCCATTGACTCCAACGGGTTTTAGCTAGGGGACCCCCCACAGCGTCCCTTGAAGACCCAGAAGCGGTGCTAACGAGCCATCTCTGGAGCTAGGGTTTTGCTCAGTGATGGCCATTCCAAATTTTCTCACGGGGGCCATTTCTCGTCCGGAGGCCCCCAAGCGTGCATGGCCACCACAGACAGGTCCACTGTAGCCACGTGGACCTGTAGGGGCCGACAGAATCCATGTCCGCTCGCTGGTTTGGGTTCCGTGGCACCGAGGAAAATCCTCTAGGTGTCCCTGAACGGCCCCGGGGTGCCTGACTAGAATGCCCGTAGCACCCGGACCGTGGCTCGGTTCGCAAATCCGTCGACTCTGGCGGGTTCGAGACGGCGGGTTTCGGCGAGGGGACCGTCCACAGCATTCCCAGAAGACCCGGAAGCAGTGCCAATGGGCCATCCCCGGAGCTAGGGTTTTGTTGAGTGAAGGCCATTCCAAATTCGCTCAAGGGGGCCATTTCTCGTCCGGAGGAAGAAGAAGATCAATTTTCGACAAAACAATGTAGTTAGCAGAAGAAGATCAATTTTCGACAAAACAATGTAGTTATTACATGTGGAGGCAGTGGTTTCCCATGGAAAATGAGTGTAGGGTTGAGTAGAGGAAAGATGTTGGGAAATGGGCTATTACATTAGCTTTTCTGATGGGAAAGCGGTTTACAGAAGGAAATATGGAGGCTGTAGGTATCTATGCTTTTCTTCCGACGGAAATAGGATTTCCCTCGGAAGAAAAGCATATATACCTACAGCCGTCAAAGCATAGATACCTACATCTGCCCATCAGAAAAGCTAATGTAATAGCCCATTTCCCAACATATTTCCTCTGCTCAACCCTATACTCATTTTCCATGGGAAACCGCTGCCTCCACATGTAATAACTACATTGTTTTGTCGAAAATTGATCTTCTTCTGCCTCCGAACGAGAAATGGCCCCCTTGAGCGAATCTGGAATGGCCTTCGGGTGCTATGGGAATTCTAGTCGGGCACCCTGGGGCCGTTCAGGGACACTTTGGGCATTTGCTCCACGGTTTCGGACCTGTCGGAGTCAACGGATTTGCGAACCGAGCCACGGTCTGGGTGCCACGAGCATTCTAGTCGGGCACCCCGAGGCTGTTCAGGGACACCTGGAGGATTTGTCCCCGGGCCACGGATCCCAAACCGGCGAGTGGACTTGGATTCCATCGGCCCCCACAGGTCCACGTGGCCATTGTGGACCTATCCACGGTGGCCACGCACTCTCGGGGGCCTCCGGACAAGAAATGGCCCCCTTGAGCAAATCTGGAATGGCCATCACTGAGCAAAACCCTAGCTCCGGAGATGGCTCGTTGGCACCGCTTCCGGGTCTTCGGGGGACGCTGTGGGGGGTCCCCTAGCTGAAACCCACCGTCCCGGATCCGCCGGAGTCGATGGATTCACGAACTGAGCCACGGTCTAGGTGCCATGGGCATTCTAGTCGGGCACCCCGGGGCCGTTCAGGGACACCTGGAGGATTTTCCCCGGGGCCACGGAACCCAAACCGGCGAGCGGACTTGGATTCCGTAGGCCCCCATAGGTCCACATGGCCATTGTGGACCTTTCCACAGTGGCCATGCAAGCCCAGGGGAATCTGGACGAGAAATGGCCCCCTTGAGCGAATCTGGAATGGCCATCACTAAGCAAAACCCTAGCTCCGAAGATGGCTCGTTGGCACCGCTTTCGGGTCTTTGGGGGACGCTGTGGGGGTCCCCTAGCTGAAACCCACCATCCTGGACCTGTCGGAGTCGACGGATTCATGAACCGATCCACGATTCGGGTGCCACGGGCATTCTAGTCGGGCACCCCGGGGCCTTTCAGGGACACCTAGAGGATTTGCCCCGGGGCCACGGAACCCAACCCGACAAGAGAGCTTGGATTCTATCACCTCCCATAGGTCCATGTGGCCATTGTGGACCTATCCACGGTGGCCACACACGCCCGGGGGCATCTAGACGAGAAATGGCCCCCTTGAGCAAATTTGGAATGGCCATCATTGAGCAAAACCCTAGCTCCAGAGATGGCTCGTTGGCACCGCTTCCGGGTCTTCGGGGGACACTGTGGGGAGTCCCCTTGCTGAAACCCACAATCCCGGACCTGCCGGAGTTGACGGATTTGCGAACCGAGCCACGGTCCGGGTGCCATGGGAATTCTAGTCGGGCACCCCGAGGTCGTTCAGGGACACCTGGAGGATTTGCCCCGGGGCCACGGAACCCAAACCGACGAGCGGACTTGGATTTTGTTAGCCCCCACAGGTCCATGTGGACACAGTGGACCTATCCACGGTGGCCACGCATGCCTAGCATCCTCCAGACAAGAAATGGCCCCCTTGAGCAAATTTGGATGGCCCTCACATTGGGGTCGACTTTGGAAAATCATCCAGCGGGTACTTATGGCTAGCGTTCCCAACCAGAACCTTCCTAGACACACCTAAACGACTCCCTGGAACCCATTTTTGCTGCATGGTTGGACTTCTATGCCCCCTACGGGTATCCAGCAGGTGTCCCTGAAGGCCTTTTGGATGCGAGACGGAACGAGCCATAGAATGACGACCGTGGCTCCGATCGATGAACCGTCGACTCTGTTGGATTCAAGATGTCGGGATAGTGCCAAGGGCGCCCCTCTCCTCAGGTCTCGTTGCCCCGGTGCCATCTTGAACGTCCATCTTGGAAACTAGGGTTTTGCTTAGTGAGGGAGTGTGCAATTTTTGCACACGGGGGTCAACTCTGCAAAATCGTCTACCGGGAACTTACGGCCAGCGTTCACAGCTGGAACCTGCCTAGACACAGCTACAGGACTCCACGGAGCCCGGTTTTGTTGCACGGTTGGACTTCTATGCCCCCGACAGGTATCCAACAGGTGTCCCTGAAGGCCTTTTGGATGCGAGACGAAACGAGCCATAAAATGACAACCGTGGCTCCGATCGATGAACCGTCGACTCCGTTGGATTCAGGACGTCGGGATAGTGCTAGGGGCACCCCTCTCCTCTGGTCCCGTGGCCCCGGTGCCATCTTGAATGTCCATCTTGGAAACTAAGGTTTTGCTCAGTGAGGGAGTGTGCAATTTTTGCACACGATGGTCAACTCTGCAATAAACTCCGTCGGGCACTTACATCCAGTGTTCCCATACGAAACCTACCTAGACACACCTGCAGGACTCCCTGGAGCCCATTTTTGCTGCACAGTTGGACTTCTATGCCCCCGGGAGGTATCCAGCAGGTGTCCCTGAAGGCCTTTTGGATGCGAGATAGAACGAGCCATAGAATGACGACCGTGGCTCCGATTGACGAACCGTCGACTCCGTTGGATTCAGGACGTCGGGATAGTTCTAGGGGCATCCATCTCCTCCGGTCCCATGGCCCTGGTGCCATCTTGTACGTCCATCTTGGAAACTAGGGTTTTGCTCAGTGAGGGAGTGTGCAATTTTTGCACACGGGGGTCAAATCTGCAAAATCGTCTGTCGGGCACTTATGATGATGATGATGGTGATGGTGATGGTGATGGTGATGGTGATGGTGATGGTGACGATGGAGAAGATGATGATGATGGAGATGTTGATGAGGAACCTAGAGTTAGAGTTAGAGTTAGAGTTAGGGTTAGAGTTAGAGTTAATGATGATGATGGATATGGTGGTGATGATGAAGATGTTGATGATGATGGTGATGGTGACGGTGACGGTGACGGTGATGGTGATGGTGATGGTGAGGATGAAAAAGATGGCTTAGTGCTAGGGTTTGGGTGAGGGTTAGGGCTAGATTTATAGAAGGAAATTGAATTAGGGTTAGAGTTAGAGTTAATGATGATGATGAAGATGGTGGTGATGATGAAGACATTGACGGTGGCGGTGATGGTTATGGTGAGGATGAAGAAGATGGTTTAGTGCTAGGGTTTGGGTGAGGGTTAGGGCTAGAGTTAGAGTTAATGGTGATGATGAAGACATGATGATGATGGTGACGATGGCGGTGATGGTGATGGTGATGGTGAGGATGAAGAAGATGGATTAGTGCTAGGGTTTGGGTGAGGGTTAGGACTAGAATCATAGAAGGAAATTGAATTAGGGTTAGAGTTAGAGTTAATGATGATGATGAAGATGTGATGATGATGGTGACGGTGACGGTGATGGTGATGGTGATGGTGAGGATGAAGAAGATGGCTTAGTGCTAGGGTTTGGGTGAGGGTTAGGGATAGAATCATAGAAGGAAATTGAATAAGGGTTAGAGTTAGAGTTAATGATGATGATGATGGTGACGGTGACGGTGATGGTGATGGTGATGGTGAGGATGAAGAAGATGGCTTAGTGCTAGGGTTTGGGTGAGGGTTAGGGATAGAGTTATAGAAGGAAATTGAATTAGGGTTAGAGTTAGAGTTAATGATGATGATGAATATGGCGGTGATGATGAAGACGTTGACAGTGATGGTGATGGTGATGGTGATGGTGAGGATGAAGAAGATGGTTTAGTGCTAGGGTTTGGCTGAGAGTATGTTCTAGGGTTTGGGAATATGGTTTGGAAATAGTTCTTCATTGAATCTCATAATTTTCCTATAAATCAAAGCCATGGGGTATACTTGAAGAAGAGAATAATTGTAAGGTCATGTGGGAAGAAAGAGCTTGGAGATCAAACACCTCATTCTCTCATCTTTACCATTCATTGTATTCATTCTTACTTGACTTATTTCATTAAGGAAATAAGTGTTCTTCAGCCACTATAGCTAGAGAGAGATTTTAATAAGGAAAATGACCCATCCCAAGGAGAGTGTTGGAGCTAAATTGCCTCAAATCATTTTTTTTCAAATGATGTTACACATTTGTATGCTTTTCCATTTGAAGAATATATGAGTTTTGTTTTTTCCATCCATTTATTGTATTTGAATTACATTCTTGTATTTAATATTATGATATGATTGCTTGCATGCTTCTTAGTTATTTATTTTCTATTATAGTACTCTCATGCTTGTCAAATAAATAACCATTGTATATTGTCTCGCTCACAACTTGGATATATTAACAAATTTTGCTCATCATTGCAACAAAATCCCTAAAATAGATTGACTACTCCATTTTGGGTTTAGAATCTTGATCAGTTAATCTTACTTACTAGGTTGTTTTTAGTTGTTTTCTAACCTCTAGTGACATGCAAAGTCATTAACTAGCATGCAAACTTACTTAGCAACCCTTGTAAGGAATCAAGGTTTTTGGAATCTTATTTTGCATGATCTTGATGACTTGCACTTTTTTTCTCTTTTTCTCAGAAGAGTTCAATGGTAGAATCCCTAATTTTCATTAGTGTTCCATAGTGGCCAATGTAATATGCATGCAAATTCATTTCATAGGAAGTGTAACTATTTACTTGTGTAACTTGCATAGTTATCTTTGTAACAAGTCGTGAATTTTTACTTAGATTTAATTGTATGTTTTGTCAGTAGCTTAGCTTGAGGGAAACTTTACATTTTCCAAGAATTGTAAGTTGATTTTCTTGTAATTTTACATCTCATCAACCACGATTATTAATTAAATCACTTAAGGGATAGAAGGTGGACTCATAATTCCTAAGTGTCTAATCACATAAATGGATTATCATTTGTCATTTGCACATGGATTCATAACTAAGGCACTATATACTACCTTTTGAATTGTTATTTTTATTGATATTATTTAAACTCATCTCAAAAGAATAGTTAAGAATTTAATCAATTACCACTTGCAGTCATTTCCATTATGTCATGTCCCCTCCCATCGTTCCCGAGCAAGGCAGAGAACATGACACTAAAACCACTTGCACAGGTTTGGTAACTTCTATAATGTAAATGATTAGATGATTGTAAACATTCATTCAATAAACCATAAACATTTAGGGTATGTTGTGTGTAATTGCTTAAGACAAATTTGTGAAATAATAACCATTCAAATAACATGCAATTAACACTATGATCCACGGATGAGAGTTCTGAATCGAAGACAAAATCATGTATGCAAAAATGTAATCAAGGACAAACTCATATACACAAGCGCAAATCCATTTATTAATATGCAAAAATGATCCAATCATGTACAATTTTTGGAAAAATGGAACATCGTTCCCAGCATCTATATAATGGCAACTCGTGCCCCATACAAAAAAAGGCAACTCGTGCCCCGTACAAAAAAAAGACAACTCGTGCCCTATACAAAATATGGCCCATGGTGCCCTGTACAAAATATGGCAACTCGTGCTGAAAATGCCACATCGTGGCTACTGTACATAGGAGGGTCTCTCAATCTTCCTGCCCAGCCTCGGAGCTCCTAGGTGCATCTCCAAAATCAATCTTCCTCTTCTTCGTGCTAGAGGAAGCTGGGTCCTTCCGGCGTCTTTGAGCACGTCCCCCTGAGCCCTGAAACGACAACAATAATATGTCAACTTTTCCTAGAAATTATACAAGTATAAAACATAATTTAAAACTAAAAATAGTTTTCAAATCTTGGATAACTCACCGCATGCGAGACTGTAAGTCGTGAGGGGGTCTCCCTCCTCCGTGATCCAAGTCTCTCGGCAATGCCACCCTACAACATTTAGAACAATCAGATCAATGTTGAAACTAGATGCATATAGTAATTTTCGTTAAAATTGAATGAGAGTTAAATGATAAACCAGTCAATCTCACTGTGAACAAAATCGGTTGGTCTTCGGGGCTGGCAGATGGAGTAGTCGGCTGGACAGCCTGCTCCAATGCTAGGGTGGACGGTAAAGGGGAGGATGTAGCCACATCAACGGTGGCTACACCACTGGGGGTAATAGTGGAAGAAGGGGGCGTGGCAGGAGGAGGCATGGACTGGGGTGGGGGAAGTGGAGATTTACGTCTAGGGCTATAAACCCCAATTGGATATAGTATGGATGGGTGCACCCTGGAAGGGGAAGCGAGTGTGATGGGGGAATGTGGGGGGGGGGTGAGGTCTGTGTTGAGGTAGCGGGATGGGTGACTGTGGATGGGTGGTGTGCCGTGGTCGAATGGGGGAGGGTGGGAACATGGGAAACTGATACGAAGGTGGAGCTAGATATGATGCATAAGGGGGAGCTGGATGGAATTGTGGTGCTATATAGGAGGGGGGGGCTGGATGGAAGGGGTTGGGGAATGGGGCATGTATGCCAGGGGATACAACTGGTATGTAGGGTGGCCGAAAGGTCGGGGAGGGAGGAATAACGGCATTGGCAGGTCGAGGTGCTCGCACCTGCATACACATTTATAACTTCATGGTTTAATATACAAAAATATAAATATACATAGACAAGTCATCGTATTTGAAATTAAATTTATGCTTTAATACACACAATACCTATGCACGGGGAGAACTACTGGTCCCCGATGGCGATGGCTGGTCGCTGGAGCCCGCGGACACCTGTGCGAACACTACAATTTTTAGACTGAATTTATAAAAACAATATTAACAATATTAAACACAATGAAAATGAGAATGACAACGATGGTACTTAGAAAACATGACTGCAATAAATTTATATTCAAGTTAGATGATATCCAATATTCTGAAAGGATAGAAGGTGGCATGGCATGAAATTAAAATTAAATAAGGTGAGAGGGCATAGAAGGTGACATGGTGAGCTTTTCCTTTTCTAGAGTCATCTCCATGAGTAGGTGAGCTTTTCATTTTCTAGAGTCATCCCCATGAGTAGGTGAGATTTTCCTTTGGCCCTAGAGAGATGTGCAGTGTCTCTTAAGCAAATGGAATTCATGTCCATTTACAAATTTGAATTGGAAACCTATGTAATGTGTTTGGGTTCTTGGTGAAGAGTTCCTAGGTTTTGATGTCTTCTTGTAGATTTGTAGTTTCCTAGAAGCTTGATTCACCCAGTGGAAAAGTATTTGCATCCCTAGAGTGAGGATCTCGAGTCCCTTTATTTCCATAACATTTACATCATCAAATAAAATGGCATCTCATTGTTTAAATTTGCAAAGAGGTGCTAAATAGCAGTTAAGTTAGTGTGCATGTTATTTAATACACTTTAGAGTGTTGATCGTTAGAAAAAGGAAGCAAGAGAAATCTTTTTCATGGTTAACTTACTTACAAGCTTGAATGTGCCATGTTCTTTTGCATTGAATGAGTAATTATGTGTTCTTGATTGAATAACTATGTTGTCAGAATGATATTACTTGATTGAAATCAAAGAAATCTTGAGTGAAATGAGTTAAATGAGTATTCTTGATGCCAAATCTTTTATTGAGTTGAATTTGAATCAAGATAATAACAAGGCCCCATAGACCATATTTGTAAGATTATCGCTCTTCCTTATGGGCCTTACATCATTTTCAAAAACTTTAGAGACAATACATGTGATAAGTTGTTTTACGTTGTTTATATGTCTTTCCTAATAGCATGTTTTATTAGTAGTATGATTACTTTCAGTCTCAAGTATTAGAATAAATTGAAAATCCCATGATAATAAACTAGGGTAATAAGGACATGAGAAACATCAGGTTCTTGAATTTCTAGAAGCTTGGCCACTATGATTCTCTTTTGGCCACTATGAAGACGTTGACTGTGATGGTGATGGTGGTGACAAAATTAATGAAAAAGGCTTGAGGAATGGAAAAGAAGATGATGATGTGGATGACTTGAAGAACACACATGGCATGAAGAACCATGGAGGTGGGCATTGGAGCCATTGGAACACCTAATGAGCCAAAGGACCCATTCTATGGTCATTTGTGGTTTGATGGGGCAGTGGAACCCCTGGTGATGGTCCATGCTACCATTTGATGATGGGCTTGATGTCCATTGAAAGCATGTTGATTAAATACTAAATGACTGACTCTTGATGGTGGAACCCACATTGAAACCCACATACAAATTGAATCATCCCTTATCTAATGGCACTTACGATGGATGTTGAAGCCCTTGAACCTTGAAGATGTCCATATGTGGAATCCTTGATGTATGGTGATGCAGACATAATATATTGTTGCCTTGGGGTTCTTGGAATTGTTTGAGGTCTATTGTTGTGGGTGTGATGGAGCCCTTGCCCTTATAATTTCTTGATGAAACCTTTGATGCTCAAGTATTTAAACATGATGATGTAGAAGCCCACAAAAAAAATGAGGAAGCCCTAAGTTTCTAACGTGGCCTTTGATGTGGTTGTGTGAAGTCAAACCAAAACAAGCATGCAAATAAAACATTGTATGTGAACTATTATGTGTCCATTCAAAGGACAAAGTTGGCTCAACAATTAAAAATAAAAATAAAATGAAAATTACATAGACAGGTCAATTGAATATCATGTGATATGATGTGCATGTACAACAGAAAGACATGACGATCTAGACAGTATGAAGAGACTAATATTTTGGGTAGCAGTTTGGTGAAAGGAGAGAATGATGTATTTGTGTATATCCTGGTTAAAATTATGACATTGATGATGAGCAGAAAGTGATATAAATGTGGATATGTTTGATATCTTGATAGTAGAATGATAATTTTCCTATGGTTAATGACAGTTTGATGACAGGTTAAAGATGTGAATGTAGATAGAATATCGATATGTTTGAGAAGATGCTGGACATGATGAAACAGGGACAGAATGATGATTGAAGACAAGGTGCTGGCAACAGATTGATGAATGAGATGATGTGAATAATGACATGACTGTGATATGTATGATATGTGACAACTATGCAATCGTAAATACAAGCAGGGTCTTCTATATATTTTCTTAGTAGGATCTAAGAAAAACTAGGCTGGGTCCTAGATGATGAGTTGGTGCTCATTGTATCAGTTGGTGCTGAATTGCCTCACGGTTGTAGTCGTTGAACCAAATACAAAAGATTACAAAAACTATATCTAGTCTCGTATTATGTGTTGATGTGTTTCATTAGTTGATAGTTAGTTCATTGATGAATATGATGTGAATGTGAAATGATGATATAAGAGTTGGTGATTGAAGTTGAAATTAAATAAAGTATAGGCTCACTGATTCACCCCCCCCTCTCAGTGAGCATTGTTTCTAACACAAATGTTTATAGTTTTGTTAGGTTTTCATGTTTGATAAGGTTTCATTTTTTTTTTGGGTGGGATTACACGAATTTATATCTCTCAAATAAATTAGACAATATTATAAACACAACTGTAAAATATGATGATAATATGGTAATTACTCAATGCTAATTAATTTGTAATTACTAAACACAAATTACTCGTAACTAGATCTAATTATTCAAAGTAAAGAAGTTACCTGTGTGTATGGTGCCGCAATCTCCTTTGCTTCCGCCATGGCTCCATCGAGGTCAAAGGGACCGACGTCCTCCCACCTGGGGGGTGGAGACCCGACACCCAATAACTGAACATTAAAACAAATAAAGTCAACAATGTGTACTTCAAAGTTAAATATATTAAACAATACGATATCAAATAAAATACAACAAATACTTGAACATTAAATAAAACAATAGCAAGCCTGATCCATGAAGCTCCCTATGGCATGCTACTGCGTATCACCATGGAAAGAATGACCACAGTGAGAACAACGATGTGTCGTTGTTCCAGCAGAACTAGATGGCCCCGCCTGGGTTCCACATGTACCCGGCATGTCTTGGCCACCACCCATAGACTGTGCAGCTGTCTGTGTCTCATTGATGTCCTCCCGGCTCTGGGAAGACATGGCCACAAATTTGGTATGTCTAAGCAAGTCATGTGTGTCACGTCTGACGGAGTCTTGAATCTCATCTAGATGGCTACCAAACCCGGGTGGCTGAGGAGGGGGGTTTGGATCTCTCCTGGGTGCAGGAGGTCCTCTAAGCAGGTTGCGGTGCGCCTGAGGTCGATCTTGGGTAGAGCCAAGGCCGACACCCTGAAACTCAGTGATGTCAAAATAGTTGACATGGTACCCTAGCTCAAACTCAGCCCACAATTTCTGAAGGAAATACTGTGGGACCTCCAAATTGTTGCACGGGGGCCTGTCAAACACCATGAACCACCTCTGTCTCTAGTTATCTCTCCATGGCTGGTAAATGCACCAGTCCATGCAAACCTGAGGCCTCGTCAAAGCTGGAGGCTGTCCGGTCGAGGGAACTATGAACTTGCTATACAACTGGGCTTTGCTGATGTTGAGGTCTTTTATTTGCTCTTTGGACAACCCAGTGGAGTAGTGTTCCCTCATTCGAGCCTTGTATTGGCTCAAGTTTGTTATCTCACTGTGTGCAATATTGATTGATTCAATAATGTTTTGAAGTGATGAAGCCAAGGAAACCCAAGAGGGTTCCCTGGTACTATTCAATTCATTACTTAGTGCCCTCAATTGATTTAAGTCTTGGTGTAATTGATCTTCACGGTTTTCATTGGGTTCATTAGGTTCATTGTTGGTTCCCATATTCTCTTCTGGAGGTCGGGTTTCATCAGATGGTGGTGGTGTGTTTGACATCTTGTTAGGTGTGTAGATAGGCTGCAATTAAATTTCCTTGGTTTTTTAATGGATTGTAAATTTTTTTAAAAAATTCAAATTCAAATGGAAAACAAAAAAAAAACAAAAATAAAGACAAATTTGTGCTTTGAGAAGCACTTACCTGGAGAAACGGACGGCACCGTGGTGTAGGGGCGACTGCTTGGTTTTGATGACAATGGGGGTACACAAGGATGCGTTCGTGGCGTTGAAGGTGCACCCGCGGGTTGGTAATTTAGCACACGGGTTTGTCAAAAATGACAAAACCCGTGAACTCTGTTTTTTTTAATAAAAAAACAGAGGCGCACATGTGCCACTAACGCGTGCACGCCAATATGTGCGTACGCGTCAAGGGCGCGTGCGCGCCCCTTTTGTCCACGTGGGCTGAACCACGTGGACGTTCGACATTCCCGAAGCAGGGACGCATGCGCGCCTTTGGAGGCGCATGCACGTCCTTTTTTTTTCGCTCACGCGCCCTTGTTGCGGTTATTTTGGGTACCGGCTTCGTGCGGGTACCCTAAAATTATAACAAAATAATATTAAAATAATATAATCTATGGGCAACTTGGGATGTTTTCCCCATAGTTACCAAAAAATTGCTGAAAATATCTAATACTGAGCAGATTGCTTCACTCTGAAGGGTGCAGTGAGTAGGTGGGGTCGTCATGCCTCATCTAACCCCAATAATGCTGAAATTCCCTGAACGTCCCCCCCAAATAGCCTGTGGGCCTTGTGACCATAAGGTGATGTCATCATGAAAAATTCCTAAGGAGGGAGGGCGCTATACTGAAAATGGACTAGGAAGGGTGTGTCAGGTGACTGAAGTAGGAGGGAAAAGCCTCATAGCTGGAAGAATTGTCATCGAAGTAGAAAACAAGTGGTGTGTCATGTGACCCAATGATCCACCCCTAGGAGCCTCAGAAACCAACCGTAGGGCTACAAGCCCTATAATTAGGCAGTCAACAATGCCACTAATCCATAATACTCCTTAGAGAAGGACCAAATGGTCCCTCCATAACCACCCCTCATAAAATGCTAGATAACACCCATCATGGTCCTGAATACAAGAACAACACTCTCTTCCTGGGAGCATATATGAAGGTGCGCTAGTACTGGTAACACGCAACACATTTACTATATTTAGAATGTGTAATATGAATTGCATGGGTTGTAGAAACTCTTGTTCATAGTAATTAATTATCATACATAGTTACTAAGGAAACATTGATAGATAATGAGGATATGGCACATACTAGCAAGTAAAGGATATGAAACTCATAAAGGTGGTGGGTGAATAATCCTTGTGGGAAGGTGCATGCATGATTGGAAAAGTTGTAGTATATGAACCAACAACTCATGTGTAAGGAATGGGAGTAAGTGATGTAATTCCATTATTGTAAAATTTTCCACTAGTGCAATAAGACATTCCAGAATATGGACCCCTCATATAGGTTCAAAAACCATGGTAATGATTTCTATGGAAGGGAAAGAAATTCTCATGATTGACTGAGGCTATGATGGACCTTGAAAATTTTCCAATGGGTGTTGGAATGGCATTGATGACAACACTGTGAAGTGCTAGAAAATCCAGGTAAGTCAATGTTGGAGGAAAGGTTTTCCTAGGAAGGAAATAAATAAATAAATATGGTGATTCAACTACAAGTTGGGAACCAAGAATGGTCATGTTGATCTTGGCTAGAACTACTCATGGTAAAGTGAGCAGTAATACAAGAATGAGTAAGTTGCAAAGATAACTCAATTAGGGAAAGATTGCTGCCATATTCAAGTGGAGCTTGAGGACAACTGAACATGACTAATGAAGTTGTGGCATTGCTAAAGAAAGATACATAAGGCTAAGAACATTTCTATAGAAAAAATTGGAGAGAAATCTCCATAAGGAAAAATTAAAAAACAGGGATATTTCTCACCCTAAACTTATCTTGATGTAGCATATGAATGTTATGATGGAAAGCAACATGCGTAAATGTTATATATGTGTTTAGATCAAGGAATTTATTTTTGGTGAGAGAATCATAGCTAATGATCCTTGTGTGCTTGGTAGAAAGGCTATGGATATGGATTGGATCAACTATGGTGTCCAAAAGGAAATTCCATGCTATGAAGAGAAATTAGAAAGGAAGAAGCCCATATCTCTTTTCTTGCTATTATAATTATATTTTTTGAGTTTTATATACATAAAATTAAGGCATAGGAATGTTGGAATGCAAGAGATTAGATAGATAGAATACATATGTACTAGTGGATGCGTTAAAATATGATGTCGCTAGTGCATGTGAATATCCTTGTGCATACATATGGTATTGCATATTGGTAAGTGGTATAGTTTTACATATGCAATGAGCCACTAAAGATAATTGTTGTGGTTGATGATGATTGCATGAGTAGAGATGGTTGAAGCATGGTTGAAGATGTTGATGAGGTGATTGCATATGACTTGTAACCTTGTGAAAAATGATAGGACAATAAATCTATGACCAAGAGGTTGGTGAAATCATTGTGCAATACTTTGCAAGAGACCAACTGATTAGGTAACCTCAGAGGTGTCGATGGAAGCTATGCAGGTAATGAGTTTACTTCTACTAATTGCATAAGTGTTGAGAGGGGATTAGCTAAGGATCCCTTCAACCATATTATTTAAATATCATGAATTGATATGCACATGATGGTTGAATGCTTTGATTTAAATTATATTCCACCAGGTATGGTGCGATAAAGGTAGGAAGACTTATACCTCCGTGACTATTTAGAATCTAGAATTCCTTCATGTGAAATTAAAAACCATGCCATGTGTGTGATGGCTATGAGTTAATAACCAAGGAAAGTCATGACTTATGGTCTTGATTGTGGTAATGAATGTCATGTGAGACAATCATGGGTGAATCTATAGTTTTGTTGGACATTGAAAGGCTATAGTGCTACACAAGTGTGCAAAGGTATCCTTACTTGTTAAATAGTGTCTTGGATTGTAACCTTCTTGCCGAAACAAAGATACGATCAAAGGGGAAATATATCCTGAGAGAATTGTGGAGTGGTGAAGGGAAATTGATTCTAGTACACTCGAGGGACCATTTAGTGAGAAAGGGTATATCATGGCATTGTGTTGGGTAGATAAGAAGGCATTTAGATGGTCGTGAAAGTATCAAGGAGGTGGTTGGATGATGCCTCGAGGCATTGGGTAGAACTTCCAAATCATCATTATGGAATGCATGACATGAGAATATGATATTCATGAATGAATACAAGGGTGCATTGAGTGAATGTGCATTGAGAGATTATGTAAAATTTCATGTGATTATGCACATGTGTGTGGATACATATGTTAGAATGCATTGTGTGAATGCATGCTTGTTCCATATTTCATTCAAATTAATATGCTAATAGTTGAAACGATGAATTATTGGTAAATTTATGATTTTGAGATTATTTCATGAGCTGTTATGGATGCAATGAAAGGATTGCTTGAAATTGGTCATGTTTTATTAGACTACGAGAATGTTTTATCAGGAGAACATGGTTGCTTGAAAATGTGTCTTGTATATGGCAGTGAGATTAAGCCATAATAAAGACTAGGGATATTGAATACACAATTGAAAGTGGAAAGAGAGTGATTGTGTAATCATGAGTATTGGAACATTTGTTTGGTTGAATAGATAATGTGATCATATCCCGCGATTCTATTGTGATAATGATGCATATAAATTGAATGTATTAATTTCATATGAAATATTGACAGTTGATAGTGATTGAATTATTTATTTGTCATAATTTAAGATCACTTCAGGGGCTATTGTAAATGTTGCAATGAAAGAATTTTATACATGAATAGTCGCAACTTGTTTGGTTGATTGAAATGTTCAAATTGTAGGTATAATACTATAATTGTCATGGATATGGTAATGAATGTAAATCGATAATGAAGTCTAGAAGCTACCATGTGCAAAGGAAAAATATTAGGAGAAGGATCTCATATTTGTGTAATTTGGTCTTTGTATGAAACATATTTGAAAAATTTATGATTGAAATTATTATGATTTTATTTCATGGTAACTAACCCTAATTTATAAAATCAAAAGTAACTTTTTGTTTTAACTATCTAGTAAATAAGAAAATCACATTGATACAATAAAAATGAACTCTTAGGAGGTTCATGGTGAAATAGTGTCTTGGACAATAAAAAATTGTCATCTTTGTGACACTCATAGGGTTGAAGATGTATTTTTTTAGGATGTTATATGTACACCCACATTTGATCTCAATTTCAAAATATTTGTTTTAATAGTGACCCTCCTAGTATGTTAACTCATAAAAAGTGATCTATAAATGCTCTTAGGGTTTTTCAAGCACACAAATAAAATCCTAAAACAAACCAAGTAATTATTTTTTTCATAATGTGCAAAAAAACTAAGGTTGGTCCACATAAATAACCATTATCATTATCATCAATACTAATAAATTCAAATGTAGACACCTATAATCAACCATGATCACCAAAATTGGTTAGAGTTAGTAATGTACTAGTAAGCTAGCATTAACACTCAAACATGGTCAACCCTCATAATAAGATTAGGAACCAAACTATTGATGAGTTAATAATATAAGCCATACTTAACCTCATTTTTGTTCAAATTCTTTTTCAAACCCATAAATTTTTTATTAGAAAATATAGTTTCCTTATTGGATGAAAACTTTGCTATTAAATGTTTTGGTGAGCTTTATTATTAGAATTTTAGAATTTTGGAAAAAATGAATAAATCAAAGTAGAGCTTTGCTTTATGAGGAGGGAGGTGCTTTACGTTCATGGAGATGCATTCTTGTGTTTCTAAAGTTCTTAACATAATATTAAAAAAAAAAGTCATGTCCAGCTAAACTAAAAAGTCACATACTAAAAAATCATCTCTTTTTCAAATGTAAACAAAAAATTATGTCTGCATAAAAAATACAAAAGTAACGTAATATAAGATTAAAAATAAAATAAAAATTACACATTAAAATATTGGATCCCTTTCCATGCTTGATATTACCAGGTTTAACATCGATCTATATTGATCTTATCTAAATTAAAGGAAAACACTTATAACTACGTCCTCTATTTATGTAACCACGAAGTATAACCATAACACTATTAACACCATAACCATAACATAACACTTAAAAGAATTAAACTTGAACTTTTTTTTTCTTCAGAGTTACGACTCACAAAACGATTTTTTTAATAAAAGAAATAAATCAAGGTAAATATTTTCGTCACGGCAAAGCATAAATGCACATGGAAAGTTCAGAGTTCTTCAACTTATAAATTCGCTCAGACGGAAACTGTTAGAATTCCATCAATATGGTTCAGTCAAACAATCCAAACCCCATTGAATAAGATACATCGAAAAGGTCACACATTCCAACACAATCGGTGTTCCACGGTCAAGGTTTTCTAGATCTTCATGAATAGCCAGTTACGCCTTTGCTTTACCTGCATTCATATACTTCTCATGTTTCTCGGCTAGAGATTCGGAGGACTACGTTGTCTTAAATGAAAATCCAACGAAGCGCACTTCCGTGTCAATGAACGCCTTCTCATATTGAAAGACTGGACACGCGGTTTACTTTCATAGGACCAACTTTACCAGAAAAACAACACTACAGTAGCTGCTAGTACTCGAAGTCTGCAACTTATTCGATTGGTTACTCTTGTCGGTCTCACAATCTATATATAATATTGCTCCCCCCCACTTCATATCAACCCACTGATCGTGACCTACTTAGCTGTTGCAGGTGCTTCTGTTTCTCTCCCATGGCGCGTCTTGTATCGTTTGCTGTCCTACTCATTACTATTTTCGCTCTCTTCATATGGAATATTGAGGTACTACGTTGCAGCAGATCACTTGGGATCGGTGGCAATGCCCATCAAATAAAGCATATCTCATTTCATATATTTTATGATTTTGCAGGCATCACTGCCATAACAATATATTGTATGATTTTGCAGGCATCACTCCCACACAGTAACGTGGATCCTTTCATGGAGCAGAAAGAAGTAAGCTGATCATACTTTTTTATAGTCTTGTTTTCTTATGTATATGTTTAGCATCGATTCAGATTAATCAAAAAGTCACTGCACCTGCATATTTCTACTTTGTGGTTAGATGTTGTATATTCTTCTTAGTAGTCCATTGCTTTCAGGGCGGGTATGGCGAAGGCAGTCTTCGTCCGTCAGGTTCGATCTGTTTGGCTTCTTCTTTAATATCGAACTTATTCTAGATCAAATTATTAATACACCTACACTTACATTGATATAATTTTTTTATATTGTGATTGAAAAATAATGCAGAATGCGGGGGAAGGTGTTCATATCGGTGTTCGGCCACTTCTCACAGGAAGCCATGCATGTTCTTCTGTCAAAAGTGCTGCGCAAAGTGTCTCTGCGTTCCTCCTGGGACTGCTGGAAACAAGCAACTATGCCCATGCTACAACAACTGGAAGACCAGGGAAGGCGGCCCCAAGTGCCCTTGATCGTTTGACCCTCAATCCAATAATAAAAGAGAAGTTATAATAATAACAGTGCAGCTTCTGTTGGGTTAACGAATGCCCGCTCGCACTATAGATGAGTGGTTCTGTAGCTAACAAGGGATTTTTTTGCAATATCCGTATTTATGCACTGTCTGGCCATTCATTGAATTGTTAAGTCGTTTATTATCAACTTAGGTTGTCCAGTCCTCTTTTATTTTCGACTTTGAGATCATTAATATTAACATTAATACCATCATGTGAAAAAATGAAAATGAATGAGATATTTGTGCTTTTTTTCAAGTCTCTCTTTCTCTCCACATAATCATAATTCGGATATTAACAGTAAAATTGTCGGTACATGAATTACTATTTGAATTTTGAATTTTGTCAATGCTGATTACGATGATTGTAGATGTTGATTCAATGGGTTACAGCTGAGTTGAATTCAAGTGCATTGATACTGGATAATCAAACATTATTTTAATAAAAAATAAATTGTATGAGATATCTTTGCTCTTGTTTTTCGAGCATCTCTCCACTCTGCCACTGGGGTTATAGAGCACCGCATTTCTCTAGACATTCACTAATTTACATATAGATTCCATAATACATAATAAAAAATCAGATATTGACCGTAAAACAGTAGAAGGCAAATAAACTAATATCTGATTTTAGTCAATGTTGATTACCGTAATTCAATGGCTTATAGCTGAATTCAATTCAAGTGCTACCAAGTAAAAACCATAACTATCTTGTATTTTCTTCGACGGTCAAGCTTTCTTCATGCCAGCCTGGGAAAGGATTCCTCGATTTCTGTTCACATGTTGAAGCATTAAATAATCTGGATTCAGTGCTCCATTGAATCTGCTGACTCTTCGATTATCATATTCTTTGTATCAAGTGTAGAATTAAGAGTTTGTGCGACAGATCAAAGAGTTCGATTATTCAAAGTAAATAGTGGCACAAATAGATTCAATGGTTGGATCACACTTCAAGATGTACATAGATCATTATGCACTGTGATATTTAGTCAACAAGCTAGTGTTAGGGGAAAGATATGCAGATGGTTGTTATTATTCCAGGAGTATGACTTTGAAGTGGTTGTGAAGCCAAAAAAATTGAATTCAGGACCTGACCATTTGTAGTGCATAGTAACCGGGGAAAATGTAGGAAATTTGAATGATAGCTTACTAGATGGGTGCTTGTTTGCAGTACAATGGTTGATGATTACTTTGCAGATATTGCCCAGTTCTTGAGAACAAGAGTAGCCCCACCTGACTTTACTGTTGCGCAAAAGAAACAATTAGTGGTAAAGGTAGCGAATTATCAGCTTATAGCAAGAAATTTATATAAGTTAGGGGAAGATGGTATTTTGTGAGGATGTGTATTAGAGCATTAAATACGTATGATCCTATCGAAGGAACATGAAGGAGTTGCGGAAAGCCACTATGTAGGGAAAATGACGGCTTAGAAGATTTTGCATGCAGTAATTTGGTGGCCTACTCTTCATAAGGATACAAAGGATTTTTGTCAAACTTGTGATGTATGTCAATGAGTTGGAAAGACATCCAGAAGAGATGATATGTCGTTAATACCACAAGTAACATTTCACGATTTTGATAAACGGGAAGTGGGTTTCATTGGAGCGATCAACCCACCATGAAAGATTACTTAACCTGATGGGTTGAAGCAAAACCTGTCAGAGATTGCATCTTGCAAACAATTGCACGGTTTTTATTTGAGAATGTTGTTACAAGGTTTGGATGCTCGAGAATCGTGATGAGTGATCAAGGGATCCATTTTTTGAATAAGACAATTACAACCTTCACAGATGAATTTCATATTTATCACTAGAAGAGCACACCTTATCATCCTCAGGAAAACATAACACATAACAGTGGAAACATTTAATAAGATCCTAGAGACTGCGCTAACGAATATATGCAATGTAAATCGAGATGACTAGGACCTGAGGATTCTCGCAACATTATGGGAATATAGGACAACATGTAAGAAGTTGATAGGGAAGACACCATTATTCTGACTAGTGTATGGTCAGGAGGAAGTTATTTCCATGGAGTTCAAATTGTCAAGTATCTGCATTGTTGTGCTAATAGAGCTTACCGATTTCATCGTAGTAGAGAACTGGCAGTCAAAGCTAATGGAATTGGAGCAAAACCGCTTCATCATAGGATTTCATCAGCAAGTTTAGAAATAGCATGAAAAGGAATGTCATGACAGACATATTAAATAGAAAAAGTTACAGCTAGGAGATCTAGTTTTTCTCTATGACTGTAAGTTTATGAAGCACCCAAGTAATCCCCAAATGCACTAGTTGGGTCCATATGTAATAGAATCTATAATAGACACAGGTGTTTTTTAGTTGGTAAAATTGAATGGGCAAGTCATGGAAGGGTTTGTTAATGGAAGACAACTGAAACTGTATAGGGACAATTGTCCTTCTGCGCACTAGTTTGAGTAAGTAAAAATAAATAAAATAAAAACAACAACAACAACAACAACAAGCGGCATGGAAGAAAAGAGAAACGAACACGACAAGGCAGGCTCATCACAACAACGAAAGAAGAAGAAAGAAAAAAATGAAACAATGACCCAGGAATTAATTGAAGATGACTTAGAAAATATTGGTGATTAGGTGAAGGAAGTTTCAGAAGAAGCATTGCAGCAAGCTGCACAGAAGCAGGAAGAAATGCACACGCGGATACAGGAGCATCCAGTTTTAACTACACCAAATTTTCAAAGCAACTAGGATAACACCAGGAAGAAAATAAGAACAAACATTAAGAACAACACAAGGGACTCAAAAGCATATGACATCTCAACCATCATCAACATCAATAGCACATCGGAGCTTAAAGATATCAACAGGCACTTTAGAGTTCCTCATGGAAGAGATGTAGGAGCTTGCATAGACAGTAAGTTCCATTGATTTAGCTTTATCATAGTTACCCAAAAATATGTTGCATAGCTTGTAGATAAGTGTTGCATAAGATATTCAATAGAGAACAAATTCAACTTCCATGGAGTGGGCCAAAGTGGCTGCAAACAAGGAAACACTCCAAGAGGAATATAGTAAACTCTAGAAGGAACGAGAAGAGGCCGCACAAAGGAAAGAAATATTGCAAAAGGCAGTAGAGGATGTATGTAGAAACCTTCTAGAAGTACAAATGGAAACAAACACCCTAGTTGAAGAAAAGGTGACAAAAATAAGCAAATCCATTCAGGTATTTTGCAAAAATATTGTTGACTTGGAAGTGCATAGCTTGTCAAGTACTCCACCAGAAGAAAGGGAACAAAGGGATAAAACAACCACAACCACAATGGAAAACATAAGGCAGTTGGATGAGGAATGCACCAAACTATATGAAGAAAGCAGACAAGTATGGACTCAGCTGATGGAGTATGTAGAACTGCGAGCAATCAAACCGAAGTTACGATCTGTGCAGGAGAAAGTGCAAAAGATCAAAGAAATGATGAATGCTCAACCAGTAACAGAATGAATGACTACATTGATTGAGAATAGAAAACACTATTTGGAAATAAATCATATCAGATATGAACAATAGAGTATCGCATAGAAGCTCGAACTGCTACAGGAGGAAGCATTTCGAGTGAAAGAACAACATGTCGGTGTATAAGGAACAACAAAACAAGCAGCACAAGATAGTTCAGAGAAGTTGAAGGAACCAATAACAACACATACGACAGAAGGACTTGTAGAACAAGAAACAAAAACCAAGCAGAAGGTCGCAACTACAAAGAAAACCTTCCATAAGTTCATTGAAACGCTGAAGAAGGCGCAACAAAATGCCTGAGTGAATTGGGAAGAGGCACAAGTGAATGCTGGGGGGCTGTTGGAGCAGGATTTTGGACCATTTTTGGGAACTGAATGTAAGGAATGCACCACACAAAAATTTGACCAAGAGATGAGCACACACAAAAGAAGGAAGTTATTTAGAAGCCATTAGGTATTTTGGGTCCATTTGTTGGGCTAAAGCCCCATTGTAAAATGTAAAAATGTGGGAGGGTTTTTGGATATATATAATATGCTTAGAGAAATAATGCGCACATGCGTAAATAAGGGATTGGGTATGTATGAGATCTGATGTGAGAGCACAGTGCACCTATTTGTAAGAAATTGTTTGGATGCTAATAAAGAAGTGAGTTGGTTCTGGATGAAATGAGTATGTGTTGCGATATGGTTAATGTTTTATCTACTACACACATATGATATAATGGATTTTATGTTGTTTTGGTTTTTGTGAATATGATATCTAGTTCCATGAATATGTTATTTATAACCACATGAATGCTATGAAAAATGGTTCAAATGAATTCCTCTTAACCCTTCAGCACTATGGAAACTTGGTTCCTGCAACCCCCATAGACGCCTTGGGTGAGACATCATCTGCTTGCAGGTGATGCCAAAAGAGTTGGTATCTAATGTTTTTGTTGGTAAATTAATGTTGAACCTTGGGTCTTCCCACTACGCACCAACATAATGGGGCATGTATCCCCTCTCAGAGGATAAGTATCCAAAATTAAGGACCTATGTTGTGGGTTGAGGTCGTGCTCATGTTCCTTGAGCCTTAGAAGCTACCTTTAGGTCCTAAGGTTTTAGTTTCCACCCTTAACCATGGTAAATCCACTGAGATAGATATAGAGTGCTCAAAACATCTAAGTGATGCTCATATCCTAATGAGGTCCTAAGGATTGGGTTTCTTCCCTCATCCATGTCTAGCCAATCGAGACTCATTTTTGGTGCCCAAAGCTTTCTAGCAATACCCATATCATCACTCGAAGGAAAACAATTCCAATATAAATAGATATCATCAATGGCGTGAGGCCTCATTCATGGCCCTTGAGTCTTAGAAGCTACATTTTTAGTCTAATGTCTAGGTTTAATTAACTAACCTTTGTACAAACCAGTAAACTAATACCTATTGCTGTAAAATCCCTAATGGTACCAATATGCATTAAAAGAATCCCCTTGGGAGGTTATGCATGTTATTTCAAGGTGATTTTCTTGGTTCTCATTGTAGAAAATATTCCGTTAGGGTGTAAGGTGTATTTTTCCTCCCTCCACCATGTTGAGAACCATGCGACCCATGCCTTGTGCTTGAAAATTATAATGGTGAGGATAACCCCATTTGGAGGCCAAATATCCCCTTTGAATGTCATGTGCTTCTTTACAAGGCATTGTTCTTGGGCATGGATTCATATCATATTCATTTATGGCTTAAAATGTGGATTTTCTTATTGAACCATCTATGAGACACTAAGACCCACACCTACATTAAAAATATCATAATATCACTAATAGCCAATGCCATGGTCTCTAAAGTGGGTATGTGTATATGAGACACATACCTGGTGCTAAAAAAATGCTAATGAAACACATATCCCTAGTGAGAGGAACAATATGGATTCAAGAGGTCATTTATAGTGTTTCGAGGCATCATTATTTGCCCCAAATGCCTATAGGATTCCTTTATTGCTTAAGGTCTAAGTTTCCTCCCATGATGATGTTGAAGGCCCCAAGACCCATACCTAGTTGCAAAAACCTCATAATGGTAGGATTATCCTTTCTTGGGGTCCAAGGGATACCTTGGAAAGGTACCTTGTGGTGATTTAATGCTTTGTTCTTGGCCCTAGTTTAAGGTTTGAGTTTCCTTTATTGATCAATAAAGATCTTAGTGGTGCCCATATTCTCACTCGAAGGCCAAAGATCAGCACTAGAGGTAAATTATGGTTGTTTTATGTGTCATTATTGGACCTTGAGCTCTAAAAGTTTCCTTTAGAGACTAGTTCTTGAACTACCTCAATTAACCATGGTTAATGCTCATACCTCCACACTAGTGCTTAGAAACTCTTAATGGTGCCCATATCCTCACATGAATACCAATGATACTATTCCGAGGCTAAGGTGACATTAGTTTACTTAGATGCCTATAATTTTCATTTAAGGCCTCATGCTCGAGTTTCCTCCCTTAACCATGTTCAATGTCACATGACTCAAGCTTGTTTCTAAAAAACTCCTATTGGGGCTGGTATCCACTCTAAGAGGATAAAGATCTGAAAGTAAGGCCCTATGTGGTGGTTTCAGTCATTTTTCTTGTTTCTTAAGACTTAGAAACTACCTGTAAAGACTAAGTCTTTGGTTTCTTCCCTTGGCTATGGTTAAGGCACCGATACAAATATCGAGTGATAAAAACATTTGAATGATTCCCACATCCCAATGAGGAAGGATTGGGTTTCTGCCCTCATCCATTTCTAGCAACTGGAGACTCTTTTAGTGCTCAAATATTTCTAACAATATCCATATCATCACTTGAATTAAATAATTCTATAGGAATATATAATTAGTGGTTTGAGGACTCATTCATGGCCCTTGAGTCTTAAAAACTACCTTTTAGGACCAATGTATAAGTTTTATTCACTAACCTTTGTACAAACCTTCAGACTAATACCTATTTCTCTAAAATCCCTAATGGTGCTAATATGCCCACTAAGAGGAAAATAATACCCTTTTAAGGCCATTAATGTTGGTTCAAGGTGTTTTTCTTGGCCCTCAATGCAAAAAATGTTCCTTCAAGGTGTAAGGTGTAGGTTTCCTACCCCCACCATGTTGATAAGCATGCAACCCATACCTTGTGATTGAAAATAACTCCATTTGGAGGAGAAATACCCCCCTTTGGAGATTATATGTTTTGTTACAAGGCATTGTTCTTGGGCATGGATTCCTATTGAATCTTTCTTTAGGGCTTAAGATATGGGTTTTATCCTAGAACCATCTCCAAGGCCATGACACTTATAGGTAACATTCAAAACACCATAATATCAATAATTTCCAATGCCATGGGCTGTAAGGTGGATACATGATCTATTATACCTATACCTAGTGCTCAATTTTTTTTAATGAAACACATATCCCTATTTGAGGGAAAATATGAGTTCAAGAAGCCATTTGTAGTGGCTTAAGGCATCACTCTTTGGCCCAAATTCCTCGAGGCTTCCTTTACTACCTAAGCCCTAATTTTCATACCATAACCATTTTAAGGCCTCAATACCAATACCTAGTGCCAAAAACCTCATAATGGTAGCAATATCCTTTCTTAGAGACAAGGATACATTGGAAAGGTATCTCTTGGTGATTCAATGCATTGTTCATGTCACTAGTCTAAGATACGAGTTTCCTTTCTTGATCATAAACATCCTAATGGTGCCCATATGTTCACCTGAAGGCCAAATATCACCACAAGAGGTAATTTATGGTGTTTTGAGGTGTCATTCAAGAAACTTGAGATATAGAAGTTTTCTTTAGGGACTAATGCCTAAACTTCCTCAATTTTCCATGGTTAAAGCTAAGAACTCTATACATAGTGCTCAAAAACTCCTAATGGTGTCCTTATACCCACTTGGAGGCCAAGGATATCCTTAGGAATCCAAGGTGACATTATTTTCCCAAGATGCCTAGAAGCTTGATTGAGGACCTCATGCTTGAGTTTCCTCCCATAACCGTGTTCAAGGCCATATGACTCAACCTTGTTGCTAAAAATATTCTAATGGGACCTATATCCCCTCTCAGAGGATAAAGATCCAAAAATAAGTTCCTATGTGGTGATTCAAGGCCTTGTTCATGTTCCTTAAGCCTTATAAGCTATATTTAAGGCATAAGGATTTAGTTTCCTCCCTTGACTATGGCCAATGTACCAATAGTGATATCAATTTCTCAAGTCATTCTAACTATTCTCTCATCCTAATGAGGTTCTAAGCATTGCATTTCCTCCCTTGTCCATGTCTACCAACTTGAGACCCATTTTTGGTACTCAAATCTTTCTAATGGTATCCATATCATCACTTGAAGAAAAAACATTCCGTAGAAAGATATCATTAGTGGTTTGAGGCCTCGTTCATGGCCCTTGATTCTTAGAAGCTACCCTTTAGGACTAATGTCTAAGTTTAATCGACTAACTTTTGTAGAAACCTAAAATCTAATAACTAGTTTTCTAAAATCCCTAATGGTGCCAATATGTGCACTAAGAGGAAAAGAATCCCCTTGGGAGGTCATGCATGTTGTCTCAAGGTGATTTTTTAGGACCTCAATATAAAAAATATTCATTTTGGGTATAAGGTGTAGGTTTCTTCCATCCACTGGACCACCATGTTGAGAACCATGTGACTCATACCTTGTTATTGAAAATTATAGTCGTATTGATAACCCCATTTGGAAGTCAAATATCCCCTTTGGATGTCATGTGTTTTGTTACAAGGCATTGTTCTTGGAAATAGATTCCTATCATAACCATACCTAACTTTCAAAACATCATAATATCACTAATATCTCCTCTTAAATGCTAAGTATATATTTGGTAGGTCATGTGTGGTGAATCAAGGTCTTGTTTTGAAACCTATATACTTAGAGTCTTCATTTACAATGTAAGAATAGGTTTCCTCCTTGAACAATGTTTGGGGTGCAAATGCTCATATCTGATATCCAAAAAAATCCGAGGTCTCGAGTGCACTCAAAATCCAACCTCATAATCACTAGGCATTCACAAAGCAAAAAAATTCATCAATTAAAAAATATATATTTAATAATATAACTCAACCTTAAATTTCAACATCAATCCATGGATAATAAATTCTTGTATGGTCAAAATATTGTTGCACACAATTGATATATGTCCATGCAAGGACATAATACAGTAAAATTTACATAAGTAATAATTTGCAGTTCAAAAATTAGCTTTATGCACCCTTTTAATAGGATTCCATATTAATTGATATATGTCCATGCAAGGACATAATACAGTAAAATTTACATAAGTAATAATTTGCAGTTCAAAGATTAGCTTTATGCACCCTTTTAATAGGATTTCATATTTATTTGGCATTTTGAAGTGATAAATGAATTAAAAAATGGTTACTTCAATGTTCCCATAAATTTTTCCCAAATAAATATCAATACAGTTCATTGTGTTTAAGAAAACAATAACCCATTGTCAAAATTCAATGTTTACTTTTTTTTCCAACCATAAAAATAAAAATAAAAATAAACATGCTTTACATTCAAGATTGAAGTAAAAGTACATTATTCTAAGTGTTATGCACTTCATCACTTAACTCATGATTGTTTGTATCGATCAGATCAACAAAATTACATCTTTTAAAGTTGGTAAAGACTACATTATGAGAATCTCAGAAACAAGGCGCATACTACATCACTTTTACCAATATAAATACAATACCCTCAAGCTATCAATAAGGGGTAGTCAAAATGAAAAAAAAGTATAAGAACATATCTATCCAAAATCAGGATAAGTTTCCCAATGAGAAAACTTAACCAAAAAATTTGGCACTACGATCACCAAAAGTTATTACAAAAAACTTCAGTCCTTGAAAAAATGATCTTCAAAAGCACAATATGTTGACGGTATCTCATAATATAATATAGAACAAAAAGTGCTAAGAACGGAGAAGGAGATTTGTCTAAAGTTACTAGTTGTTGCAAATTTTCCCGAATCGAGCTCTTGTAGCCTACGCATTCTGATCCACCAACTATAAACACATACAAATAAAAAAGTCTTAACAATGTGTGATTTCATTTTCCATGCTTTCATAATGGTCCACTCTATTTTATTTTTTTCAGCGGAAAAAAAAGGAAAAAAAACATATTATTGATATTCATTACGAATCAAATAGTACATGAGTTTGACAGTTTTTAAACCAGCCCTGTTCTTGCTTATCATCTTTACATGATAAAATAGTTTTTCAACACAAAACAAGCTATTCAACAAAAAAACATCAACATATAGCTACTGTAGACTTCTATTTCTAGAAAAAAACCTGCAATTTTCTAAAGTTCAAATATATGGACCTCCCCTTGGTCCCATATTACTTGATCCAAGACTTCTTCCCACAAAATGACACCCTCAATACACTCTAAAGCTTCTTTTGAGAGTTTGTCAACAACAGAGTTGTGTTGGCGATATATATGTTCTATTGTGACTGTCATGAAAGACTTTAGCAATTCCTTTATCCTTCTGCACCAATGGGAAAGAGAGATGACATTTAATTTAAAAGCTCCTTTAGTCCATTTGATTGTTACTCTAGAGTCACCAAAAATATTTAGTTCCCTTGGGCCAAAATAAGAAGCAGCTTTCAAAACACACCATAGTGCCATCAATTCCGCTTTCATGTTAGTTCCAGCTCCACAGTTTAGTCTGAACTTGAAGAAGTGATCTTGAGTGAGAAAGATTACCCCACCAGCTGTTGAGATGCCACCATTTGATGCTCCATCAAAAAATACTACAGGGCTGTTAAACCCTAGATTAAAGAGGCAAATCTTTCGAACTTTTGGACTAGAAGCTAAAGTTTCTCCTTCCCCCACAATATATTATCTTAGCACAACTTGCTAAAATATTTGGACTCTGATCTTCAAAGATTGTTTTGTTCCTTATATTCCATACAAACCATGAGATCCAATCTGGAAGCAACTGAAATTTTTTACATTCATGCATCCAGTTTTTGAATGAGATATCAAACTGTAAATTCCCCCTAGGTATTATCAATTTTCAGAGAAAGACAACATCTGTTCCAAATCTGTTTTGCAAAAGAACAGTTCACTAGAAGATGATTGGTGGATTCTTCATTAGCTCTGCATAAATAACATATACCTGGACCATTCCAGCGTTTCGCCTGTAGATTATCCCAATTCTTCAGAGTACCTTGAAGAGAAAACCATAGGAATCATATTAATTTTAGAGGAAGCTACCATCTCCATAAACTCTTATACCACCAATGACGAGGGAATATACATCTGTGTTTAATTACTATATCATAAGCTGATTTAGCTATAACTTTCCCTATCGTCGAATTCCCACTTTAAACTAAGATATCACTTACATTTGAAATTCGACATCCAGCCAGATTGAGATTTTTTATGTACTGATTCCATTCAATAGCTGCATGACCAGTAAACCCCAAATCCTCTGAAGTATACCAGTAATTGTCCACTCCATGCTTTGTGATATGATCAAGAGTGCATAATTTTAAGCTAATCAAATAATTCCGAGTGCCTTCAGATAACTTGTATTTTTCTTCTAATCCCAAGATTGGATCAATTCCAATCCTGACCTTTTTACCATCACCCACCTGCCAATGAAGATCCACTGCAAGCCAATAATAGACCCTTAAAAAACCCATCCAGAAAGGAGGATCTCTTTTGTTGATTTTATCCGGATTCCTGAGCCAATTCACTAGATCATCCTTTATGTATTTTTCTTTCAATACTACTGACCAAAGAGATGTACCTGTCAAGCCTCTCCAAAGGCTTTTTAATCTTAAAACCACACTAAAAATTTCTAAATATTTAATCCCCCAGCCACCATTTTTCAAAGGTAAAGAGACTCTATCCTAGCTAGCCATGATTATGCTATTATGACCGTTGCTTCCATTCCACAAGAAATTTGTGAAAAGTTTTTTGAGAGAATTTAAAACTGATTTAGGAACCTGGGCTAGGGAGAACCAATAAACTGGGATGCTAGTTAGACAGCTTTTAACAGAGTCAACCTTCCAACAATTGAAAGAAGTCTGTATTCCCAATGCTTTATTCTTCCTTCCACCTTCTTCATTAGCCACATCCAGTCTTGAACTCTATAACCATTAGGTTTCAAAAAATAACCTAAATATTTGAACCCTTCATCTAGATTACAACAATTGTAAGGCATCACGTGAGTGAATTCCTCAATTCTGGGCAATTCCAAGTTGTGCTGAAAAAAACAAGACTTACTTACACTCACCTTCATGCCAGAAGCTTAGCAAAAAATATGAATCAAATTCTTGTAACAACTCCATTCTATCAAAGAGTCTTTTCCTGCCAAGAGAACGTCATCTACAAAAAGAAGGTGAAAAATGAAAAGATCCTTAGAGATTTGTATTCCTTGTATGCCCCCTTCAACCTTATCCTGGTTGATTACCTGCTGAATCCATCAATAACAAGGAGAAAAATAAGTGGAGACAGAGGGAAACCCTGTCTGATCCCCCTGTTGCATTTGAAAAAGTCAGTAGGAATCCCATTTGTGAGAACAAAAATGTTTGCTGTGGAAACACAAGCCATTGCCCAGTTCAAAACCAACGGAGGAATCCCGATATGTATCAAAATAATCCTGAGAAAAACCCAGTCAACTCTGTCATATGATTTCTCTAAGTCCATCTTCAGAATGAAAGGCTTCTGCTTTCGAGCTTTGATTGAGTGACAGATTTATTGAGTGATACGGCTATAGCATCTAAGATCCACCGATCTTGAAGAAACCCAAATTGCTCTGGAGTGATAAATTTTGAAAAAGCAGGCTTGAGCCGATTTGCTATAATTTTTGAGATTAGCTTACAAATTAAATTGCAAAGAGGAATGGGTCTATAATCCCCAAAAGTTTCAGGATTTCCACATTTTGGAATAAGAGTGAGGAAGGTTGCATTCATAGCACCAGAGATATGCCTGTTTAACCTGGAAAATTCCACAAGTTTAAGAAGCTCACCTCCCATGATGTTAAAACAATAATGAAAAAGTTCAACTGTCCAACCATCAGGGCCTGGACTTTTTTCTTTTGCAAATAGTTTTAAGGTATCCTCCACCTCTTTTAAAGTGACTTCCTTGCCCAACTCCAATGCTTCTTGCTCATTAAAGAACCTTGGGTAAAGTTTAGCTACCTTGATTTGAGTTAATAGATCACATTCACTCTGACCAGAATAGATCTTACTGAAAAAATCTTTTGCTACAGGTTAAATTTCTTCAAATCCGGAGACTGTATTTCCTTCTGTATCCCTAATGTCCTAGATAGAATTGCAATTTCTCCTGTATGAAGCAAAAGTATGAAAAAACTTTGTGTTTCTGTCACCATAGTTCACCCACAATGCTATGTTTTTAAGCCTCCAGTCTTTTTCTTCCTCATGCAGGACATTATCTTTTTTCTGTTCAAGCCTTTTAAGATTCTCAAAATCCAATGTATCTAAAGGATGGGAAAGATTTCTCTTATAAAGAGATTGAATCTGACATTCCAATGATTTTAGAATCTCACTATCGTCCTTATTTCTGTCTTTAATCCATTTGGTGACAAACTCTTTTAACTTCCTTAGCTTTGAACAAAAATTGTCCATTATGTTCAAATTATCATCAGCTTCAATCCTTAACCAAAAAGCTTTTAATTTTGTGCTAAAATCCTCATTCTTCAGCCAGCTACAGTTGAACTTAAAAGGAAATCTTTTATGTAAGCTAGAATCACCAAATTGAAGGAACACCGGCTAGTGATCTGAAAAAATGTTGTCACCAACCCATGATCTATATCTCCCATTTTCTTGAAGAAGACTAGATTTCACCAGAAATCTATCAAGTCTTTTTGAAATATTATCAGCTCCTTTTCTTTTGTTAGTCCAGGTGGGAACTAGAGTAGTTGGAGCTACATCTACCAGGTCATACTGAACTAAGATCTCTTTAAAATAGTTTGTAAGTTCATCAAGATTAGCTGACATTCCTCAAATATCTGATACTGAACAGGTGAAATTTAAATCACTTGCAATTATCAGGTTGTCCATATTAAGAATCCCCGAGTGTTTGAGAGAATCCCAAAAAGTGATCCAACCTTTGTAAGGACCATATACATTTAGCATAACTAAAGACCTATTTGCACAACAGCTTCTACCTTTGAGAAAAATACCCCAACTGGTCTTAAAGGATTGAAAGGAAAACAATTTTGGATCCCACCTAATAAGAAGACCCCCAGATAGACCTGTAGAACTGATAGCAGAAAAACACCAACTTGGCAAAATATTGGAAAGGTGTAAAATCGCTGAGGAGTCCGAACAAATAGTCTCTTGCAGAAAGATAATTCCCAGGTTAGTAGACTGAAAAAGGGTTGTTAAGGCCCTAACCCAGCCGGCCTTTCCCAACCCACGTACATTCAAAGAGAGAAAATACATTAATCACTGACATCAATGGGCATTGGCTCTCTAAGCACCCTTGAAGAAACTTCCAGATCAGGAGTCTTATCAGACCTATCAATCCTATCAGTAACAGAAACATAATCCCGAGAATCAACATTATCAGTACGAACTGTTTTTCCTTTTCTGCCTCTCCTTATGGTAACATTCTAGAAACGAAGGGTTTGGGAAGGGATGACATCTGCAATGGATGATGGGTTTTTTTAGTAAGTCGGAAGCAGTGAAAGGAAATTACTTGTGGAAGTTGGAGAATAACCACTTTCGACAAAGATTCCCCCCACTCCCCTATCAATTGAGGACAAGGTATTAACGAGAGGATCCCAGGAGTTTGGAGGTAAGGGAGGTTCACCATTACCGACAGCTAGGGCTTCCTTAGACAGAGGCAAGAGGTTCATAACATAGGGAGCTGAAGGGGAGTCATGTAAATTCAGTGGTTCTGTACCAATGGCCTGGCCAGAGTCTTTAGAAAAAACAGGATTATCAACAAGACCAGAGGAGACCTTTGCAGATTTGATCAACCCTAAAACCCCTGAAAACGTTTCCAAGGAGGATGATCTTTTGTCTAAAGAATCCTCAACAGAGGAATAGAAGTCCAATTCCTTTTTTGAAACAGAATCATAGTGTGTTGAAGAACCAGAGTTTGAATTACCCATCGAAGGTTTTTCCAATGGAAGGTTCTGAGCTGGAGCACTGGGGTCAGCCATCTCTAGAGTCGAAACAACACCCGAACCTGGAGAAGATGGAGGAAAGTAGCTCACAACAGAACAATTTTCCCGTACATGCCCCGGTTTGTGACATAAGAAGCAAAGAAAAGGAACTTTGAAGTAATCAAGTTTTTGTATCCATATCTTCGAGCCCCAAATCATTTTTAGTTCTGCCGGGAGGTCAAGTCTCATATCGAACTCGACCATGACTTTTGCCACCTTTTTCTCAACCCCAAAAAGAGCATTCTTGTCAATTATGACGAACCTTCCTACTGTGTTGGCCATACCCCGCAAAATCTTCTCAGTACAAAACTCCAAAGGTAAGCCCGGTACTAGCATCCACAAGTGCCTTCCAATACCCCTAATTTCACTAAATATTGGAAAATGCCTTCCAAAATCGTTTTTTTTAACCCCCTCGCAATATGCCTTCCCAATTTAAAAAAACCCCTATTTTCACTAGATATTGTATGTATCAATCTTTTCATTAACATTTTTTATACCCCTTTATATTTCTACCTAGTATATTGATATGATACCCCTCTTATGACCCCACATGCATTCTACAATGCACTTTGCTTCTTTCAATGTATATTGTGGATGCACGTTACTTCACCCACAATGAAATTACTCAACCACATATCATTATGATTTGAAACACCTAATGGTCTAATGAAGAGATAGGAGATCACTTCTTATATGTCACTAGAGCCAATGCACATATTACAACATTTAGATTGTATGTTGCAGTTCCCCAATCGCTGACTAAGCCTGTTGTGGGCTAGGAATCCAAGCCCCCAGGGCCTGTAATAAGCTCTAGGAGGCCGACTAAACCTCCCAATGCCTATAATAGGAATAAGTGGTTGGGTATTCAAGCCCCCAAGGCCTATCGAGGGCCTATAACAGGCCCTAGAGGCTTAGAGCCTCCCAAGGCTATTGGTAACAACTAGCTGAGTGCTATTGGTAACAATTGGTTGTCAATGACCACTGTCTCTCGACTATGATCGACTGGAAACCCAATTCACCACGAAACCCTTGGCCTCAATCATGCCTCAAGACGCGATTTCCCTGCGTATTGGTAAGCCCGAGCCTTTCCTCAACCCAATTTCTCATCCACCCGTGATCTCGCCATCTCCATCTGGCGGATATTTGTTAGCCCGCCCATATAAAAAGGACCCCAAAGTATTTTTGTATTGTTACATTAAATTAAAAAACCCTTTGCCCCTTAATATATAAGCAATATAATTTTTAGGTTTTCATGAATATTTAATACTGCAATATGAATGAACATGGTATTATATTGCCTTCTAGTGAATCCCCCGTGGTAGAATGGAACCTTCCCGATATACCCAAACCTCGCTCAAAAAATTCTCCAATTGTGTGCCCACTGGAAAGATAAAAATGATCCACCCCTTCATTAACAGGTTGATATGAGGAGCCGTAGATAGGAGTGGTGTCCAATGGGTATTAACCCACTCTAATAGTTCGAGTTTGTTCAAATGGGCACCTTCCACCCTACCCACCAGGGCTCTAGAAGCCAACATCTCCAAACGCTCTAAGTTCACATCAATACCCTGCACGTAACTGTGCAACCCATGTCTAGCTTTGATGGATTTCAGTTTCCTTCGTCGAGCAGCCTCTCCAGACACCTGAGCTCGCTCATGGCAAGGAGTTAGGGTTTTAGCAAAAGGTAAAGTGAAAGATGGGCTACCAATGACAACACCACCCGGATTTGGGGAACCAAAGAGACTTCGGTTACATCACCTGCCACCCGCCATTTTGTAAAGAGATCCGTGATCCCAACTGTTGGATGGTGTCAGTACTGAGACCAGTACAATAAAGAACTGATGGGACGGGAAAAGCGGGTCCACTCTTGAAATGCAAAAATAGTGAACCTCTAAAAAACTGTAGAAATGGCTAAAAAGACTGTATAGACAACTAAAAAGGAGTAAGGGCAAAGGGATCACAAGAAAGGAGGAAACAGAGACAAACCTAGGGAGAAAAGAGCTAAGGATAAAGGCGATAGAAAAAACCGAAAACTTTCCCACTTTTTTCTCTTGGCTGGTACAAGGCTGACCTTGTGGGTCAGCTTAACTCCAAGTTCTATGCCCTTCGCCATTAGTCAATCGCCTAAGTTTACAGAGTTTCTCCCCACCCACGAAACCCTTGCTAGCAACTCCAAAATCATAATTTGTGTACCTTCCTTCCCATTAATCATATTTTATTGTGGTAATATAGTCACATAAAAAAAATGGAGAAAAGAACAATGGAATTTTGAGCATTCATTTGAACTATTGCATGAATGTTATACCATGTACGTGAATATTAATCATATTTTATTCTAATAATATAGTAATACAAAAATGGAGAAAAAAACATTGGAATTTTGAGCATTCATTTGAACTCTTGCATGAATATTATACAATGTACGTGAAAATTTAATATACATTATGTAAAATTTCGATTTTCTTCATCTCTTCCTCTTCACAATTTTTTTCAATTTACAAAAAAGGTAAATTTATGTTGCTTTCAGTGTTTCATACCTTTCACTCGTTTATAGTTTTTATAGTGTAATTCAAAGGTAAAGGTAGATTTATTGCCCTATTATATCTATCTAACCGAATAAACATGATTTATCGCTGGTCCCTGGCATAGTGGTGGAAAAATCAATTATTTATAGTGTTGTTTAAATATTTTAAGTTTTTAATTTTTTTTTAAGTATATTTTCTGTCTAATTTTATTCGTATTTTGGTTAAAAATCCTTAAAAAATTTAGAATTATATATATTAGTTATAAAAATTACATAATTTAAGTGTCTTCAAAATAAACTGTGTTGAATCTATTTATAAATTCAAAAATACAATTTAAATATATTGAAATTTAAATTTTACCAAAAACAATATATCAAATTCCAACAAAACCCACTGTACAATCGAAAAAAAACTATCCCATTATTTAAACCAAAATTTATGTAGAAACCAAAACACTTTCTTTTGCAAGAATGAGAAAAGATAAAAATCACCCAAATTGCCCCCACTAGATAATACTAAATTTGATAAAAACAAATTAAATCCTAATATAAACATTACGCCATTTGAAAGACAGCTTTTCCATGTCCCCGCGGGAGAGACAAATTTAAGGATCCAGAAGGACTCAGTGAGTCCAAATCAACTCATCATTATTTATACTATCAATATTATTATTCTAAGCTGATACAGATAACAGGGAAATTATTTAGGGCCCTGGAATGAAATCAAGGGCACTTGGGGCCACCCTCCTTAGTCTTCCAGTTGTTGTAGCAAGGGCATACTTCCTTGTTTCCATAAGTACCCGGTGGAACACACAGGCATTTTGCACAGCACTCTAGACAGAAAGACATGCACGGTTTTCTGTGAGAAGTTGCCGAACAACGATCTGAACATCTTGGTTCGCATTCTGCATTAATATTCAACGAAAATACAGCTAGTTTTATTAATCTAAGTAAGCCTATTAATAAATTTGTGTATAAAATTGACATAAAGAAGAAGCGGAATAGACCGAACCTGACGGTTTAAGACTGCCTTCGCCATACTGGCCCTGAACAAACCCATGGTTGTTATGCAAACCACTAAAACAGCCAGCCATTTGACAGCAAATATATAGAGATATTATGACTTGTATTATAGTCTGTATTAACATACCTCGATGCTCCAGGCAAACAAGGCGAGCATGGTAATGAGAAGCAAAGTGAATGATACAAAGCGCGCCATGGAGAATAAACAGTGAATTAACAGCTACAGAACTCGAGGTGTAAACTGTGCTATGAGGTTATATATGAAACAAGAAGAAGATGGGCAATATATATAACCAGTCCAACAAAATAGTTGCTATTAACAGACTATTGCATTATAGAAATCGGAAAAAGCGCTGGTCTAACCCCAGGGTAGACAGTGGCAGTTGCTGTTAATGGGCTATGTGCATCGACGTTCTCGATGCCTTAGATTTTGAAAATTTAACTCTTTTTGTTACATCTATAAGTATTTTTACACGATACACGATAGGGATATATACAGTTGTTTATATTTTACAATTTTGGGTGGATTAACAAGTATGTATTTTTAGATTGTAACGGATGAGACAATTCTTTTATATATGTTATTCCAACTGTAACTAATATATGGATAAGATCAATTCGTAGCAAACAACTATACATAGAGAACAAGTAAAAACCTATAAAACCTGTGCTAGTTTTTTTTTCAGCTGAAAAATCACCTTTTTGCCATTCCTAAAGAATCAAGGAAAGCTTGAAATACAATCATTACAATGAGGCTCAACAAGAGCATCATGTCACTTACAAGAAAAAACTATGCTAATTAAATCTTTACAACATGATTTTTTTTAAAGAATAAGCAAAAGACAATTCTGCTATAATTTTTTAGATCTCAAGTATTAAATAGCCATATGTCCTGATCATGATCAAAGGAATAAAACTTCCATTTACATACCTAATTAGCAAATCTGGCTCCATATCCAAGTAATGATGTTCAGACAATCAGCATGGCAAGATCTAGTAATATCTTTCGCTGGTGCACTAAAGATGACTCCAATAAGAAAGAATCAGGTAGCCATATCTCCGGCCATATACGATGAAAAGTAACTCTCTATCAGACCGGCTAGGCACAGAGACAAAGTAAATAGCTGTAATCCCTGATTCTGCGTCCCATTAATGTGAGCATTGATGGATATGCAAAACAAGCCTTTAGGCTATGACATCACGGCTGTACACTTGGCAAGGGAAACCAAGGGGATTTCATTCCATCAACTGAATTAAATAAAAAAATTGCTAAAAAATATGAGTGGGTCGTTAGTGGTAAAATTCCACACCAACAAGATAACATTGAGTGGGTAGTTACTTCCATGTTTTCAAGGTGGTGGTTAGTTTACAATATTAATTTCTAGAAATATGGTTAACAAAAGCTTGTAATTATATATTTTTGGAGAAACATAATAAGCTTGTAATTATATATTTTTGGAGAAACATAATAAAAATTGGAAAAGAAAAAGATGATTGTGATTAACAAATATTTGATATTCTTTTTTGCCTTGATATTTCCCATGAAAGCAAAATGGAGAAGGGTGATGAACAAATTTGAAAAGAAGATCCATGCTTAAAGAAACATTATCCTCCTTTAGTATGGAAATTCACAATAGTTGACAAAAATGGCATATGCAATATTTTACTTGTCTTTTTCTCTTATAGGAAAGATGCAAACAATAAAAAAGGTGTTGCAAATTCTTTTTTGGACTAGGCAAAAAGGGTTTCACTTAGTCCACCAAGATATTTGCACTCTTTCAAAAGAAAATAAAGTTCTATGTAGCTAAAAGGATTTTGCTTAGTGGATTAAGACATTTGCACTTTTTTAAAAGAAAATAGGGTCTTATGCATCATAGATCAATAATATTAGGGTAAATTATCTGGTCCAATTACTAGTTATTAGAAAGAAGAATAGAGCAAATGAAAAACTATGTTAGTTATAGAAAGCCAGTATCAAGGTGTGTGAGAACTAGATGCAAAAAGAGAGGAAGAGGAAAAGGCCCCAATCGAAATCATTAATCACCACAATGGGGCCAATGCAATGTCTATTAATGTCGTTTAGAATATAACTAGGGTCAAGAGACCATTCTAATGTAATCTTAGAAAAAACGTTGGATCAAAGAGGTCTATCACTCCTAACCTTCAAGGAAAAGGGGAACAATATCCAAACGAAAGACTAATCTGGAGAGCAGTAGTATGTACAAAGATGAGAGCATTCAAAAGAAAGACAATTCCCATCTCCGGATAGAACAATTGATAGCATTCAAAATTGATCCAACGATTCCTGTCAATACTAAAGTTAAAGATGAAGACTCATTAACCCTTCAGGAACAGACGCATATGTTAACCTTCTTACCTTCGAGAGGAAGAGGATCCTTGTGTAACTTATTATTCCCTGTCATGCAGGGAATTATGTAATCCATTGGATTTTGGCATTCGTGCAAGGGTTTTTCCAAATTTTTATGATATGCTTTTTACTGGTTTTTCTAAAGTTTTTATACCAACTCTCTTATTGTGGAATCACCTTTTTATTTTGTATCTTTCTGATACACTGATCCCTAACAACTCTAACAGCTGCTCCAAATTACGGTACCTGCACTTTCAACGATTTCCTATACACCTAGGTCTTGTAGCATGCACTCTTCACACCTGTAGTGTGCGATGGCAATGGGATAGTCATGGCATTGGATTCTAAGGCCAAAAGAGTTTCTTTAAGATTGCTCCATGGGGGCATGCATCATAGGATAAGCAAGCAAGAGACAAGTTACACCACTTCACCATCTCAAAGCATGCTTTCCCTATTTCCCACCCACATCAACTTGTATGCGACTAGTGGAAGAGTCATACAATAATGCAGTGATAGGGCTAGGGCTGCAAGCCCAACATGGTGAGCCATCACTTCACTCATAAGTAAGCGAAAAGAGAGGATTATGTGGGGAAACCAACCTGTAGGATTCAGGGTCATATAAACCCAAGTCTGTGGCAAGAGGGCAAGCCCAAAAAGGAGATTTCTCATAAGAAAAACAATAAGAATTACCACATATTTGTCATCATGGAACAATTTTTTCTAATGACCATAGATTTGTCTTCATGGAACATTTTTTTCTAAATAAATTACTAGGAAAATCAAAGAAAAGATAAAATATTTTATGTTTGGAAATATCACTACATAGTGTGCATTGAGTATAGTAGTGTTTGCATATGCATACATGTACTCTTATCTTTTAATTATCTACAATTATATATCTAAACTTGTTCTCAGTTGTGAAGTGAATGAGTTAGCATTTTCAAGACTTTAAATATGACATTATAATAAGCATTTTTAAGCTAAGCTTGTTCTCTGCTTTGAAGTGAATGAGTTAGCATTTTTGAGACTTTAAATATGACATTATAATAATCATTTAAGATACACGCTTGTGTTTAAACTTTAATCTGCATTTATTATTTATATATATCTTGTTATTATTTATATATCATTTGTTTAAACTTTTTTTTTGTTGAAACATGGATGTCCTTGGTAGTTGCTTAGCTTTTATTGTGCACTATTTTTTTTGTCTTCTAAGTTTTGATGTTCATTTCCATAAAAAATATGGAAACTCTGGATAAATTTTTTACTTTATCTATTGTTGATATTTTAAAGTTTAATTAATTGAAGACCGTTTAAGGAAGCTTAGTTTCTTAATTCATCATAGGGTTTTTATATTTAGGTGCATATGTTACTCACTAGACAAAGCACTTCATATAGTTTTATCTTGTTTAAATCATGATAACCAAAACTCAAGTTATGGTAAATCCATAAGCATTTTATGTCAATGTGTGTTTCTATGAGAAGGATATTGTCTTAATCTATATTTCTACTTGTATTATTGTGGACATGTGCTTTCAAAGTATAATTGGGGTATTAATTTTGATGCTTTATAGGCTTTAATGAATGATTATGCAAGCATGTATCCTGAGTGTTATTACACTAACATTGTCTAGATCTTGATGGCATAATTGGAAAGAGCAACCGGATGTTAATGATCGTGCTCTGGTCAGTAGGAAATATGATGAATAACTTGTGCATATCTTCCATTTCCTTGAAGTAATGTTGATGTTGTATTTTGAAATGGTATAGCTCTGATGAATCACATAAAGCTTTATTCTTCTTCAAGGAAATGGAGATATGAACCGCCAGATGCTCTGAACCAAGGTGCTAGGTTTCCTCTTGAACTCACTAGCCCCGATTAATGAATCGGAGGACAAGAGTGAAGAGCTTTATGTGAGTCATCTGGCGGTTCACGAATCTGCATTTTTATGCTTTCAGTTGTTGATATTAGTGTCTTAAATGGGTTTCACATTGAAGGGAATCATCACAGAGCATGCCTATCTACTCCTGGAATGAACTTCTCTGGAATTGAAGTGCACTTGGAAGTCTATACTGAGCAAGGTGAGCCCAGAAATAGTAAATTGAGAAAGTCAAGGAAGGGACTGAAGAGGAGGGTATAATAGGGGGCATACGAATATATAGTTCCTGAACTTATGGTCTGAAAGCTATGAGAAGAAGCACTCATTTGAATCTTAGGTCATTTACTTTGTTGAGTAAAGATAGGATTATAAAGAAATGACTTCCTAGAAGAACTTGTTCAATATTTTTTGGTTCGACTCAGAGAACTTCAAGCAACTGTTAAGGGGTGTTCACGAGCAGATTGATGGGATGCTAGAAGAACTCAGGGAAGCATCCTATTATACTTAAATAATAAAGACTAGAATTGATGATATTGAAAGAAACCAACAAAAACAAACTAGAATATTGGGGGAAATAAGGAGGGACCTAGATAAGCTTTTCAAAATTAACCAATGCAATCATTGTCAGATTTCCCCCTCCTGGAAGCAAAAGCAATGGATGAAGACTCGGTCATTCAACCTGTCAACAAAAGAAATGGCACCAACCGACATGAATACCAATAGTTAGATTGTGGCTCCTAAATATTTAAACTGATATGTTTTGTTTATCCTGCCTTGTGGATAATATATTATAATAGATGAAAAAACTACAAAAATCTCTCTAAGAAAAGTAGAGCCAAATATTGTATGGGATTTGTGCTTACATATTTTTTTTTGGGACATACTTATGAACTCTTGTAATAACCAACAAGAAACAACATTTTAATACAAAATATGCTTAATTTCTATTTTAGAAAAATAAGAAAAAAATTATCATTTTTTTAAATTTATTTTGAATAAACACCCATATTCATATTCTTTTAAAGAAAATTTGATTTATTTTAAATATAAATTATCCATCAATAAATTTATTTAATATGATTTTGAAATATTATAATTATTTAGCAATGTGAAAAAAAATTATTTGATATGAGATAATCAAATATCATTTACCACTCGGAGTAACCATTCGATTAACCTTATACCATTATATCAATGATGTATTTTTAGTTTCAATAACTATATAACCAATTACATTATTATATAAAAGATTTAAAAAAGCTTTTGTAACAGGTTTGCGAGTGATGTATGCTTTTTCATTATTATTTTTTGTTTGAAATAATATGTAGGAAAAAAAAAGTTATAAAAAGTTTAAATTAAAGAGATATATTTCAATTAATTAAAATTAAAAAATAATGAAACTTAATATTTATTCAATTAATTAAAATTAAAAAATAATGAAACTTGAATATTTTTTGTTATGTGATATGAGAGTTGAGTTATTATTAAACCATGATTTGTATATCATTAAATCATGATATGGGATTTGAGTGGTCATTTTAAAGATTTTTTAACTTAATTTTTACAAAATTTGAAATGAAAATGTTTACACGTTAAACATGTCCAAACACACTTGAATCATATCATGGAACTCAATTCTGTTGCCCGGATCAAATCCTATGCCCTTGAGACCGATTCAACATGTGTCTCTGAAAGCCTCCAGGAGGCGAGTTTCAAGTGGCCATAAAACGATGATCGTGGCTCAGATCGACGAACCGTTGACATTGTTGGAATCAGGACGTCGAAATAATTCTAGGGGTGCCTCTCTCCCTTGCATCCATAGCCTAGAGCCCCTCCATTTCGGTTGTTTTGTAATCTAGGTTTTCTCTCAGTGAGAGACAATGCAATTCTTGCACAAGGGGATCAACTTTGGAAATGAATCGATCGTGAACCCGTGGCCAATGCTCACATGCCAAACATGCCCAAACACACTTTCAGCATCTCATGGAACTCAATTCTGCTTTCTGGATCAAATTCTATGCCCTCGTGACCAATTCAACATGCGTCCCTGAAAGCCTCCACAAGGAGAGTTTCAAGTGGCCATAGAACAGTGATCATGGCTCGGATCAACGAAATGTCGACATCGTTGGAATCAAGACGTCAAAATAATGCTAGGGGTGCCTCTCTCCCCTTGGTTCACATCCTAGAGCCCCTCCATTTCGGTATTTTTGTAATCTAGGGTTTCTCTTAGTGAGAGACTATGCAATTCTTGCACAAGGGGTTCAAATTTGGAAATGAATTGATCGTGAACCCATGGACAATGTTCACGTTTAAAAAATTCCCAAACACACTTGCAACATCTCACGGAACTCAATTCTGTTGCATGTATCAAATCCTATGCCCTCAGGACCAATTCAACATGTGTCCCTAAAATCCTCGAGGAGGCGAGTTTCAAGTGGCCATAGAACGGTGACCATGGCTTGGATCGACGAACCGTCAACACCGTTGGAATCAAGATGCCGGAATAATACTAGGGGTGCCTCTCTCCCCTAGGTTCACAACCTAGAGCCCCTCCATTTTAGAGATTTTGGAATCTATGGTTTCTCTTAGTGAGAGACATTAAAAGAAACAATGCGGGAAGTTTATTGAATATAATATTTTGTTATGTCAAGTAGGGAATTTTTTTGTCAATTTGTTCATATAAAAGAAAACAAAAGTGGTGGCAACAAACATGGAATCATATGTATGTAATGGATGAGATATAAATTCTTACCCATTGGGTGTAAGGTTATGTTAGAGATAAAATCCTACCTTCTATTTTTTTGTGTAAGCTTATGTTGGATTTTTTCACAATTATGGAATATTACTCTTAGACATTATGACACTTTCATGATGAGAAGTACACATTCTATTAAATAAAGGACATAATCTTTTCTTCGGGGTTGAAAACCATACCCATGTAACATCACACAAGTACACCACTAGAGAAATTAACTTCTAGCATCCAATTCTACATGTCCATCCTAGTATTTCAATCCTCAAACCCTAGGTTTTATACTCTAGCATCACACAAGATCAATCTCTCCAAGATCATCTAAGATGTCTCTCTTACGCTTATCTTCTCCGTTGGATATATCTTTGTGATCCCTAACGTCTAAGTCCTAGGGTTTGCTAAGGAACCCTATAATCTCAAGGATAGGTAGGAAGTCCTAATTGGCTTCGACAAGAATCTTATGTCATTCGAGCTCTCGCCACTAGCATGATTGTCTTTCTTAGGGTTTGCAAACCCTAGCCATGTTACATCACACAAGTACATGGAAAGACAACTGTATTGCTAGCATCCAAAATCATGTTAGGTGTTAGCTCCACTCTCCATGTCTCCTACTAGACCAACGACCAAGTAGTGTTAGAACAAGATGCCCTACTTTGAACCTAAATTGCCAATTTCTCAAAATTAATTGGAATTTCCCTTTGTGAGTTATTTTACTTGGGGTTCCCAAATATCTCACATACTTTTATGCTTGAGCAATTTTAGCAACAATTTGAATTAGGGTCTTTTTGCTTTAATTTTTTCGAATATAACAAGGGTGGACAGTGGTGATATTATTGACATAATGGTCTACCACTCTAGGTTTATAGAGTTCAGTCATTGGATCTTATTCTTGATGACCACACTAGAGCACTAGAAGAGATAGATGTCATGAGGGACTCGTTAGGAGAGAAGGGAAAGTTTGAATATTGTGTTGCAAATGATTGAGATAAATTCTTGGATGATTAATTGTTGGATGGGTGAGATACTCGTTGAAATTAATTATGGTGGGTGTCTTGTTCTATTTGAAATTTTGTAGCTTGGGTTGGAATGCATGAAACTAGAGCCACATAGGTGTTTGTATTGCATATGAGTAGAGCCACATAGCATACATGAATGTTGGAGTTGAAAGTAGATTTTTTAGTCATCTTTGAAGCACTTGGAGGAGAACACCTGATTTTTTTTCACTGTCTTTTAGTCAAGTCTTCAATTTTTATTTAGTTAATAACTTTTTACTTTGCATGAAATTTTAATTTTGTGAAAAAATGCTTCCTTTGACTGAATATATGCAAAATACACACTAATAAGGAGAGTTTACAAAAGAAAGTGGGTCATGTGGGTGACCAACACAAGATAAAAATAGTTCTACTAAAGTTAGTCTTTGGAGGCATACTTAGGGCTTAATTCAAACAAGAACATAAAGATGAAATTGATCGTCATCCCTTCAAGCATGAGCCTTCAAGGGTGTTTGATGTTGGCGATGGGGATGATGAGGATGGAAATGGTAACAACGTGGGCATGAGGAGGATGAGGATGGAAATGGTGACAACGTGGGCATGAGGAGGATGAGGATGGAAATGGTGACAACATGGGCATGAGGAGGATGATGGTGACATTGATGTGGAAATGGGAATGGGGATGGCATTCAATGGCCACGATCGTGACAATGGGGATGATGAGGATGGCGACGGTGACAACATGGGAATAGGGAGGATGGTGTCGACGTTGATGGTGGCAATGGGAATTTTGTCGATGAAGCATGACGGTGATTGGACAATAAAAATGGTTTAAAACATGTAATGATTTAAATCATATAACGATGTCAAGAATACATCAATGTACGGTAATACGAACTTAAACATGACATAAACATGAAATAAAGAATCTAAGGTAACAAGATCTATATAACATGAAATGAACTATCTAACATAACATGAAAAAAACAATATAACATGAATAACGTTAGACATGCACGGATAAATAATTACATGAATAATCTATGTACATAGCATGAAATAGTTACCTCATTAAATTAAGCCATCTGGATCCTCTATGTTTCTGATTGTCTCCAATAATCTCTTGTGCTCTGGGTGAGGTAGGCAGTAGCGTAGCCTGTTCGAGATCATCGTTGACATTTATTGTAGTTGGATGTTTGTACCAATTATCAAGTGCGTGTAGTGATACACTTGTGAACTTGGTTTGTAATCCATGTATAAATACCCATTGGTCGTTGGTGACTTTCCATCTATTGTAAGCTATTCACCTTGGACAACCATCGATCCAATCGGAAATTCAATTCCCTCACTATCAATGGATGATGTGAGGAGGGTTTTCTTCCCTTGGATGCATCGTGCCAACCAATAATTTACGCGCCATTCATTTTCTTTTGGGGCGACAAATGAGTAGATGTGTCTTGCAAATCAAGGTAAAATTCAAACATGTAGGGGTTTGATAACATGGTTAAATAAAAAAATAAGAAGGAGACCTAGATATGGTTGTATAAATATCGACTTGGTTGAACAAGATCAAATATATGATCATAGTCATTCAAAATAGAGGACTAGCCTTCGTCTAACTGGATTATTTCAACAATTGCACGTGGGTCTACTGCAAGTGATACATGATCCCAATCTGTTGATTCACACTCATCCCACTCACCGCTACCACAAGTCCCACAAAAGAAAGCAAGTTTCCGCGCCCATATTTCCGATAAGGGGTTGTTTGAGCTTTGAACCGAATGAAATCCATGGGTCCCTTGTACAATACTGCAACTATAAGAACGCGATAGATATATATCAACCACTTGCCAGAAATTTCTCACCACATGTCCTCTACCGGTCGATGTCTGCTGCTCGGAGGATTGACCTGACATTTTTGCAGAGTACCATTGAACTATGGATTCTGCATCTTGGATATGAGGGTTCATCATTAACCTCATCTCCTCCCTTTGTAGCGTGGTTTTGATACATGATCCAACCCCATCATGCTCTCCCTTCCCATGCCCGGTCTCAAAATAGTTCCATATATGAGGCACACCATAAGTCTTGTGCAAAAGTCTCAACCACTGGAATACACGTGCATTTTTGAACTGGCCTTCACAACCACCTGACCATATCCAATGTTGATCCATTTGTATATCTCTCCCTTTCAGTTGATCATAGAAAATATGAAAGCAATGTTGTCCATAATGCAGGTCATGGCACCTGTTGTCATTGATGTAGAAGTATGTCTCCTTCAATATTGTCCTCTGGTCATTGTTTCTCTTTGGTGCGTGTCTCTATGTGATATGAACCATTATACTAACTTGGTCCAAATGGTAGTATTGAGTTTGAATCTTGTCCCGCGACTGAAGAGTGTAGTTCTTGGCAAAATCCACAACTAAAAATATGGTTCCAACAGGGAAGCTATCCCTACATATTTTATATTGCTCATCATGTCACCGCGCCACATGCACATGCTGAACATACTACTTAGTTTTTTTGTAAAATTCCTCCATGAAATTGCATATCCGTACCTGGTGCCATGAAAACAAGGGCATTAGAAATACATGTATGTAGAAATTGAATGCACATTTTGAAACTATGTAATCATCATGTACTTGGACTTGACCAATGCAATCTTTTTTCCCTATTTCACATTGTCTATTTGATACGTTACATATTTGAAGCTCTGCATTTCTACTGTCATGTTCCCAAATTTGTGCTCCTCACTTACATGTGTGCAACATCCAAACAATGCAAATCCACTGCACCTTGAACATGTCCCATAAAGACATGACTTTGCATAATATTTTTCACCTTTATCCCTTGGACACATTATGCTATGGATAAAATCTCTTGATGCATTTGACGGTAGTAAGAAAGAGCCTTCATGCACAATGTTAGTATGGAAATCATGAAATATATGTTTATATGTCTCATAATAATAGTCAAACTCTACATGGTATATGCAACAACATGAGTTGCAGTTAGTGCAAATTCTAACATACCAGGGCTTTCATTTTTCAAATGATCATTGGCCTAGGTTCAATTGTGTGTGCTCAGTCCTGAATATCTTGTAGAGTTCCGTTTGTGTCTTGTCAAGGAAATGTTTAATGTGGGGTTCACGCTCAATAATAAATTTTTATGAACTTCAAAACATCTTTTTGATTGGATGAAGGTCTAGTGTTATCATGCCAAAACCTATGCATTGGGTCTTTAACTGCATCAATTAGCTTCATGCCTGAACAAGGAAACCTACCAATGAATGACCAACAATCTTTTTGTCCTGGAGTGTCTAGTATTTCTCTAATAGAAGAATACTTATGGAGTGTCTTTAGATCTACTTTAAAGAGGTGAGATGTGTGTGATATAAGGAGACTACGCCTCATGCTTTTGCTTACAATCGGTTTAGATAGTACACGATGGGCCGCATTAAGATATTTTATACGAGACGTCTTTCCAATTAAATTAAATGCAGCTTGGAGATTTCTAACAACATGACTATTAGCCTCTGAACTTCTAACTAAATTTATGCCTAAAATTTTCCTAATAGTGGCTAAACAATGCGATTTTAACAAAGCTAAAAATAATTGACATTTTGATGCATCACTCTTAGATTCAAAAAAATCTTTGACAATTTTACTGCATTGCCAATCAATAGTTCGTTTAGGTAACTTAGTCTTAAAGACCTATTAGGGCACTTTCATCCACATGAATACATCTAGGATTTCTTCTTCATCGTGAACTATACAATTGAGGTACAGTAGGTGTAGGAGAAGTATGAGTCCCGCCACTTCTTTGTTATGGCACTTCATTCACATGTTGTTCCAGATTGGGAGTGTGTTCGACATGTGTGTGGTCTTCTTGGGGAGACTGCAAATCCACAACTCGATGCACATCCAATTCTGCATACTTAGCTTATGCCAATATTTGAATGTCCTGGAACACTTCATCATTGGTTGGTGATGGAATATTGGTTGGAGTAGGACTTGTTGATGGAATTTGAATGGGATCCATTGGGCGCATCCGCTTCACTTGTGGAGTTGAACTAGAAGTCATTGTGTTTTTCATTGTGCTAGTATTTGATGCAGTGATAGTTGCATGTCTATGTATTTCCATGCCCAACCTTGACTTTTCTCTTAGATAATGGAGCTTTTCAGGAGATAGATCTTTCTTTCTAGACATTTTTGTTGTATTCCATTTGTTTCCTATCTCCAACAATTTTTTTTAGAAAACAAGTTTATTGTCCCTATTAGAATAAATAACATATGCAACAAGATGGTGAGTATCATTCCATAGTATCCATTGAATGCTTACAAAAGTGATATTGTAATCTCTACTTTGTATGCAAGAAGACATTCTAAAAACAAGAAGACTTTGTAATCTCTACTTTGTATGAAATAAGTCTCATCAAAGGAGTTGCAGTTGGTCATTAAATCCTTCCAAAAAGCTAAAATCCTGGGTCTTGATGATTTCTCCATTGAGGTAAATAGCAAGTTGTTGATTGAAAATGGTCGGTGTAGTTCATTTCAAGCTTCCCTTTTCATTATATAGTTATTATAGTGGATGGGGTTTGTCAGTAGAAAGTGCATTATTAGATCACAAATAGTGATGGATTTTGGGTTTGGACCTATTGAAGGCTAACAAGGATAGAGCACTATGATGGATTCTACTATGTGTTGGAGTTCATAGTGATGGAAAAGGGGTCGGGGTTCATAGTGATGGATTCTACTATGTGTTGCATTTCATGGTGATAAAAAAGGGGTTGGAGTTCGTAGTGATGGATCACAAATAGTGATGTATTTTGAGTTTGGACCTATTGAAAGCTAACAAGGATAAAGCACTATGATGGATTCTACTATGTGTTGGAGTTCATAGTGATAGATTCTAATATGTGTTGGAGTTCATGGTGATGGAAAAGGGGTTGGATTTCATAGTGATGGATCACAAATAGTGATGGATTTTGAGTTTGGACCTATTGAAGGATAACAAGGATAGAGAACTATGATGGATTCTACTATGTGTTGGAGTTCATAGTGATGGATCCTACTATGTGTTGGAGTTCAGGGTGATGGAAAAGGGGTTGGAGCTCATAGTGATGAATTTTGAGTTTGGACCTATTGAAGGCTAACAAGGATAGAGCACTATGATGGATTCTACTATGTGTATCAACGATTAGGCCCAAGTTATGCATGTTGATCAAGTTTGGAAAGTTTTGTTTATAGAGTTCATTGGTTTTGAGCTTCATAGTTGTATGTGAAATGTATTTAATGATCCATTTTAGACCACATATTATGTTTAAGGGGAAGAGGTACCATTGAGTGATATATCCCCTTAAATTGAGAATGATTGTGACATCTCCAATTTAATTCATACATTAGGAGAGAGTTTAAATGTTTTCCCTCATGTTAACATATTTGTGGAAGAACTTGTATATCAATTTTTTCATTCTAATCAAATTCATGCCTTTCTTTACACAGTTGTTACTCTATTAGTTTTCTTCAAAAAAAGTGTCTTATATGAAATTGATATTTGGAATTGCAACATTCATGTACACATAGATCAATTTGAACAAAACTCAAGCACATATATAATTTTTTTACAATCTATAATCTTTAAATTTGAATGAATACACCATATTAAACCTTTGGATATTACAAGGGTAGAAAACTCATACAATTCATGTAGAAAACTTATCACCATAATTTTTCTTAATATCTCCTTACTTGCATTGCAAAACAAGTGAACTCCAATTTGTCCAATAGTGGTAATCAAATGGTCCAATGTTCCAAATACAGCTCTAAGAATTGTTGAGTATAAATGTTGTGTGCAAGATGGTTGGGAGTGTTCCAATCTTTCAAAGAATGCAAGTTCAATGTGAGTGCAAGAGTTACAAAACTGAAATTGTGCAAAGCATAGCTCAGTTTACCGCGTAAGAGTGAAAATTGAAATTTTGGATGATGCGCAAGAAATGTTACTCTGTCTTTTTCACACAGAGGAGCATAGATGTGTTAATAGAGCGCGCACACTATTAGTGTGTGCGCTATTAATGCACTCATGCTCCTTTGTGCATTAACTAATCAGCGTTCGCCACCAACGTTCAGGGTATGACCGTTGTGGACTTTACGAGATGTTGGCTGCTCTGGGAGCGTGCAGGCATTAATACGACGTGCACGCTCTTGTCTCATTAATTTTGTTAGTGAGCATTCATGTATTGTATTTCGGGTATATTTTTTTTTTACATTAATGGCACATTGGTGATCTTGAATAAAGTTTAGAGAGATATAGGGGGATTGTGGGCTATGGGTGTAGGGAGAGGAAGAGGGGGAGGGGGGTAGTGGGTTATGGGTTTAGGGAGATAAAGAGGGGGAGGGAGGTGGTGGGTTATGGGTTATGGGTTTAGGGAGAGAAAGAGGGGGAGGGGGTGGTGGGTTATGGGTATAGGGGGGGATTGTGGGTTGTGGGTTTAGCGGGGAGAGAGAGGGGGACATTGTGGTTTTTGGGTTTAGAGGGAGAGGGGGGGGGATATTGTGGGTTAAGGGTTTAGAGAGAGAGAAAAATTGGGGTTGTTAGTGCTTCGAAATTAACCGTGCATTAATTATGATATTAGGGGCATGAGAGGCTGTGCAGAGCCTGGTCATATGTTGAGAGAGAGAGGGTGATTAGGGATCAGGGGTTGAGAGAGATAAAGATTGTGGGTTAGGGGTGGAGAAAGATGTCCAACAAGGGGGGTAGGGGTTTAGGGAGAGAGATCAAGGGGGATAGGGGTCTAGGGAAACAGACAAAGAGATAGTGAGTGACAAAGTGTGAGATATTGTGAGACGGAGAAAGTGAGAGTTAATTAAAATGGTTGTACATTTGAAGATGTGTCGCACGAACATTAACTTCACAATTTATTATTGATATCGAAGAAGACATTTGATATCATGTAAATTTTAATCAAATACAACCTTTCTTCTCGAAGTCACCCCCAAATAAGCAATAAGCCTCGACATTAACCATGCTTTAATTCTAATATTATGGGCATGCGAGGCTGCGTAAAACCTGGTTAGGGGTTGAGAGAGAGAGGAATATTTGGGGTCAAGGGTTGAGAGAGATAGATATTTGGGGTTAGGGGTGGAGAGAGATGGAACAAGGGGGTAGGGGGTTTAGGGAGAGAGATCAAGGGGGCTAGGGTTTAGGGAGATAGAAAGAGAGATGGTGAGTGATAGAGAGAGAGAGAGATTGTGAGAGGTAATTAAAATGGTTGTAGGATGGATCTTAAGGCATTCAACAGAGTTATGAGAGGGAAATAATAGCCTAACACTATAAATGAATCTCTAAGGCTCATTGACAATGAAAATGACATGAAACTATAACATAAGCCCTTTATATATGATATTTGATCTCTATGTAGAATATGGGTACCATTGTGAAGTCTTACACACTAGGTATGGGTGTCTTAATGCATTGGTCATGGTTAAGGGAGGAAAGTATGCCCCTTGAAACCTTCATGAAATGTTTAAGGAGAAAGGGCCATAAATAATTCCATAAACTGGACATAACATGTATTATATAGGGAATCATTGTCCTTTAAACGAGATAGGGGTGTTATTAAATCTTTTGTGCATTAGAGATGGATCTTAAGGCCTTAACCATGGTTGGGAGATAAACACCTCTACAAAGTACCTTTATCCTTGAGTCAAATATGGGTACTATTAGGAAGTTTTGCACACAAGATATGGATTTTCGGACTTTGTCCCAAAATGAAGCTTCTAGGGTCTTGGTACTTGAAATAGGCCTGAAAGCATCATACCGACCAATATCATTGGCCTCTTGGTGGGATATGTGTATCTTTAAAATATTTTATATACTTAATGTTGATTCTAGGGTTTTGACCATGGTTGATGAAGAAAAAAAGGTCATTATGATCAAGATTATTCTTCTAGGGCTCATAAAATTTGGCCTTTGCATGAGATATGGGGATTTGATAATAAATTTTTAGACAAAATAGATGGGATGAAGGATATTTGATATACAAGTGGGATGTGGGAACTTATAGGAGGTTTTTCATACTAGGGGAGGATATTGGGGTCTCAGCCATGGTCAACTGGGGAAAGAAGAGCCATATGACATAATTGAATATTTCATAGTTGATGGGACAAAAGGAATTATTGAACCATTACAAACATCCTTTAAATGGGAAATTTGACTACCAAGTGGGGTACATACACAATTAGGATTTTGTGTTCACCAGGGACAGGTCTCGAGGCCTTATTCATGGTAATATGTGAGCCTTTAGGAGGTTTCCCATAGTAGATGGTTCTTAATACATTACCCATGGTACAGGGGTAAAAACTAATGTCTCAGGGAATAAACATATGTTTTTTATGGTTTATGGACCATGCATATGGTCCAAAAGCACCACACAAACCCTATAAATGGAATCTTTATCCCACAAGTATAATATGAACACCGTCTAGTGTAGAAAGCATTGTAATGGTTCCCATATGACAATGGTCAAGGACTTGATACACATCCTTGGTGAATAAAATATCCTAATGGAATATGTATCCCAATTGGTCATTAAATATCCCCTCTACATTACATGTGTAGTGGTTGAAGGAATCATTTGTCCCATGAGCCCTAAAACCTTAATTTAGGTCATATAGCCTTTTTTTCCTCACTCGGCTGTAGTAATGATCCCAAGATTCGTCACCAATACACAAAATATATTATAGGAACTCATATCCCATAGGCCCTTTATTTCCTCCTCTTACCATATATTCAAGACCTCAATTACCATCCTTGGTGCATAAAACCTCTAAATGGCATCCATATACTAATTGAAGGACAACATCCCCTCTAAAGGGCCTCTATAGTGCTTCAAGGAATTGTTCATGGATCATGAGCCTTAAATGATTAATTTAGGTTAGGGGTTTAGAGAGAGAGACTGGGGGTTAGGGGTTTAGAGAGAGAGAGAGAGAGAGATATTTTGGCTTAGAGAGAGAGGGTTTGGGGTTTATAGAGAGAGATATTTGGGGTTAGGGATATATATATATATATATAGAGAGAGAGAGAGAGGGTGCTATGAATATTTATTTAATATTATTATTTATAAATTAATAGATTATTAGGTTACTAGTGAAAGGGTGTAACCCTTCACAATGTTGGATCAAGCCCTATAAAAGGCGATCTTATTGTAATTTATCATCATCATCAAATATATTATTCTGATCTATTATTCAATATGAGAGTCGGATTCGACTATTAACATCCAACTGGATACGGTTGTTGCATCCAACCGAATACGGTTGCTGCATTTGGTATCAGAGCTTTCGCTCCTCATTCCACCATTCCTCTCACTCCCGTATTTATTCTAGTCTCCCCGTGAACTCCCTGCTCGCCCTCTCCTCTTGCTGCACCGACCACCACCTCTTCCTACGACTCCTCAACAACTCACCTGCCCTCCCTTGCGTTTTCCCTCTGCCCTCATCACATACTCCACCTCTCCTCCCTCCACCTTACGCTACTACCACCTCATCCCTTTTCTGCATCGGCGTTACTCCCACTTCCCACGCATCTCCCTTTCCCCCACCATCGGCTGCTCCTTTTCTCCCTGCACGCTCCTCCCGTCCCTTGTCCCTCGTCCACTGCAACCTCACCAATCACCACGCCCTCCTTATTTTTTCATGACCTCCTGCTACTCCAGCTCCGGTGCTTCCGCCCTCTCGCCTGAGTCCACCATCTCCACCCCTCTTCCATTCTATCCATTACACCAACGCTCTCACTCTATTCCACCACCGCCGCTTACTTCTCCACATCCAGTTACTCCGAAAACCCATGCCACCTCCACTCATGTTTCCCCATGCCAGTCCGTTCACTCCCCTCTCCACTCCATTGACTTCCCTCTCCCCCTCTACATTCGCTCCTCCCCACTTCTCCACCACCTCAACGCCACCCTCAACCCTCGTTGCTCCATCTCCCTGCATGCTCCTCCTTCCCCAATCGCCAACACTTCACACGTCTCTCTCTGCACATTCCTCCCCGTGCCTAGCTCCACTCTCTCCCACCATCACTGCCCCCCTATGCTGTGCTCTCCTTACTCCTATCCTCTCCCCTGTCATCTCCATAGCCGTCCCATCTCTACTTGGTCTCCCTCCCCCACTCCAGCCTACACGCTGTTCTCCCCACGCCCATTTCTCCATTCAATCCCACTCCCCACGGCTCCGCCTTCTCAATCCCCTATGCCCGTGCTCTCACCACCATTCGCTCACATCCATAGTCAACCCTAATTTGTAATAAAAATTAAATATTGTATTAATATTGTTATATTAATATTTAATTTTATTAAAAGTTACATTCCCAAATTAAAAAAAATATAATATTTAAATATAATAATAATAATTATATTTATTTATTTTACCCATATAATAATTATTTGTCCTTACAATTATTATTAATTAATTAAGTCTCTAACTTTTAACCATCAAGTGGTTCAATAATGAAGATGAAAGCTATGAGGAGAAGAGACTTAAAGCCATCATCTCTCGTGGAATTGGAACAAGTAAATATGACATTGTTCACAACACTGAGGAGAGTCAAACCGATGTTGTTGATAAGTATCGAAAAGATTGGCCCGCTCTCGGTGACGACGATGACAGTTTTGAGGAAAAAATATTTAAAACCTATGTCTCCCATGGAATTGGCACGTATAGGGATGACATTGATAAGAGCCAAGCCATTGTTGATAAATATCCAAAAGAGGACATATACATAGAAAATGAGGAAGATAGAATAAGAAAACCTATTGTAGAAATTGAAGAAAAAGATGGCATCAAAGCGACAGAGCATGTATGTGCATTAGATCAACATCCACCAGTTGTGGATCATGAAGTTGTAGATTATAGGTCTACAATAGCAAGTGAAATTTCAAATGCAATTGTTCTTTTTGAGCAGGAGAAGACACTTGAACATTGTTCCCAATTAGTTTTATTAGATAAATCTATTGATCTGATTGATGAAGTTTGAATCCATGGAAGTAGTGAATGTCTACTTAAACATGTTGGAAGAACTAATGATGGTTCTACAAACACAAGTGTAGATAGTTATGCAGAAATTGTTTCTTTGCCCACTGTCACTTACGTTCTAAATGATGGTGAATATGATAATGGGCCTAATGTTGGTAAGCTAGAGGACATAAAAGGTATTTCATCCACGTCGTTAGGAATCCCTATGGAGCAGGTTACTACAGATGAACAACATTTATGTTGTTCCAGAATTAGATCCTTGGACACAGTCATATGGAAATCAAGGTCCTTAAAGTTCCTTCTAATAAAGAAGCCATGAAGGCTATGATTAAGGGGAAACTAGTATAAGACCTAAAGATTTCTAATCAGATTGATGTCAGTTTAGATGTGCATATTTCTTGTGAAAACCACCACATATCTTTGAAATTGTTGGAATTTAAGTGCATAGATACTAAGGTTGTAAGATGGAATCCATCTACAATAATATGGCTCCAGGAAATTGAGAAGACTCATTTGGAGATTTTCAAACTTCAAAGTCTTAAGAATGACCATTGTCCTAATTTCCAAGATCGAAGAACATCTTTTAAAATTACCTCCATCATTATGACATTCAATGTTGGAACCACAACCAATGCAAAAAGTGGAAGTAATGAAGGTCCACAAGTGTTCATACATGAAATCCAAAAGGCGATATGGAAGACAAATAATTACAAATTGTATTGTTTCAAAAACTCACCACTCAAGCAGAAAGGATTACAACACAAATTTAGGATAAAGTTGATACTAGAAAATATAGCTTTGAGGACAAAGCTCCTTCAAAGGGAGTGGCAATGCTGTGAATATTTATTTAATATTATTATTTATAAATTAATAGATTATTAGGTTACTAGTGAAAGGGCGTAAGCCTTCACAATGTTGGATCAAGCCCTATAAAAGGCGATCTTATTGTAATTTATCTTCATCATCAAATATATTATTCTTATCTATTATTCAATATGAGAGTCGGATTCGACTATTAACATCCAACCGGATACGGTTGCTGCATCCAACTGGATACGGTTGCTGCATAGGGGTTTAGAGAGAGATATATAGGGAGGCATTGTCGGTCAAGGGTTTAGAGATATAGAGAGAGTGATTGGGGGTTAGGGGCTTAGAGAGAGAGAGATTGAGGGTTAGGGGTTTGGAGAGAGAGAGAGAGAGAGATTAGGGGTTAGGGGTTTCTAAATAGAAAAAGAGTTAGAATGAGGTTTAAGGGTTTAGGGAGAGAGACAAAGATATTGGGGCTTTAGGGTTTACAGAGAGAGAGAGAGAGGGGGGCGATTAGGGGTTGAGGGAGATAGAGAGACTACATCAGATGTGAAAGAGTGTGAAGTCTTGATGGAAAAGATGCAAAAGCTGACCAATATGTACTATGAAGTTTTGGATTCCTGTTAGGGGTTGAGGGAGAGAGATATTGGGGTTTTTGGGTTTAGAGTGAGAGAGAGGGAGAGTATCATATGCGAAAGAGTGTGAAGTCTTGAAGGAAAAGATGCAGAAGCTGACCAATATGTACTATGAAGTTTTGGATTCCTATTAAGGGTTGAGGGAGAGCGATATTGGGGTTTTTGGGTTTAGAGTGAGAGAGAGGGAGGGTATCATATGCGAAAGAGTGTGAAGTCATGAAGGAAAAGATGCGGAAGCTGACCAATATCTACTATTAATTTTTGGATGCCCCGAAGAGAGAGAGAGAGAGAGAGAGAGAGAGAGAGAGAGAGAGAGAGAGAGTATCAAACTTCAAAGGGTCTTATGGATTCGGGGTTAGGGGTTTATATAGAGAAAGAAAGAGAAAGGTTGGGGGTTGGAGATTTATAGAGAGATATTGGCGCTTAGGCATTTAGAGAGAGAGGGATATTGGGGGTTAGGGTTTTAGAGAGAGAGAGTGTGTGTGTGGAGTATTGAAGGGGTTGAGAGAGAGAGAGATTGTGGATTAGGGGTTCTGAGAGAGAGAGAGAGAGGTTGGGGGTTATGGGTTTAGAGAGATCTAGAGAGAGGGAGATTACGGGTAACAAAGAGAGAGAGAGAGAGAGAGAGAGAGAGAGAGGGTTGGGAGTTTACAAAGAGAGAGAGAGAGAGAGAGAGAGAGAGAGAGAGAGAGATGGGGGGTGATGGTTAGTGGTAGGACTAAGTGAGAGGGGGAAAATGTTATTGGTAGGGGGTTAGAGAAATAGAGAAAGGAGGGGGTTAGGGATTAGGGTAATAGAGAGATGGGGGTCTTGGGATTTATGGTACATGTTTTTAATCAGGGGATTATGCTTTATGGTAAGGGAATAGATGGGTGGTTGAGAGAGAGAAGGTAGTGGGGTTATAAAGAGGGAGGGGATGAGGGATTATATTGAGAAAGGGAGATATAGCTAGAAGGAGAGTGAAACAAATATGTAACATTACCGCACACACTAATAGTGCGTGCGCGCTATTAATGTATTCGCGATTTTTGTGTGTGCACGTTACTAACGCGCACAGGCTAAAAAATTAATTTTTTTTTGGCGTGGTTTCCTTTTTCCATACCGTGTGTAATGACTTGGCAGGTGTGGTTCTAGGTTCGAATTGTCGAACCTTGAGCCTTGGATTGCATTATAGAAAAACACATCATGTTCTATAACTTCATGTAACCTTTCAACCACGAATCTATATATGCTCCACTTGTCCACTGCCAATGAAACTACACACTTATAGAAATCTCTGTGCAGATTCCAGATATCTATGTTTTGAATAAATTTGTTAGTATTTTCTATTTTTTATTCATTTTTGTTTGCAACCATGTCATATTTACATAAAACATAGGTCATGTATTTCAGCTATAACTTTTGACTGATACACCTATTTTGAAAACAAAAAAGAACCCACACAAGTATACTGAAAGACCTACACACTAAAAAAAAATTGACTTTGTTAAGACCATGATAGCGGGGCCTAATGCTCGACCTTGTCCTTTTAGGCGTTTCCCGACTTCCTTAATTTAAAAAAATATAAAAGTATCTTGGAAATTTTTGGAAAAATAACGTTGTACTAGGTTTGCATGTTATGTACAACCCTACATATATTTTTTTTTCAAATTTAGACAATTTACATACCAAAACCATGGCCTTACGCAAACATATGCATTATGTTTTTGAAAATAAATAACATAACAGCCCCTAGAAGAACCCCATTTTTTTGTTGAGATATGTACCTATTTTCCATAAATAAAAGTTATATATTTCGGAAGGTGATCCTATTTTCTACGTTTCACCGTCCCATCATAAGTGGGTATCATTACCTTGCACTAACCCATGTATGTTATAAAACTGAATAGGCCGTCTTGGTTTAGCCTGCAAGGGTAGCTATGGAAAACTATGCTATGTAAATTGTATTCTCTGTATGTGTTAATATAAATCTCTAACTTATAAAAAAAATAAGTAATTCTATTATGAATGAAATGATTTTATCTAATATAAATAGTGACACAAATCCATTTTATGACATAGATATATAGCCAACTTAATAGATTAAAAAGCCAAAATATGCATATATTACTCTTATACTATTTAGAATTAAGATTGAAAAGAATATATGGTAATTTGAGAAGTTGGAATTTTCATACACCTGCTATAGAGCGCAATTAAGTATGGTTTTCTTCAGTATAGAGCGCAATTATGCAAGGTTTTCTTCAGTGATTTGGCTTATTGGGTTTCTTGGTGAAAGATATGAATTTTATTTTTAAGGTGTAGCTTTATATTAAATTCAGGTTTGCGAGTCAAATGCATGTATCAAAACACAATTGCATAAAGTCGACCCATATACATCGTTAAGAATTCAAATTAATGTATACATTTAAAACAATATGGAAACACATTGAATTTAATATTATCTATTTGCATTGAAAAACATGGCTTCCGAGAGAAAAAAATTAAGGATCTCTCACGCAGAGGACGCATTCATAGCAAGAGCAGAGCAGGCATGCATTGTACGCTCTTTTATTAGAGACGGTGCAGTGTCTTTAAAATTATTATTAGTTTGCCCATCAGAGAGAAATTTAGATCAGTGGATTGAAATCAAGGGCACTTGGGGCCGCCTTGCTGAGTCTTCCAGTTATCGTAGCAAGGGCATACTTGTTTGTTTCCATACGTCCCTGGAGGAACACACAGACATTTTGCGCAGCATTTTTGACAGAAAAACATACATGGCTTTCTGTGAGAAGTTGCTGAACAACGATATGAACACCTTGGTCCGCAGTCTACATTAATGTTCAATCACAATACAAGATTTTCTATTAATATAATTGTAAATGTATTAATAGTTCTCTGAATACTAACACAAAGAAAAAACTGAATCGATCGAACCTGAAGGACGAAGGCTGTGCTCACCATACTGGCCCTGAACGAATTCAAGGTGGATTTCTCGTGAGTTAGACTAGTAGTGATCAGAAGATACACCATGCATGTAACACAGAAAAATAGGATTGCTTACCCCCTTCAGCGCCAACAATGGATCCTTACTGTTGTATGGTATCGCCCTGTCAGTCATTTGAAAACAATGAATATATGTATATATATATATGTACACACACATTAATTTAGACTTATATTATGAGTTCGGATTCCTTGTAATGTGCATTGGCGTACCTCAATGCTCCACACAAACATAGCAAATATGGTAATTAGAAGGGCAGCGATCGATAGAAAACGAGCCATGGGGATCAATAAACTGTGCCAGTTGATTAGCAGCTAGGTAACTTCGAGATGTAAGTTGCGTATTTAGATTGGTATGACTCTGAAGAAGAAGATGGAGAATATATACAGAAGATAGAACCCACAATAACTACCAATCCGACAAAATAGTTGCAGAGAACAATGATCAACGCGCAAATAATACGGCCTTCACAGAGCTCCGGCACGATGATGAGGACGGATTTTATGAACCGATAGCGGCAGATCGTCAATCGTTGAGTTTCTATTGACGAGGGCGTTTGTGCAAGGATACTGGATCGGGCGCTAGGCGGTTTTGAAAATGGAAGACGGTTGAGCCATCCTAAAAGCGGGAAACTCGCCGAAAAAGGGTGGTCACTGCCACTGGGCCCGTAGTTACTCGTAACCGACATTCTCCTCGTGCATGGCATGCCCGAGATTCTCAGTCAACGCTGTCAAGCTTGCGGTTTTGAAAATGGAAGGCGGGCGGGCCATCCTAGGGAAGGAAAGGTGGGAAAATCACCGAGAAAGGGTGGTCAGTGGGTCTGTACTTACTCGTAACCGACGCCCTCCTCTTGCACGACATGCCGGTTTTAGCATTCACCGCTATCAAGCTAGCGGTTTTGAAAATGGAACGCAGGCGGGCCATCCTAGCCCCTAGGCAAGTGGGGAAAAGGGTGGTCACTGGTTACCGTAGTTACTCGTAACCGACGCCTCCTCTTGCATGACATGCCTGGTATTCTCTTTTAATGCTGTCAAGTTTGCCTGGTAATGTGAAATCGCCCGGCCCCCAGTCCAGCCCGCCGATGTAACATATGAGAGAGGTGACAGGGAAAGCACGCCGTTACAGAGAGGAAATACCGGTGGAAAATACAAGAAGAAATTAAGAAAGCTGGCTGACAGAGGAAAAAGCTGTCTTGGGAGAATAGGAAAGACCGGTGTCCGAATAAAGTGCTTCAGGGTGAGGAAGTTAAAGTTCGCTCGACAAAAGGGTGAGGAAGCAGGTAAAGCCTTGAGTTTTATTCTCGTCGCAGAGCTGGCCGAATGAGTAGTCCCTTGCATAGCGATGTAGAGATTGCAGAATCCCATTCGATTAGCCCAGCCATTTCCTAGGGCAGCATAACCAGTGTATTAGCCAAGTCGAGTAGCGCACTGTCCATCCCAGTAGCCCAGCCAAGGTCGGAACTCCGGAAGCTCAAGCAGAGATTCTCTTGCAGCAGGACGAGATGGCTCCGATGCTCAAACAATCCTCCAGAATCAAAAGCACAATGCCCACGGGCTTGGCATCAAGTTCGCTGAGGGTACTGGTCTTCGTGCTGATCCGACGGGTTTGGACTAGTAGACTAGATTTAGTTCTGTTCTGTTTATGTTTATGTTTTAATTCCAGTAAATATTTAGTTCTTTTTTCTTATCAGATGGATGGATAGATCTAAAATTTTGGACAATGGGCCTGTTTTTTTGTTTCACAGAGAAATATAAGGATTTATCTAATTTACAAAAAAAATAAAAATAGTCCACAGTTTGTAGAAAAAAAACATGGAGAAGTTTAAAAATTAGATGTTATTATTTTTTAATAAATTTAGATGATGTGTTGTTCAAATCGTGTTTTGAATGTATAAATGGATTCAGCATTCTTAAATAACTCCAAAATACCGAGATTATGCAAGTTTAAACACTATTTTAAGATTTTAAAAATTTCTTCAAAATTTTTATTGGATTAATTATATAGAAAAAACTAAATTAAACCTTTATCAAATTGAAGAGAAAAAGTATTGGGTCTTCCATCTAACAATGCAACCTCACATCCTCACATATCTATGGGAATGGGCACAACCAAAAAACATAGAAAAAAAAACCAACACAAAAATGGCAACCCCAATTGTTAACATTATTGATTCTAAACATATTTACATACCAACAATACTATGCAGTTGGATTCTTCAAAAAACTACCGAACAATAACTCGCATTTACTTTATCAACTAATACACCCCTCTAGGTTCAGTGACTTCACATGGGAGGGTGATGTGGCTATTGGAATTATTTTCCAACAATGTCTAGGAGTACATAATTATTGTGTTTGGTACATAAGGTTTGTATTTATCTCAAAGTAATCTTACAGTTGGAGTTTGAAAATGCAATTTATTTTGTATTTTTAGCATCATTTTTTTTCTTATATTGACTATGATTTTTTATTGGTCTACTTTGTTTGTGATGGTCTTCTTGATTTTTGGGTGTGATGTGGCTATTAGAATTAATTTCCAACAATGTTCAGGAGTACATAATTATTGTGTTTGGCACATAAGGTTTGTCTTTTTTTTGAAGTAATCTTAGAGTTGGAGTTTGAAAATGCAAATTTATTTTGTATTTTTAGCATCATTTTTTCTCATAAATTTATTGATGATTATAAAAAATTTATTGGTCTACTTTGTTGTGATGGTCTCCTTGATTTTTCATGTTAGACCAAGGTATCAAAGAATTAATGTTCCTTGATGGGTTCTTGTATCATTCTTCCTATGCTTGGAGGAACTTTAGTGTATGTGGAGGTGGTTGTTACATGTTTTTATGCACTTTTTTGCATGGAAGGACTTTTCACAATCTTTAAGCATTAGTTGTATATTTGGAGATAGATTTACATGTATAAGGGCACATTGCATTGTTGAATGGGATAGTTCACACACTTAAGGAACACTTTGAATAAGAGTTTGACACTTGCTATTGTTCCCCTTTTACTTGTTGAAGAAGCTAAATGATGGAGAATGTCTTACCGTAGATATTGACAAATGGCCTCTAGACCTCTTCTTCAAAGTCAAATGCACATTCTTAGATAAACACCATTGATTCAAGGTTTTATAATGTCTTATGACCTTGATTCTTAGACATAGAGCCTACTTTGGAAGGTGTCTTACACTAGGAGGAAGTAAATAACCATCTTTCTCTTACCTACATATATCAATGAGTTATGATCATATTTAGGAAAATGCTCCACTTCATAGTGGATTCATTAATATATTATGGAGAAGAAGTGGTCAAAGGCCTTCCTTAGAAAGCATCGCTAGTAAGAAGAGGACATGTGGCATGAAGAATCTTTGTAAACCCTAAAGCAAGGACAAATGCACATGATTTGAGGGAGAAAAAGACATATAATGATGACTGTAAACACTTCAAGGCATATTTTGTGGGATTTTTTAGCTATCTTGAGAAGTGGATTATCTAGAATGAAGAAATCAATGCATTTGGTGGGGACATTCAATATCCACCTCATAGCGTACCATTTAATGTTTTTGTGGGGTGGATGTAAACCATTGGATCAGATCCAATGGTTCACATTCCCGTCGCAACAACATTAAATGTTACGTCGTGGGGTGGATATTAAATACCTTTAATGGGAAAGTTAATTGAAGGCATCACCTAGGAATGAGTGTTTTACATTTTAAAAAAACTTGTGAAATTCTAGACCTATTCTAGCTCTTCTTTAGAAAACACCTTAAAACCTACTCCTTCACATATCTCAAGGGAGAACAACATCTTTAAGGGATTTTTAATCTTACATGCAATTTGAAGTAGTAAAGGGGATAGATTGAGGAATGCCCTAACAACCCACTTCAAAGCATTTAATAAAAACAATATACCATCACCATACTATTGAGAGTTTCAAGTAATTTTCATGATTATTTGATTTCAAAGATAATTAAGAAGAAATCTTATAATAGGAGGCATCATATGATTTACAAATAGTGATTTTAGATGGAGAAGAATAACCTATACAAAGGTTTTGTATGTTATAATCCATTGGATAGATACATAGGTTTAATGTACATATATTTTAAGGGATTTAAAGGGTGGTTATATCTATGCATGTTTTCATCTTGTACTTGCATCTATTTCCTTGTTGGGAACTGTCCTTATTGTTTATTCAATGAGTTGTAGCTAAACATAGTAGGGTTTGGAAGTGTGACATGTTTGTCTTTTTGAAAATTGTTATGATAATTTATAAATTTGGGATGTACTTTTATATAGTTCTTTTTTATAAAAAGGTTGTTTCATTTATTTCATACTCCCATTTTGGTATCACACTTCATGCAAGCACTTTTTCAATGTGGTGGTATCTTTATTATCACTTGTACTTCACTTAGCAATATAAACAAAAAAATAAATCTATTATTTTTTATAACTATTGTTGTTTAATAAGTTTTTTTTAATCTTCTTAGCTTAATATTTTCCTTAATATTTTCATGGTTCCCCACTCCATAACCAAGGAATAAGGCACTCATTGACTAAAATCAACCAATAAACTTCTATTGTAAAAATATAAACCATTTCACTTCACTAATATGATTTTATAACCTACATTAACAAACATATTAATGATAGAATCTAAAAGAGTCCCCCCTTGTGTTAAAGGATAGGTGACTTGATGTGAGGAGGATGATCACTATGGTGACAATTGGTTATCCTCAAATTCCCCAACTATACTCAATGATTTGCCTTATTTTTTGAAGTGAAGGTACTAACAAAATGGCACCATTATCAAGCATATATCCTCTTTCTTGAGATTCATTTCACATAGTTATAATGACATGATGATATTTTTTGGTTGAAGGTCTATCCTTCTCATTGGAGACTCAACTAGTATGAAAGAGGTATGAGTCTCCAACTAGTATGAAAGAGGTATGATTATAATTGTGTTTGGTGAATTTCATATTATCGTTTTAATTTGAAGAAGAGGAGCTTTCATGGCTAGATTGTTTCATCCTTTAGATAATTTCAGCATTGAAGGTTTCCTAACAAATTCCCTAGTTCAAAGCACGAACTTCCATAGTTTGATGGAGGCATGATGCATTTTATGATTATTTGTGCAAAGACGACATATCCCATGATTTGGTTTCCATGTGGACTTTTATACATACATTTGAAGGAAGACTAAGAGCGTGGTTTGATTATTTTCCTAAGAGGATCATCTCTTGTTGGGGTGGGTTTGAAATAGTGGGTTGTTATTTGTTATGAAAAGAAGGGCTTAGAATATCTAATTCTTGTGTCTCATTATAATCTCTGAGATGTGTTATTTGTTGAAATAAAGGACATGTTTGAAGAAATTAATGCCCCTTTTATCTCACTAGAAAAAGGTATTTGGAAGATCCAAAGAAGGAAGAAAATCTCAATGGTCCCATTGCATATGAAGAAGAATACATGAATGCCAAAACAAGTGGCGAATTTTATCTTAAAGGCAAGGCACTCTCTCTTTATCTCAAATATTCATCTTATGATACTAGTACATACCTGCATGAGCATAGTATGTCAGTCATGGCCACATATGGACACATATGTTTTGTAAGTCGTCCTGTAGTATTTGTTGATCAATAGTTTGTGTTATTGTTGTTGGCGCATATGCTTTGTAAGTCGCCCGTAGTATTGTTGATCCATAGTTTGTAGTGGCCCATGGTTTTGACCCATAGTATTGGCGCCTAGACTTAGTATATAAGTGTGTGTTGAGGCCTATGAAGGCACCGTGAAGTTATTTGTATTGAGCTTGCTCAAAGGAGGTTACCCCCTCGAAGTGGCCTGCGATCAATATAAAAGTGATTCTGAGTTATGTCATTTCTGCTATTTCGCATATTCTTATTAATTAATTGTTGCAGGTGCTTCACAGAATGGTATCAACAATGGCATCATTGCTCAATGTTTCAAAAAGAACATTGCTCAAATATACTAAATTCAGGGTCCAGATAGATGAAAATGATGAAGCTGCTTGTGGGCTCTTATTTGTAGGGAACCCTAGCGAGGTAGAATGGAAGCAGGCATTAGAGAGAAGGTGATAGAGTTTTGGGATAGCCATTCTCGTGCTATTCCAGATCGAAATCATGTCCTGTGACAACGTTTATCCAGATGCATTTATCAGGAGCATTGTAAGCATGTGATGGAGATGACAGGAGTTGCACTTTACGAGGAATTCCAAGAAACCAATCCTGGTGTTCAAATATCATTTAGCATGTTCAACAAATTGAAACCGTGGTATATTAGGCCGAATACGATTCGCGACACTTGTTGTTGTCGGTACCACGTTGAATTTCAACTATACTATGACACATTTCTGGATTTTTGCAAAAGGCACTGGAATGGTGTACTAGCTCCTCACACAGTGCGAGATTTTATTTGTACGATACTATGCAACAGGAATCCTGAACACGTGTTTTTCAATAAGAGGTGTGTAGGTAGGAGAAAATGCCCTGAATGTGGTGATTTGACATTGTTCCATAGGAACTTTCCTATCGATCCAACACACTATGGATTGTCAAATATCACCGTTAGGTGGAAGAGGTACGAGTACGTCACCACGAATCCAACATCTTCTTCATACGTGCCACCCAAGAGGATTGTCTTGCTCGATGATGAGATTCCTGCTTTAGATTTCATGGAGAAGTTTCAAAGTCAGATTTATAAATACATAAAGCACTCCCATAGGTCCAGGTTGCAAGCTTCAGAACTCAAGCATTCTCGTGACGTATTTGAGCCGGGCACAATCTTATCAGTGGTAGACTTTGCGGAGAACTACACCTTTGCTCCTCAGAGAGAGATACAAAGTGAGTACTATCACTCCGACCAGGTGTCTATCTTCGTACATGTATTGTACAGACATGCTCAGGAAAGCATTGATGGTAGGGATAGCACTCCCCAGTCACGTGAAGTGATCAAGGAGTACCATTTTTATGTTAGTGATGATCGTGAGCATGACACATTGTTCGTTCAACACTGCTTTAGGTTTATTTATGATTCATTCAGGAAGAGAGGCATATCATTTACTAAACACTAGATTTGGTCAGATGGGTGTGCAGGGCAATTCAAATCGGCACACTCATTTTATTGGTTGATTCGCTTGCACAAACAAACAGGAATCCGACACACCTGGAGCTTTTTTGAGACAGGGCATCGGAAGGGTGAACATGATAGCGCAGGTACATGTGTGAAATGAGCACTTCGGAGGTACCAGATGAGTCATGGTGCAACCCAACTCAAATGCTCCACTGAAGTAGTTGATTGGTGCACACGTCATTTGGGACATCAAGGTCGTGAACAAGCAAGGCTGGTGTGCAGGTAATAAACTCCAAACTCAATTAATAAGCTAATAACATTCAATATCATCATTTCCAAATCCCTTTGCTTGACACTTGTATGGCATCCACATAATTCTTGACTTCATTTGTTATAATCTTGTATCATGGTGAACTATGTTCTTGATGGCATCAAGTGCAAGCCATGATGAGATGAGGATTACATCGTCCATATCATCAAAATGATTTGTAAGGTTTTGTCATAAGTAGTTGGGAAGCATAGTCTCACAAAAAATTATTTTGTTTGTTGATGTAAGCATTCATTAACTTTACATACTCGCATTCAATAAAACGTTATTTTGTATGTTGATGTGAACATTCATTACTTTACATGCTTTCTTTTAATAAACATTTCATTACTTTTGTTGCCTAAGTATTTATTTTGTGAGACATATAAATTGCAATAATGGTTTATCTTACCTTTCTTCGTATAAATCAAAGTATATGAACTTCACATTTTGTATAATCAAAGTATATGAACTTCACAAACATTCACTATAATTTCTAACCATCAAACCTTCTCAATTTTTGGATTACATGCATCAAAAACCATCTTTATCATGCAGTTTTGCATGCATAGGCATGGAACCTCTTTGAGAGAAATTAGTTAGTATTATATGGCCTTGCTTCCGTAAAAAAACCTCAATTATCAAACCAAAACGCAACTTGTACATGCCTTTGTTTTTTAACTTGTACAATTGTAATGTAATTGAAATTGAACTTGTAAATTGGAACAACACATTGAAATTTCAATTGAAATTACACATTAAATATGAGATTTTAATCTTAAATTGTAATTGAATTGGAATATGTAAATTGTAATTGAATTGTAATGTGTAGACAACATAATGTAATTGCAATTTCAATTTCAAATGTATTCTAATTTTACATTTTGATTTCATTTATGCAATTGTAATGTGGTTGAAAATGAGATTTTAAATTGTAATTGATTTGGATTTGAAATTACACATTAAATTTGAAATTTTACATTGTAATTGAATTGGAATTGTAATTTCAATCTTAAAACGTAATGTATGTATTCAATTCTAAATTTTCGAAGATGTTATGTAATGTAGTCTAAATTTGCATTTTAAATTGAACTAAATTGTAACTACACATTAAATCTGCATTTGAAATGACAAAACATAAATTTGTAACTGTAATAACTATATCCAGATCTAATATAAAAAACAATCGATTTCAAATCAGATAGAAAATACACATCAAGACATCAATATGATCAAATATACAAAATATCCAAAAGTCCATATATGATAAAAGTCGATGTATAAATGATAGAAATCCATATCCAAAACATAAAACATATACATAGATCATCCAAACACATGAAAATATATAAAATATGAAAATATCCAAAACATGGAAATGTATAGATCATCAACTCATTGGCCACTACCCCCACGAGGCCTGTGATCGTCCATCTGACTGCCCTCGTGTGCAGCAGCCCACTGCTGTCTCTGAGACTCTAAACCCTTAAGGAATTCCTCCATATCCATCGTGTCAATGGTGATATCCGGGATCTAGGTATGAATACGGGTAGATGGCCCTTCATCAGGACCATGTACTCGAGCTACATCCCAACCATATGTGAAATCCATTGCAGCATTGACACCTGCCTGTAGCGATGCCTGTGTAATATGCCATTACATGTAATAAGTTAGATTTATTAAAAATTAAAACTAAATTTAACATAATTTAAAAGCTATCCGTAAAAAATTGAAACATAAAGTACAAAAATCAATTACTAAATGTGACTAAATAACATGAATTGGAACGTAAATTAAAACTCACATGTATGTCTGAACCCGGCTCGTCAGGACCTTCGTGGTCCTCATGTCCATAATCAGGATCTACCTCCTTTCCTTTGCCCTATACAATTTGAAATTCAAATGAAGTTAAGATCTACAACATAAAATCTCGAAAATTAAGAAATAAAACACAAATTATTTAAACTGAGAAATAATATTCAAACACAAATTAAATTAGAACATAAATTATAACTTACCTCGACTACTGTTGTCTGTGGGTGGGGACGAGTGGATGGACCAACCGATGGCTTGCTACCAAAGAGTTGATCCATGAATGGGGTCCCCTGCATGGATCAATAGAATACAACTCCCTTAAGTATTATTGACCATTCAATTTGTGACATTGATATGATGTAACATGAAGAACATATATACATAATTTTACAAAAGTATACCTGTCCTGTAGCGACGCATCTACGATATAACTGAAAGTATGCATCTCACACTGACTCAGCATACCGCAGTAGGGTCTTGCCATCGAAAATCCTGAGCATGTCACTAGAGACATACTCTACCTCTTGCTCTATAGGTGGAGGGGGTGGTCTAGATGCCTCTCCATGCACAGCAACAATAGCACTGCCCACGGTAGTGAACAACGACTCTGCAAGGTCCTGTATAGACTCTACAGTAAGCTGGGATGATTGTGCCACATCCCCCGACCTGATAACCGTCCTGTATGGAAACGGTACCAACCTCCGAGCGGGTGCCACGAAGGCAGGGTCCCTCCGAGCTCCAGGACGTTGGTAGGAGCGTCCCCTACCAGCCCCATAGAACTAGGACCCTGTGCTAGTGTAATCCGGGTGCATGTCCAAAACAAAATCTGCATAAAAATGTTTTGCAAAGTACAATGGGACCTGGTCATGGTGGGGGAACATGCCCCATGCTCCCATGAATCTATCATATAGATGTGGTGCAGCGACCTCCAACTTAAAATCCCTGAGTCTAAGCGGTTAACCGGGGGCGCGGTCATGAGGGATGTCGAATAAAGCACCCTTGATGTCATGCCCTCTTATGGAGACTTTGACATCCTCCCATTTGTGGATCCCAATGACACCATGTCTCCTCCTCTGGCATGAATGTCTCCAAATGTCACTGAGAGGTCCTACCCTCTTGTAGAGGGCCAACATCTCATCAACCGCTGATAACATCATCGACAAAGATCGCCGTGTGGGAGAATCCTCCCTCAAAGTGCACACACATGAGCTCACCCACTCTCGCTGGGAAATGATATCAGCGAGAGTGATCTGTGCGACCTCATCATCGTACGATCCCCTTGATGGGGCACCTGCGATCCAAACCAAAACACAAATGTTACTAAAAATATATATTATAACTTGCAGCTGAAATTCAATGCATTATATACTAAATATTTACTGAAAATGTGCTAACAAAAAATACGCACCTGATGCACTCGTGTCTTGTTGCACATCCTCCACCTGGGGATCCACATGTATGTTGTTGGGATGAACCGACACACTATCTCTCCTGCTGTCGCCACCAGTGGTAGCCGACCCCAGCTTGGCATCACTCCTCAGTGAACGGGAGCGTTGTCGATGGCTGCCCTGTCGGGCGACATCAGATCCTCTCGTGCTTTGCGGAGCACAAAGCACTGAATCTCTCTCTTCAAGACTATCTGCATCACATTTCAATTTCTAATTCTAATTTTCTTTCAAATTCTATTCCAAATTTCACATTTCAATTTCAAATTCAAATTCAAATTCAAATTTCAAATTCTATTTCAAATTTCACATTTCAAATTCAAATTCAAATTTCAAATTAAAATTTCAAATTCAATACCAAATTCAATTTCAATTCCAATTCAAATTCAAGGCCACCATTGGACTAGAGTTTGCTCCTATTGATCCTCAACCATCGAGTGAGAGGAAGGTTCCTACAATCATTGTTTTAGATTTTTGGATTCAATTTTGCAAGATTTATTTTTTCGGATTTGATGTTTGATAGAGCTAAGCAAGTTATTTGAATTGTTGAGTGAACTAAATGAATATAGCCTCAATGTTTAATATTGACTTCTGGAAATGATCTATTAAGCAAGTTGCATTAGTTTAGATGCTTAGTTCTGCATATATTTTGTTGGCATCTCATAATTTTACAGACACCCCAAATTGATAATTTATGTTACCAGTTTAATTAATTAAATTGACCAACATTTTGATGATGTTGTTGGGGAGATGGTAAGGGATTAGGCATTGGTAATTTGGTTTTAGTTCTTTCATTTTTCCTTTATGTATTTGCATATGATTTTTGGTTGTGCTAACGTTCCAGATGCAGTGAGATAATGATGGTAAGATGGGAGGTAACAACCTATGCTTTCACTATTGTGAGTATGCTATCACGCAAGATCTGAAGAATGCTGGTATATTTTTCTTTATTTTATTTTGATTCATGGAAAGTACAAATATAACTCATGTCAATAGAGAACTTGGTGACAACATGGTCTTAGTAGCATGAAGGCATACAAATACATGATTAGTTTTGCATTGGAATTTTCTAAGTAGGGTGTGTTTTCTATAGATTTATTTCATTTGAATATAAATGGTAGAGTAGTTTTTAATTATTTCAATTTCATTTGGTGGTGCAGTAAGAACCACCCCATCCACTAACCATTGGAAGGAAAAATTATGAAGGGATGCATATGAAGGAGGAAAAACAAGTAGAGTTTCAGGAGCTAAAAGTCTAAGGTTTGCATATGAGGTGAATTTTTTTCTACTATGATTTTAAAGCTGTAGATTTCAAAATATAGAGAGTCACCATATTCATGAGTATGCTCTCTTCCTATATCTAGTTGTGATTTGGAAGATTAGAAAAGAAAAATATGGATACAAGTCTTTATATCAACTTGTAATTCTACTGTCGGGGTTTTCTGAAAAATTAAATCTGTTTGCAATTCATGAGTGCACAATCTTTTGATGTGACATGTTTATAACGTCCAGTTCTAACACATTATGGAGAAGGTGATAAGCTTACCCCCTGCAAGGTAGTGAGCTCAAAACCTTGTAATGTCTACTTTGACTTGACCATCTACAATATTTTGTTATAAATTGCCACTAGTTGTTTAAAAACCATATTTAAGATCTAAGAGACAGGTATAGAATATTTTTTGTGGGGTGAACTCATAAATTCACCACAGACACACTCACCAAGAATATCACATACCTAGATCAGATTTAGGGAGAACATTGTAATTTTTTAATTTTGACTATCATATTCTATCATCTTGACTATCATATTCTACGGGGGAATTGATTTCAATATATCATTTCATACCTGTCAAAATGCACTAAGGTACCTTGACACTCATTTTCATTATTGGTTAGTTGTCTCATGTTGGTTAACGTCATACGTCAATGGACAGTAATCCATGATTTCTTCCCATGCTCGAATTTAACAAAATCATTCACATGGATAGAATTGTACCAAAGGTTCGAATATGAATGAAGACTACATGGTTTCATATCACTAACACTAACTTGCAACAATGTTCCACTAAATCAAGATCCACATCTAGAGTTCAACACCAATAGAGTAGTCCTAGCAATAAGAATATTTGGGTGAATCCACGAATGTGGTTCACCATTTTGGGCGGATCGAATGGGAAAAGTTTGTAGTTCTAGCAATAATTATTTTCTAGTTCACTAAATAATGGAGGAATTATTTTGTATTGCTCATGACCATTTTTTTGTGCATAATTTTCTCATAATGATTGTACTTGTTTGAATAATTTCTATGTTTGTAAAAACTATGGCGGCCTAGGCTATGATCCCAAATCTAGTAAGAATGAATTTCAAATAATCATGTGCATGCCCAAAATTCAGGAATTTTATTTTCTTGCAAACGATAGACCACATGCCTTCATGAGAAATCCATGTATCCCTCTTTGACCACTAGTCCCAATATTTTTTAATAGCAATCATTAAACTATGGTCAAGGGACTTAAAGGATAGAAATAAAATAATATTCTTTCATTGTATTTTCCTTATAAATAATAAGGTTGACAAAGTAATGTTAGGTAATATGAGCTTGTTCTAAGAGGACCTATAGTCATCCATTGCCAATTTCCAATGAGCATTTCCGTAAGTTTTATTTGTCTAGCCATTTTTATAATTTTTACATTTTAGAAATGTCCATATTTTTAAAAAGGTGTTTTTATTGTTGAATTGCAGTTTGTATTCCACAAAGATGGTGGAAAAATCTAATCCAAACACATGTAGTCTAGTCTAGCAAAATGCATTTGTAGTGGCTTATATCATTCAGAGACATCACCTAATGATGTTAGGCCACATGATGTTGGGAATTTTCCCAAGCTATCCATTATGGTTCCAAGCCAATTTATCTTCATTGATGCTCACATTGTGGACATACTTTTCATGGCCTAAGAGGGGATCCTATTTAGGACAATTTGGCAAGTTGGTTATGGTTATGATTAATAATATATGATTATATATTATTAATATTCATTTTTTAATTTTTTATATTATATTATTAATATTAAATATTTTTTTTAAAAATAAATTAAGTAAAAATTAATAAATAATATATGATTATATATTATTAATATTCATTTTTTAATTTTGTATATTATAATATTAATATTAATATATGATTTTTTTTTTCAATCTTCTTAGCGTTCTTGGAAGATTGAAAAAAAGTACATTAAAATTAAAAAAATATGATAAATATGATAACAAATTAGGTACATTATATTTACTAACCAAAAGAATATGGAAACACTATATTTACTAGCCAAAAGAAAATAGTAACATAGAATGTACATTATTTCTTTTATTATAGTATTTTCATTGAGCTAATTGAAAATATATAAATAAAATACTTCATTAAGAATTAGTGGACTTGCTTAGAATATTATCCAATAATGACTAAAGGCAATGTCTCTTTCATGATCTTAGATTGCTTCAACAAAATGAATAGTTCTTGAATTTTATTACAATGATTAAAGGCAATGTCATTTCATGGTAATTGTAGATTACTTTACCAAAATGGAATTATGATTCCATGTGTAATAATTTTTTCAACAATGATTAAAAGACAATGTCATTTCATGGTAATTACTTATTGTTTCACCAAAATGAAAATTATGAATCTATGTATCAAAATTTTATCAATAAAATAAAAAGCAATTTCTATTTCATAGCAATTGTAATTTATTTCAACAAAATAAACATTATTATTTCATAAGCAAAAAGTTTATTTACAATCTCAATGTCAATATCTATTTCATGATTCCATGTGCACGAAATTTTATCAACATTGAGTAAAGGCTATTTCTATTTCATATTTCAAATTAAATATAAACAATGACTAAATACACTACATATTTCATGATATAATTGTGGATTGCTTTAACAAAATGGATCTTCGCAAATTTTTTAAGAAAATAAATTCAAAAGTTTTATATTAAATTTTATTTTCATTATTTTTATAAATATGTCAAATAAATTTACTATACCTAAAACAAATCCATCACTCAATATATTTAAAATAAAATATTTTCTCAAATAAAATCATAAAATTATAAAAACAATAATATTAAAATTTTAATTTACATTTAAAAAAATAAAATTTTAATTTTAATTTTTTTTAATAATTTCAAAAAATCAAAAATAGTTTTTATTTCTCTAAATCCATAACAATTATAAACAATAATCTCATACCATTTACAAAATTGAATATTCAAACTAAAACATTGAACTTTCTTAAAAAATGCATTTAAAAAAAGATGAAATAATAAAGGATTTCAACTTAAAAATATAAAAATTAAAAGCTTTATTTAAATTTTTTTAGTTTTTATATAAATTTGTTTTTTAAATTTATGATTATTAATAATGTTTATTAATAAATTATGTATGCATTTAATTTCTTCTCTATTTTCTTTCAAAAATATTTAAAAACATTTACACATTTCAAGTAAAAAATCATAAAGTTATTTTTTTATAATTAAAAAAATAAAATAATATATTTGTTTTTTCTATTAAGTCAAATAATGAAATGCATTTTCGCTTTTCTCCACCATTCTACTAATATAAAACTTTATTGTATCAGATTTTAATAAAATAACCTTAAAAAAATAAACATGTTGATGACTTGTTATTCTTCGTTTAATTTTATTGTCTTTCAACTCTGCCATATGCAGATTCACATCAATTTTAACAAACTAAATACACGTTATGCATGTTGTCCTAATTTCGTTCCCCTGTTTTACTCAGAATGATCGACTTTTTAGAATCCTCCTCCAGACTTTTTAGACTCCCTTATTTTCCTCACCTCTCCCTTTTTCTCAGTTACAATTTTTCCATATTGATGATCAATCTTCAAATTTCTGTGAAGTGAGGCAAACTTTTGGATTCAAGGAATCAGCAGAATCTATTAGTTAATATTGTTCTTAAGCTGGTTTTTTTTGTCAATTTGTGTTTTGTTTTTGGGTATTTAAGGCGTTATAATGACTTTATATCTTAGTTTTTTTTCCTAGAGGTTTCAGAGCCAGCTGTGGGTACTTATATCTCCGGTCCAACACTAAGGTTGGGCTTTCCACCTAGTTTTCATCTCAATCGACACATAAAATGATATCAGATTTTAACTCTAAAGGTTAGTTTAAGTAATTAACCAACTAAAGAAATGAGATTAGATTGTCCTGTTTGGTATTGTAGAAATGAGACTAGATCGTCCTGTTTTGTATTTTTACTTTTACATAATTAATTGAAATCATATCAAATCATATCAGGGACAGTGGTAATCACAGTGGAAATCATATCAGGACAGTCAATCACTTCATTTCTGAGGATACTTTTCAGAATTTGGTAAATTTGAGATTGTTAAAATCTTGAAACTGTAATTTTAAATGTTAAACCATCTCTATGGATTCAGAAACTTTATAGAGCCTTGCAATTATGATACAAAAGATTCCAGGTTTTAGTTACAATGATTTTCACAACCAAATTTCCCCAAATTTATAGCAAAATAAACAGTTAAAAGAGCCACAGCATTAATTTCTTTATCCCAGATACTTATCATATCTTCTATGTTTTGAATCTGTTCCCATTGTATCATTACTAAATTAAGCAAGCAAAATAACCACCGAATTTAGCAAAAATCCTTGAACCAAAATAAATGCAAAATACAGATTCTATATGGGTGTGCTGCCATACTAAACAAAAATACGTGAGTATAGTTCAATATGCATTACTGAGCTCTAATCCAAAACACATGAATCCAACCCCAATTGAGTAATTTCAATAGGAAATATAAAGCTCAACTGATAAACAGCATTTCAGTTAAACAAATGCAGGCATTACATAAGTACGGGAATAAAAGTACTCTCAGCTCTTCTTAGCTTCTTTCCAGGAGAAATAATACTTAGGATCTCTCACGCAGAAGAAGGAACTCGCTCAGTCCAGATCTACTTATATATAGCCATATAGCCATCTATATATATATATATATCAGAGCAGTATTGCCCGCTCATCTATAACATGAAGCAGTACTATCATCTAAACTAATACAAGAGTAATGGAAATGGATTCAAATGGTCAAGGGCACTTGGGGCCGCCTTGCTGAGTCTTCCAGTTGTTATAACAAGGGCATACTTGTTTGTTTCCATATGTACCAGGAGGAACACACAGACACTTTGCACAGCACTTTTGACAGAAGAACATGCATGGCTTCTTGTGAGAAGTGGCCGAACAACGATATGAACACCTTCCCCCGCATTCTGTAATAATATTCAATCACATTACATTATTACAATACATTCATCACCTGTACTACCTGAAAGTAAAGACTCAAGTGTGGCCATACAAAACAAGGAACAGAAAAGGCCAAACCTGATGGATGAAGTCTGCCACTGCCCCTTCCCTGGATGGACCAGAGATACAATACTTAGTACCAAGAAAATACAACATTACTAGATCTAACTTAACACAGATCTATAAATTTGGATATTTCGACATTATCGATAACAATGCCCACATGTTCGGCTACCCTATAAAGCTGAAAACTATATGAACTTACTCGCTTCTGCTCCATCCAAGTGCCTCCATTACTGTATGGTAACGCTGCCTGCAGAATCAAAGAATACATAGTTATGCAAAATTTTCAAGGCTCGCAGTTGAATAATACAGAATTTAAACTTTGATTTGCAACTAACCTCAATATTCCATATGAACAAGGCGAATATAGTAACGAGGACAACAAACGAGAGAAGGCGCGCCATGAGAAACAAAGGCAGCGGATTAAACCTGCAATTGCTAGGTGACTCAACTCGAAAGAAATGCTTGGAGGTTGGTGTGAACTAAGAAGCCGAGGTATGATGAATTTATAGGACCAGAAGGACCGGTCTCGTCGGGATGAGAATTATAAGTGCAGTACCATTAAGGGGGCCTCACGGGACTCGATTATCCGGTGGGTCCTGATAACATTAAAATTAAAAGAAAACCGCGTGTACGTCCTTGGCCGCTCTCGTACGTGGTACAGTTTGAAGGTTTGGAGGGACGTTTGTATTCCTTACAACTTTCTTGATCCGCCACTGTCGACGTCGGCGGGACTGGACAGTGGATAGAGGGTTGAAAATAGGGGCTGCAGAGGGGCCCTCCGTAAATGCCTGCAGGATGAACGGCGAAAATGGGGTTCGTAAAGTAGAAACGAGAAATAGTAACCCTAACAAATCCATGTGCACCGACTGTTGCTGCATCGGAGAAAGCGCAGTCAGTTGGATTCGCAAGTGCAACCTGTACCCGACCAACATGTGCATTATGCCGTGTCTGGCATGTGCATTCATCAACTGAATCATGTGTCCTTACGACTTTGACTTTTACTCACAAAGTGTATTGGAATTTAGTGATACCGAAAGTTCGGTTGATCTATTCAGTTCAGTTTTTACATCATGGTCAATTGTTAAGGTACTTTTTGTTAATCCACCAGGTAACCATGTTTAAATTTCGATTAGTTTTGTGTGTTTAGTGATCAAATTTGATGGGCGAATTGCTCGTCATACGCCAATTTAATCGTCAAATATGGTTAACATTTCAGCCACGCAGTCACAAATTGGCTTGTAATGTGGAAAACGTTTTGAAATTTGCTTAAACCCAACAATTTCGACCTATGTTTGTTATTTGAATTTCCTACACTATGTGTATTATATATAAATTTGTCCAATCTATATTTAAAAAAAGGTTTTAGAGTAAGAACTAAAATTAATTTTAATTAGTTTAGAATTAATCTTTTTAAATATAAGGAAACATGTTAATGATTATTTTAGGTGGTATCATTTTCTTTGAATAAGGATGATGAGTTTATATTTAAAAATCTTGAATTATCATAGATTTTAACATTTCCCTCTCCCAAGGCTTTTGGAAAAAATGTGACAATTTTTTTTAATAAATATGAAATTTTTGTTGCTTAGAATTGTTTTCATGTTTATGGGATTTTAAAAATTTATTCCCGCATTTCCTTTTGTCTAATTCATGTTGAAAAATATGTATAGAATCGTAGAAACAAAGCTGTATGATATGATGCAGTCACGTATTCCAAGATTTCAAACTTCTTTAATTGATAAAAGAGTCATAATTATGTTAGATTTTCTGGAACTGAACTGTGTGAGGATTTAGAAATGTGTAACACTTTGAAAATAGTCAACTAATAAGGGGATAACTTCTCTCTTTTTAGTATTTTTGGGGGAGAGGAAGTTTTTATTTTATTTTATTTATTTTTTAATAAATTATGTTAATGTAGATTATTTTGGAAATTGTGTTTGTTCACTAATTAAGGGATTTTATTAAGATGTAATTTATAATTTTGTTTGTATTTTAATTAGAAATCTTTAAAAATTCTAGAATCACATATATTAATTATGGAAATTGCATAATTTGGGTGTTATGGAAGTATTTGAGGGTGTTGAATTTATTTATGGATTCAAAAATACAATTTAAACAAGTAGAAATTTGGATTTTACCAAAACAAAATTACCGAAACCATCTTAAAGTTAGAATAAATGAACTACTCATATTATTAACATGTAAATTATGTGGTGCTTTAGTGATATATTAAACTTTGAGTGAGTTTTAAAATGAACAAACTAAATTTTTTAGTAAGCCTATTTTTAGAAGGTAATGCAAAATTTTATTAAAATAAACTTATTTTTGTTAAATTCTTATCATTTGGATTTCTTTAAAATGTACTACATTCTTTAAAAATAAAGTTTATAATGAAAATTCTTATTAATTGTGAAATTATATTTTTTTATAAAAAAATTATCAAAATTTTACAATATTAAAATAATTAAATTTATCCACTTATTAACTTACTCCTATTGCAATCTCATCCATATATTAATTTATCACTATTCCTACAAATAAAAAACCTATATCATAAAATACAAATAAAAAAACCTATATCATAACATAACCACATTAACCAAAGCTTGTAATAACACCAACACCCTGTACTAAACAAAAGAGTTACCTAAAGGTAGAGAGTTCAACCCTCTATCACTCACAAAAGGGGTCCACTTACCTAACTTGAATGTTAGGTTATACTCTAGATGTGGAGGGATTTACCTAAGCATCTTTGAAAGGACATTTCTATTAAGTTTCACTATTTTGGACAAATAAAAATATATATATTTAAATAAGTTAGTTGGGCCGTTCGACATTCATCTTTATGTAAAGAGTTTAACCTTTTCCGTCCGACATGAGGAATTCACGTAAATCAGTTGGTTGGTTATGGTTTAATGATGTATCATAACTTTATGGAATTGTTTAATTATTTTATGATTTGGATATATTTTAATAGTGATTGATTTTTTAGATTTTTTTAAGTGATACGATCTGTTTTGATTAATATAAATTTAAATATTGAAATAGTTAAATAATTTTTAAACATATTATAATGGGTATAGTGATAATCTAAATATTTTACGTTTTTAATATTTTTTGAGTATATTTTTTGTCTTATTTTGTTGAAAGTTTATTTGGAAATCTTAAAAAAATCTTAGAATCACATATATTAGCTATGGAATTGCATAATTTGAATGTTATAGGGTATTCAAGAATGCTAAATTTATTTTTGAATTCAAAAACACAATTTAAACACTTCTAAATTTAGATTTTACAAAAAAAAAATACAAAATTATGACGAAAACCCAAAATCTAATACATAATTTTAATATTTTAATATAAAAATTAACACAAAAATATATAAAACCTCATGCATTAATTATTAATAAAAACAGTGTAATACACCATCATTATAATTATTAATAAAAACAAATTAATTAAAAACATTATGGAATAAATATACATACTTGTTTGCACTTAAAATCCCCAAACAATATCACACCCACAAAAAGGTCGCGTGAAAAACAAGAGTAGAAAATATTGAACAACGAAAAAATCTAAAGAGGACCGAATTTACTCATCATCATTATAGTTATAATGGTGAAGGGAACCGAGGGAGTGGATGAGGTCAAGTTTGGTCCCTTACACCACTAGATATTAAATGATTATGTAATTTACAATGTGTAATTAAAGTCAATGAAATGGCCCCCTTATGCATGGGAAAGTCATGGCAAGTGTGGGGTTCTTTCTTTTTTTTATCTAATATGTGATTGCCTTGTAGACATTGAAAGGACATGACACTCATAATTACTCTAACATGGATCTCTAATATTAAATGAAAAACATGTATTTGTCGTCTTATTAAGGAATGATATATTAATTTAGAATAGTGACTTCAAATCCATAGCATAGCACAAAGAGTCTAACTATGGTCTATCGATGCGAGCACCATTGGTGATGTTGGACAAGTTATGGGTTCGACTTTTTTGATCCCCTTGAGATTAGGGTTTATAATGAGGGTTTATGGTTTACCCCATTTACTATCCATGAATCATGTGGAAGCACTCGATAAATTTGCTACAAGGTTATTTCTTGGAAAAAAATAAAATTGGTTTATATACAAATTGATACGCTGCAAAGTCAACTAGTTAGAGGATAAAAAAGATCTTTATCTTTTGACCTTTCAATATAATTGGGGTTTTATTTTGTCACAATTTACCACTAGATATTGAGTGTAATGTCAATGACAAGTATGCTTGGTGTGGATATCTAGCAAGTATCCTACTCCTAGGGTTGTTGGCACTCTAGAATATGATGTATTGGATGTGATAGAAGGATTTATTCTTCCATATGAGATAGCTCATAGAGTTTGTACCGAGAATGACATTGTGAATCTGATGTGCATTGGAATATCCAATTTGAACACATTGTCACCCACTCATTGAATGCTAGTGTAAGGGCCATAATGGAGGAAAAGGAGTTTGTGATGCTTATAATTCTTGAACCAGTGCTTACTCAAATAGAGTCGAATATGGTCACCAACCCACAATGTAGAGGATAACCAATGACAATCATGGAATTCATTGTACTTAGCTTAAGACTATTGTAGAGTGATGTGAATTCAATGATGGATATATACAATGTGTTCAATAAAAGTGGAGGCCTCATTGTTGTTTTGAAGCCTAATGTGAAGGAAATGCTAGAGGTAAAGAGATTGGCAATTCACAAGGGTGAGAGGTTGGAACCCAGAGCAAACTTCAAATGGACAATAACCAATGGAAACATGTACTGCCTAGTTTTCACTATGTTGTATGATATGAAGGGTAGGTGCTGTAATGTTTGTTGAGACTAAACTGAGTGTGGAGAGCATGGACCAATGTATGGTTGATGAATTCATTTTGATCGAAGGTTTAGGAGTGGAATATTTTGATTGCATATATCAACTAGCAATCCAAAAGCTTCAATAGTTTTTTCCAAAAGTGGATTAGAAATTGCAAGTCCTAGTTATAAACTATAGAGAGTGGGAGGCAAAACAAATAAGGAAAGAGTTGGGGACACATTGATAGTCTTAATGGGAGGGAGAAAGATGGCCATCTTGGAAAACTAACAAACATGTAGTCATATTTGTGATAGATGGAAGGAATGCTACTAATAGAATCCATGGAGATAGATTCATAAGGATAAAAAGAGATAGGGAGAAATTGGTAGAGGCCAAGTTTATGATTAGTATGCTTGGAGTGGCTACTAGAAGCACACCAATGGATATATTTATTTACATATTTCACATGGATGGCTATAAAAGTAGAATTGGAAGTGATGGATAGTTTTCTAAGTGTCAAATGCCATGTGTATGTTGAGGAGTGGTCTTCCTGACAAGGATCATTTTAGGGGCGAAATTTAGCCCATGGGCTAGTTTTCCATGTTTTTTTTCCAAAAAAAGATTCGCCAATTTACATTTTTTGAAGCCCCATTTCGCCCAATTTTGATGGGATAAACATTTTTCACTCTAAAAATCGACAAATTATTATCTTAACTATATACAATCCTTATAAATTGAAATAATTTTAGAAAAATATTGCCAAATATTTTATAGTTGACATTTTAAGAATTGGTAAGATTATCCAAGGCTTATACACTTTTAAATAAGTATGGATCCTTAAAATTATCCTTGCTTCCCGAAGGAGGATCAAGTGGTCTGGTTGGTGGGGAGCATAGAGTTGGTTCAATTTGTATTGCCAATCATTGCAAAGAGAGTAGTCTAGGAAGGGGTTGGTTAACGGTGGTAGGTTTTTGCAAGTCTCCCATGATACAGATGACTAAGAAAGGGTCAACAGTGTACAATTACTTTTGATTTTCATAGGCTTCACATTAAATCTTTAGAATGTGGATGTCATGAGTTATGAGGAAACTAACCATATTTGTCATTTTATTGGTACTACCTTTATATATAATGATTAAATAAAATTGTTGCATATATCAAGCCCACTTGAGATGGGATTGCTCTTGCAACTTAAACATATAATTCTAAAAAAATAAGACGATAATGATAAGTGTGCAAGATGGTCTCCTTATTAAGAATATAATGCCTTCATTGTTTTAGTTATTGTACCAGGGCATGGAACACTTTGTCATAGATGTTGTAATTGTGTTTACTTAGAGAAATTGTCTCTAAATAGTAGGCAATTATATGTCCTCCATGTTTAATTACGAAGCCTATGGAAAATTGAGATGCATCTATCTCAATATAAAATGACCAGTGTAATTTACAATATGGAGAATTTCCTATACACATGTGTTGATTTAAGTTTCTCAAAACCATGTTGTGTCATAGGAAACCAATCAAAATATTTTTTGTTCAATAGTTAATGTAAGAGGCGAGCAAGATGAGAGAAATGTCAAATGAATTTTCTGTAGTGATTGAGGCCATTGATAAAACTTTAAAGTTTAATTAAGGAAGCAGGAGTGGGCCATTGAGTGAGAGGTCTTTTTTAGTAGAATCCACATGGATTCTAGTCTAATCAATGAGAAAATTAAAGTAGGAAATGGAATTCTAGCCAACATCTGATGTATTTAGTTTGACTTGTATCTAATTGGTGACTATGACTTCAAGTGTAATTTGCACAAGTCGGTGATGGTCCTCCTAGGTTTGGATGAAGATAATGATGGCATCCAAGTGCACCATAATATTTTCCTAGATATTGTTAGGTACCTACGCTAACCTCCCTACTTTCTAGTCCCTAGGAGTTCATGAATTGATGTACAACACCATCTTCTTCAATTAATGCCCACTAGATAGTTAGTCCAAGTAATTACTTAATATAAAATGGTCGTCTTTACTAAATAAGTCCCACTAGGTAGTTCGTTATCATTAATGATGCGGCCACATGTAGTTAATGTTTTTCTAAGTAAGAAACTATCTATAGAGCTAGAAGGCTATGCAATCTTTTGGTAATTATTGTTATTGTATTGGATTTTTTCTCAATTGGAGGCTTTCGCTTGAAGAGGAATATGAACATTTCTATAATGCTATTTCTTCTTGAATTATCAATACAAGCATTATATTCTATAGTTTTAATATTATTGTCTCTTCTATTTAATTTACTATCATTTATATTTCTTTGAATATTTATTATATTTTCTATTTATAATGGTTAAGTATACCGACAAGCGGTATCAAAGCTCTTCCTATGCTAACATGTGCCCAATTTTTTGAGAATTTTCTTTTATTCTAGAGATGTGTTATGTTGTCTATAAACATACTAGAGATCTATCATTCAACAGGTAAAACTATGATTGTGAAGCATACACATAAGGAATACAAGTTGAGCCATTTGGTTAGACACCCTTGTACAACTATGTTAGTACTTGGTGAGTAGTACCACATTAGGTATAATCTATTTATTGATTTGATCTTCCATGTACCTTTTAGTATATCAAAATCCCCCTATGCACTCCTAAACAACATTCAAATTTGAACCATTCTCATCCCTTCCAAAGGGTTCTATCCCTTCCTAGAAGTGTAAAGTTAAAATTCCCTTCAAAAAAAATTAAAACCTGAATTTTACCCTTCCAATTAAGAAGGACATAATTTATATCAACATTTCAAAAAAAGGCCAACATTTGAAATTACCCATCCATACAAATTTCAATTTCTATGTTGAAATTTCTATGTTGAAATTCCTATGTTATAAAATTCAACTCGTCCTTCAAAATATTAGAAATATCATAAATTATAATCACTCACTTACTCACGTCACACACTCACTGCTCAGCTATGCAAGATGACGATTGATGATTGGTGACTATGAGGCACTCACCACCGGGATTTGACTCTGGCTCTCGAATCACTTCGAGCTGAGATTTAAAGTGTGACAATGTGTCAATGACTATGGCTGTAACAACAGAGAACCACTAATAGTCTACTACTAGGCCCAAAACGATCCTGGAACTTTGTGCCTACTACCTATGTGAACCTGGCTACTAATGTCCACTCATTTTCATCAAAATGAAATTCAAATGGTCGGTTTGATAGGTCCTCATCTACAAGACTTCATTTCTTGCATGAATTTCATGGACTCATGGCAACTCTAAACAACACTCAATGGCATGCAACTACAAATAACGACACGCATCTAGGACCACAAACCATGCAGAGGTCAATTTATGCATTGATATTGAGAGGTGGCATTGGGCACATGATATGGAGAAACAATGAGTTAGAAAAAACATTTGGACCAAAGCACCACAATGGTTATAAATAAAATAAAATTAAAAAAAAACAATTTTTGGCTCAGGAATAGTCTTCAATTTGATAAGTGGCATGATCATGATGTAATCTCCCTTCGTCCTTCCAAACCTATGTGGTTTCTCACCACATTTGTCTTCGATGCTAGCCACCAAAATACATATAAAAATAACCTTTCTTTACATCCTCTTATGTTTGAATCCTCATCTCATAGTCATAAGTAAGGATTATTATGCATGCACATCCTCACCTTATAATATCAATTGGGTCAAGGCATAGAGACACCCATAAAATATCAAATGTGTCAAGATGCAAAGAGTAAGAGACAACTATAAGTAACTCTTATATTAAATTTACCATAGAAGTCTTTAATTGACACTATCAATTGAGGTTTGACACGTTGTATTCTTGTGATATTCTTATCACTCCTTACCAATGTGATTGTAAGGCACTCTTTGAAGGTGAAGTCCATAATTTTAAGTATTCTTCCTCATTCTCATGCCTTTTGGTAAGACAATAAGGAGGGTAGTGGCCCACATCAGCATTGAAAACGGTTTCAACATGGAGGTAGATACATTAATTATTTTCATTAAATAACTTAAATTTCATGTTTGTGACTGTGAATTCGCCGAATCATGGATTGGTACAAAACATATAAAAGTTTAGAGCATTGAGCTCCTGATTACTCACATCTATAATTTTCTCAAATCGAGCCATTAAAAAAATTCTTTTGGTGTTCTGGTTCAATTTAAAAGGAAGATTGTCGAGAATCAAACATGCAGTGAGTTGCAAGGCTCCAGTTGACTTCCGTTTGATTCCATTTCCCCTCCATCCCATACTTGTATATTGTTGCAACAAGTGTTGAACAACAAAACTTGATGACCCAACCCCTGTGATGCTAGCGTTACTAACTTGCTTGGTATGGAGGATATTTTTAATGTTTTCTGAGCTATGTATTATTTTTTCTTAGGCACCCAATGCCCATCATTCTTACATCTCTTAGGCTTGAATGGACTCCCTCTCTCTAGTTTGAATTAAGTTTTTGGTTGGTTTTATATGTAGTTTTTGGTTGTAGGTTTATTATATCCTCGTTTTTCTTAGTGGCTTCCTTTTGTACATAGTTAACAATAAGTAATTTTATCATGGTTCTAGTTTTATTTTAAGACTATATCTAGTTACAATGTTTTGCACTATGCATAAGATCATGCGGATGCCCCAATATGGTTATTGCATAGTCTAAATAGTTTTTAGGTATAATGAAGTTTTCTCCAACCCGGAAAAATACAATTGAATAGTTGTTATTTTAATCAACTATAAAATTAATGTTACATATATGTCAAATTAATGTGTTCAAATTAGATTTTATGGAAAAGATACCATTTTTTCATGTAGATATTAAGGAGTGCTCAATTGTTTAAGATTGTTAAAAATTTGGATGGGCAATATTTGTTTTTTGCATTTTGGGGGGAAGGGTTTAGTTAATTTATACTTTTCAATTGAAGTACAATTATTTAGATTTCCATTCATCTTTGAAGGGATCCAAGAAAAAATGCCCTTCCAATTGAAATTAAGACCCACCCTTCGAGTTTGATCACTACTCCTAAAAGCATCCTTAAGTAAGTTGATCTTCTTGCTCTAGTACACATAGAACAACACTCCTACCATGTTCTAGGGAATTGGGTAGTGTGGCTATGGGTATGTTCTATCCTCCTTAGTGCTATAAAATATTCGACAAAGTACTATAGTTGGAAACCCTCAAGTATAACATAAAATTATAGCACTTGACACTCGTTTTTTCCTAAAACCATGCAAACCACAACCTTTGCAAAATGGGCAATAGCAAAAAATTCCTTGAATATGAAGAATTTATTAATTTCATTAGCATCGAAATACTAAAGTAAGATTAATGCTCCTACCGATTTTATTTTTTTTAATTTTGGGGCTAGATCACACAATGTGGGAGACCTATATCAAAATATTCCTTGTATGACACTAATTTCATTAGTATAGTTCCCATGTAACACTTTGTTTTTTTACTGAACATACCTTTGAGGGTGACCTATCTTAAGAGACTCCTTACCTGATGTTGATCACAATGGTGTAATTATCTAGTAACCATTCAAAAGGACTTGAGTGTCCCATGGAAGCCACTAGAAACATGATCAAGGATACTAGGATAACCCAACTAGAAATATTTATCATAGACTAGTTCTCTAAGATTGAAAACACGCAAGACAAGGTTTCTAAGATTGACTACCTGGCAGGAGAAGTTTCTAAGATGAACATCAAGTAAGAAGAAATCTCTAAGCTTGTAGCCACCATGAGGATAGATAATGGTAGTGGAAATCCAATGGTGAACCATTAGTAGGTGGAGGGCATCACCTAGGGCCACCCTTTTCATATAATAAACACTATATGTGTTAGGAACCCATGTCAACCCTTCTATTTACTTTGTTAGTATATTGTTGCTGGACGCATATGCTTTGTAAGTCGTCCCGTAGTATTTGTTGATCCATAGTTGTGTTATTGTTGTTTGGTGCATATGCTTTGTAAGTTGCCCATAGTATTGTTGATCCATAGTTTGTATTGGCCCATGGTTTTGACCCATAGTATTGGCGCCTAGACTTAGTATATAAGTGTGTGTTGAGGCCTATGAAGGCACGATGAAGTTATTTGTATTGAGCTTTCTCAAAGGAGGTTGCCCCCTCGAAGTGGCCTGCGATCAATATAAAAGTGATTCTAAGTTCTATCATTTCTTCTATTTCGCATATTCTTATTAATTAATTGTTGCAGGTTCTTCACATCTGGTATCAGAGAACTTTCTTGGGCTCGCTGGGTGAAATTTCTACCAATTTTTTTTTTCGCATCTATTGCAGCTTCGGATCTGGGAATAATCCCTATCCGCTTAACTGTGGGAAGTACTTGGGAATAATCCCTAAAACTCATTGTGAGGAGTACCACAGGAACCCCAAAGTAGCTGGACCATTGAGAGGACCTGCCAGCGAAAAGGGCAATGACCCCTACTTGATTGACTAGTTCCCACCCGTGACGTAAACCAAGAGTTGTCGTTTATGGCAAAGCGGTTATCAGTTTTACCTAAGCCGTGGAGTGAGGGGTACTGCCCCAATATGCAAGCCGTCAAACAGCATTAGTGCCCGAATGAAAAACATGAACTGTTAGGAAGCTGCACATACCTGGGGTCCATATCTATTTTCAGCTGAATTGTTACCCGCGTCATTCCAGATCCATTCTGAAAGTCGTTCTAGATCTAGCCATTTCAGATCTATTTCAGATCCATCCGTTTTCGATCCAGCCGACGTCGTTTCAGATCCCTCTGTTTCCGATCACTTCCGCGCCATTGCAGATCTATCTATTTGAGATCCCTTCCGCGCCATTGCAGATCCATTCCTGGAAAAAAAAAAAAAAAAAAACTTGTTTTTTGGCCATATCTCCCTTGTTTTCACTCTGTTTTCCTTCAAACTTCGTTTTCCTAGGGTTAGCTAAGTTGGCAGAAGACAAGATTGCAATCCAACAGTGCTCCAAACCCACTTTTGTTCCCTTCCAAAATATGGGTTCTCAACGACCTCCCATTCCGCAAGAAACACGACCAACTCCTATCAAGCATTTGTCTGAAACAGAGATGCAGGCACGGAGAGAAAAAGGGCTTTGTTATAACTGTGATGAGAAATTCACTCGGGGACATAGATGTGTTCAACAAAATCTCTATCTCTTGGATATGGGTTCTCCGCCTACCTCTAAAATTGGTGAAGAAGCTCCAGATCCAATGGATGATCAGGTCGACATTCAGGAGCCTCCTATTGACCCCCCATCTCAGGATGAAGAACCAGAGATATCTCTCCATGCTTTATCTAGCGTCACCACCCCCCAAACAATGCGGGTCAAGGGTTATTTCAAGAAGCTTCCTCTTACAATACTCATTGATTCTAGTAGCACTCATAACTTCATTGACCCCCGGATCTCCAAACAGACTGATTGTTTTGTCCATCCTTACTCCAATTTGAAGTCATGGTTGCTAATGGAGGCACCTTACCTTGCAAGGGAAAGTGTCACAATGTGCGTATCTCTCTGGAAGATTATAACCTGCGCTCTGACATGTTTGCCTTATCCTTAGGCGGATGTGATGTGGTTTTGGGCGTTCAATCGTTACGTACACTTGGCCCCATCTTATGAGATTTTGCTGAACTTTGGATGCAGTTTTCAGTCAATGGGACATAACACAAATTTCCAGGATTATAACCAGGGTCTCTCTGCATCATCAATTCACATCGCCTGGAAAAGATCCTTAAGAAGAATTCATATGGTATCATTGCTCAGCTCCATTCCATTCAAATGCACCCATTAACGATCTCCACTACTTCCTTGGATAGATATGCAGGTGTCTTTGCTGCACTAGTGGGCTTTCTGCCTTCAAGAGACCTTTCTGGTAAGCATTTAGCCGTGTCTACATCTCAGCAGGAAATGATGGCTATTTTGCATGCAGTACCGACGTGGCAACCATCCCTATTAGGGAATTATTTCTGCATCAAGACTGATCTCCAGAGTCTGAAAAATTTACTAGAACAATGGGTCTCCTCCCCAGCACACCTAAAATGGGTTATCCATCTCATGGGTTATGACTATGCGATCACTTACAAGAAGGGTAAGGACAATATGGTGGCAGATGCTCCTTCTCGCACATTTGATGACCCAGTTTCTCTTACAGCTATTTCTCTACTTGTTCCAAACTGGTTGTAATATGTTCAATAGGGCTATCTCTTCTATGAACTCCATGCTTCTTCATAGGCAGGGCACTCTAGGTTCCTCCAAAAGTATGACCGAGAACAATGTAACTTCTTTTGGCAGGGACTGAAACTGCCAATTCAATAGATGGTGGTTGACCGTGATACTTTGCAGGTCAACAAGGGTGAAACAACACTCCTTTTGGGAATGCTCGAACCCTTTCCCATCCCTACATAGATTTGGACAACTATTTCTATGGATTTCCTAGAAGCGCTCCAGTGGTACAATACCACATCTACAAGGACACCATATGAAGCAGTCTATGGACAGACACCGCTAGTTCTTTTTCCATACACCCTCAGCAGCTCCCCAGTTTAGGCAATTGACTCGGTTCTTCAAAACCGCGATTAGATTCTTCTCATTCTGCAGGATAATCTTCACATGGCAAGAATTCGACTGAAACAACAAGCCGCTCAGCACCGTTCAGAGCGCACTTTTCACACAGCTGATATGGTTCTTCTTCAGCATTCCAAGCAATCCTCCTGAACCTCAAAAGGCGTCAATGGCCTGGAATGCAACCCGAAGATGCTACAGGGGAACCACTCCATCCAATTCTTCATCAATTTCCACATCTAAAGCTTTGAGGACAAAGATTTTTCTAAGGGAGAGGGAATGTTAGGAACCCATGGCAACCCTTCTATTTACTTTGTTAGTATATTGTTGTTGGACACATATGCTTTGTAAGTCGTCTCGTAGTATTTGTTGATCCATAGTTGTGTTATTGTTGTTTGGCGCATATGCTTTGTAAGTCGCCCATAGTATTGTTGATCCATAGTTTGTATTGGCCCATGGTTTTGACCCATAGTATTGGCGCCTAGACTTAGTATATAAGTGTGTATTGAGGCCTATGAAGGCACTGTGAATTTATTTGTATTGAGCTTGCTCAAAGGCGGTTGCCTCCTCTAAGTGGCCTGCGATCAATATAAAAGTGATTCTGAGTTCTATCATTTCTTCTATTTCGCATATTCTTATTAATTAATTGTTGCAGGTTCTTCACAATATGTGTCACATATTTCATAAAGTTGATTTGAACAAGTTCAATGGTTCCTACCCTACATGTAGGGTTACCTAAATGGATCACTACTTTCCCATCCATAGTATTATGAATGACATGATTAGACTTAGATTGGATGTGTCATACATGGATCTGGAGTGTTGGCAACGAAGGAGATGGAATACGAATTTATATGGGATTAGTTTTCCTAAAGCTAGTTTTTTAAAGCCATAGATGATCAGTTTGAAACTAACACTCATTTTTGCAAAGATTGACCCAGTTTCTCCAAACAAGAATGATGGATGACTTTATAGTGGATTTTGAGAGATTGGTGATCCACACACGTGGAATGATCGATTCTTTTTTCAAAGAATTCTTTATTACCTATATAAAGGATGAGATTAGAGTACAATTCTTTATGGCTCACCCAACAAATTGGTTGGGGGCCTCTCATTGAGATGGATAAGCACAAGTGGAGGTAAATGCACAAATTGAAAGACCCCCTTTTGTTCCTTACCAACACCCCATGCCTGTGTCTACAACCACTTCCAATACCTCTTAGCATTTAAGGGTACACAACTAGTTGAGCTTGACAAAAGCAACTAAATGACAACCTTTGTTATAATTGTGATGATAAGTATTTCAAAGGGTACAAATGCAAGGAACAAAACTTATTTCAAATTAGTGTGATATAATGTAACCATCCCTAGGAAATTTTAGAATAAGACACTCAAGGCTTGGGGTTAACATAGACAACACCTACTATTCATGAATAAACTTCCTTAGGAACCCTAAATTTCCCTCCATGCTCTATCATAAATTTTAGCTCTCCATATCTCGAAGTTGGTTTGTTATATCAAGAAGAAAAAAAGGTCATTGAATTAATTCATAGTGGAAACACTGACAATAGTATTAATCATTGAGTTTCCAAAGAACCCATTGTTATGTCCATGAAGTGCAAATATTTCAAATCATGATAGTGAATGTTGGTATCATGAATAGTGGTGGAAAATGTGAGAATGTGAACCTTGAAGTGGGTGTTGATTTTCTCAAATCCAACATGTTCACTATTGAAATTGCGAGGTTATGATGTAGTTTTCTATGCATAGTGGTTATTGTTACTCCAAATACTCTACAATGTGCCATACTAGATGCCACCGAGGAGGGGTCCTTTTTTCTATGCATAGGCCAAGTTTGGTCTTGATTGATGTAGAGTGTTTGTTTGGCAGGCCTCAAGACTCATGTTCTGGTCATGGCAGGTCCTCTTGGTTCTCATTATAAGAAGTGTTGGATTAGTGGCATTGTTGACTATCCCTTGATGGGAGTAAGTCCCCCGTCACGTTGGCCATTTTTGCTCTAGGTTGGTGTCTGATGCTTCCTGGGATGACTCCATTTGGGCACATGGCTTAGGGTCTCCCAACCACACTCGTGTTTATACTTTGTAGAAGGTTATTGCACGTGTAATGGTTGTCATACCTATTTTAGCACACCTCATTATTCCCACTTGGACCTTCTTGTATTATGTATTGACCTTTCTCTCGGCTCAAGCAAGCTAAATTGATGATGATGCCATCTTAAAGGAGGAGGGTATTGAGGGAAAAAGTATAATGTTGGGGTTTGATGAGGCATGACACCCGCATCCCATGATCAACATTCCATCAAAGTTGAAACAATTCATCATATTTTATCATTATTTTCTGATGTATGAGGTTTAGTCCCCGACTTGTGGGTGACAAACCCTAAAAAAATCATTGGAAAATAATTTTAAGTTTTTTTTGACATTTTAGGTTGGCCAACTTGTAAAGGAGGTTAAGTTGGCCCAAATCACATATAAATAAGGCAACCCCTCATTTTAATTCAAGATCATGGGCTCAAATAAAGTCATTTCTAATTTTATTCTTGTCTACTTGGGAAGTGGTGCACAATCTCCTCTTGTCATTCTTGAGGCTTCAATGTAGCATGTTTTTGGTGATTGAAGGTTTATACTCAATATTTCAAGGCTTGTTTAACGAGAGGGATTCTTAGGAGGTTGCTCTTTTCTCCCTTTTTCTTCATTTGTGGTAAGATTTATGGTTCTCTTTCTCTTGCACTATTGAAGACATCCAAGGTAAGAGTAAATTAGGGTTTTTTATGCATGAAAGATTTTTCTTATAAGTGATACATCCCTCCCTGGAGGATCTATCTTGTTAGGATTTTGGCACCTCTTTTCCCCTAATTAGGTCAAGACCAACACAACCTAGGGTTTCTTGGTTTTTCCCTAGTTCATCAAAATAGGATTGCCAATCTTCAGAGGAACGCTAACCACAATTTCTCAGTGGCCTTGAAGGGAAGAGACTTATGTCTTTATTTCCCTCATCTTCAGTTGGAATATTTTTATCAAATTTATGTACTCTATATTCTTAAAAATGCCCAAACAATCATATACTGTGAAAAACACTCAAAATTGTATACTTTTGTAAAAATTCCAAAAATATTTATTTTGTGCTATAGATTACTCTGATTGTGGTTTTATGAAGTATTCAACTACAACAATAAATTTTAGGTTTAAATTATATATTGAAAAATCCAAAAAAGATGAAAATATTTACAAAAAAAGTCAATTTTTGGCCCTAAAAGTGCCCTAAAAGAGGTGAAGTCATCTTAGGGTTAGTTGAACTTAGTCCCGAGGGATTGTTTCAGATCTAGTTATTAAGTTGTTGCAGGTCCATATCTAAGGAAAATTCAAACCCTAGGGATTTGAGGAAGTTAGGGTCAAATTTTAGGTCACACGGGAGGACCCTGGGGAGATTTGAGGCCAAGGAATTTTCTGATTTTATTTTACTGTGATGAGTTGAAGACCTATAGATTAAATTAGTGCTAAATCATATATTTCATCCGCAAAAACAAGTTCTCAATAGGGGGGATAGGTTCTCTCGTCCTTATTGGTTGTCGGGAGGTCAATTTCATGTAATTCCAACGATTGGTTTGAGAGATATCTTTGGATTTCAATCATTGGTTTTTACTGCAAAAAATTGCAGCAATGAGTTACATATTCATAATTGCTCCTAACATTCCAAGTATAAGGGTTCATTGTACTTATCTTTCATCAAATCCATTAGGAACTAGTCTATTGATGGTGGGAAGGTTTTGTAGGGATAGACTCTTGTCTTTTGTCATGTTATTACAAGATTATCCTTACATCATTCGAGGATCCTCTTGTGGCCCAAGGAGCAGGGTCTAAAGAGGAATGGGATTACATCAAGGTGAGAGTGGGTTTCGGAAGAGTTGTTGATCATAACATTGGGCCCACATATCACAGTTGGGTCCACTTATCTTCGATTGTCGAAGAGTGGTAGTTTTTTAGGTAACATTTTTTGGCGCTATTTCCATGGAACATATTGAAACTGTTAGGTCAAAGCCCTATCTATCTAGAAAGAATGATAGATTTGGTAAGAAGTTTGAGGTAAGTTTTTGTTTTGTACTTTGGTAATATTATTGTTGAGTACTAACTTGGAAAGTCTTAAATGACGACTCCATTGAAAAAATCAAAGAAATACATTGCAAAAACAGAATCCTCAATTATTGATCAACTGTTGAGTGTAAAAGGTGAACATGTTCATCAGTTGGAAATTTTTTTTTTTTTTTATCTTGGTGACTCCACTAAATAATTTTATATGACATGGTGAACATTTATAAGTCTCGTTGGATGATTGAACTTGATGGCCCCTTGGATCTTTCGAATATTTGGGTTTCTGCTCATGAAGAAATAGACATAGATCCGTGGGAAATATCGAAGTATTATGGTGAGGAGGATTCAATTTTAGCTTATATTATCACCTTTTCCAAATTTACAGGAGAAAAGGGCATCCTGTACGAAGATGACATGATGGGTTGCCTCTCAACTAGCTTCAAATGGCATGGGTTGAGTTGGTATGGATCTCTTGGAGAAGAAACAATCATATATTTTTCATTCTTTTTGCAATCCCTTTGTAAAGGTTGGTGTCCCAATGACATTGACCAATGTCTACCTACTATTCAAGTGTTCAAGAAGTTCTATGAGACAAAAGATTGTTTTAGACTCGATCTCGAGCCACCCTTAAAGGAAGAGAACCATTCTATACAACTGATAAAATATGATATGGCATGGGTACATGATTGGTTTGATCCATTGGATTTATCAGGAATCATGGGATATCCTATCAACTCCATGGTTATTATCCAGATAACAATGATTGGAAGAAGAGCATCCTGAAATTTCATTCAGATAGGGATTTAGCCAACTATCATGCTATATGGTTTATGGAAGTTATTTTAGACTTAAAAGTGGTTCATGAAGATGTTCATGTTGTCTATTGACCTGATGGACAATGATGTATATGAATGGTATCAATGGATTCCAAAGAAAGGAATTCACTCGCTTGAAGAATTTATCAAGTTTTTTTTGTGAAGAATATTCAGTTCAATATTTCATTGAAGAGTCTAAAGATGATGACACCTCAAGTCCTATGACCGAAGAAGGAAGTGCTCTTGAAAATGGAGGTGAAATTGCTCTAAAAAGCGAAGTTCGGGAAGTCCATAATTGAAGGCCTAGAGAAAGAGTTGGAAGAAGAAGTATATGAAGATCAACAAGCTTTAATTTAAGAATATGAAGAAATGGTGAGTTCTCCTTACCATTGTTTCGAGGATTCTTATGAGGTCTTGGGATTACTTGAAGAAAATGGTAGGATTCCTTTGCGTGACAAAGAAAATGACGATTATTAGAGATTTTGTAACCCTCCCATCAATGATTCATCGAGGGCCGAGAGTATTGTAATTAATATTTTGAGCCACAAATGTTCCAAAGAAGATGACCATGACCTTTTCATGCAGTATGAAAGTAAAAATATTGTCAGTTTGGGTAGGGCAGAGTAGTTTCTTATTGTGGATGTGGAACAAAATTAAGAAACTCTTGAAAATACATCCTCTATTAAAAATAATCATGAATACACAATGGGTGCATCTCTTTGTTCTCTTGAGGATGACATATATGGGGATCTTTTTGCTAGTGAGGATCATCACCATGGATGTGATTTTGTACATTTATCCTATTTTGATCATGATATGGGCATGGATTATTGGAAATTTTTGGGAGATCCCACTTATGAATCTTCTGATAAGAAAAGTGAAAATTTCGAAAACCTTGGAAGACCACTATTAGATGAGATTTATCAGGATGCAATTCTTCCATACTCGCTCACCATTGATGATGTTATGGGGTTACATATGGGGATTTCCATTGTTGATGATGAGTAGATAAGCTCACATTCTCATACATTTGATTTATGTCACCATTCTCAACCGCGCTTCTCTAGGACTAATGCGACTTTTGGACAACAACAAGCTATTGGTAAGTTTTGGTCGATGAACTTCAGTGAGGTCAAATCCTGATTAGGTATGGGTTTAAGTATTGTATTAACTTCCCCATCTAGTCATTCTTGTAATTTTTCTTTTAATTTAGAATTTGATGGTACTATGAATAAGGTTAAATATGATACTCCTTTGCATAGATTTAAGTTAGCTAAATATTATGATATTAAAGTGTTAAATATTATTGGATACCCTAACCTAATTGTGATGCAAGTAAGAGGAAAAATTTCCTACAAAAATGAAAGGTTGAAAAGGTACATGGATGCAATCCACTTATCCATGGAATATTTCATTGCTTATCTTTAAAAGTGGTCCTTAGATATCAAAACCAACAAGCTGATGCATTAGCAGTTTTCGCTTCCAACTTGTCTCCATGTGAAGACCTTGTAAAAGAGGCAATTATCGAAATAATGTCCATACCATTTGTGCTTGATAATATGGGACATTAGCAGGTGTTTGATGACAATGCATAGATACATAGGTTTAGGAACAACAAGGCATAAATATTGAGTCTCCCTAGAGAAGTCATCCTAGTCAGTTTTAGTGAGGTCAACATAGTTAGGTAAAAGGTCAAGTCAAAAGTAAAGTATAAATAGAGAGCCTTGCTCTCTCATTTGGATACACTACTCACTTACACAAGTTCGCATAGCAAGGGAGAGAAGACAAGTTCGTTGGAGAAGAAAGAGAGAGAGTTGCAAAAGACATATTTTAGTTTTTCCATTTTTGGATTGATATTGTATTAGTGACAATCTATCTCTGAGGAAGTTGCAGGGTTTTCTCCTTTATGGTTTCCCCGAGGAAATTTTTTGTGTATCTTGTGTTTTGTTGTGCTTGTTATTCTTTCAGTTAAATATCTTAGCTAACATTGAATTGAAGTAGAAAATGTAACAGCTAAAATTCCATGTATTTATTTAGCACCAATTGGAAGGAGGCACCGACCCCTTGTTTTTACAGGATCCAACCTGAAGGAAGCTCCGAATCCTTGTCTCCTTACCCCGTCATGCCGCCCTGATGTCCAATGTATAATTATTCCTTACTGAACTTCAATTATGTGCACTCTTCCAATCTTCTGATAATAATTCTGTTGTGCACAAGCTTCGTATGTGGTCGATTCTCTATCCCTGAGCTGCATACATCACTTGACTTCTCATTCCTCTTCAATTCATGCTTATGTTGATGTCTTACTTAATGTATCGTGTGCTCGTTGATACTACAGTCTACACTGAGGTATGCTCTGTCGTCTTGCTACAACACTACTACTTTCATCAGATGATAGTGTGCTTTCAATTGATAGTTTGTTGTTATGAAATAATGCACTAGTAACAGATGGAACTGCGCACTTACTGTTGGGTCCGTTCTGTATAAGTGCCACATTATTTTAGACAATTTGCGACAACCTGTGCATCAAAATATTCATTTGTTTAGTTTAACACACTTGTCTCAGATAATTTGCATCATGAAGCACTTACTGGATCAGATGATCATCTCAACTTTTCACACTTTCACTTCTGCTCATATGCATTAGCTAGACATCTGTGCATCATATGAAATACTTTGGTTCTATTTCTGCGCTTCCATATTTCAACATATGTGACTATTGGTGTGTTGTGTGTAATGTTGTCCTTCAAAATATCATGCACCTACACATACTTCAATATTTCTTCCTTTCATTACTTGCGCATCAATCATAGATCTACGACATCATACTTCGCACCATAAAAAATACATTCTACTACATGTGTGCTTCTCAGCTCCTCGCTAGATCATTCCATTATTTCCTTGAGCCTTTTGATGCCCTGAATATCAAAAAAATATTTGAATCTCTTATAATATCTCCATCAAGCTTACTTCAAATCTTCAACTTGCATCTCTATTTATACAAGTCCTTCATGGATTATATGTCCACAAGTTGGTCATGGAATCCCTTCTTCCAAACTTCACGGATTGTGCATTTTCCACGTGTCATATTCTACGCTATTGATGTGTCATCCTTTGTGTGTCTTGCGCCTTCATGGTTCACAACTTAGTGGGACATTACACTTTGGTGGCGTGCTCTTGTGCTCTTGATGTACCATCGCTTTGAGGTATGTGTGCACATCCTTGATTTTCAACTTGGATTATTTGTACCATCCCTTATGGGTAATGCGCCCTTGATACGTTGATCCTTTGTGCATACTCTAACTTCTACTTGGTGGGACTTTTAACCTTACCACTTCATTACTTTTGAGTAATGCGCACTTGATGCATTGACACTTTGTGGATTCTACACCTACTCCATCTTCTACTTGGTGGAACTTTGACCTTTGCCTTATGATCACTTGTGGGATTTCCGCACCTGATGTACTATTGGCTGTGGAATTTTATCATAGACTTACTTCATCTGCTATATCCTTCTCATATCTTGTGCACTTTCCACTAACTGACAGTATCTTCTGATTGGATAAACTTGTGCACTTTCAGGACTATCCAACCATTTGATGTTTCTTACTGCTTGTGCACCTCCAAATTTTAACCAAGAAATGATTGCGCATACCATGCTTTCAAACTTGCATTATTTTCTCAACCAACTCCTTGGATGCTTGTGCATATGTACCTTTATCCAACCAACTTCTTTGAGTGATACGTTGAGAGAGTATGACTTGGTGGACTTGTCTTCTGCGCTGATAATTCTTTGAACTGAATCTATATGTTGTATCCATAGATACACGCCTTTAGACTGGATGCAAATTCTAGATATACTTCTTCACACTGGCATCCATGTCCTTCACCATCTTGCGCAGACACTCATTCAAAGTGGTTTCCAATATACTTCTTCAAACTGCTGTAGGAATATCGTATCCACTTTGACATCAATTGATATCAATGACGCACACTAAATCAATTGACATCCTCTTTGACATTAGTTGACATCAATGACAACCAAAGTTAAAAAATCTCCCCCTTTTGCATTGATGTCAACACGTTATGAAGTTGCCCCACTTGAAGTTTGTGATGTTATTTTAGGACAACCCTATATGTGGAAACACATGTTATTTATGAGTCCAAGCCCCATAATTTCATTGTTACTTTGGAGGGCCAACTCTATAGGATCCCCAAGCTAGTCCCAACTATTGTAGTTTCTTTGATCTCTATGAAGCAATGCCGGAAGGTCATATCTTAGATTAGGAAATTTTTCCTCTTTATGGTTCGATCAACGAAAGGTCACTGCAACTGCCATGACCTCAACACAAGGTCTCTCTAAACATCATAAGTAGGTCGAAAATATTGTAAAAGGGTACAAGGACATCTTCGCTTCCCCTATGTGGGTGCTTATGGAAATGCTAAGTCAAACATGCAATCGACCTGATACCGGGTACTCCTTTACCCAATGGCCCAATATACAAGCACTTTCTTATGAAGAATGAGGAAATAAAATTCCAAATTCATGAGCTCATCCAAAAGGGCCACATTTGACCAAGCTCCTCACCTTGCGGGAGTCCAATTGTGTTGGTGTAGAAAAAGGATGGGACATGGCGACTCTGCATTGATTACAAAGCCCTAAATAAAATCACTATCACGAATCAATACAAGATCCCCTAGATTGATGATCTTCTTGGTCAACTTAAGGGTGAAAAGTTATTTAACAAGATTGATCTGAAGTTGGGCGACCATTAGGTTCCAATTGAACAAACCAATGTATGCAAGACAACCTTCAGGTCTAAATAAGCCCTCTTTGAATGGTTGGTCCTGCCTTTTGGCTTGACAAATTCTCCAACGATGTTCTTGAAGATTATGGATGATATTGTGGTCGTTAACAAACTTATTTGTGGTCGTATATTTGGATGACATCCTCATCTACAATGAAACCTGGGAAGAACATCTGTAACACATTCAGTAGGTCCTAAGTACCATGCATAAACACAAGCTAAATGCCAACCTGGAGAAATGCTCATTTGGTATGCAAATAATTTAGTATTTGGGATACATCATAGATGAGCATGGGGTGCATTGGGTCACAATGGCCTAAGCCACTTGGCCATACTCATGATAGTTTGTCAAATTGGTGCTAAGGGTCAAATAATTGCCAAGAATGATGTCCAAGTTAGTAATAATGTTAAATTATATCCAAATGGACAAGGTGGGTCACATTAAGAGAAATTCCCAATTCAAAGTTTGTAATATACCCATCCAAATGAACTATCATGGAGGAAAATTACTAGTTCCCTAGGTTGGGGGTGGAAGCATTAAAGGTTGGAATAAAAGATCTACAAGACCCAAAATGACCTTAGACTTACAAATTTACATTAAATGGGTCAAATAAATAATAATAAAAATAAAATAAGGCGGCATTGGATCATGAGGGCACATAAGAGGTTGGGGGACCCATATGTGGCAAGATTCCCCTCTACACTTGGCATTATTCTCTCACCAATTCGAGTTCAAGATGAAGGGTAACATACATGGGGGAGTTGAAGAGGTATTATTCATGGCATGAATCATGTAAGGTCGAATTGGAGTGGAAGAGAAAATCCCATGGAAGAGTAAGAGGCATCTTAGAATAATTGTGACACTTGGAGCTAGATTCCCTCATTCCTAAGACAACAATGATGAAGATTCTATGACACTCATGACAAAGTTCAGACCTGATTGTTGACATATGAAATATATGACATGTTAGGGCTAAAAATAGCCTCCAAGAGGGTGCACAAGGGGATTTATGGCAGCCAAGATTCCCCCATTCAAATTGATGGAAGAGGAGAGCTAGGAAAAGTTGGACAAGTGGCATTCATGGGAATCTCTCCCTAATTGAGTTGGGATGAGTCTCTTGGAGGGAATTCAAGCTAAGGAGGCCTTGGGAGGTTAATAAAAGACAAGAAAAAATAAGGATACCAGCTTTTGATCATTTCTCATTTGGAAAAAATTGGAGATCTTAGCTTGTCCTTGCAAGGTGGATGCTTATCCTTCTTGCCTTAGAACCAATTTCAAGGGTGAAAAATTCCCATCCTAGTTGGTTGATGGAGAGGCCATTAATACCTCTCAACAGATATTCATGGATATGTTTTTATGCAGGTTCATACCCAACTGATTTTGAGTTCATCTTCTCTCATTCTTCTCTATGCATATTCTACTATCTTTTTCTCAATGTCATGTAAATGTGCAAGGGCGCACTTGTTGTTGCATATAGTTAGTGAAGGACTATTATTTTGACTTCATGGACATGTTAGCTGCTATATATATCTATAATAATCATATAATGAGATCCATAGCTCGAAACATTATGTATTTCAAGTGATATTTACATTCAAGTAGGAGATTCAAGCTATTTTCCCCATAGCTTTTGCATAGCACACTTGTGGTTTCATACAGTTAGTGAAGGAATACTATTTCATCTTCATGGAAATGTTATATTATATATATCTCTGTAATAATAATATCATGAGAGCCATAGCTCGAAATACTATGTATTTCAAGTGATATTTACATTCAAGTAGGAGATTCAAGCTATTTTCCCCATAGCTTTTGCATAGCACACTTGTGGTTTCATACAGTTAGTGAAGGAATACAATTTCATCTTCATGGAAATGTTATATTATATATATCTCTGTAATAATAATATCATGAGAGCCACAGCTCGAAATACTATGTATTTCAAGTGATTATGTACATTCAAGGAAGAGATTCGAGCCATTTTCCCCATAGCATTTGCATAGTGATTTTGGAATGATATTGTACCTGTTTTATATCAAAGTTTGATAAGTTATTTATAATTTTATGAGCTTCATATGAAGTTACCTTTGTGGCCCAAATGATGTGTTTAGACCTCTGAAGTGTTACTATGGTTTATGAAGAAATTCGAGACTCCTTGCCCACCAATTTCACCTAAAAAACTAGACTCTAGAAGTTGTTGTTCATTAGGATGCCTATTCGACGCTAAAAACAAATCTAATACTGCACATATATTTTTCCTAATGTCCTATAATAGATACAATTCTCATACCAAGAATTAGTGAAGGTCGTACAATGTTTGGAAGATCATCTAATGGCAAACCTAGGGGGGATCTCCACTTCTCAAATTAACTAGTCTTGCTCCGAAACTTCTTCCCATGCAATTTGCAGAACATGGATGGGTATATAAGTTGTTTGGAAGTCTGATATGTGTGTTAATATGTCCTATTCCCCCTCAATACCTTCCTCTCCAAATTCGAAATCATTTGGAGGTGTTTGGAACCATTTGTAAACAGAACCCTAGAGTCAAAACATGGTGAATCCAAGGACCTTTGTTTGAAGGGACATTACAATGTGGACCCAAAAAAGATCTAATTCATTTGCAATTGGCCAACCTCGACAAACCTGATAGAGTTCTATAGCTTCTTGGTACTTTCCAACTTCTATTGTAGGTTCGTGTTGGGGTTCTCTCATATCGCATGTCCCTTAAGCTAAGTGACCAAAGGCAGAGCTAAATCCAACTTCACATGGTCGGGGTCGCAATAGAAAGAATTAGAGGATTTGAAACAACGCCTCTAATCATCACCAATCCTCACTCTTCCAGACCTGCAAGAACCATTCGAGATTGAGACAGATTCCTTAGAATATGCTATCAATGCATTCCTCACTCAAGAAGGACGTCCCATGGCCTATCATATTGAGACAGTGTCTGATATTGTTAGTAGATATCCCACCGATGAAAAGGAGATGCTCTCCATTGTGCAGGCATGCTGATAGTGGAAGCATTACATTCTTAGAAAGGAAATGATCATCCACATTGATCACAGGCCCCTGCAATTCATGTAGACACAAGGAAAGTTACAAAATGACTGCCATCAGAAGTGGTCCACGTACTTGCAACAATATCATTTGAAAATTAAGTACAAGAATGGTAGCACAAACCATATTGCAGACTGCCTCATCCGATCCCCAATCATGGCACTAATCATGGTCCTCAACTCTTTTGGTCACAAGACCTCTGAGTAGTCCCAATTATACAACAATGACCCTGACTTTGCTGCTACATATCAAACATTGGGCACATGTAAACAAGTTTCATGCTTTCAACCCTAGGATGTACTTTTGCGTTGTCTAGGCCATTTTTGATTTCCATCAAGCGAGCGTGTAAAGCTAATTTTGGAGGCACACTATAGTTGGGTGGCTAGACACTTCAGCGTGGAGAAGACAGTAGCAATGTTTCAGAAGTATTTCTACTAGCCAAAACTCTTGTAGGGCATCAACAAGTATATCTGATCATGCATTTCCTATGCCATCGCTAAACCTGCCATCAAGAAGCAAGTGCTATGCACTCTTATTCCTACCCTAGACAAGACTTGGGATTCAGTATCAATGGATTACATGCAAATTTCCTCTCCAACAAGCATGGTCATGACTATGTTTTTTTGTTTGTCAATCGGTTCTCTAAGATGGTGTTTCCAACACCATGTACTAAGAGTATCATAACCAAATCCATTTCTAATCTCTTCTTTGAGAGTGTTTGGATTCATTTCTGGATTCCATGGACCATTTCAAATCGAGACAGGAGGTTCCTGAGCACCTTCTGGTCCTCCTTATGGTCTCTAATGCACACCAAGCTGACCAAATCGACTTCCTTCCACCCCCAAATGGATGGGAAGACATAAGTAGTCAATGTGATGATTGTGCATATCCTGCACATGTACAACTACAAACATCCATGCACATGGGATGAGATCCTTCCATATATATGTTCAACATAGTTACAACAGAGCTCTCCACAACTCTATTAGTCGTAGCCCCTTTTAGGTGTGCTTAGGGTTCCAACCATTGGCGCCCATTGATGTAGTTATACCCATTGCATCTACACAAGATGAGTCCTCCCATGCTTAGGCAGAGGCAAATAAATAAACCAAATTCATTGAATGGATCCAACACATCCAACAACAGGTTCATGATATCATGTAGAAATCCAATGCCAAGTAGAAACAACGACATGACTAACATCGGGTTCCACACAAGTTTCAAGTTGGGGATAATGTGTGGTTTCATTTGTAGAAGGAGCACCTCACAGGACCCCACAAAAGGCTCAGGACACTTAGATATGGGCCTTAAACTATCACAAAAGTTGTGGGTGAGAAATATTTTTAATTAAATATTTCCCCTTTCCTTGGCATGCACCCATTATTTAATGTAGAATCGCTTCGACCATATTTTCCACCTCTTGGACACCTCAGAGGTGGTTGAGCATTTGGACCCTATAGAAATCAATCCAGAATTCCTTGCAAAAGCTACAGTGGATCGGATCATGGACATACAGATGAAGGGAACTTGCCAACAAAACATTCAACTCTACCGAGTCATCAAACCAGGGCAACTTCTTCACCAAGGAAAGTGGCTCACGAAGAGTAAAATTCAGTAGAATTTTACCGATATGATGAGGGATCTTGATGCAATAAGGATAATTTATTCCTAAGGGGGTGATTGATCTAGATGGAAAATGCTGGCCACCCACCTAGTCCTATAAAGACACAATTTTCCAGCTTGATAGTTTTGTACAGTTTTTTAGGTCTTGATCTTCCAGGGTCGTTTTGAGGCCCTAAACAATGTTTTTTTCCCATGACAATGCCCAAATTAATGTTGAAGGAATTCTCTAGGCCAATAACACAGATTCTATGGCTAGACCTTTTCGATGGCATACCGATCGCCCCAAACAGAGATTGTATGCAAAATTTGCGCCCCCAGGAAGTTGACATATCAACTAACCACATCAAGGCCCACGATGTCACAGCCACGACATGCTCCCATTTTTTTGATGGTCTGTCGATATGTTCGGCACTGCCTAAAAGCTTCCCGAGGGCTTGTCCAACTTGGGTGCAATCTCCAGCGGACTACGCCTAACCAATATAGCGGAAGTTTCAACACTTAAAAAATTTTACACTTATCTCCTACACTCGTTTACTTAGTCACATTTCCTACTTAGCAGCTTACATTCGTTTACACAATTGCATCAAGTAAATAAACCATGCATACATTCATCCATAGAATTACAAGTGAACAAAAGACAGGTATGGGTGGAGGCACACAACTAGATAAACTTCGTAAATATTTCATACACATAACTGATTTACAATAATGGAGTTTCCGAACCTGGGAGAGCTCCTGGTATGTGCACAACTAGATAACATGCCAAAATTACAAAGATTACAAGAAGAATAAGTTGACCCCTCCACGGGAATCCAACTCTATGACTGTTGACTGCCTGCACCCCTGAATGCTGCTACCGAAACTGTCACTGTACTGACCCATGGAGTATGTGCATTTCTTCCCAATTAACTATACCCCTTTCTACAACTCTATTGTGTTTATGGGCCAACTGTGCGAGGGGATAGAGCTCGGACTGCCTCCCTAGCTCAATGAGACCCTAGCAACTTGCTCCATTCTTGAATGCCTTCTTTATTTGTTTTCCTTAGCCTTTATATAGGCTTGACGCTTGGGCGGGTATGACCCACAAGTTGGGCGCACCCTTGCTTAGCACCCACGCCAAGCGTCGAATCCAACTAAGCATTCTCCCATCCGTGCGTCTCCCATTGTGCCAATGGTCTCTTTTTCTTGGGCGCACCGTCATTTTGGTTCATATGGGAATTCCTCCATTGGTTCGTGCGGGTGTTTTCCCCACTTCTTCAACCTATCCGCCACTTTGGTCCATTCATCGTGCACTAGCCTTGGTCCATCGTTCGTCCACATCTGCGTTATTCGTCGGGCTCCTAAAACGTCTTGCTTTTTGAGATTCCAACCTGAGCTATGCGTGGAGCTTCCATCACATTATGAGCGAGGATATTCCAACCTGGGCTCGCTACGTTGGCTCCCAAAATGAGTTTGTTTTCACTGGATTCCAATACGAGTTCGCTCAAGCTTTCAACTCGAGCTACGTGAGAATCTGCCATCTTGAGCCCTCTTCCGTTTGCGTGCTAACCATCCAAAGTGCCACCAAAGTGCCACACTTCCGTTTACTTGGGATTTCCATGCGCCAAAGGTAAGTGTGGGCTTCATTTGTGGGAACGCGTCCTTGCCTGGTCCATGCGCTCCATCTTCTTTCCTTCGTTTGTGCAAGGTACCCTCTCGCCTAACCACTTGTTTAGAAAATCGAACATTCGTTTTCCCAACCGGGCGCCCAAGCTAGCCTCTTGGGAGGGAGTGCAAGAATCCCATGCAAGTGTGGGTGTTTTTCCAAAAACGTGGCCATGAAAACCTGGCCTACTTAAGCTTGTTGTCGTCCTGATAACATCTCCAAGTAGCCTCATTGCTCTGAAACACGCTGCAACTGCTGCCTATGACCATCACTGTTCTGTGCGACGATCTGCATCTGACTGTCGCAGCTTGAGACTAAGAGTCCCATATGGTTCAACTGTTGCGCTTGCTACCTAGTACTGCATCAATACTTAGCCAATCCTTCAAAACCTCCATTCGTTGCAAGCCCCTAAAGCTGGACTAGTTGGGTACCTAATCCAACCGTCCGCCCAACTCGAAGGAATGAAATTTGTTATGTCTGAACCTCGTTTCCTTTTGTGTTTCGGTGTACTCCAAAACCTGTTGAATCCTTGGCAAAACCTCTTCTGACATGTTTTTGAACTGTCCATTTACTTAGACAATTCGTTGCAATGACCATATGATTTCGTTTACTATGTGCTTCTGCATTGTTTTGGCTGAATTTTTCTAAGGCAACCTTCCGCAAGGTGCCTTTGGCCTCATTGCCATTTCCACAGGCAGTGAGCCAATTCGTTCATCCCTCATCCTGGATTAAAAATGAAGTGACATTTCCAACCGTCACGTTCCATTTTGCTAATGGAAAGCCTCATTTCCTTCTCGAATGCTTCTTGTGCTTCCAACGAAGCTTTTTCATCCAACTCCTCATCAAAGAGTGGTTGAGTCTTGCCATCATCCTTTCCTCGATTTAGCGATTTCTCTGCTATAAATTTTATTTCCTGCAATACCTCTTTTCACTGAGGACTCGTTGCGAGCTTGCATAGATTCGCAACCAACTCTACGTCTTTGAAAATCAAAAGATTCAGTCATTTTGCCAACCGAAACTTCTGCGAGCATCCCTTCCAATGTTCTACTCTTCTAAAAGACTTTGCCTACCTTGGTCGCTTTTGTCATCAAGCTGAGTAAGCTTCCAAAGTATGCCTTCTCTGATGGCCAAGTCCTTGATTTGCTCTGCAACTGAACTTGTTAAACCCTCTGTTCTTGCCAACTTATGAGCTATCTGCACCATTTGTTCTTCCAGATTGAAGACTTGTCTACTCGAGTTGCTGGTTTCTTGTTCCTCACTAAACACTTGTGCCGAATTTCTGACTTGACTTTGTCCGTTCACAAGCTCCCATGTGGTCTCATCCATCCTGGATGTAGATGTGGATGTTTGCATTATGATTACCGTCTCGTCATGCCCATCTCCCAAGTCTCGGTTTCTCGCAAGAACTCCAAACTCATCGTTTCCATCTCTCTAGAATAACTTGTGGCTTCACAAACCTTCATTGAAACATTACTCGACGCCCTTCCAAACTTGCTGAAAAGTGCTTGCGCAACCTCTTGGATTGTCAAACCGTAGGTGGAGTCTGCAACTTGCTGTGACTCACCTTTAACATGCTCCTGGAACGCGTGCTGCAATAGGCCGTCCAACTCTTGCAAACACTTGGTCATTTCTCCCAACGCATCCGACAAACTTGTTCCAACAATCTCTGTTTACTCTTGGATCCGCTTTAAGCACGTGCTTTCGCAAGCTTCAACACTTAACATGATTCTTCACAAGCTTCTCCAACGAACCTTTGGTTTCACTGCACTAATGTCTTTGTTTGACTTCGTTGTTGATAAACCTGTGCGATGCTACCACCGACACCACACATGAGCTTCAACGCTCTTTGGCTACCAATGCACCTCTTAGAAACCTTCGCTTCAACTGAAACGAACTTCGACAGGCTTGTCCAAGCTAGCCGAACCATCTTACCACACGTTTAGCCTTCCTTTACCTCCTTGTCACCGTCACGGCTCCTTGTCGAGTGGCTTTCTAAGTCAACTCTTAGATGGCTCCGTTTGGGTTACTTCCTGCGGAAAGAAGAGATCATGACCCAGCCAAGGCAACACCAATGCGGAGTGTTACATAACTCCTTCAACCGAAAACTGATCCAACCAAACTCTTGTGGGAATCCTTCACAACTGCGGTTCCATGGCACTGCATCTTTGCGTTGTTATGGAACTGCAGTTCTACGGCACTGCGTTGCTGTGGGTCTGCGACTCACTTCTGAACTTCGATTTTCCAAGTGATTCCCAACCAACATCACCTGAGGACTTCAAACACCCTTTCTTCGGTGGTCAAACTCTTATTTCACCTAAAATTTTGGTGCACTCTTTCCATACGACTGCCAAACCCTTAGTGAAATGTGTTTCGGCAGCTCTATGGATCTTCTTTCTACGGACCTATGGTGCTCTTGTTCTGTAGCGACCTTTCAAAATTTCAATGTCCAACTGAATTTTTGCACCCTGGAAACCCACTGTGACGGCGACTCTACGACCCTGCGACTATGGCTCTGCGGTCTTGCGGCACTACGGTTCTGTGGGCTTGTCGCCTTCCACGCAATCCTTTCTCTTAACGAGCTTCTGCAATCGTCCAACCTTCGTTCCACTGTCAGCTTTCTGCGACACTTCTATGTAGTGGCTTGCCAAGCCAACCAACGAGTGTCCTTCTAAACGAACTACGATTCTTTCTATATGGTCGCAACAGAGGTGCCCAACAAACACACTCCTAAGAGCTTGAAACGAGCTCTCCTTGACTTCGGTGTCCAAGGATCCAAGCTTTCCTGTTTTCTGCGACTCTTTCAACAGATTGCTCAAACTGTTGCTACAACTGCGGCAACTCGTTTGCTCTGCAACCCAAATGACTGATTTGCATCCAACCTACAACTACTTCTATTGAACCTTCAACTGTTCACCGAAATCAACTATTCGTGAAGTGGTTCCTCAAACTCTTCAACTGTCACAACAATCTGCTCTGTGGTCGCAACAATCTTGCTCTGATACCACCTATCACAGCCACGACATGCTCCCAATTTTTTGATGGGCTGTCGGGATGTGCGACACCGCCTAGAAGCTTCCCAAGGGCTTAGCCAACTCAGGCACAATCTCGAGCGGACTACGCCTAACCAATATAGCGAAAGTTTCAACACTTAAACAATTTTACACTTATCTCCTACACTCGTTTACTTGGCATGTTTCCTACTTAGCAGCTTACATTCGTTTACACAGTTGCATCAAGTAAATAAACCATGCATACATTCATCCACATAATTACAAGTAAACAGAAGACAAGTATGGGTGGGGGCGTACAACTAGCTAACCCCCGTAAGTCTTTCATACACATAACTGATTTACAATAATGGAGTTTCCAAACCTGGCAGAGATCCTGGTATGCGCACAACTAACTAACACACCAAAATTACAAAGATTAAAAGAAGACTAAGTTGACCCCTCCGTGGCCATCCAAATCTGTGACTGTTGACTGCCTGCACCCTTGAATCCTGCTACCAAAACTGTCACTGTGCTGACCCAACAAGTTTGCACATTTTTGCCGAATTGACTGCACCCCTTTCTGCAACTGTGTTTTGTTTCTGTGCCAACTATGCGAATTGTGCGAGGGGACTGAGCTCGGACTTCCTCCCTAACTCAGTGCGACCCTAACAACTTGCTCCCCTCTTGAATTCCTTCTTTCTTTGTTTTCTTTAGCCTCTATATAGGCTTGACGCTTGGGCGGGTGTGACCCACAAGTTGGGTGCACCCTTTCTTAGCACTCACACCAAGCGTCGGCTCCAACTAAGAATTCTCCCATCCACGCGTCGGCCATTGTGCCAATGGTCTCTTTGCCTTGGGTGCACCATCATTTTGGTCCATCTGGGCATTCCTTTGTCGGGTCATGTGGGTGTTTGCCCCACTTCTTCAACCTATCCACCAATTTGGTCCATTCATCGTGCGCTTTCCTTGGTCCGTCATTGGTCCACATCCGTGTTATTCGTCGGGCTCCCAAAATGTCTTGCTTGCCAAGCTTCCAAATTGAGCTATTGGTGGAGCTTCCATCACGTTCTGAGCGAGGAATTTCCAACTCGGGCTCGCTACGCTGGATCCTAACACGAGTTCGTTTGCACTGGCTTCCAACACGAGTTCACTCAGGCTTTCAACCCGAGCTAAGTGAGAAGCTTCCATCTTGAGCTCTGCTCCGTCCACGTGCTAACCATCAAATGTGCTACCAAGGTTCCACACTTCCGTTTACTTGGGCTTGCCATGCACCAAAGGTAAGTTTGGGATTCATTTGTGGGAATGCGTTCTTGCCTGGTCCATGGGCCCCATCTTCGTTCCGTCATTTGTGCAAGGAACCCTCTCGCCTAGCCACTTGTTTAGCCAACTGAATGTTCATTTTCCCAACCGGGCGCCCAAGCCAGCCTCTTGGGTGGGAGTGTGAGATTCTCCATGCAAGTGTGGGTGTTGTGGCAAAAATGTGGTTGTGACACACGGAATTTTTGGTGATTCATATTCCGGGGTTAGGGTTTTTTATGTTTAATGTTTTCTCATTTATCCTTTATGTTAAAAAGGCCTTTCTGACCTTATTGTAACTCAGTTCTTGTAGAGGAGCATAGTCGACACATCTCTTTTCAGTGACAAGCTACCACCATCTAGTGCTAGTTTGTATTGCTTTACAGTTTACAGTGTTTTTCCAGTCCATTCATTAATAGAAATTGGGTTTTACTGTGCTATTGTGTTTTCTACAAAATATTGGTGTATATTTCAATTTTATATCACTTCCTTCATTTCATTCGCCAAATAATCTAGATCAATTTAGGACTTTGTACAATGGTATATAGTCATGAATTGGGTAGATCGTTACAATTTATAAATGTTTATGGACTTGATGAAGCTTGTGAGGATTTCTAGAATGCACTATTGGAAAAGGACTGGATGGACACTAATCATCTAATTATGGGAGGTGATCTTAATTTTACTATGAGCAGAATTGAGTTTTGGGGCACTTCTGCTAGATCTGATCGACTGGCAAGTTTCTTCTTAAACAAGTTTGAAGCTCTGGTTTAGTGGATATAGGACCTCTCGAATTTAAACTGACTTGGGAAAATAATCAAGTCGGTTCTAAAGGAGTAGTGAAGAGACTTGACATGTTTCTTATCCATCATTCTCTCCTTGAGGGGCTGAGTAGCTGTAGGTCATGGGTAGAGTATGTACAAGTGTCTGATCACTTTCCAATTATGTTGGAGCTAGATTTAAAAGAGGTCAAACCAAAAGCCCCTTTTAAATACAATCCAACTTGGGGTGAAGAGGAAGAATGAAAAAACTAATTCATGATTCTTGGAGGAGGTATAACTTGGAATTGGATGATTCGGCGAGTCTCCAACTTGTAAAATATCTTAAGTTAGTGAAGGACTGATCTATTACTTGGGCACATAACCACTTAATTTCATGGACATGATTTTGGTTTAGATTGAGGAAGATTTGAAATTGCGTTAAATGATTCCTTCTCAGTTGGGAAATGTTCAGAAGAGGTACTAGCTGCAATTAATGGATTGAAAGCTCAAAGATCATAAGTGTTATTGGACAGGGAAATTGATTGGATTGTGCTACTTGGATCTTAGTTGGAGACCAAAACACTATTTTTTTCCACAAATTTGTCAATTTGATCCTTGGTTTTAATTTTTTATAACTTACACAACCCCAACCTCATTTTATTCTCATATAAATTATATAAGTTACAACATCTCCCCATAATGAATTGTAAAACATCTTAACATCTTCCCCATAATGAATTGTAAAACATCATATTACTTTCATATAACTAAGAAAGTGCTATACAAATTCCTAAAAAATAAAATTGAAATCATATAGAAACAATATAAACTTACTATATTTCATAATAATATTTCAATAGTTTTAAATATTGCAAAACATCTTAATCTTATTGACTACAAAACTAAATTTAAAAACACCAAATCTCAATAATTTTAAAAACATCATCCACATTACATCAAAACAATCCCATAACGAACAGTTCAATGTTACTAGTATTTCTTTTTGAAGAGGGACAAAACAAATCTGAATAAATCATGATTACTTTTAGAACCTCACCCACATTAAATCAAAACCATCACATAATTAACAGTTCAATGTTAATAGTATTTGTCTCATGAACAGTTCAATGTTAAGAGTATTTTGCTCACTCATGAACAGTTCAATGTCAATAGTATTTCCTTTTTAAGAGAAACAAAACAATAAATCTTTTAAATATATGGATCTCAAAACCTGTTATTATTTCAAATTGTATGGCATTGGATAAAAATATGAAATTAGCTCTATCCAACATCAAAAACCAACAAAAGAAACTCAGATGATAATCAAATTATTTTACAGGGAGACCATCAAACTGCCTTTGGATGGTCTATACGCTCCAAAGCAGAGGTAGATCCGTCGTGAGGCCTCTTAATGATCATTACTGGGCACTTTGCATGGTGTGCACAGTAGTCGCTGACGCTCCCCAAAAGTGTTCTGCAACCACAACAACAATACTCATAAAATCATACTTCCATGATATAGAAAGAACAAAAAAATACTACTTTTATAAAAAGAAACTTCATTTTACATAAAAGTAATTTTTTTTTCCAAACTTAGAATCTCCACATCAAAGTAACTTTTCCATCTCTGAAATAATAAATGTGATGATAAATGATAAAATTCAATTTACACAATTAGATTACATAAACATCTTAATTTTACAGTTATATTTAAATATTTTATTCTTGATCTAAATAAGCAAAACATAAGTTCAAAAATTCCATACATAAATTCAAACTCTCACACGTCCATCGGACCGTGACATAGAACTTGGAACAGGGTACATTTACATTCCATAAACAAAGAAACTTAGTAGCCTTCAGACCATACAGTGTTGGGTTTTGATGGGTATTTTGCTAGTAAAATAGTGTATACTGTATTTTTCTCACACTCAAATAAAACAAATAAATTATAAAAACATTTGATTATGTTGCTGTAACTGATGGGTGTGTATTGTTTTCTAAATTTCTAACCTGCAACTGTTATTTGGGATGGGGTCTGTTTGCATTCCATCACCAGAGGAACTTAGTATTTGGAACAGGGTCCGTTTGCATTCCATTGTTATCTAAACATAACAGGTCAAAGAATCTTAACAGATATTTCTATAAAAATTCGAGTAAAAAAATGAAACAGGAAATAAGCTAAATATTAAAAACTTTTTATAATTTGAATAATAAAAATAACAATTTCAACAAAAATGGCATAGCCACAGTTGAATTCCAAAAAAATAAGAAAATTTAGCTTACTCCCTATCCTTAAGTAGATATTATGAAAATACTTGTCATTCAATAACTGTAAAAACCTGATTCTCCAACACTAACAGTAATGTAAATCCACTTTTTCCCATGTTGTAAGAAGTAGAACTCCAAGCTTTGCAACCAAACAGCAGCGAATAATATTTGTTTATAGTGTTTGCAGAGATACCTTTTAAAAGTGCCATAGCCATGGCTTCCAATGACGAGAAAATCTGGCCCCAGCTTAAGCACTACATCGCACAGTGCATCTCTCGCATCTCCTTTGACAATCTTCTCCTCCACTTTCGCCTGCGAAATGCAATGAACAAAGCAGCTTCAACTCTATATGCTTTGGTCGGTAGTATTATCCTCCAATTAATTTTGCACTGTATACCCTCCTCTATGCATTTTCGATAACCCACTACCACTACAGTGATATAAAATGTACAGTGAACGCACCGGACTCTTGCTGCATATATCCCTCGCCTTCTGCATAACGGCCTCAGTAACACGGTCTTGATATTTCTCCAGAGATATTATAACTTCCGGTGTGAGTACGAACCCTGCCATCATTACAGTCATAAACCCATTTGTACCAAAATAAACATCAATACCAAAATATTTTTTGCCACACTTGATGGCAATTCCCTGTAGCTTCCAATGCATTTAATGCATATTGATGACAATTCCTTGTAGCGTCCAATGCATTTAATGAATGAAGTAAGTTGATATTACATCTAGATGCTTGTTTGAAGGCGAAAGCTAAGTATTGAGCTGCAGAGCATTAAATGTGGTGGCTCAGTGCTTAGTTTGAAGGCGAAAGCTAAGTATTGAGCTGCAGAGCATTAAATGTGGTGGCTCAGTGCTTAGGATCTGTTGGATTTCAATGGATCCTAAGCACTAAGCCGCTGCATTTAATGCTCTGCAACTCACTTGCTAAATTATAAGTTTAAGTTTAATAAACTAAGTTGACATTACATCTAGATGTATATATACATCAAAAAATGTTTGAGTATTTGCTAAGTCATATGCATCAAAAAAATGTTTGAGTACTTGCTAAGTCATAAGTTTAATGAGTCAAGTTGACATTACATTGGGATGTCTAAGTACTTGCTAAGTCATAAGTTTTTGGTGGACACTGCATTGTTAGCAGGAATGGAATTTGAGTACTATCAAATTTTTTGGCTTGTCATACTGGTCATAAATTTAATGGTCATAAGTTTAATATCAAAACTTTTTATCCTGGTCATAAATTTAATGGTCATAAGTTTAATGAGCTAAGTTGACATTACATCTGGATGTCTGAGTACTTATAAGTCATAAGTTTTAGCTAAACAAAGTGGACATTACATCTGGATGTCTGAGTACTTGCTAAGTCATAAGTTTTAGTTAAACATTGCCTTCTGAACAGAGATGGAAGGAATTTGAGGATGGCCAAACTTTTGCATACTTGTCTAAAATCTTGGTTGAACTTTCAAAATATTTGAAAATTTGGATGTAGCAGATGGACCTGTTGGATTTGAAATTCCAAGCTTTCTTTTGAGCTAGCTATCAACACTAGATTAAATTTTATAATCATAGCCAACTAAATTTGACCCTAAATTTTTTTAAAAAAAATGAAAAATTTAACAGAAATGAAAAAATAAAATTCCAGTGGTTTAAAATATTGAACTTAAAATGAATATGAGACTTGATAAAACCAAAATCCACTCAGAGCATTGAACCTACCTGCTAAAACCAAACTCCACTCAGACAAATGCACCTACCTGCTACGAAGCAATTTCAGCGACCTAATTTACCACATACTAACTCCCGAATCCCTGTAATCTTAAATTTCTATTGAATTACATGAACATAGTTGGATTGATATTAATGAAGGTTTAATGATCACGGGTTGGTCAAAATTCCCAAATCAGAGTAAGCCCTAAAGTTATTAACATCTATGATTCCAGTTGGCACCGCAGAGGACTGCGACAACTAATTTTCTCAAATCTCCCTGTCTCTATTGGAATCTGGTATATGAAGAATAGTTGAAAATGCAAATTTTATTACTCAAATTGTGATTTTGACTATTTGAATAGTTTCAAAACATAGCATTTAGTTCACGATGAAGATTTATGATTGTTGAAATTACATAACTGAAAAAACTGCAATTTTAAGACAAGATTTTGACTAGATTTAATAAAAATTATGACAAGAAAACTGGACAATTTGATTAGAGTTTATCTCAGTCACCAGGGAATTATGTTCAGCCCTTCTCTGATTTAAATGATTAAATCAAATCATCAGTACAATATTCAAGGATGGGGCAAAGTTATTACCAGAATTTAAGAAAAAAGTAATAAATATATAAGAATTGGTTTAATAAGAATTAAATAACAAATTTGTCTATTTGTTGTTGTTTGAGTGGTTGGGAGGAAAGATTGTTGTTCTCTCCACCCAGGTTCAATTCTTGTAAGTGACATGATGTTCTTGTTGAGCCCTATCGTAATGATTGTATTTCAAGATTTCCTTGATAATAAAAAAAAAATCAAATAACAAAAAAATTATTAAAATTCCTGAATACATACCAGGACCTCCGAGTCCTTCATAAGCTTTCCGAGAATGGCACAAGATGAGTGTATCGGTGGAATCGAGATTTAGATAATCAACAGCCCATTTCAAGGCATACATGCTCTCTTCGCCTTCATCCACTGCAACCATTATCCTTCTTCCCGTAACGCCTTCCATTCTCAAGATAATTAGATTTCGATCCTCTGCTTCTTCTTTTTCTGATTCACTGCTCTTCGCTCAGCGATGACAATTGTATATTATGGAAGTGGTGTGGCTTATTTAAAACACCATGACAGACCACGGAAATCTGGAAACTTCGGCAGAATTCCAGTAGCTGCTTTCCTAGGATCCAGCAGTTTCTTCGTGGTAGGCCTGGTAATGCTGGCTTATGCTTTTCAACAAACCAGTGACGTGGGATTCGGAGGACGAATGCTTCCAGTGGATGAATTATTGTGATTTGAACACGCACTTGGACCGACTGTGTCAGGAAAAGGCTAAGGCTGTCACATTTCCAACGCATTCATAAGTTCATGGTTCTCAATTTTCTAAGTATTAGATTATTTTTATTATCCTCTTCTCTCTATCAATTTGATATTATTTTATTTTATTATTTGATTTTTTTGAAAATTAAAAAAATATTTTAAAATTATAAATTCAAATCAGCCCATTTTTTAGTTAAAGAGGTTATTAACCAGACATACATTCATGTAAGTCTCACTTCATTTTTAAAACATAAAAAATAAAATCAAAAATATTTAATATTGAATTTAAAAAAAATGATAACTGGCTTTCACATGTTAGTATTGATTTTTATTTATTAAACAAAATGGTTGTCATTTTTCATGTGATGTTTTTGGTTTTAATGTGACAATTATTTATTAATGTAAGAATCTTTTAAAAAAAATATATTTTTATAATTTTTTTATTCTTTACTTTCTCAATTTTTATATATATAACATAAATTAACTACTCTCTAATATATTTATCTGTTTATTTTTAAAAATAATATTAAATATATTTGTTTGTTTTCCAAAGTAGTATTAAATTAATAAATGTACCCTCTTAAAAAGGATTCCAATGAATATTACCCACCATTTTGATAATATTAAATTGAGTTTGATTTTTTTCCAATATTCTATATGCAACCTTAAAGTTTGATAGTTAATTATTATTAATAAACCAGAGCTCCATGTGGTGCATATGGCAATGTTTATTTGCAAGTACCTATGCAAAGAATAAATATTGCAATTGACAATTATTATAGAAAACAATTACTCATGCAAATAATAAGTATTACAATTGACAATTAATATTAATAATTGAAAAATATGAATGAGATGTCCTAGTTTCAACTAAAAGACTAAAATATTGGAATTTTATCACATGGTTTTAATTTGTTATATTCAAAGTTGGCATTTGAATAGAAATGTGGTTTGACTCGAAGAGTGCATCACATGTATGGTTTTAATAATTTAATTAATAAATTTTAATTTAATTTTAAAAAATTATAGTTTAGATTTAAATTAATTAAATATAGAACATTGTCAATGAGCAATGGTTATGCAATAGATATTGTCATTTTAAAACAAACTAATAATAAAAAATTCATAATTAATAAAATGAAACTTACTTGGAAATTAAGGTTAAAGCCTTTAGGATGCTCAAAACAATTAATTCAAAATGTATTCAACCTACATGGATGTGTAACCTTTGATGCTTTGAATTAATTTAGAATGCATTCAACGCATCATACTACATGACACATCATATTGAAGTATGAAAGTCTTTTCAAGTGTTCAACTTTGATATCCTTAAGACATTCTTATTTATTTTTTAGTTAAAATTATTTCAAAACAATTATTATTTGTAAGAGTTAATTAAAAAACTCAAAAATACTCAAATGGAGTGTGAGTGATACTTTGCACAACAATTATTATTTTTATTATTAATAAAAAAGAAAAAGACACTTATTCAGTTGAATGAGGGGACACCACCATGAGACAAAGAACAAGTCTAAAGCAATCAAGATATATTTTTTCAATCATACCAATATAAAAGCTCAACCACCAAACCAATCCTAAATAATAGGGATTGAATGATTGATTGAGATTTGATTTAGATAGCACATGACACTATGTTGTGCATGGAGAAATTGTTGCTATGAGTGCATATTGTTGAATATTTCTCTTTTGATTGTAACTCCATCATTGAGCTTGTTACATATTATGGGAGAGAGCGTGCTGCATTTCAAGTTTTGCTTGCTAGTTCTATTGTGCATGGTGATGATCCAGCTCAAGGGTGGAGTTGGGCTAGCAGTTGTCATGCTGTCTTCTATGGTTGGGAGGAACTAATTCTCCAAATAGTCATTCCCATTATTTCAAGTAAATGTATTTCCTCTTATGGGTAAATGAGTTATCAATGGTATTTATAATAGTTTTATTTCTCGATATTTGCAAAGACGTGCCGACATTATTATGGAATGTATATCTCTGCTCTATAAAATTTAAATTGAAGGTATCATCTATTTTATTTTGTCTCAGTTTGGTCTGACTTTTAAATCAAGGGTATTATTATAATCTATATTTGATTTAAATCGAAGGTCTGAGTTTTACTCTATGACAAGGGGCGAATATTTATACCCTGTCTTATATGAATACTATAAATATAATTATAATATTTTGCAAAAATGACAAATCTTTGGGATTTTGTTTATGGTGTCGAATTGTCATGGTAAATCTATGTGGTATTACAGAGACCTTGTACTTATATATATGTGAGCAATTATATAAAAATTGAACCTTGTGCATTTATGTTATGTGGGTGAATAACAATTAATGTCATAGAATATTTTAGGACGATACTATGCATTTGTGCATTGACTACCGTCAGCTTAATAAAATGACAATTAAAAACCAGTATCCCTTATCCCGCATAGATGATCTATTTGATCAACTACGCAGAGCAGAGATATTCACTAAAATTGATCTAAGGTCAGGTTATCATCAAGTCCGGATAAAAGATGAGGATATATTCAAAACTGCATTCAGAACGCGTTATGGACACTACGAGTTCGTAGTTATTCCTTTTGGGCTAACTAACGCACCTACAGTGTTCATGTGTTTAATGAACAACGTTCTACATAAATATTTGGATAAGTTCGTAGTGGTATTCATTGATGATATCCTGATTTACTCAAAGACTAAGAAGAGCATGATGAACATCTAAAAATAATTTTACAAGTACTTAGAGATCACCAACTTTACGCTAAGTTTAGTAAGTGTGATTTATATAAAGATAAAATTCAGTATTTGGGTCATATAATTTCAAAAGATGGTATTTCTGTTGATCCTGATAAAATAAAACCAATAAATGAATGGCCTGTCCCAAAAGATGTAACAGATGTATGGTCATCCATGGGAATAACGGGGTATTATAGAAAGTTTATTGAAGGGTTCTCTAGAATTGCTAACCCTATCACTTCTTTGCAGAAGAAGGGGAAGAAATTTATATGGGATCAAAAGTGTCAAGATAGCTTTAATAAGTTAAAAGAATTGTTAACTACTGCACCAATATTAAAAATTGCAGATCCTAATAAGGATTTCGTTGTATGCACGGATGCATGCAACGAAGGACTTGGAGGGGTCTTAAGTCAAGAAGGTCATACAATTGATTTTGAGTCAAGGAAGTTAAAAATACATGAAAAGAATTACGCTACTTATGATCTTGAGTTGGCAACCATGATACATGCTTTAAAGATGTGGCATCATCACTTGATTGGTAGAAAATTCATTTTAATGACCGATAATAAGGGGTTAAAGTATTACTGGATCAAACAAATCTGAATGTTAGGCAAGCTAGGTGGTTAGCTTTCCTTAGCGAGTACAATTTTGAGATCCATCACATTAATGGAAAGGAAAATACGGTTGCTGATGCATTGAGCAGAAACGCTAGATTAAGTTTTGTGGCAGCAATCGGTACTTTTAAAACTGATCTGGAAAATCAGATTGAAGAAGGAATTAAGCAAGACGAAATTTACCAAAAATTACATGATAAAGTGGTTGAAAATTCATCTGAAAATGTTATAACAGATTACAGTATTAATGAAAAGGGCTTCTTAACTTACAAAAACAGAATTTATGTGCCTAATTTTTCGAAAGTTAAGTTGCTGATTTTAGATGAAATTCACAAGAGTCCTTATTCAGGACATCCTGGTTATCAGAAAATGATAACCATGTTAAGAAAGGAGTACTTTTGGCCTAACATGAAGAGTGAAGTTGCTGAATATATAGCTAGATGCTTTGACTGTCAGACTATTAAAGCTAAACATCAACATCCAGCTGGGCTATTGCAGCCCTTACCAATTCCAGAATGGAAGTGGGAAATCATAAGCATTGACTTTATTATAGGTTTGCCTAAAAATCAGAAGCAAAATGATTCAATTATGGTTATCATTGATAAACTTAGCAAAGCTGCTCATTTTATTCCTGTTAAAACTACTTTCAAGGCTTCTAACATTGCATATATTTTCATGAAGCAAATTTTTCACTTGCATGGAATTCCAAAGGTGATTATTTCAGATCGAGACTCTAAGTTTACTGGTAACTTTTGGACAGCACTGTTTAAAGGATTAAATACTAAGTTAAATTTCAAGACTTCTTTCCACCCACAAACTGATGGTCAAACAGAAAGAGTAAATCAGATTTTGGAAAATATGTTAAGATTATATGTTAAAGATCAGCCATCTAAATGGGAGGATTACTTACACCTAGCAGAATTTGCATACAATAATAATTATCAAGTATCTACTAAGTTAAGTCCATTTGAAATTTTGTATGGAAGAAAATGTTCTACTCCAATTTCATGGGATAATCCTGTAGATAGGTTGATGTTAGGACCAGATCTATTGAAAGAAATGGAGCTAACTGTGAAATAGGTACAAGGTAACTTAAAAGTTGCCCAAGATCGACAGAAAAGCTATGCTGACTTGAAATGTACAGAAAGAGAATTTCAGGTAGGAGACCACGTATTCATAAAGGTAAATCCCAAGAAAAGTTCTTTGAAGCTTGGGAGCTATGCTAAATTAGCACCGAGGTATTATGGGCCATTTGAAATTCTATCAAGGATAGGAGCTGTTGCATATCAATTGGCTTTGCCATACGATTTAAAAATCCACAATGTTTTTCATGTTTCTGTTTTAAAGAAGTATGTGCATGATGTTACTCATGTGTTGAATTGGAATAACATACAGGTGGAACCCGAAGGAGATTTTCAGGTGGAACCAGACTGTATTCTAGACCGGAGGGAAATTATGCTTCGGAATCGCACCATAGGGCAGGTAAAGGTGCAATGGAAGCACCTTAGCCCTAATGAGGCTACTTGGGAACTGGAGGTTAAAATGCGAAAAGCATACCCAGTTTTGTTCCAAGAGGAACTTGATGCTGAATAAGCAACATCGAGGACGATGTTGAGCTTAAGAGGGGATGTTTGTCACATAACCTAATTGCTGAAAACAATTTATGCTGAAAAACCTTGTGTTAACTTTTATTATAAAGTCTTATATTTTGGACAAGTGTCCAAGGATGACTGTAATTTGCACAATATTTTATTATTTAATAAATAAAATAGGAGACAAACACCTAAAGGGACTATTGAAAGAGTGGTTACTTATCCACTAGGTGGAATGGAATCTGGGGTAGAAGGAAATGGACAAGTGGCAACATCATGATGCAACTAACTAGCTGTTGGTATGGGACAACTCCCTTAAAATGTGGTCTTAGTGCCCTGAAATATGGGACTAGAGCTTGAGGCTCATTTATTCTAAACTGACCACTAAAAGACCTCGGAAGTATATATATTATCCATCAGATTATGAACTGAGGTTCATCACTTTTCCTTACGAGGAAACTTACCTTGAGGTTTTGCTGTTTGCACTCAAGAGATCTGATTGGGGGATAGGCTAGGGTTGATCATGTTGTGAGTCTGCCAAAACTCTTAGTGAGTTTAGGAGGTTGTTGCTCAGTGGAGAAGGCATTTTACAGGAGGTTTATACTGAGTGGAGAAGGTATTTTTAGTGCCTTGCTTCTACACAGTTTTCCACCCACTTACTGGATCAGTAATCAGGCTCGAGGGTTCATTAGAAGTCAGCAGTTGAGCTGCTTCTTCTGAAGCAGGTTGGGAGGAACAGGCCTCCTTGGGTGTTTGTCGGTCCTATCATCAGTTACAGGTTCTAATATATTATCTGTTTTATTTTTAAGTTCTATTATCTAATTATTTTTGTATGTTACAGCACTGCTGATTTTGTAACTTTCATTGTTTATTTCATAAGTTATTTCGATTCCTGTGTAAACTAACAATTCTGTATAATTTGATTTGATTGGATAAAATAGTTTCTGTATTTTTCCCCATGCAAAAAGAAACAACATCGTACTCCAGTATAGAAACAAATTAAGTAGATGAGAGCTGATAGGAAAAATGCCATGGTGATGAAAGTATTAATTCTTTATAAATGCTCTGTACATTATTTACTAATGTTAAAATGTGTTATTATTTCTTTACTCACAGTACTAATCTTGTCCCATTCTTAACATCAATAGAAAAGACAATCAAAATTTATAGATATAACAGAAGATTATATTAGACAAGGAATTCATTTCTGATTCTGTACATTCATGTTTTCTAAATGTTTATTGCCCAAGAATATCTATAGTTGCTGGTGTATTCATCATTTTACATATAGGACAAATAGACAAACAAAAAACATCATATTATCAACTTAGGGTTTGAGTCTTTACATTTAAATATTTTAAAAAGTCCACTGTCATTTCAGATATTCTTTTATTGTATGTACAGAACCGATAAGCAGACAAGGCTCCTTATCTTAAAGATAGGGTTCAATATTTTCTTTCACATATGCTTACAACCTTAATTACAAATGTAAATTCTGTAACAAAGTTTGAGCTAAATGAATAAGCTCTTTGTCATTCTTCTCTATTTTATTAATATAAGACAATATAAGTATTTTCTTTTATATATATCAGAACCATCAATGTTGATGAAACTTATCTATTTCTTTTGTCAGTTCAAAGATTTCAAGATTTCACAAATGCCTGTAAGAGCAGAGCTAACATAATAAAAACCTTGGAGGTTGTTCAAACATTTCAACGAACACATGATTATCTAGACACAATCAAACCCTAACCATTGACAAGATTTCAAATCAGAAACATCAAACCCTAACCCTAGCATTTTATTCACTATAGCATTCATTACCATGAAAATACCTCTCATTCTCTTAACCGCACACATATTATTATTTTATCACTTGGAAGTTGAAAACCTAGTTTTACACCATCTTTTGGTACAACAAAGTTAAACACAGAGAAATTGTTAGACAAGGGTTCGTAACTATCTTCTCATTGCAAAATGATTGAAGTAAACAAACTAAACTTTTAAAATCACAATCGTTTCATAAATAACGATTTTTCAGTAGCATTTCCAGGTTGCCTATTATTCCATTGTTTTAGAAACATTTTAAACATAAACACTACAAACAGTTGATGCTTGGATTCTAAACACAACAAGGCATACAGATTTAGTCAAACATGATCTAAAATCACAATTGTTTCATAAATAACGATTTTTCAGTAGCATTTCCAGGTTGCCTATTATTCCATTGTTTTAGAAACATTTTAAACATAAACACTGTAAACAGTTGATGCTTGGATTCTAAACACAACAAGGCATACATATTTAGTCAAACATGATCTTAGAAAATTCCCTAAATAAAAACACAGTATCATTATAATACTTTGGAACTACTCATATGCTGAACTTTCTTTTAAAGTTTCAAACACCCATTCTCATTTATCGAAACACATAACGATTACAGTATGCAAGTCGGCATTAAGAGCCAGTTCCACATCTTTTCAAAAGAAAATTGAAGAGAGTCCGAGTCCTTCAAACAAATACTCAAAGGATTCATACCCAGTTCACTTTGGGCCCAGACATCTCAACAAATAACAAATACTCAAAACCAAACGTGAGGTCCAGATTTTTAAACATGAAGGCCACCATTTTCTTCCAACCAGAGTTACAGGGTAACCTCTGAGGATTACCGGATGGGGTAGCCGTAGCCTTCCATTGTCTTCCTTGCCAAAGGAACCGCGAACTCTAAATACCTGCAACAGCCGTGGAGAGTGGTTAAAACCATTTTTTTACTTTACCGATATCCACTAAAGAAACCAAAGATACTTTAACACAGAATTTCGAAGCCATAGGATTGGATTACGTTTACATTACCCTTATTTGTGACGTAGAACCAAAAACGCCAACCAACAACCATAGCTCGGCACTGTACCTTAGCAATCATATGCAGAGGAAGGAGAAAACCCTAACCAAATCCTCAACTGCAAACTGCGTTGGATGCTTAAGTTTTAGACTCGGCTCTCAAATAAACCTAAATCTAGTTACTACAACGTCAGGCATGATACATTATCTCTGTTATGGACACGGTTGAAGAACTTGTTTCAGGTCATGGGTTCAAAAAATAGACTTAACACCTCTAAACAACAAATAGAGAACCTACAAACCCTCAGCCTGTCGGCTGGGAAACACAATCTACTAATGTCAAATGCCGAGGAAAAAGGTAGTCATTAAAAATGCATTACATAATGGAGTTAGGGTTTAACATAAAACCTTGATTTTCTTATCATCCAACGGTGAAGATCAATAGACAGGTATCACGTATGCCAAGCAACCTACCACATTAATTACACCATTCATTGCAATTGCCACATTAGAGCCACGTTGGAGCCAACTCTTCAATTCAGAGAACCAGGAGGTCAACACTTCAGCAGAGGGTTGGTTCTTAACACAATGGGCCACGTGATCGCGATCGTAGTGCTATCCACCGAGGAATCCCACTTGCACATGAATCCATGCATTCAATACTGGAGGCAACGTATTAATGTCTACTGGCCTGTAGATATTAATATTCAACCATACTCTTACATTAGTAATCCATTTTGTTGAAGGGTTATATTTCGTATCATGTTCATTACCATGCTAATAAATTTGGCATAAGACTAAGTCACACATCATTCGTATTATATTCACATTAATACTTTTGGCATTGGTAATTCTTAAGGTATCATTAGATTTTGTATGTCATTGCTTTTTGTATGGCACCATATAGTTGTATAGTTCACTAGGGTCATAGTATCACATGAAGTCACACTTTTGCTCATAACATATTATATGGTAAGGTCGGAGTAAGGTTGTACATGAATTTTATTATATGCAATAGTGTAGAGCTTTTTAAAATATTACATAAGGTCATGTAGTGCACACAACACTAAGGTCATTAAAATAATTAAAAGAGTATTATTAGACCATGAGGAAGGAAATGAATATATATAAATTTTTCAATAGTAGTTTAGGTTATTGTATCGGAATCAATTCTCAGTTTCATACTATTTGCATCTTAGAAATTCCACTGTTGCAAGTTGTACATGGTCTTAAATCAAAATTAGCATGATTTAAAGAATACACTCTTTTTCTAGTAATGCAATCAAATGTTTAAGTGCCATGAAGGTTGATGCCATCTTTATAGAGTTTTGTATTATCTAACAAATCAACTGCAGGTTTGTAATTCTATTACAACATTTCCATTTGGAAATATTTCATCGATGTGGTTAAGAAGATCTCACCTGTTGAATTTTAACACTCTAGATTTCTTAAGTGTTGAATAAAAACTTAGAAAAACAGTCTTAAACTCTTTCGGATACTTGAATTACTCCTTACCTGTAATTTGTGGCAAAGAACATTCCACAGACTTGAACACGAATGCTAAGTAAGCCTCGGGGCGTCCAAAGGATCCCCTTCATCAATCAAACAAAAGAACATTAATCAAACGATGTTTCTTCATTCATAAACAACAACAGTAGATTTTGTAGCAGCATATCTAGATTTGGATGATATCAAGACTCAAGCTAACTTCTTTTAGTCGCATTCAATAAACAAGTATGGTATTTTAAGACAGCAAATAACATCTCATGTATCTTTTCCATTTCCACATACACTAAATAAGCAATATTATCACATAGAAAAAGTTTTAAAATTTTGTGATTTTTCTGGGGTGTTACATGTGGTATCAGAGCGCGGTTAAAAAACTAGGCCTAAATAGGCTCACGCACGTAATACAGAAAATAAAATGTGAAAAGCTGTTTACTAACTTTTTAAAAATTTAATTGTGTTTTACAGTTTGACAAATTGATTTACAGGTATGTCGTTACCGGAAGAATTGGCAGAGGAAAAATCACCACATCGTGAACCTAGTATTAATGAAAATCCAGAAGGTTTCTATGTTGAGTTGAATAACAATTCTTCTGAATTTCTGCGTACCATAAAGGATCTGAAGTCTAATATAAAAACAACCAAAGAAGAAAATGAGCGTATTCTGAAAGCGCATGATACATTAAATCATATTTTAATGGATAAATATCAGAATGAGGAAAGGGGCAGAAAATCAGAGATTCCATCTGATTCTGCCATAATGACTCACCGACACAAGCATAAGAGGACAAGAAAAGATAAAAGTGGTAGCCAATCATCCTCTGATTCACATCAAAGTCATTATCACTCTAATTCGGACAGTAGTGATAGTGATTTCTGTTCAACAAAGAGGAAGCAGAAAACTCATGAACAGATTTCTGAAAAATTTAAGAAAATTAAGTCACCCACCTTTAACGGCGAAAATGAGAAGTGTGAGACAGCAGAAGCTTGGCTGTCTGGAATGAAGAAGTACTTTAATATATATGACTACTCTTCTCAACTGAAAGCCAAGATGGCTATTTATAATCTGATAGGCAAGGCAGATATATGGTGGCAGGATCTAAAAAGAATCAAAAGTTTAAAAGAAAAAGACGTAACATGGAGTATGTTCAAGAAGTTATTCAAGAAAAAGTTTTTGTCAGAACAATATTATGAGGATAAATCGAAGGAGTTTTATAATCTGAAGTTGGGCGCCATGAGCATGAAGGAATTGTGCAACAAATTCCTCAGTCTACTGAGATATGTACCGTACATGGTTGAAGAGAAGCCAAAGGTACAAAGGTTTCTCAGCTGTTTACCATTCCATATAAAAGACAGAATAGAATATGACAATCCTACCACACTGGAGGAAGCTATGAGAAAGGCAAATTTCTGTTTTGATCAAAACAGAAGAAGAGAAGGAACAACTGGCTGGAAGGGTAGCAATGTTCGGGTACACAGGGTACTATCAAAGGACCGAACACGAAGATCAACCACTTCACACAAACAGATCACAGATCAACACACCGATGTTTTGACGTGGTTTAAACCCTCTTGAGGGAAACAATCCACGGCCCCGACCAAATAGCTTTTATGGGACAATTTATTATGCAAAGAAAGAAAGTTACAAATGAGCTTCTCATAATCGATCAACTAAACAATGACCCTCCATGCTCTTTAAATAGAGATCATGGACCAATCGGGTGTTAAGCCACATATCAAGGTTAGGTTTGATCTAAGAGAAGTCGAGCCGTCAGATCACTCTATGTCGGGAACATATCATGACCGTTGGATTAAGTATTTATAAATGCATACTAATGCATACTAAAGAAACACACTATCCCTAGCAGATATATTACACAAGTTGATCTAAACTAACTCCTAAGTGTCTAAATATCCTAACATCCCCCCTTAAGAACAACTTGGGATAGGAGTGAAGGATTTACAAAAGTGACACTATTAGGAGAAGGAAGGAGGCATTAGAGCCTATCCCCCCTTAATGACAAGTTCCTGAACTCCTAACATAGATCGAAGTTTAGAAAACTTCGCTTCTGTAAGATACTTGGTGAAGATGTCTGCAACTTGATCATCTGTAGGGCAAAAGAGCACTTCAAGAACACGATCATGAACAAGATTTCTGATGAAGTGCATATGTAGCTCAATGTGTTTGCTGCGTTGATGTAGAAATGGATCTTTGGCAAGCTTGACAGCACTTTGATTGTCGCACCAAAGTGGAGTAGGCTGCTGCTGCTCGAATCCAAACTCTGAAAGGATCTGTCGAAGCCATAAAGCTTCATGACTGGCATTAACTGCTGCTCGATATTCTGCCTCTGCTGAAGAAAGAGCAAGAGCTTGTTGTTTCTTACAAGCCCAAGTAATAGGTCCAAATCCCAGACTGAAAACATAACCTGCAATAGACTTTCGATCATCAGGATCGCCGGCCCAATCTGAATCAGTGAAACCAACAAACAAAGGTTTCCCCCCTGTACTGTAATGAATCCCAAAATGAACTGTACCTCGAATAGATCGAAGTATTCTTTTAGCTGCTTTCCAGTGACTTTCATGAGGTGTCTGCATATGATGGGCAACAAAACCAACGGCAAAGGAAAGGTCAGGATGGGAATGAGTCAAGTATAAGAGACTACCAACAAGCTGATGATACAAGGTGGCATCGACTTCAGGTGAAGTACAAGTGGCAGAAAGTTTGACTCCAAACTGGAAGGGAGAAGGGGCTGGTGTACAATCTTCCATGGGAAAGCGACGAAGAAGGTCACAAGCATACTTAGACTGAGAAAGAAAGATTCCTTCTTTGGTTCGCAGGACTTGGAGACCAAGAAAATAATGCAAATGTCCTAAGTCTGACATTTCAAAATTTTGTTTAAGACTAGATTTCACATGGGTTATAAGCTTAGGGTCACTACCAGTAAGAATAAGGTCATCAACATATAGAACAAGTATGATGAGATGGTTTCCTACTTTCTTGTTATAGACATTGGGGTCAGAATGGCATCTAGAAAAACTAGTGTCAAGGAGAAAGTTATCCATTTTGGCATACCAAGCTCTAGGAGCTTGCCTAATGCCATATAAAGATTTCTTAAGGCGGAAGACAAGGCTAGAGTTATTCTGAACATAGCCAGGAGGTTGTTCCATGTAAATTTCCTCCTGTAAATCACCATGTAAGAAGGCAGACTTGACATCCATTTGATGGACTTCCCAGTTGTGTAAGGCTGCAAGGGAAAGAACAAGACGGATGGAGTTCATTTTTGTGATGGGAGTAAAGGTTTCATTGTAGTCAATCCCTTCAACTTGGGAAAAAACTTTGGCAACTAGCCTTGCCTTAAGTCTTTCAACACTTCCATCTGATGCATACTTAGTTCTATAGACCCATTTACATTTGACAAGTTTTCTTCCTTTTGGAAGAGGTACAAGATCCCAAGTATAATTCGCCATTAAGGAACGATATTCTTCATCCATGGCTGCATCCCAATCTGGATTTCCTGAAGCTTCTGCAAAAGTTTATGGATCATGATTCTCGGAAACTTGAGCCAAAAGAGAAGAGACTCGCTGAAACTGAGAACGTGTTCGACGTTGATCTCTAGGATCATCGGCAAGATCACCAGCTGCTTCACATGTTGAACGGACGCATCGAGGAAGCACTTGTGCTGGTGCAACTGGAGGAACATGAGTAGGCGAAGGTGGATTTACATCCTCACTGTCATTATCAGAAACTGGAGTTGGAAACCTGTCAAGGAAGTTGGAAGAAGAAGAAGAAGGCACAAACGCCGAATCAGGCTCGCAGGCCAAAGATGGCACAATCATCGAGTTAGGCTCGCAGGCCAAGAGATTTTTATCAAATTTAACATCTCTTCTAATGATTATATCCTGAGAATGTGGTTGAAGAAGTCTATAACCTTTTACATCTTCAGAATATCCAACAAATATGCACTTTCCACTTTTAGGCTGCAATGCTTCCGTTTTTCATCCGGAATGTGAGCCCATGCTTCACTACCAAACACACGGAAGTGACTTACATCAGATTTAGTTTTACTCCATGCTTCTTTCGGTGTTATACCTTGTAATGCTTTAGTGGGGGTGTGATTAACTATGTAATTTGCACAATTAATGGCTTCAGCCCAAAATTGAAGACTTAGTCCCTTAGATTAGCCTTAACTTTTAAAGTGCGGTTCTTCCGCTCAGCTACACCATTTTGTTGTGGTGTATATGGAACAGTGTGCTTTTGTTGGATGCCTTGTTCAGTGCAGAAAGTAGTGAACTTATTGTTAACATATTCTCCTCCATTGTCAGATCTTAACTTAATAATTTGATGACTAGATTGTTTTTCAACAAGGGCCTTGTAGGACAAGAACATGTTAAATACTTCGCTCTTAAGTTTTAGGAAATAAACCCAAGTGCATCTGGTGTAATCATCAATGAAAGTTAAGAAATATTTGAAACCAGAAAAGGAAGCATATGGAAGAGGACCACACAAGTCACTATGCACAAGCTCCAAGGGAACCGAGGCGTGCCAAGAGGCACGTTTGTCAAAACTGTCCCGATGATGTTTTTCGAGTACACAACTGGAGCAAACACCATCCCTGCAAAATACCATCACAAGACCTGTCACCATATTTTCTTTACATAGTTGTTGCAATGAGTGATAATTTAAGTGACCAAATCGCTCATGCCAAAGTTTGCTCAAGTTATCACTATGAGCAACAAAAACTGAAGGGAAAGGTGATGACCCAAAGTTGTTAAACTTGTACAACCTGGTAATATCATCAACAATTTCGGTAGCTAGGACCTGTTGAGAATCTTTAAAATACTTGATTACAACTTGGTGAGGTGTAAAGGTCACAGTTTTACCTTCACCAGAATGAGTGATTTGATAGACTGATAACAAATTGCAGGAAATTCTTGGAACACATAGTACATCACTAAAGTGACCATTATCTACTGGAACTGTTCTAGCTCCTACAACACTTAGATATCTATCATCACAAACAAATATTTGTTTGGTGTTACATTCATGCATAGTAGAAAAGATGGCTTGATCCTTAGACATATGATAAGATGCTTCAGAATCAATGAGCCATTCATTTGAAGTAGAAGAAGAAGATGCATTATAAGAATAACCAGAAGCACAAAGTGCATGTCCATGAGAGGCATATTCTGAAGGTGAATCTAGGCTAATGTGGTGCTTCTTCATTGTTGCTTCCAAGGCTGCCATCTTCTTGAAACACTTAGATTCATCATGATTATCTTTCCCGCAATAGTTGTAATGACGCTCAGTCTTCTTGCCTTTTGGCTTGGATCCTTTGTCATTTTTTAAAGAAGGAGCTGACTGAGAGGGTTTTGGACCCTTGTTTGACTTATTATTGCGAAAATTTTGTTTCTTGGGAGGATTGGACTTTTCTTTCTGTTGGGACAATAAGGCTTTCCCAGATGCATCTGCATTGTTGATTATTCAAAGATGAATGAGTTTATCTTGTTCTCTAATCAAGGAATCACAAAAGGATTCAAGACTAGGCTCTTGATAGTTAGTTGCATTCAAGGATTCTTTCATGGAGTAAAATGTAGATACAAAAAACAGAATATGCAGGTCCAAGTTTGGAAAGAATATGATAAATGCATTGTTTGTCTTCCCTCTCAATCTTACATTCTGCACATAAAAGTTTAAGAGTTTTGTACTTAGATAAATCATCTTGATTGCATGAAAAGTCACTTGGATTTAAAGAAATCAACTCATTTTCGAGTTGGTGACCTCGAATTTCATTGTGTTTACCAAACACAAATTCCAAGTTGTCCCAAGCAGCATTAGGTTCATCAATTCCAGATATGTGGAATCACAAATCAGTAGAGATTGACATCCCAATCAATCCACGAGCTTTATCACATCTATTTGCCCATTTTATTTTTTTATCATCATCAGTGGGTTCTTTTTCTTTCCCTAAGGTAATTTTGAAAAGTCTCCTACTTCGTAGAACATCCTCCATACGAGATTTCATGAGAAATAGTTGGAACTGTTAAGTAGAATATCACAAGGGGATGCCATATTTGTAAATTAATGGCTGTAAAAGTAGAAACCAATAGTTTGGATGTGAAGAGCTTGAAAAAATAGGCGGTTTAAAAAAAAAACGGCACTGAAAACTGACTTTGTATGATGAAGTTATGCTTGAACAAAGAAACTGTTGAAAATGTCCCCAATAATGACGTGGCAGCTAGAGAATGTCCAGCAAAAAAAAAGAACCCTCTTCCCAAGATGAACCTTTTAACAATCACTTTACAAGAAAGTTGCTTTAAGTGAACCACTTTTGTAAAATAAGTGATTTCACTTTTACAATGATATTACTTTTAAATAGTGCAATAATAAAAAAAACTTAAGTGACTCACTTGTATTTTTATTTTTATTTTTATTATTTAAGTGAGATGCATTTTTACAATAAAATAACTTGAAAATAGAAATTGCGTGTACTTTTTCTTTTAAAAGTAACTTCCTGAGACTTGAACTCAAGACCTATTAAGGAATAAAGCAACTTTGAACCAAGTGAGCTAGATTAAAAGGTATGTAAAATATGGGAATGAGGAAGGTTTTTTTTTTTTACTCTTCTTGCTCGGTTTGTGTGCTTGCCCTTTTTCCTGCAAAACACACCACAAATCAAAACAAAAAAAACTTTTCCACACTTGTGGAGTTAGATCTTGTTAGCTTGCCCGGAAAGTCTACGTTTTCTCTCTATTTCTGATTTGCCGAGATCGCGCAAGGTGCACGGCAAAGAGCATACGCAATCGAGAAAAACCCTTTCCCTTTCTGTTTCTGATTTGCCGAGATCGCTCAAAGTGCACGGAAAAGAGCATACGCAGACGAGAAAGCAACAATCCGAACCAAAAAAAAATCTAACAATAAAAAAAGATGAAATATGAGATTTTTTCTTTTAAAAAAAGGAAATAAAAAAATATGTTATTGTAACATTATACCTTCAGATCTGATGAAATACGCGTTTCCGGAACAACCGGGAACCGTTTTCGATCAAACGAAAACTATTTCCCAATGGAAACGATGCTCCAGACGCAATGGAACACCTCCCATAGCCCAGAAATGCACAGAAATACCAAAACTAGAAACCCTTTCGAGTTTCGGCAACAACAGTTCAAGATCTAGATCATAACCGGAAGCGGCACTTCATAAAAGCTCTGATACCATGTTCGGGTACACAGGGTATTACCAAAGGACCGAACAGCAAGATCAACCACTTCACACAAACAGATCACAGATCAACACATCGATGTTTTGACGTGGTTTAAACCCTCTTGAGGGAAACACTCCACGGCACCGGCCAAATAGCTTCTACGGGACAATTTATTATGCAAAGAAAGAAAGTTACAAATGAGCTTCTCATAATTGATCAACTAAACAATGACCCTCCATGCTCTTTAAATAAAGATCATGGACCAATCGGGTGTTAAGCCACGGATCAAGGTTAGGTTTGATCTAAGAGAAGTTGAGCCGTCGGATCACTCTATGTCGGGAACATATCGTGACCGTCGGATTAAGTATTTACAAATGCATACTAATGCATACTAAAGAAACACACTATCCCTAACGAATATATTACACAAGTTGATCTTAACTAACTCCTAAGTGTCTAAATATCCTAACAAGCAAAACAAACCAATCTGATTATAAAAAGAAAAGTTTTAATCAAAGTTCTGGGAGTTTCAAGAAAAATTTCCCTAACAGAAATTTTTCTAACAGTAATACATATAGGGGTAATGAGTCTCAGAACTCTTCTATTGCAAAGAATGTACCCAACAATTATAATCACAGCAACAATAATAACATATATGCTAAGCAAAAAGGCCCTATCAAATGTTATGAATGTGGCGGACCACACAAGAGAACAGATTGCCCACGCAACATAAAAACCGTCAACAATATTCACATAGTACAAGCAGAACCTACAGTTGGAGATGTAGTGAGGGAGATGCCCATAATTTATGCAGCATTGGAGGATCGTCAAGCAGACCATCAAACATCCATGGTAGAAGTTGAAGGTACGTTACAAACTAAGTCTATTTCCATTCTAATAAATCCGGGTGCAAATCTGAGTTATATCTCACCCGAATTAGTGAAAAATTGCAAGTTAAAGATAGAAAAATTTGATAACTCGTGGTTAGTTCAGCTTGCAACTAGTACAAAAAGAAGAGTTATAGATTTTGTTAAAGATTGTGAAGTTTTTCTAAGTCAGCTGAAAACGCAAGTAAATTTGAATGTTTTACCATTAGGATCTTATGACTTGTTAATTGGTATGGATTGGCTTGAACAACATAGAGTTCTATTGAATTGTTATGAAAAATCTTTTGTTTATTTAAATAATGAAGGTGTAGCTGAAACTGTTAAAGGCATTTCTAGGAAAACGTTTGTAAGACAGATTTATGTCTTACAAGTGAAGAGAGCTGCTAGAAAAGGTTGTAAATTGTTTGCTGTTAATGTTGCTAATGATGAATGTACATCCAAAGGAGACAAAATAAAACTAGAGGATATTCCCATCCTTAGGGACTTTTCTGATGTATTCTCGGAAGAAATTCCAGGATTACCTCTGAAAAGAAAACTTGATTTCACCATTGAGTTAGTACCCCGGTGCGGTACTAAACTCAAAGGCCCCCTATAGGATGAATATTCTAGAATTAAATGAGTTAAAATCTCAGCTGAAAGAATTAATAGATAAAAAATACATACGACCCAGTGTGTTCCCTTGGAGAGCACTAGTAATATTTATTAAAAAGAAGGACGGTACTATGCGTTTGTGCATTGACTAATGTCAGCTTAATAAAATGACAATTAAAAACCGGTTTCCCTTACCCCGCATAGATGATCTATTTGATCAAGTACGCAGAGCAGAGATATTCACTAAAATTGAACTAAGGTCAGGTTATCATCAAGTCCGGATAAAAGACAAGGATATATTCAAAACTGCATTCAGAACGCGTTATGAACACTACGAGTTCGTAGTTATGCCTTTTGGGCTAACTAACGCACCTACAGTGTTCATGTGTTTAATGAACAACATTCTGCATAAATATTTGGATAAGTTCGTAGTGGTATTCATTGATGATATCCTGATTTACTCAAAGACTAAAGAAGAGCATGACGAATATCTAAAAATAATTTTACAAGTACTTAGAGATCACAACCTTTACGCTAAGTTTAGTAAGTGTAATTTCTATAAAAATAAAATTCAGTATTTGGGTCATATAATTTCAAAAGATGGTATTTTTGTTGATCCTGATAAAATAAAAGCAATAAATTAATGGCCTATCCCAAAAGATGTAACATATGTATGGTCATTCATGGGAATAACGGGGTATTAAAGAAAGTTTATTGAAGGATTCTCTAGAATTACTAACCCTATCATTTCTTTGCAGAAGAAGGGGAAGAAATTTATATGGGATCAAAAGTGTCAAGACAGCTTTAATAAGTTAAAATAATTGTTAACTACTACACCCATATTAAAAATTGTAGATCCTAATAAGGATTTCGTTGTATGCACGGATGCATGCAACGAAAGACTTGGAGGGGTCTTAAGTCAAGAAGGTCATGCAATTGCTTTTGAGTCAAAGAAGTTAAAAATACATGAAAATAATTATGCTACGTATGATCTTGAGTTGGCAACCGTGATACATGCTTTAAATATGTGGCATCATCACTTGATTGGTAGAAAAATAATTTTAATGACCGATAATAAGGGGTTAAAGTATTTACTGGATCAAACAAATCTGAACGCTAGGAAAGCTAGGTGGTTAGCTTTCCTTAGCGAGTACAATTTTGAGATCCATCACATAAATGGAAAGGAAAATAAAGTTGCCAATGCGTTGAGCAGAAATGCTAGATTAAGTTTTGTGGCAGAAATCAGTACTTTTAAAACTGATCTGGAAAATCAGATCGAAGAAGGAATTAAGCAAGACAAAAATTACCAAAAATTACATGATATAGTGGCTGAAAATTCATCTGAAAATGTTATAATAGATTACAATATTAATGAAAAGGGATTCTTAATTTACAAAAACAGAATTTATGTGCCTAATTTTTCGAAAGTTAAGTTGCTGATTTTAGATGAAATTCACAAGAGTCCTTATTCAGGACATCCTGGTTATCAGAAAATGATAACCATGTTAAGAAAGGAGTAATTTTGGCCTAACATGAAGAGTGAAGTTGTTGAATATATAGCTAGATGCTTTGACTGTCAGACTATTAAAGCTGAACATCAACATCTAACTGGGCTATTGCAGCCCTTACCAATTCCAGAATGGAAGTGGGAAATCATAAGCATTGACTTTATTACAGGTTTGCCTAAAAATTAGAAGCAGAATGATTCAATTATGGTTGTCGTTGATAAACTTAGCAAAACTGCTCATTTTATTCCTGTTAAAACTACTTTCAAGGCTTCTAACATTGCAAATATTTTCATGAAGCAAATTTTTCGCTTGCATGGAATTCCAAAGGTGATTATTTTAGATCGAGACTCTAAGTTTACTGGTAACTTTTGGACAACACTGTTTAAAGGATTAAATACTAAGTTAAATTTTAGCACTTCTTTCCACCCACAAACTGATGGTCAAACAGAAAGAGTAAATCAAATTTTGAAAAATATGTTAAGATTATATGTTAAAGATCAGCCATCTAAATGGGAGGATTACTTACACCTAGCAGAATTTGCCTACAATAATAATTATCAAGTATCTGCTAAGTTAAGTCCATTTGAAATTTTGTATGGAAGAAAATGTTCTACTCCAATTTCATGGGATAATCCTGTAGATAGGTTGATGTTAAGACCAGATCTATTGAAAGAAATGGAGCTAACTGTGAAACAGGTACAAGGTAACTTAAAAGTTGTCCAAGATCGACAGAAAAGCTATGCTGACTTGAAACGCACAGAAAGAGAATTTCAGGTAGGAGACCATGTATTCATAAAGGTAAAGCTCAAGAAAAGTTCTTTGAAGCTTGGGAGCTATGCTAAATTAGCACCGAGGTATTATGGACCATTTGAAATCCTATCAAGGATAGGAGCTGTTGCATATCAATTGGCTTTGCCATACGAGTTAAAAATCCACAATGTTTTTCATGTTTCCGTTTTAAAGAAGTATGTGCATGATGCTACTCATGTGTTGAATTGGAATGACATACAGGTGGAACCTGAAGGAGATTTTCAGGTGGAATCGGACTATATTCTAGACCGGAGGGAAATTATGCTTCGGAATCGCACCATAGGGAAGGTAAAGGTGCAATGGAAGCACCTTAGCCCTAATGAGGCTACTTGGGAACTGGAGGTTAAAATGAGAGAAGCATACCCAGTTCTATTTCAAGAGGAACTTGATGCTGAATAAGCAACATCGAGGACGATGTTGAGCTTAAGAGGGGATGTTTGTCACGTACCCTAATTGCTGAAAATCCTTGTGTTAACTTTTATTATAAAGTTTTATATTTTGGACAAGTGTCCAAGGATGACTGTAATTTGCACAATACTTTATTATTTAATAAATAAAATAGGAGACAAACACCTAAGGGGACTGTTGAAAGAGTGGTTACTGATCCACTAGGTGGAATGGAATCTGGGGTAGAAGGCAATGGACAAGTGGCAGCATCATCATGCAGCTAAATAGCTGTTGGTATGGGACAACTCCCTTAAAATGTGGTCTTAGTGCCTTGAAAGATGGGACTGGAGCTTGAGGCTCATTTATTCTAAACTAACCACTAAAATACATAGGCAATCCATATATTATCCATCAGATTATGAAATGAGGTTCATCACTTTTCCTGACGAGGAAACTTACCTTGAGGTTTTGCTGTTTGCACTCAAGAGATCTAATGAGGGGATAGGCTAGGGTTGATCATGTTGTGAGTCTGCCAAAACTCTTAGTGAGTTCAGGAGGTTGTTGCTGAGTGGAGAAGGCATTTTACAGGAGGTTGATACCGAGTGGAGAAGGTATTTTGAGTGCCTTGCTTCTACAACGTTTTCCACCCACTTACTGGATCAGTAATCAGGCTGGGGGGTTCATTAGAAGTCAGCAATTGAGCTGCTTCTTCTGAAGTAGGTTGGGAGGAATAGGCCTCCTTGGGTGTTTGTCAGTCCTATCATCAGTTATAGGTTCTAATATCTTATCTGTTTTATTTTTAAGTTCTGTTATCTAATTATTTTTGTATGTTACAGCACTACTGATTTTGTAACTTTCATTGTTTATTTCATAAGTTATTTCAATTACTGTGTAAACTAATTCTGTATAATTTGACTTGATTGGATAAAATAGTTTCTGTATTTTTCCGCATGCAAAAAGAAACAGCATCGTACTCTAGTACAGAAATAAATTAAGTAGATGAGAGCTGATAAGCAAAATGCCATGGTGATGAAAGTATTAATTCTTTATAAATGCTCTGTACATTATTTACTAATGTTAAAATGTGTTTTTATTTCTTTACTCACAGTACTATTCTTGTCCCATTCTTAACATCAATAGAAAAGTAAATCAAAATTTATAGATATAACAGAAGATTATACTAGACAAGGAATTCATTTTTGATTCTGTACATTCATGTTTTCTAAATGGTTATTGCCCAAGAATATCTATAGTTGTTGTTGTATTCATCGTTTTACATATAGGACACATAGACAAACAAGAAACATCATATTATCAACTTAGGGTTTGAGACTTTACATTTAAATCTTTTAAAAAGTCCACTGTCATTTCAGATATTATTTTATTGTATGTACAGAACCGATAAGCAGACAAGGCTCCTTATCTTAAAGATAGGGTTCAATATTTTCTTTCACGTATGCTTACAACCTTAATTACAAATGTAAATTCTGTAACAGAGTTCGAGCTAAATGAATAAGTTCTCTGCCGTTCTTCTCTATTTTATTAATATAAGACAGTAGAAGTATTTTCTCTTTTATATATATTAGAACCATTACTATTGATCAAACTCATCTATTTCTTTTGTCAGTTCAAAGATTTCAAGATTTCACAAATGCCTGTAGGAGCAGAGCTAACATAATCACAACCCTGGCGGTTGTTCAAACATTTCAACGAACACATGATTATCTAGACACAGTCAAACCCTAACCATTGAAAAGATTTCAAATCAGAAACATCAAACCCTAACCCTAGCATTTTATTCACTACAACATTCATTACCATGAAAATACCTCTCATTCTCCTAACCGCACACATATTATTATTTTATCACTTGAAAGTTGAAAACCTAGTTTTACACCATCTTTTGGTACAACAAAGTTAAACACAGAGAAAATGTTAGAGAAGGGTTCGTATCTATCTTCTCACTCCAAAACGATAGCATTGAAGTAACGAAACTAAACTTTTAAAATCACAATCGTTTCCTTAATAACGATTTTTCAGTAGCATTTCCAGGTTGCCTATTATTCCATTGTTTTAGAAACATTTTAAACATAAACACTGCAAACAGTTGATGCTTGGATTCTAAGCACAACAAGGCATACAGATTTAGTCAAACATGATCTTAGAAAATTCCCTAAATAAAAACACAGTATCATTATAATACTTTGGAACTACTCATATGCCGAACTTTCTTTTAAAGTTTCAAACACCCATTCTCATTTATCGAAACACATAATGGTTACAGTATGCAAGTCGGCATTAAGAGCCAGTTCCACATCTTTTCCAAAAGAAAACCGAAGAGAGTTCGAGTCCTTCAAACAAATACTCAAAGGATTCATACCCAGTTCACCTTGGGCCCAGACATCTCAACAAATAACAAATACTCAAAACCAAACGCGAGGTCTAGATTTTTAAACATGAAGGCCACCATTTTCTTCCAACCAAATTTACAGGGTAACCTCCGAGGCTTACCGGATGGGGTAGCCGTAGCCTTCCATTGTCTTCCTTGCCAAAGGAGCCGCGAACTCTAAATACCTGCAATAGCCGTGGAGAGTGGCTAAAACCATTTTTTTTACTTTACCAATATCCACTAAAGAAACCAAAGATACTTTAACACAGAATTTCAAAGCCACAGGATTGGATTACATTTACATTACCCTTATTTGTGATGTAGAACCAAAAATTCCAACCAAAAACCATAGCTCGGCACTGTAACTTAGCAATCATATGCTAAGGAAGGAGAAAACCCTAACCAAATCCTCAACTACAAACTGCTTTGGATGCTTAAGTTTCAGACTCGGCTCTCGATTAAACATAAATCCAGTTGCTAGAACGTCAGGTAGGATACATTATCTATGTTATGGACGCGGTTGAAGAACTTGTTTCGGGTCACGGGTTCAAAACTGAGACTTAACACCTCTAAACAACAAACAGAGAACCTACAAACCCTCAGCTTGTCGGCTGGGAAACACAAGCTACTAATGCCAAATGCCAAGGAAAAAGGTAGTCATTAAAAATGCATTACATAATGGAGTTAGGGTTTAACATAAACCCTCGATTTTCCTATCATCCAACGGTGAAGATCAATAGACAGGTATCACGTATGCCAAGCAACCTACCACACTAATTACACCATTCTTTGCAATTGCCACATTAGAGCCACGTTGGAGCCAGCTCTTCAATTCAAAGAACCAAGAGGTCGACACTTCAGCAGAGGGTTGGTTCTTAACGCAATGGGCCACGTGATCGCGATCGTAGTGCTATCCATCGAGGAATCCCACTTGCACATTAATCCATGCATTCAATACTGGAGGCAACGTTTTAATGTCTACCAACCTGTAGATATTAATATTCAACCATACTCTTACATTAGTAATCCATTTTGTTGAAGGGTTGTATTTCATATCATGTTCATTACCATGGTAATAACTTTGGCATAAGACTAAGTCACACATCATTCATATTATATTCACATTAATACTTTTGGCATTGGTAAGGTAATTCTTAAGGTATCATTAGATTTTGTATGTCATCGCTTTTTGTATGGCATCATATAGTTGTATAGTTCACTAGGGTCATAGTATCACATGAAGTCACACTTTTGCTCATAACATATTATATGGTAAGGTTGTATAGGAATTTTATTATATGCAATAGTGTTAAGCTTTTTAAAATATTACATAAGGTCATGTAGTGCACACAACACTACGGTCATTAAAATAATTAAAAGAGTATTATTAGACCATGAGGAAGGAAATGAATATATATAAATAGTTCAATAGTAGTTTAGGTTATTGTATCGGAATCAATTCTCAGTTTCATACTATTTGCATCTTAGAAATTCCACTGTTGCAAGTTGTACATGGTCTTAAATCAAAATTAGCATGATTTAAAGAATACACTCTTTTTCTAGTAATGCAATCAAATGTTTAAGTGCCATGAAGGTTGATGCCATCTTTCCAGAGTTTTGTATTATCTAACAAATCAGTTGCAGGTTTGTAATTCTATTACAACATTTCCATTTGGAAATATTTCATTGACATGGTTAAGAAGATCTCACCTGTTGAATTTTAACATTCTAGATTTCTTAAGTGTTAAATAAAAACTTAGAAAAACAGTCTTAAACTCTTTCGGATACTTGAATTACTCCTTACCTGTAATCTGCGACAAAGAACATTCCATAGACTTTAGCAGGAATGCTAAGTAAGCCTCGGGGCGTCCGAAGGACCCCCTTCATCAATCAAACAAAAGAACATTAATCAAACGATGTTTCTTCATTCATAAACAACAACAGTAGCTTTTGTAGCAGCATATCTAGATTTGGATGACATCAAGACTTAAGCTAAATTCTTTTAGTCGCATTCAATAAACAAGTATGGTATTTTAAGACAGCAAATAACATCTCATGTATCTTTTCCATTTCCGCATACACTAAATAAGCAATATTATCACGTAGAAAAAGTTTTAAAATTTTGTGATTTTTCTGGGGTGTTACAAACTTTCATCCTTACAGTCAAAATTAATACTATTTTACTCTTTCATGATCTGCCTGAACATGAGGAATTTATTAGTGAAACATAACTTAGGAGACACACAGAAAATCCACTTTCCATATGTTCAGTGTGAATTGCCATAACTAATTTTATAGATCTTTTTTTCTACATCAGTGCAGCTAAAGTTAGCTTGCTAGCCCAATTCCAATACAACTTTTAACCAGTATAATAATATTTAATATCTCTTAAAATGGGTTCCTAGGCTGCTTCGAACAATACAAGCTCGATGAAGAATTGGGTTCTTCAACTCTTCTAGAAACAACGCGATGCTTATTCTTGGAAAAATTCAATCTTTGTAAATCACTAGTGTTCTTGAAACTAATATAAATTCTAGCCTACATAAAATCTAGCCTACTTAACAATAGAAAAAATGATAATGTAAGGCAAAAATGAAGAAATTGTTTTAGAAGCCAAAAACATTGGACGTTGAGTCTAGTCTGTATCTGTTGCTAAATTAGTGAACAATAGAGATGTATGCAGAAAGGCAGTAAAAAAGGTGAAAGGAAAGAATCTGAATGGTAACTTTTTTTTACTTCATTGAATTGAGGAACATAATTTACTTTCATGCACCTCTATCAAACCACTGTATTTCCTATGCCATTTATAATCCTCCTTCACACAAGTCTATCAGCGAGAACAATTCAACAAAGAAGTTGGATTGGATTGAAAACCAATAACAAGTTTCTTTGTCACTCTAATTGTGTGCCCTACGGTAGAATTGAATGCCAATGAAAACAATATATGTTTTAATTTTTCATTCAACACTATGAATGCCACATGTACTTGGGATGGAATAAGTTTAAGCGCTCCTTACATTTTACATGCTATGTTATGGTTTGAGCAAAGAGAACAATCCGACTCCAAGTAGCTTTTGTTCTCAATCGGTGATTAAGGACCCTGGCTACTTCTTCTCTATATCCCTCCCCCTAGATCTCGTTATACATACTAAATCTGTGGTATGATGGAGTAGAGGATGGGTTGTGAAGCATAAGTAAAATGTAGGCAGACTAAGTAGAGAGGAGATGCATAGATGGTCGAATTTCTTGTTATATGGTTGAAGTTCCTATTTTATTCAAGACCAGCTGATAAGGGAAACAAAATAAAAAGGTAAAGTAGCATTGTCGTTCTAAAATTCAAGATTACAAAAACATTTTTGTCCCAGTTCGTACAGTCGAACACAAGAGTGGGCACTGGGCATTCTAAGAAAATTGCCATCTTTCAACATTGTCCTTCACCAGATGTTGTTACATATTCTCAATCACATTGAAATTCGATAGCTAGTTGGGATTGTAAGTGTAGTAGCATCAATGGTCTTCATATTAATAAATCCCAAGAATATTAAACCATGTACTAGAGGAAGGTGTCGATTCGACGACTGAGCAATTGGGGAAAATGGTTCATGCAATACAACTTTAGATACAAATTTTGGATTCTTGATATGACTCATTAACTAGATGCATGGACGCTGGCAGAGTGGGAAATTTCCCAAATCCACAAGATTTTTGGTAAAGCTGGGGGGCACAGTGCACACACCTGTTTCTCATAGGGATGCAACCGTGGCCAGTGGAAGCTGCGTGGGGAAGCAATCGATTTCAAAGTGAAAACAATGGTCTTCCTTGTCCCCTCCATTTTAGGAAAGTTAAAGGGCGGCTTAATTCTCAGGAGCTTCGATCGGGTGACAATGGAAAATAGGGCAAGGCAAGGAGCACATGGAATCATATGCGTGTACACAGAAAATATGAAGAAGGAAGCAATTGCTGTTGTTGCTACGGTTGGGAATCGATAAATGTCTTTCTAAACAGCCTCTGACGGAGATTTGTGACAAACCCACTCTCGGGTCCAGGCTTCAAATTTGAAGCCTTCAAGGCCCGTTTGAAGTTACAAAATTTCAATCAAATAATAATATTGTGTTGAACTTTGAAGTTACAGAATTTTAATCAAATAACAAAATTTTTAAATAATTGATGGGATCATGAATGGATAAAATGATGTAGATACCTGTAAATTCATAGGATCTAAGCAATCCAGTCACCCGTGAAGTTGACCCCCTTAAAGAAAACGAATTTCTTTATATATGCTTATGGCAGGCTTGCATTGGCAGCTTCGCTCTGCAAACTCTCTTGGAGGAATAGAGGAGACAGGATAGGTGGAACTTGGAAATAACTCGACCACGCTGGAGCAGGGGTATAATCAAAAGCTTGTTTGTATTCTTGGAATATTATATATTGATGGTCGGAGCCATGGAAGCAAGGAATTCGAGCATTGACTTGATACAACAAAGAAAACACAAGGTGGGTTTCGTGAGTTGCGGGATTGACTTGATACAACAAAGAAAACATAGGGTGTGAGGCTGGGAGATGTAGACAGTAGGAATAACTTGATACAACACAGAAAACACAGAGCCGTGGGTAGGGGCCACAGGCGGGAACGACAACCTGCAACATTACAAGAAGTTTCTGGATTCTGGAGTTTGTCAGAAATGCCAAATTCGGGGCACATTAACATAATATATTATACATTGAATACTCAATTAACTCTCAGAGTCAGAAGTCACGAATTGGTATGCGATAACTGGTAACTTGGTAAGCCCACTTCCAGCAACACGTATGAGCCACCAACCATGTTTAATAAAGTTGTTGCTGCCATTAAATGTGTTAAACATGTAAGCTCTCACCACTAACACGAGAACTTAGAAGCGTTCAAGCCATGGGATGCATAGTGTAAGCTCGCCCATGTAACCTGGTCAATGATATTATTAGAGGCCCAATGTTCCATGATCCATCGATGATCGGACACATGGAGATTGGAGAGTAATCGAGTACCAAGTCCCACTCCCAAGTCACCTAGCTAGTAGCCCCATTCCCAATTTCTTACTGAAAACTGTAGACGAGTGAAATTTGAAGCTTCCCTTCTGTTGCAATTTTAAACAGTAATGGTTAATTTAATTATTGACGTGCTTACCATGAAATTAATTTATTTTTTTTATGGTAAAATTTGAACTGGTCTTCTATGACGTGTAAAATGGTCTCTGACGGGCCCTGAAGGCTTCAAATTTGAAGCCTGGTTGGAACTTATTATTATAATCAGAGATAATAGCAATTTTCCCACCAAAAGTTACGGAATCACCTTAATGCAAATCGTTGATTGACATGGTTATTAATGGAATAACGTGTATAATTTATTTGCAAAATCATGAATTCTGTCCTTGAATTCACAAGATCCCTGCTGTGGGATATTATTTTGTGTAGCGATGTGATCTCCAATATAGAATCTGTCTAGATTCATCATATTTTCCATCAATCAATTTTAAGTTAAATTAATGATTAGATCAACTACAACAAGTGATTGATAACTTCTGGTTTCATGCTTGATAACTGAGTGTTAATGTTTCAACTGGAGATACTAGAAGATCAATTCTTTTTACTATGTCATAACAAACAGTTGATGCGCATAGTATCTTCAGTGGGGAAGTTCGTGTTCTCATTTATTTTATGTTTCCTTACTTAACAACTCTTTTTATCAAATTTTCCCTCTCATCTAACAGTTCGAGGTGGCAATCTTAGAACGTATATGTATGAATCACTTACAACTTTCCTACATTTCAAGTTATGTTTAATTCTGTGGATTTCGCTAAACTTTCGGACTATTCTTATAAGAAGAAATTTTAAAATTTGAAGGTTTTCCAATATATCTGTGCGATTAATCTTTTCTAAAAACTCTTTGATATTACCTTTAGCAGCAGCGTACTCACAACATCTTTCGAGTTAGTCGAGAGTTCAATTAATGTTTTGTGTTGGTCTTTATTAAAAAGGGTTGGTAGGTTCCGTTGTGTATATTCTCTTATGAGTTGTTTAAGTCATGTGTAAAATGATTTAAATGTTCATTGTTTTTTTCACAGAAAAATTTAACTTACTATTAATATACGAAATAGTAAATAACACCAGCTGTCAGAATCATACATGTCTCCTCACAAGCCCAGTAATATGGACTTGCCAGACAAATGCCAGATGAGTCATCATCAACAACAGTAAAATCCAGAAATAACACCATATGTCCACAATAATAGTCAAGAATCCCTCCGGCAGGAGAAACGGATCCAAATATCACAGTATAAACAATAAGTCCATGATCATAAAAGTATATCAAATAAGTCTACAGCAACAGCTGTCAAAAACCATGTGTATCATATATAAAACATAACATATTAGAATATGCCAAAATTCAGCCATATCGACTGTCATATCTGCCGCAAAAATAGATAGTGTGAGCATAGATGTCCAACAAGTAGTTGGATCCAGGCTCTAGGATATATCTGCACATGTAGCTAACTGAAATATAAGTATAATACCCGCAATATAAGGTGCATGAATAACAAAATACAATCAGACATAAATAGTATCAAAATATCAAGACCAATGAAGATGATAAGAACCCTATGAAGAAAGAGTATCCGCCCGCCATTCTTGCCACATGATGACCCCAGCTTGAGAATGAAGAGCACGCTTAGAAAGCATATCCGCCTCCATATTAGCCTCCCGAAAGACATGCTCAAAATGGAGATGTTCAAAATCCCGGATAAGATTTTGGGCCGCATCCATCCAGTGTTTGAGGAGCAGAACATTGAGTGATGTCTTGCCACATGCCCAAGAAATAATAGATAAAGAGTCACCAAAAATTACAAGTGAGGTGATCTCTTTCAGCCTTGCCCAGAAAAGTATAAGCCACAGGGCACATAACTCACTCCTAGTATTGGATCCATTCCCCAGGTTAAGCCAGATATGTATGGAAAAATCCATGTTCAAGTGTAGGATGGCGCCCGATCCACCACCCCCACACCGACCCACCGCCGCCCCATCAAAAAAAGCACATGGGAATACAAGCACAGGAGGAGCATGTCTATGGGTAATGGCAAGTGTATCTCTCCCACAATCAGCACCATGGGCAGAGATGAATTCCTTATGAGCAGCAGTATTTTTATAGCAGATACCATCCCTAGAAGGAAATCTGCCTTCAAAAATACACATGTTTCTAGCCTTCCAAACCTCCCAGATCATAAAAAAAGGAAGTTCAGGACGTCCCCCATCATATCGAGACCAATGCTCAAGATTTTCATTCAAAGTGCCCTGATTCCATAGATAATGTATACCTACTTTAGATGCAATTGCATTCCAGATGTCCCTGATGTAACAACAAGATGAGAAAAGATGGTCTACGGTTTCTTCCTGTGAGCAACAGAGTATGCACCTTCCCGGACCGCAGAAGCCACGACGACAAAGATTATCCCAGGTTAAGATCTTATTGCACAACGTAAGCCAGGCAAAGCATTTTATCTTGAGGGGTAATATGAGTTTCCATATATATTTATCCGACCACCTCACCGATGGTCTGGAATCAGCAAACATAGAGTCATAAGCCAATTTAGCTGTGACAATCCCTCCAGCCACATCCCATGTCCAAATAAGTCTGTCAGCTTCGTCAGATAATCTGATATTAGATAGATACATCGGTCGGGTGTATTCCTCCCATTCATTCCCCAATGAGCCCGTTAATCCCAGTTGCTCAGCCGTAATCCAGTGTGTATGCCCATCCACATACCGACAAGCCACATGAGCCAGAGTGTAGTAGCCATATGCTCTGAGATGAGTCCTTAAGTTTAATGATAGAGTATGTTTCGAAGGACCACCCATGAATGGATCCGTTCCCAGCTTAATATTATGACCATTTCCCGGCATCCATGCAATCCACTGTGTTATAACCCTGAAAGCACTTAATAAACCATTCCAGATGTTTGAGATACCCAGAGTAGCAGGTCTGGCCAACCGTAACCAATTTGTTACCGGGATGTTTTTCAAATATTTGGCACGGATGATCCTTCCCCAGATCGATTCATTAAAGAGAACTCGCCATAGACTCTTAGCATGTAAGTCCATTACGAAATATTCAAGATCCTTGATGTTCCAGCCACCCAGATGCCATGGACGTGCCAAATCATTCCACTTTGTAAGATGGTATTTCTTCTGTGTACCATCCCCTGTCCACAAAAAACTGAAGACCTTCCGTCTGATAAGTCTTAGGATGGTTCGTGGGATTTTACAGAGGGAGAACCAATATACGCCTAAGTTCTGCAATACAGATTTCACCAACGTTAGCCTTCCACCCAGAGTTAGATGTCGGAAGCTCCAGTGGTTAATGCGCGCTTCAAAGCGTCTGACAAGCCATGTCCAGTCATTGATCTTATAGTTTGAAGGTTTGATGAAGAAACCCAGATATTTAGTGCCAGTCTCTAGTTCAATGAATTTTAGAGGCAGGATGTTGTAGATCGCCAGTTCTATATCGTCTTCCAGCAAATGCTTCAGGAAGAAAGATTTAGTATAGCTGATAATCATACCAGTGACCAGGCAGAAAAGATCAAGTATTAGCTTATATTGTATCCATTCAGCAATTAAACCCATTCCAAAAAGCATATCATCATCCACAAATAAAGAGTGTGTTACAGAGATCCCCCTGGATACTTTAATGCCAGTGATCCGACCTTCCCGGCGCGCCTTGTGAATGGATAGACTCAAACCTTCAATAACTAGTAAAAATAATAGTGGTGATAGTGGGCAGCCCTGTCTAAGTCCCCGTGATGCCTTAAAGAATTCCGTGGGGTGTCCATTTATCAATATAGCATAATTTACAGAGTTTATGCATGCCATAATCCATTTCATCACCTTCCAGGGTAAACCAATCTGGATGAGTATTAGTCTCATAAAGTTCCAATCCACCTTATCATATGCTTTAACCAGGTCCAGTTGAAGTGTAAGTGCTTCAATTTTTCTTTGTTTGATAGAATGAAAAATTTCCTGAGTCACACCTACAGCATCATGAATTTGTCTCCCACAAAGAAAACCATACTGTTCCATGGAAATGTGTTGAGAAAGAAGTGGTTTGATTCTATTAGCAATAATATTAGCAATAATCTTGTAGACCAAATTGCATAGAGCAATCGGTCTGTATTCATCATAGCTATTCGGGTGTGACGTCTTCAGGATGAGTGCCAGGTAAGTAGTATTAAGTGCCCCAGAGACAATGCCCAATTTACGAGATTCATCCACAGCCATCCTAAGGTCTTCCCCCATAATATCAAAGAAGTGGGTGAAAAGCTCCACCGTCCACCCATCAGGTCCAGGAGATTTATCCTTTGCAAATCCATTCAGAGTGTTCTCCACATCTCCCAGAGTGATATCCAGGAAAATCTTATCACCCTCCTCTTCCTGGAACATCCGTGGATATTCCTTGATAAGCCTAAATTGTTCAGCCAGGGTGGTATTTTTTGGATCACGATAATACTCCTGGAAGTGTCGAATAGCTTCATTCATCAAATTCTCCTCCCCCCGAATCCGCCGGCCATGATGGTCATTCAGATCCCAGATAGAGTTATGCATACGACGGGAATCTGCAAATCGGTGGAAGAATTTTGTATTCAGATCTCCCGCCTTGAGCCAAGTAGCTCGGCTTTTCAGTCTCCAGGATTCTTCCTGTACCAGGAGGATTTTCATTTTTCTACACTCCAGGGTGGAGAGTCTAGAAAGTTCCATAGTATTCAAATCAGTCTCGACCCCTCTATTCATCAGGAATTCCACTTCCATTTCAATCTCGACGAGCTCTTTACGCATCAAGGCTTTTTTAGTTTTTTCCCACTTGATAGTATAGTCTTTTAGCATCTTGAGTTTCACCGCCAGTTTGTCCATAGCAGATCTCTCCCCAGAGACATCCATCTGCATCCATAAATTCCTTACACCCGTAGTGTATTCCTCATCCGCGAGCCAAGTGGAATTGAATTTGAAAGGGAAAGTTTTATGGAAAGGTTCATCATCAAATTGAAGAATTATAGGCAGATGATCGCTAATTTTAATTTGGTGGATCCAGGATCTATAGTTCTGAAAGTTGGATAGCATTGTTTCCGATATAAGAAAACGATCAATACGTTTCTGGATCTGTTCATCCCCTTTCCTACCATTTGACCAGGTTGGTGCCATCGGTCTCGGGGCAACATCAATCAGAGAATACTTCCAGAATAAATCATGGAAAAAAGGACCCAAGGGATCTCTTCTAGCCGAAGTCCCCCAGAATTCCTCATCCCCCCATGTGAAATTAAGATCCCTTGCAATTATTAAGTTCTCCAACGCTAGCAAATGTTCAAAAGCCGCCATGTTCCAGAAAGCCTCTCGTTCACAGTACGGTCCATAGCAGTTTATGATATTTAAGGTCTTCTCCGATCCCCTGATGTTTCCAGACAGCAAAATACCCAGTGATATGTGTGCTGGAGTTAATCTCAGCACCAAAGGGTTCCATGCCGCCAAAAGGCCTCCTGAGAGCCCAGACGAATCCACATAACAACACATCCATCCCGGCTTGACTTTATTAAAAAATATTCGAGCTTTTTCCCCGCTAACCATAGTTTCCTGTAGAAGTACGAGATCAGGTTTAACAATTTCTAATACACGTTTGAGGGCCAGTTGCTTGGGCAGGCCCCCCACCCCCCTGATATTTAGAGAGAAGAAGATCATTTCCGAACCCTCGCAAGGGCTTTCATTCCTCTAAGAGCCCGGGAGTCAGTAGATTTGGGGGAAATGGTCTTATCAAGGTCCACCTCTGTCCCCCCAAGAGTGGCCTTCTTGTTTTTTCTGGCACTTCTAGTTTTTATAGGCGAAAAGTCTTGTGCTAGGCCACCCCTATGGGCCCCCCTTAGAATGCTTATGTCCCCAGTAGACTCAGGTAAATTCCCGGTAGGGTTTTACAAACCCCCTCCGTCGGAACGGAGTCCTTCAATGCCAAGGAATCCCCACCATCCCTAGTAGTGTCATCAGGGTCCACAATCCTATTCTTAAAATATGTATGAATAGGGTTTTTCTTCACCATATCAGAATATGATGGGATGTGGATAGAGTTCCCACCTGCATCAGGAGTTTTACTGTGTCTAACACCGAGCCCATCAGTCGCCAAAACGTCCACGCCAGCCAAGTTCACCGAGTTCATTCCATCATTCCCCATCCCCCCGGCCATGTTGACATATGATTTTCTATCAGTATCTTTCTCCACAACCTCACACCCCTTCACCATGACCTCATTATTGCCTGTTCTGTCTAAGTCCTGTGAGTTGAGAACCGACGGAACTGCCAGGGGTGGATTCTCAGGAGTTACCGAGGTAACCAGAATAGTGTCAGCAGGGCTGAGATTTTGTAACCTATCCATCAATTCAGGCTCAGTAATCGGGTCATCATATTCAGAATTTTCATTTGTAGTGTTATCAGTACCGGAGGAAACATAATCCTTGTTTTGACGACGACCCAAATAATTACCATTATTGCCATTGTTCATATCTAAATTATTTATAAAAGATATATCCATTTCATTTAACGAATGGAAAAAATGAGGGTCCTGTAGTTCCAACTTACGGAATAATGCCGAGCCAGGAGCGAGAGGGTTGAGAACCCAGGTTTGAAAAACCATCAAGTGCGCCCGTCGCATCCATCTCCAAATCACTGCCATCGTCGGACGACCATAATGAATCCCCATCCCTGATACGGCCGGAAGAAGCTGGAGCCCTACATTGTCTCCAAAGGTGTCCCACCGCTTTGCAGTTCGAACAACGGAAGGGTATGCCCCAGTAGTCAATAACTTGAGCCAACTGACGACCACGCCAATTAATGTGCAGAACATCAATCAAACCAAGGGAAACATCAACCTCAACCAGCATCCTCCCCATCCGCCTGTCAAACCCATTCAGGTGTTCCTCTTCCATATGTAAAAAACGACCCAGACGGTTCCCAATGGCCTCATAGGCCCCTCGGTTCCATAATGCTAGTGGGAGTCCAGGCATAAGCACCCATAAATGTCGCAAACGAACTGTTGCCGAGTCCGGGTTGAAATCCGTATGCCACTTTTGCAGCATTAGACTCCCAGTTCCATAAAGCCATAACCCCTCTAATATACGATTACAATGTGCTTCCTGATGGAATTTAAACCCATACCATCCACAAGACAGAGCAAACACCTGTGGGGTGTATTCCAAAATAGGGTTCCACATCTCTTCAACCCACTTGACTATGTTATGCCGATTCATGGCATGGTAAGAGAACTTTCCCACTAGAACTGTCATGTTAAATTCCACAGCTTCCTCCAAACCAATATCTCGACCAACCGTGAGGTGTGACTCCCCAGGTCTGTTAAAGTATTTACCAGCCAGTCTGTTATTTGCTCTCGATGTCGATCCATGCCGTTCACCAGCAGCCCGGTCCGGGCGAAACCTACCACTACCGACCGATGGATCCGAGCCCATGGCTTCTCCATGTGGCATCCCCGTGTCCATATGTCCCTTTTGTGTTTTGCCTTTGTGTGCCACCTGTCGACCACCGGGATTTAGGGCCCGTTTTCCACGTAGCTGGTTCCTGAAAAAGGAGTCAGGTTTGAACAGCCCAGCCTCTTCTATCATGTAATCCGAGACGTTCAAATTTTTGCCAGCAAACATATTGAGATCCGGCCCATCCATAGCTACCTCAATTCAACGGCAAAACCCAGATACACAACGGCAGAAAACAGATTTTTACCTACAGGATACCCTGACAAGTGATGTTGGGAAAGCAAGAGCTGTCAACAGGAGTCCGGCCCGGGTAATTATATGTCTTAGTGTTACAGTGGTCCACCCCAGAAAGACCAACCCGTAGTATCGGTAATTCACAGTTCCAAAAACCGCAAAACGTCAGTCCACGGCGCGTCCAAGAATAAATAATAAACCCCAGCTAGGACCGACACAGTCTCGGTTCAAACCAAAACAAAAAACAAAGTATCCTCAGTAGATTTGCTAGATTCGTAACCGTAAAAACCCCCAATCATTTACCTCCGAATAAACACGGGTATTTCCAGAAAAATGCAAAAATATCTGTCAGCGGCAGCCAGTCATTATCACAGATAAAAAACTTACACATATCCCAGCTGATTCATATGACCGCACGGGTATTCCTCCACCCGCAGTGCACCGCAAACCCTAGACAGTCGGAAACCCTAAAGGGTAATATTCTGACACAAAGGGTAAAGAAATAGTATATAGTACATGCTTAGGTTATACTTTAGACCAAATGGGAAGGTATAGTATATGCTTATACTAAATAGACATGATCTAGGAAAAAGACGATGATATCAATCAATGATATTATGAATTGCATTAATATTATGAAAGATATTAGTATTAAGTAATGATTTTATAATCACTATGAAATACACATGAAGAATTAAAGTAGGTTCACGTGAACATGCAAATTGAAAAAGTATTGGACAAAGATTTAACTTGTAAATGAAATAGATTTAGAAAGATGTGATTTTGAGTTACCTAGATGACTTAAAATGGTGAGTATGATGTAATTTGAGTTATTATTTCAAATGTTTAGGCTATAGAAGGGTGAATATCCATACATAGGATTTGTTTTGGATTAAATAGTGAAATGTATTGGTAGCGGGTTATACCATCAAGTTCCATAGTATGAGTTCATGATTGTTTTAGTATATTTGAATATACATGTATATTTATGTATTTCTTGAAAAAAGAAGCATTGAAGTCATTAGGAATGCTAACATTCTTTTTTTAGTAGCAACGATATTATGTAAAATGTTGCTTGTATTAAGTGTAATAAAAAAGTTTAATCTTTCCAAATTTTAATATATTTGGGGTTGTTACAATGTGGTATCGGAGCTTAAGTTATAACACTTGGCCTTATGGAGTCCATTCATGTTATGAGAAAAACTAATTATGTATGTATGTTGTTCTTCTTATTTGTATAGAAGAAAATTGTTTTACTAAACTACAAGAAGAGATGGATGGAAGACAATCCCCTACCCCTCCTATTTGGGTTGAAATTAATGATTGGAAACAAAAAAATAATAATAATGTTAATGATAACTCAAATGAGATTCTACAAACAATAAGAGATTTACAAGCTGAACTTCTCAACTTTAAAACTGAACATGAGAGGGAGATGAGAACTCAGGAAGATCTTAATGAAGCCTTTCTGTTTAAACTAAATGAAATAAATAAGGATAAGTGTAAAAAGAAACGTAAACGAGATGACTCGTCCTCTAAATATCCTTCCTCTGATGAAATCCCTGTAGCTAGTGAATTGAAATATAGCTCTGAGGGTGGACGAAGGAAGAAGAGAAAATATAAAGACGAGATAATGGGAGAATTTAAAAAGATAAAACCTCCTACCTTTGACAGTGAAGTAAAAAATGGAGAAGAAGTTGAAGCTTGTCTATCTGGGATGAAGAAATATTTTACCATGTATAATTATTCAAATTCTATGAAGGGCAAAATGACCATTTTTCAATCTAGTCGGGAAGGCTGAGATTTGGTGGCAGGACTTAAAAAGAGCTAAAAGAATTAATGATAGAAAGGTTAGTTGGAATTGGTTTAAGAAAGAGTTTAAAAAATAGTATCTTTCGGAGTATTACTAGGAGGGAAAGGCAAAAGTGTTTTATGAGTTAAGATTAGGATCAATGTCAATGCATGATTTTTGTACTAAATTCCCATCTTTATTAAGATACGCACCTTACCTAAATGAAGAAAAACCTAAAATTAAAAAATTCCTAGGTTGTTTACCTAGCTTATATAAACATAGATTCAAGTTTGATAACCCAAAAACATTATATGAAGCAACGAGGAAGGGAAAACTAAATTATGATCAATTTAAAAGTAAGCATGAAAATCCTTATAATTTTCAGAAAATAGAAGGAAGTAATTTTAAAACAAGAGAATTCAAACCTTTCAATAAACATAAGAATTTTCAGAGGAATACTTTTAAGGATAGACAACAACCAATTAAAACTGAGTATGAAGATAATCTCTTTGACAAGAAAAAAGGAAGAAATAAAGAGAGAACCCTTAAAGTATTGGGTTTGTGGGGAGAGTCATTTCTATCGGGATTGTCCTCATAAGAGGGATAATCGAAGTATCCACATTGTCCAAGAAGCAACCACAGTTGAAGAGCTTTCTCGGAACATATTGAAGATAATAACACCCTTGGACAATCACCAAACGAACTACCAACCTTCAATGATAGAAGTTGAAGGTAAGATCTTTGACAAACCTATTTCTATCTTAATTGATTCTGGATCTAATTTAAGTTACATATATCCTAAGTTAGTAGACTTGTGTAAAATGAAAAGTATAATTTTGAAAAGTCGTGGCTAATGCAATTAGCCACGGGGACAAAAAAAAAAGGTAACTAGTTTTATTTCTAGTTGTGAAATTTATATGTAGGATTTGATTACAAAAGTAGATTTAAATTTTTTTCCATTAGGATATTATGATGTATTAATTGGCATGGATTGATTAGAAAATCATAAAGTTCTATTGAATTGCTTTGAGAAAACTTTCACATGTATTAATGAAAAAGATGAAAATAGACTTGTTAAAGGGATTCCTAAAAAGTTTTTTACTAGGAAAATATATGCTTTACAATTAAATAAGTGTGCTAGGAAAGGACGTGAGTTGTTTGTTGTGCATATCACTAAAAATATTGATGATAAAACCAAACTTGGATTAGAATACTTTCCTCTATTAAATGAATTTAAAAATGTCTTTCCAGAGGAGATACCTGGATTACCTCCAAGGAGGGATATTGAATTTACCATTGAATTGGTACCATAAGCATTACTTGCTTCTAAGGCTCCATATAAAATGAATACACTTGATTTAGTGGAATTTAAAATGCAATTAGAATAATTATTAGACAAAAAGTATATAAGACCAAGTGTGTCCCTGTGGGGAGCACCGATATATTTTGTTAAAAAGAAAGATGGCACATTAACACTTTGTATAGATTATAGAAAATTAAATAAGATTACCATTAAAAATAAATAATGATTCCCCTGCATAGATGATATGTTTGATCAAGTACGGGGAGCTGCGGTATTCTCAAAGATCGACTTAAGGTTTAGATACCATCAAGTAGAATTAAAGATGAAGATATACATAAAACACCATTTAGAACACGGTACAAGCATTATGAGTTCATGGTTGTACCATTTGGTCTAACTAATAATTTGTCCATGTTCATGTGTTTAATGAACAATGGTCTTCATATTAAATACTTAGATAAGTTTGTAGTAGTATTTATTGATAACATATTAATATACTCTAAAAATGAACAGGAACATGAAGAGAATTTGAGATTGGTCTTACAAACCCTAAAAGAAAATAAACTTTATGCAAATTTTAGTAAATATGATTTCTTTCGAGATAAAATCCAATACTAAGGTCATGTAATATCTAATGAATGAATTTCTGTAGACCCGGATAAAATCAAGTCGATCATAGATTGGCCAGTTCCTAAGGATGTAACCGGGATTAGATCCTTTATAGGAATCACGGGTTACTATCGCAGGTTCATTGAGGGGTTCTCTAGATTTGTTTACCCAATAAATTCACTTCAAAAGAAATGAATCAAATTTGTATGGTCTAATAAGTGTCAAGAGATTTTTGAAAACTTAAATACTTGCTTACAACCGCACCTATTCTAAGAATAGTGGATCAATACAAGGACTTTGTCATATGTATGGATGCCTTCTTAGAGGAATTAGGTGGCATATTGCTGCAAGAGGATTATGTAATAAGCTATGAATCAACAAAACTTAAAGAACATGAAAGGAACTATGCAACACATGACTTTGAATTAGATGTTATAATACATGCTTTAAGAATGTGGAGACATTACTTAATTGGAAGAAAATTTACCTTGATGTTTGATAATATAAGTTTAAAATACATGTTTGACCAACAAAATCTGAATACTCTCCAAGAAATGTGGTTAGTCTTCTTGAGCGAGTACGATTTTGATATTAAACACATTAAAGGAAAATAGAATAAAGTGGCAGATGCCTTGAGTAGGAATGCCATTCCACATTTTTCATCCGCTTTCAATAGTTATAAAACAGATCTTGATGACTTAATCAAAGATGCATCTAAAAATGATGAAGAAAACTTAAAAATTAAGGAACAACTGGAAAAAGATATTAATGGAGATGAATCCACAATTTATTCTATAAGTTCAGAAGACTTGCTAGTCTATGATTATATATACCTAATTCTGAAGAAGTTAAGCAGTTAATTGTGAATGAGTTACGTAAGAAACTGTATTCCAGACATCCAGGATATCAAAAGATGATAACAAAGTTAAGAAAAAGTTATTATTGGCCTAACATGAAGAATGATGCTGCAAATTACCTAGCTAGATGTATTGAATGTCAACAAGTTAAAACTGAACATCAACATCCATTCGGGTTACTTCAACCCTTACCTATCCCAGAATGGAAATGGGAGGTAATAAGCATGGAATTTACAATAGGATTACCTAAAAGTATTAAACAACATGATTCAATAATGGTAGTTATTGATAAATTGAGTAAAGCTACACATTTCATACCTGTGAAATCTAATTTTAAAGCAATAAACATAGCTGATATTCTTATGAAAGATATTTTTCGTTTACATGGTGTTCCGAAAGTTGTGATATCTGATAGAGACGTAAAATTTACAAGTAATTTTTGGAAGTCTTTGTTTAAAGGTTTAGATACTCACCTAAATTTCAGTACTGCTTACCATTCTTAGACAAATGGGTAAACTGAAATAACTAACCAAATTTTAGAATATACGTTGAGCCTGTATGTAATGGAAAAACTAGGTAAATGGGAGACTATTTACATTTAGTAGGATTTTCTTATAATAATGGATATCAATATTCCCTAAAAATGAGTCGATTTGAAGTATTGTATGGTCATAAATGCCACACTCTTGTGTCATGGGACAACCCTGTTGATAGGATTTTTCTAGGACCTAACATGTTGAAGGAGATGGAACAGATTGTGAAACAAGTGCAACAAAATTTAAAAGTTGCTCAAGATCGGCAGAAAAGCTATGTGGATCTAAAAGGAACTCCAAAGGAGTTAAACGTTAGAGATCATGTGTATCTAAAGGTAAAACCAAAGAAGAGTACCTTGATTTGGGGAATGTGTTCCAAGCTAGCACCTAGGTATTGCGGACCTTTTGAAGTGTTAGCTAAGATAGGTTTGGTATCCTATCAACTTGCACTCCCCCCTTCTATAAAAGTGCACAATGTATTTCATGTTTCTTTATTAAAAAAATATGTACACGATGCTACTCATGTAATTGATTGGAATATGATTTAGGTAGAAATCGAGGGCGAGTTCTAGACATATACTTTGCGCATCCTAGACATGAAGGAACTTATGCTACAAAATCGATCCATCACTCAAATAAAAGTGCAATGGAAGTACTTCATCCCTGAGGAGGCGACATGGGAAATGGAGGATCGAATTCAAGAGGCGTATCCTTCCATGTTCTAAAATGAGTAAGAGAGCTATGAATAGATAACACTCAGGAAGTTGTTAAAATTAAGGGGGGGATAAATGTGATACCCCCAAGACATTCTTATTTATTTTTGAGTTAAAATGATTTCAAATACCTTTTTATTTGTAAGATTTATTTAAAAAACTAAAAAATACTCACATTGAGTGTGAGTGATACTTTGCACAACAATTATTATTTTTATTATTAATAAAAAAGAAAAAAAAACACTTGGATAATTCAATTGAATGAGGGGACACCACCGCGAGACAAAGAACAAGTGTAAAGCAAGAAAGAGATATTTTTTCAATCAAATCCTATCTAAAAGCTCAACCATCATACAAGATCCTAAACCATAGGGATTGAAGGATTGATTGCTATTTGATTGAGATGGAACAAGAACTGGGAAAAAACTATAAATTGGTGCACTGAGATAACACAGGTAGCTATGTCATGCATCGAGAAATTGTTGCTATGAGTGCATACTGTTGAGTATTTCTCTTTTGATTGTAAGTCCATCGTTGAGCTCATTACAGAATTTGAGAGAGAGAGTACTGCGCTTCAAGTTTGTAATGCCTTCCAAAGGGCATTAAGAATTTTAATCTAAATAAGCTTCTATTTCTTTTTCTTTTTTTTTTTTCCGGGAAATGCCTAATAGTATTAATACAACCACAAATGGTGGACTTCTTAATTGTATGAGTGAACACCCTATAAGCATCATGTAACCATAGCAGCATATAAAGAGTTTCCAACAACATATAAACAACTTAAATTCAAGAGTTTGCAACATCATATGAACAACTTAAATTCAGAAGAAAAATACCTCTATAAAGGAATGGTGACGAAGTCCAAACTGAGAAAGCCTTCATCTTCTTCATCTCGAGTTGCTTCTATCTTCATTTCCCAAATCGGGACCACGGTTTTACCTCCTAGCCAACTAGGGGCCTAGCCGGCTCCCTAGCCCCAGGAAACCATTGAACAGTCCCATCCAAATGGCCTCTTGGCCCTCCGTGCCCGAGACCCCCAGAGAACAGAACAGTGATGCACCAGTAGGCTATGTATCAAATCTTCCAAGAGTTCTCAAACTCTTCCAACTCTTCAAAACTTCTCATACCCCAAAATACCCAAAATTCTCCATCCTAGAATACTCTCACCAAAATAATCTTCAAGAGAAAAAGAACCTCCCTCCTTCCACTCTCAAGTCTCATATTTATATCCTCCTCATCCATCAATAAATTCCCATAAATAATAGTCATCAATCAATAAATTCATTTTCTCCAAATAAATAGAAATTTGATTTAAATAATTAAAATATTAATAAACATGGATGCAAAGTCTCACTTGTCATGCTTCCATATTAATGCAACTATGACAACCAATTTCTAAAAAATTGTGCAAATCCTATCTATCCATTTATTTATATTATCCTTTCATGCATAAGTCAAATAAGATATTTTCACATACTATATTATATTATGACATATTTTATATTACATGTATATAATTATATATGTTATTTAATAATCCAATCAATTTATATAAATTTAAATCATTTTAAACAAGTCAACAAACTCATATTTTCAACACACAAGTAATGTTTTCATCAATTCGTCAACCAAGTTACTAATAGATAATATAATCATATTAATTTATTCATCGATCGACCAATCATAGTAATGTAATCACGAATTGACGTATGCGTGGCCAGTGCACACGCCTTAAGCGTGCGTACTAATAATCACATTTAATGCTCCTAATAAATCATTATTACATCCTCTCAAACAACATATAGAAGAACAATTAAACACTGCATCATTCATCATTCATAATCATTCATACAGAAACAATAAGACAAAATTAGATAGACATAATGGTGAAATCAAACATATAATCATGATGGTTAATAACAATCAAGAACACCATCCAATCCATCATTGTTACCATCCATCACATCAGTAATCCAGCCCCTAAATCACCACTACTTCCATCTCCTAACCTCACAATCCCGTCCTCTGCTGCAATATACTGTGGCGTCGACTACACGACCTAACCACATATAGAACCCGTAAGCGGAAGTGTCAATTGACCACATCGACCAAGCTTCCCCAGCAGGCATCCGCTAGTCGTCATCACACGTCTAGGGGAGTGCGCTACACAAACCTCCCACGACTCCAGGTTTCGGGGGATAAATGGTGGGAATTTCCTCCACCCCCCCCTAATAGTACTAGGGTCAACACCCTACATCAACCATACTGTGCCATCACTGTTCTAAGGGGTCCCGTCATTGAAAAACCACTTTGGGAAAGTCACAATTCCTGTCAAAACTCACAATCACCCACAAGTCATAGAAATATTGGAATTCACAATTAAATAACATGAAATTGGATATAACATCATTATACTCATGATGTTCAATACATATCGTGCCCCTTGGCAATATAGGAATCCGCCTATCTCATAGCCAATTAACATGTGGAATAGTTCATCATTAACATGAAACATATATAAAGCCATACCCAACTCTTTTAAGTGTTAATCCATTTCATTAATACAACATTTACAAATAATCATGTAAGTACTTTTGCAAACAACTAAATCAGCCTTCCTCATATGGATATTCTATATTCAATTTTGAATGTTCAATTGAAATAACATATTTATTGTCATTAATAAATTAAAACATTATATTCCATTTACTGTCCACACATAGGGAGTCCATCTATTCACATAACAATAGTCTTACTCAACTTAGATGAGTCTAACATATAATAAAACAAATGAAAATGTTAAGATAATTCACATTAGAGTTTTAATTACTAAGTGTGCAAATATGGGTCATTACAAAGTTTTTCTTGCTAGTTCTGTTGTGCATGGTGGTGATCCGGCTCAGGGGTGGATTTGGGCTAGTAGTTGTGCTGCTCTCTTCTATTGTTGGGAGGAACTGATTCTCCAAGTAGTCATTCCCATTATTTCAAGTAAGTGTATTTATTCTTATGGATAAATGAGTTATCAATGGTATACCTGATAATAGTTTTATTTCTCGATATGTGCAAAGTCGTGCCAACATTATTATGGAATGTATATCCCTGCTATATAAAATTTAAATTGAAGGTATCCTCTATTTTATTATGTCTGAGTTTTACTCTCTACCAAAGGTTTGAGTTTTAAATCGAGGGTATTATTATCATCTATATCTAATTTAAATCGTAGGTCTAAGTTTTACTCTCTTCCGAGGGGTGAATATTTATACCCTGTCTTATATGAATATTGTAAATATAATATAATATTTTGCAAAAAAAACAAATCTATAGGAGTTTGTTTATGGTGTCGAATCATCATGGTAAATCCTTGTGGGATTTACGGAGACCTTGTACTTATATATATGGGAGTAATTATATAAAAATCGACCCTTGTTCTTTTCTGTTATTTGGGTGAATAACAATTAATGGAATGGAATATTTTATTTTGAAATTGTTGTCCTTCTTGATATATGTAGTAAGCCAATCTGGGCATTGGTGTAAATCGAAGTTTACATATTGATAGTTAATTTCAATAGCATTACAGAACAAGTTTAGGAAAAATATTGGTAATTGCTTTTATTATGTATAAATCTCTGCTTTTGTTAAAAGGAATGAAGGTATTAATGGACGATCGGATTCGGTTCCGTCTATTCAAACATCAAGGGCCTTATTTATATTGCATAGAAGCAGAGATCGAATCTCTGCTACTATTATCAAGATATTAGTTAAAAAAACTCATGATATTAATCTAGTTTTGAGATATGGGGTGAAATATTCCAGTTCTGTTTATAATTCAAAATATCTATTTACCATTACCGTAAAGGAATTGTTAATTCATTACATATTTATTTTAAGAAAGTATAAAGTCGATGGTTCTATGGAATTAACACTATCCCTGTGATTTATACAGAGTCGTTATTTCCCTAAACTCCGGGAAGCTAATGATGCGGCCTGTTTGTTTAGTAAATATAACAACCACATAATAGAATTATAGTCGATATTTTTTTCCACTGTCAGCAGAATTTTGCAGTAACTATGGGATACAGAGTTACAAAATTAATCGGATCAGAGAAATCTACCCTCCTCAAATGTAGGTTATATATAAATACATTTATGGATATATATATTGTATGTCGATTTCCCTCATTTATTGAATTCCAAGTCTATGAACTGTGAACCATGCTCCTTATTCGTCAATCCTAGATATGTGAACTTCGCAGCTGTGGTTGACTCGTCTTGTTTGTATCGCTTGAGTAAAGAATTCAATGTATTTTCCCGTGATTAATTCTAGATTATCTGAAGAGTAGAGTGACATGGTAAATCTAACCTTGTGGTTGGAAGAAACATTGGATTACTCTTTCTGTTTCTATGGTGCCTCCATTGATGAGAGTCTAATTCATACACTATCAAACTATTCGTAACTATAAATAAACATCTTGGGGCCAAAATAAACAATTGGAACTTATTATTATAAGCAGGGATAATAGCAATTTTCCCACTGAAATTTAAGGAATCAACTTAATGCAAATCGTTTATTAACATGGTTAGTAATGGATTAACGTGTATAATTTATTTGTAAAATCACGAATTATGTCCTTAGATTCACAAGATCCATGTTGTGGGATATTATTATTTGTAGTCATGAGATATCCAATATAGAATATGTCTAGATTCATCATATTTCCCATTAGTCAATTTTAATTTAAACTAATGATTCAATGACCTACATCAAGCGATTGATAACTTATGGTTTCATGCTTGATAACTGATTGTTAACGTTTATGCTGGAGATACTAGCAGATCGATTCTTTTTACTATGTCATAATGAATAGTTGATACACAGAGTATATTCGGTGGGGAAGGTCGTGTTGTCATTTTTTTTTATGTTTCCTTACTTAACAACTCTTTTTCTCAACATTTCCCTCCCATCTGACAGTTCGAGGTGGCAGTCTTAGAGTGGATATGCATGGATCACTTTCAACTTTCCTTCATTTCAAGCTATGTCTAATTCTGTGGATTTCACTATACTTTTGAATTGTTCTTATAAGAAGAAATTTTAAAATTTGAAGGTTTTCCAACAAATCCCTGCGATTAATATTTTCTAAAAACTCTTTGATATTACCTTTAGTGCCAACATACTCACAACATCTTTCAAGTTAGACGAGAGTTCAATTATGTTTCGTGTTGGTCTTTATTAAAAAGGGTTGGTAGGTTCTGCCATGTATATTCTCTTATGAGTTGTTTAAGTCATGTGTAAAATTACTTAAATGTTCATTGTTAAGAATAAGTAATGATGAATATAATATTCTAAGATGAAGGGTAAATATATAGTATATAGTATATGCTTAGATTATACTTTAGACCAAATGGGAAGGTATAGTATATGCTTATACTAAATATACATGATCTAGGAAAAAGACCATGATATCAATCAATGATATTATGAAATGCATTAATATTATGAAAGACATTAATATTTTAAGTAATGATTTTATAATCACTACGAAATACACATGAAGAATTAAAGTAGGTTCATGTGAACATGAAAATTGAAAAAGTATCGAACAAAGATTTTGTTAGGAACCCATGTCAACACTTCTCTTTACTTTGTTAGTATATTGTTGTTGGACGCACATGCTTTGTAAGTCGTCCCGTAGTATTTCTTGATCCATAGTTTGTATTAGCCCATGGTATTGACCCATAGTATTGGACGCATATGCTTTGTAAGTCATCCCGTAGTATTATTTGTTCCATGGTATTGACCCATAGTATTGGGTAGAGACTTAGTATATAAGTGTGTGTTGAGGCCAATGAAGGCATCGTGAAGTTATTTGTATTGAGCTTGCTCAATGGAGGTTGCCCCCTCGAAGTGGCCTGTGATCAACAAAATATTCTTTGATCTCATATATTGTGCATTTTATCAATTACTTGTTGCAGGTTCCTCACATTTGGTATCAGAGCACTTTTTTGGGCTCATTGGGTGGAATTTGTGCCAATTTTTTTCGCATCTGTTGCAGGTTTGGATCTGGAAATAATCCCTATCTGCTTAACTGTGGGAAGTACTTTGGCATAAGCCATAAAACTCATTGTGAGGAGTACCACAGGAACACCGAAGTAGCTATCTCATTGAGAGGACATGCCAGTGAAAAGGGCAATGACCCCTACCTGATTGACTAGTTCCGGCCTGTGAGGTAAACCAAGAGCTGTCGTTTGTGGCAAAGCGGTTATCAGTTTTACCTGAGCCGTGGAGTGAGGGGTAGATCCCCAATACGCAATCCGTCAGACAACATTGGTGGCTGAGTGAAACCCCTGAATTGTTAGGAAGCCGGGCATATGTGGGGCCCATATATATTTTTAGCTGAACTATTGCCGATCACTTCCGGGCCGTTGCGGATCCATCTGTTGCCGATCATTTCAACATCATTGCAGATCTATCTATTGTCGACCACTTCCACACCGTTGCAGATCCATTCCGAAAGCCATTTCAGATCCAACCGATTTCAATCCATTCTGAGCTGTTTTAGATCCAGTCATTTTCGATCCATTCTGAAAGCCGTTTCAGATCCATTCTGGAAAAAAAAAAAAAAAAAAAAAAAAATCCTTGGCCATATCTCCAGATCTCTTTGGTTTTAACTCCTTGTACATATCTCCATATCTCCTTGGTTTTAAGTCTGTTTCCCCTGAAACTTTATTGACACCCTTGCAATTTCATTCTGCATATGTCATTCCTGAGGACCCTATCCCAAATTCCACTTCCCAAGACCAGAAACCCCACATTTGTCTATTTTTAGGGTTTGCCATAACTTCTTTGATTTTCACCCAATCACCTTCAAAATTTTCTACCGTGTTCATTCCCTATTTCTGTTTCTTTGTCCCTCTATGACAATTTTTCTCATTCTTTCACCCCACTTCTGAAATCCTCATTTTATGCTTCCCTGTCCATTCGAAAGTGTCCAAAACCTAGTCAAACCCCAATTACCCATCCGAGTTTTTCCCAAATCCAAATTTCCCTTTACTAAATAAGCTTTTGTTTGTGTTTTTCTACCCATTCACAAAAAAAAAATCCTGGTTATGGTTGTCACCTACGGAGGAGCATAAATCATGGCGGAAGAACTTGCAGCCCTCAAAACCAAACTCCAAGATTTCGATGAAAAATTTCTCATCCTCCATCTTCAGCATTCAGCCATGAACACTGGGTTCTCTTCTTCCAGCAATTTTCATGGGCCGAAGCTTGATTTTCCTCGCTTCAATGGTAATGATCCGACTGGATGGATATACCAAGAAGAACAATATTTTAGTCTACATAATACTGTCAAGCACTCTAATTGCAGATAATTAAATATCAAACATACAGAGCGTATGAAATTTATTGTCAACCCGAGGAAGTCTTTTTATTTCAAAGGACAAGTGCACAATATATGCTTAAACACAAAACCATTAGAAGTGATACTTTTATCTTCTATCATCCATGTTCATCCCAAGAATCTATGCAATCCCAATTGCCTTCTAACTGCTATACTACAACTCTTTTCTATTATGCATCAAGCAGAATTAATATCAGATCTAATCAACGATTGCAGGAAGGAAATCTCAATTGCATTATAAAATAATCAACTGTCTAATTTAATCAAGCTGGGAATCATAAAGCATGACCTGAACATTACTCTAGAATTTGATAAAAGAGATTAAAGCAACTGTTCTAAGAAACTGGATTGCAAAATATAAATCAATCAACACATAACAGGAAAGCCAATTTGTAAGAGCTCCTGAGATTACGTTCAGCTGTAGGATTAACACAGCAGTGTGAACAGAAATTGAAATATATAAAACGAACCTAATTCAGTCGACTGTTATTCGATACCATTCACCAATCTCACGAATAAATCATTTACTGAGAAATCCACACAAGGAATGTTGTTGCTGCGTACAAAAGAAAGATCAAGCATCACACAACAAGAAAGATGAAATCCTAAATTAACACAGCAATCTCTGTGGAAGACGGGCCCAGTCTTCACACAGAGACGCTGGTTGAACAACACTCTCTTTAACTCAGAAGCAACTCAGTATATTAACAGAAGGATGAGTACACAGTTTTTGGCTCGACTGCTAATACAAGATAAATTAATTAATTGCTGTTCAAACCCTTAGTCGAGGCAATTCCCCATACTTATACATACAATTGCAACATCTAAACCTATAATTGGGCAGCCATGAAGATCTCTGATCTTCAGGCGCCCTAAATAATCTAGCTGTTACAATGCGTGGCAGAACTGAGAGAAGTATAAATTGTCCCAAGAGTGACGATCATTCCAGCTCACAGCTGGATTTGAGCAGCGACATACTTAATATAGTTCTTCTGTTACAGCTGCCCTGCCACGACTGTGCCTTGATTGACGAATTGAGCCCCAAGGAACCTTCCACAAGCGATGAACGTTCCTTCATGACTTGTTCAGCTCCGATCTTCCTGCAGTCTATTGTCTTACTACCTTCATAAATCGCATCATGTTAGCACAGATTAAGAGATGCACAGCTTTAATCATCACAATCATAAGTATTAACACAATAAAACAATAATCGGCCATACCTTGGTAATTTGGGGAATAGATAAGGACAATAAGTTGAATTGCCAAGGTAATTGGTGTAAGACAAGGGAAGGGAAGATGATAAATGATGGTCAAAAAGGGCCAATTCTGGGCTCAACATCTCCCCCCAACTATCCTGTTGCATGTCCTCATGCAACAACCTGCATTTGAATATTGCACTGAACTTTGCCCAGGCAAGAGGAAAGAATGTAGATAAATCAGGCATCCCTTCTATCTTTTTGGAAAGCTTCTGTGAGCAGCCCGGCATCTTCCAACTTCACTGTTCCCCTTCCACTGCTACTTACTAATATCTGAGAATGCACTTGATGTGGTGGGGACCTTTCTGCAGTTCTCTTATGCTATGCCTGGGGAAGTTGAAAAGACACACTCAATCTGAATCCAACTCAATGACACCTGTAGGAGGTGGAAGCACTGGTTCTTGTGGGACAGTGTCTTCCAGCGCATCTGATCTTAACAAGGGAGTTGCTGGTTCTTGTGTAACAGCAACATCCCTTAAACCTTCTTCAGCAGCTGCCTTTATTGCTTTTGGAGACACTGGTTCTTGTGTAATAGTGTCTTCTTTGTCATTTGGCTGCTGAGATTGGATATCCTTTTCAATTTGCAGCTCCTCCTCCAAGATTTCAGTGTCACCTGAGCAGGGTGTCTGTACCTGTTCATCATCACTCCATTGTGTATCAGGAATGATATCTACTCCCGGGTTATCTCCCAACTGCAATTCAGGGGTTCTTGCTGCAGTATCCAAGGATGTTGGTTCTTGTGTGACAACATCCTGGCTTACCTCTTCATCCTTCTTTTGCTGCAGCTCCTCTTCTATGAGTTCTGTATCATGAGAGCTTTCTGGGGTCACTACCCAGAGTTCATCGTTGAATGCCAGAATATTCTCTGTCCCAGCTTCTTCTCCTGTCTGCTCAGTCGGTTGGGTGGTCAAATTCAGGATTACTGGTTCTTGTGTTGCAGCATCCTGTTCCAACTTATCACTGTCCTGCCTTTCCGTTTCTTCTTCTAAAATTATTGTGTCCTGGGAACGTTCTGGGGTTACAGCACAAAATTCTTCACTATCCTCCAGGGTATCCTTTGGCTCCATGATCTCTGTATCAAGGGAACATTCTGGAGTCTCACCATATTCTTTTATAAGCTCCAGAGCATCCTTCATTTCCTGTTCTTCTCCCATCTGTTCTATGATTTCTGTGTTGTGGGAGCAATTTGGGATTGCCATACATTCCTCATAAATTTCCAGGGCATCCTCCACTCCCTGTTCTTCTCCCATCTGTTCTATGACTTCTGCATCATGGGAAGTAGCAGCTGCAGCAAGGATGTTTAAAGGTGCTGGTTCTTGTGTTGCAGCATCCTCTTTCTCCACTGCTTTCCCTTCTGTGGCTACAGGCTATTGTGCTGAATAGGTGCTAAGCAAAATTTTATGGCCTGCTTCCTCAAAGATCTCCCCACAGGTGGGGCAGAGTATTCGCTCATCCTTTTCTCCAGCTCCAGCAGAAGCTGATTCCTCCACTTGGTCTGCAGCCTCTATTAATGTATACATCTTCCTTCCACCCTGCTTTCTGCAGACTTCCTTCCATGTTTCCAGCTCCCTTCTAAGTGCTTGGAGGTCCTCTTTCAGCATTGCATTTTCATACAAGAGTCCCTCAACTCCAGGTTCTTCCTCCGCTGGTCCTTGTGGGATATCCCTCGGTTTTGGTGTAAGGACTGGGGGTTCAACTTGTGTCTCTAAGGTTGCCCATTTTTTTCTAGTTGCCTCTGCTGCTGTAATTGACCGAGTTCGCTTCCTTCTAATTGGTGCCACTAAATCAAACTCATTGGTGGCCCTCTTCCTTTTCTGTGGCGTTTTCTTTTGTGACTTCCCTTTCTGTAATGTTTCTTCTCGTGGAGCTGGAATATAGGGAGGTAAAACTGAAGTTAAAGGAACATTTCCCTGCCCCCCATGCTGTTCTTCTTCAATCACAGCTCCTCCTCCTACCCACTCCGGTGAAGACTCGATTGTGACCAGCTCAATATCGTCTTCCATTGCTCTGGCTCCGTCATCTTCAGGTTCCATTGTCGCAGCATTTGATGCTGCTCCAATTTCACCTTCTGCTGTCGGAGCTGCCCTGTTATCTAGGTTTTCCGCGAGGGTTTCATCTACATTGTCACCTGACAGCTCTGTTTGTGCTTCCCCTCGCTCTCCTTCAAATGCAGTGTCATCCCCCACTGGTTCTGCTTGTGCTGGGGATTCATACACTTCAAATGGCTCTGCCTGTGCCCCTGTTTGTTCTTCCTCTGTGGTTTTGTCCATCCCGGATGGTCCTGCCTGTGCCCCCTGTTTATCCACCCCAGACGGTCCTGCCTGTGCCCCCTGTTGTTCTTCTTCCATTTCATCCCTCCCCCCAACTTCACTGGAGGAACTCCGGTCCTCCTGTTGTGGCGGAACCGGTAATTGCTGTAATGGGATGACCCTCAAGGGAACAGGTTGCTGTGGTCGGGTAATGAATTGCTCCCATGTTATATTATGTTGGGCCAGGGTTCTTATAATAATTAACTTAATAAGGCCATGGTGAGTGAGGGAGGATAATGGGTGCTTTGTAGATTGAACAAATGTTGCCATATGGCGCAAATCATGCAATAGATAAAATGGAATATTTAACAAAATGCCATGACGGAGATGAGAAAGCAAAGGAAGTTCAGAGTTGTACACAGTTTGGTATCTACCTTCGCAAGTTATGTATTTCTTGAGGAAGATAGCAACCTGGTCCCATGGCTGCGGCAGTGACTTCAATGCAATCCCTCGCCTGGATGCTTCAACTTGCTCCCCTGGAAGTAAAAATTCTTCCCGTGCAACTGTTGCAGGGACTCGACGGTTAAACCAAGGTTTTCCCACCAACGGGATAGCTGTAACCTCGGATATAATGACCTCCGAAACATCTATACACAGCCCCCACACCGTGGAGTGTGTTTTAGTAAGATTCAATGCGAATTGCAGGGCTGCGTCCCGATTGAATCCGTCCAATCGTTCAAAGAACTCGACCCAGCCAGCAGCTTGAAAAATGGCCATAACCTGCGGATTCCGTCTAAGTTCCCGGGTATTGAAAGGTTCATGGCGAACTGGAATGCCCATGGTCCTGGCTGCAAGATGAAACTACTGTTCGACAGAGTACAGGATCCCAGAATGGAAGTTGCAGCACGGAGAATGCACGAATCGTTGAGCGGAGACGTTGAGCGAATGAACTAATTCGGAAAGTTAAGCGCAGAGAAGAGTTTAAAATTTTCATGCCGAATTGGGGAAGGTGGCAGTTATTAGTATTACGTCGTACGAGGGAAAGGTTTAATCAGATATAAATGGTGGTACGAGTGAAGGTACGGCCAATCTCGTTTACATGATATCAATGCTCAATCACGTGATAAATGAAAGCCATACCTCATAAAACTGTGCGTCGAAAGGCTGCGGAAACTGGTGGAGCATGGAGTTGGTGACGTCACGGAGCCGAACGCGTGCACAGTCAGACGTGGGATCATGATGACTCGGATAAGGCACTGATTTCCTTCGCCGGTAAAACACAAGGCGTCGCATCCTCCGGGTTAAAATGATGAGGTCGCCGGCAAGACTGGGGTGAATCAGCATCATAATTAGCAGGTTGAACAATCCTTCTGTTAACACGGGAGTTACCACTGCAAGTTGCCAAAGAAATGATCACACAGCCGATGAAAAAGCTTGTTGCAGCTGACAGGAAAGAAGTTACAGCCACCGGAAAGGAATTGGCGGCAATCGGAAAAAGATTTACGATATCAAGGAAAATTACGGCTGTCACGGGAAAATTTTACGGCGGCGGGAAAAAGCTTACAGCTGGCGGGAAAAGATTTTACGACTATGGGAAATATATCGCAGCCGCTGAAAAGAAATGGCAGCTATGTGGAAATGATGTGGAGGTGACTTGGTCAATGAGGTGGCAGCCGTCGAGAAATAAGGTGGCAGCCGAGAAATGATGTGGCGGCTGCGGGAAAAAGATGTTGCAGCCGCCGAAGTTGCAGCTGCCGGAGTTGCAGCTGCCGGAATTGCAGCTGCCGGAATTGCAGCTGCCGGAAAAGATTTGACGGCAGGCGGAAGATAACATTACGACTACCGGGAAGTGAAATGGCCGTGGCTGGTAAGTGGAGTGGCAGCTGCGGAAAATGAGATGGCAGCCGTGGAAAATGAGATGGCAGCCGTGGGGGATGAGGTGGCCATAGCTGGTGAATGAGGTGGCAACCATGGGGACGATGAAGTGGCAGCCGCGGAAGCTGGAGTTGCAGCCGCCGATGTTGCAGCCGCTAATGTTGCAGCTGCCGAGACTGGAGTTGCAGCCGTCGATGTTGCAGCCGCTAATGTTGCAGCCGCTAATGTCGCAGCCGCCGATGTTGCAGCTGCCGATATTGCAGCCGCTGATGTTGCAGCCGCAAATGTTGCAGCCGCGAATGTTGCAGCTGCCGAAATTGTAGTAGTAGAAAAAGATTGACGGCTGACGGAACGGGCATTATGGGTACCGAGAAATGGAGAATATGGTTGCCGGAAAAGGATATACGGCTGCCGGAAAATATGTTGCAGCCGCCGGAAAATATGTTGCAGCTGCCGGAAAATATGTTGCAGCTGCCGATTTTTTTTTTTTTTTTTTTTTTTTAACACAAGGACAGCATAGAGAGATTTTCATTACGGGCCCCAAACTGATCGTTCTCCTGGCGCTTCCCTGAATTTTTTTTTAAAAGACAACAGCAAGCAAAGAGATCAAATGCAAAGAGAAAGAAAATGACAACTATACGCTACAGCAAGAAATTATTTATGTACAGCGAATATAATTTTCATTTTAAGATTTGGCAAAGGTAGAGAAATGTTCCTGCTCTGGTGCCAATTGGTAGTTTGGATCAGCAGCAATCTGTGAAATGAATGCATCTTTCGAAATAGGCTTTCGATACAGTCGCAGTCTGTGGCCATTAGCAAGTAATGGTATACGGTTTTCATCAATGGTGACCAGGCGAACAATGCCATTGTCAAATACCCTGTCAACCAAATATGGACCCAGCCATCTTGTGCGTAATTTCCCTTTGAAATCCTTCTTGAATCTGGAATCGTATAATAGTGCCCAATCTCCTTCATGGAAGATTTTCTTTTTGATGAATCGGTCATGCCAATTAGATCTCTGTTGCTGAAGCAGCCCAGTCTGGTCTACCGCAGCTAACCGTTTCTCATCCAATTCATTCAATTGATTCAATCTTCTTTTCTGGGCTTCTGTTACATCCAGGTTCATTTCAATGGCTGTTTTCAGGGTCTTGATCTCAAATTCAATTGGAAAGATGGCACTCTTACCATACACCAGATCATAGGGAGAAAAGCCCGTGGTGTTGCGCCAAGTCGTGCGATATGCCCACAGCGCTTCTGGAAGTCTGTCAGCCCAATCCCTTCGATGGCTTTTAACTGTTTTAGTAAGGATTGCTTCGATGACTTTATTAATGCTTTCCACCTGGCCATTGGCCTGGGGATGATAAGGTGAAGCTATCTTGTGCTGCACATGATACTTCCGGAGCAAGGATTCAAATTGGTGTGAAATAAATTGTGGTCCCCCATCGGTGACTACTTCCTTTGGTACTCCAAAACGGGTAAAAACTTCACTGTACAGGAAATCAATCACTGCCTGGTCATTTGCTTTAGCCAAAGCTACAGCTTCTACCCACTTAGTCATGTAATCTGTACACACCAAGATGTAAACCTTCTGTTTGGAAGGAGGGTTGATAGGACCAACAAAGTCCAATGCCCATCTATCAAACGGTTCCAGTACCACTTGGGGCTGTAAAGGCATCTGATCTGTCTTATTAGGTTGGCCCATCCTTTGGCAGCTGTCACAGGACTGAACATATTTTTTAGCATCTCTGAACAGTGTCGGCCAATAATAGCCCATCCGCAACGCCTTATGTCCTGTTCTTTTATCTGCAAAGTGTCCTCCGCAAGGTTCATCGTGACAGGCCTTCAGTATATGAAAGATCTCATCTTCCCTTACACATCTTCTAATTTCAAGATCAGGTCCTGTGTAAAAGAGATGGCCTTTGAGCCAACAATACCTGGCACTTTGCTGAATAATTTTTCTTTTCTCTCGTTTAGACATATGTGGCGGAAGCTTCCCTGCAGCCAAATAATTAGCAACGTCTGCATACCAGGGTGAATGAGCTGAGAGTGCGAATAAATGTTCATCCGGGAAAGCATCCTCAACAGGTGAACTGTCATCACTGTTAGTAAATCGTGATAAAAAATCAGCAACAACATTTTCTTTTCCAGGTTTATCTATAATAGTAATATCAAATTCCTGTAATAATAAAATCCACCTGGTTACTCTGGCATTAGTGACAGGTTTATTCATTAAATACTTAATGGCAGAGTGATCAGTATGCACAAATGTAGGATACCCAGTAATGTAATGCCGAAACTTATTAATAGAATAAACAATAGCAAGGAATTCTTTTTCAGTAACAGTATAATTTAGTTCAGCAGGGGCTAAGTTTTTACTAACATAATAAATAGCATAAGGTACTTGACCATCCTGCTGTCCTAGCACTGCTCCAATGGTGGTATCAGAAGCATCTGAAGAAATGTGGAAAGGTATGGTCCAATTAGGTCCCCTTAAAATAGGGGCTGTGGACAGTTTCTGTTTAAGCTCATCAAATGCTGTCTGGCATGCTGTACTCCATACAAACTGTGCGTCCTTCATTAAAAATGAAAACAAAGGGGAAGCAAGTTTGGAGAAATTTTCTATGAATCTCCTGTAATACCCAGCATGTCCCAGAAAACTTCGCACTTCTTTCTGAGTTGAAGGGGTTGGTATATTCTTTATCACCTTAATTTTTGAAGGATCCACTTGAATACCGTCAGTAGAGATGAAATGTCCTAATACCACCCCCTCACTCATCATCATGTGGCATTTTTCAGTGCTCAGTGAGAGGCGAGCCTGTTCACAGCGAATTAAAACTTTCTTCAAATTTTCCAGTGCTTCCTCAAAATCCCTGCCATAAGGAGTAAAATCATCCATAAAAATTTCCATGCTATCATTAACCAATTCAGAAAATATGCCAATCACAGCTCTTTGAAACGTTGCAGGTGAATTGCACAATCCAAAGGGAAGCACCCTGTAGGCGAACGTTCCCCAGGGGCAGGTGAAGGTGGTCTTATCCTGATCCTCTGGAGCAATCTGAATTTGATTGTACCCACTGAACCCATCCAGGAAGGAGAAGAACTTCTTCCCAGATAGGTTATCAAGTACCTGGTCAATAAAGGGCAGAGGAAAGTGATCCTTCTGTGTAGCCTTGTTCAGCTCCCTATAATCGACACAGACTCTCCATTTACCATTTTTCTTGGGTACAATTACAAGTGAGGAAACCCACTCACTGTCTGAGATAGGATAGATGAATCCTGCTTCCAAGAGTTTCTGGATTTCTTCCTTCACTATATCCCTCAGATTGGGGTTCATGCGTCGTTGGGGTTGACATACAGGCCGGGAGTCGTTTTTAATATAAATATGATGAGTGCACAGACTAGAGGGAATACCCTTCATGTCTGTATACTCCCAGGCGAATGCCCCCTTACGTTCCTTCAAGAGATTGGTTAGGCGCTTTTGTTCTTCTGAGGAGAGACCAGGATTGATGTTCAAAGTTCTCCCAGGATCTACCTCAATAGGAATGCTTTTCGAGTTTTTCAATACTGGGATTACGTTTGTGTCATTTGCTAGTGCTTCCTCCGTAAGATGTTCTTGTTCTTCTTTACCGAGGGTACTGTTCAGGAGTTGATAAACTTCCTTGTCTACTGAAGCAGGTTCGCTAATGAAATTATTAATGGCATCGTCTTCTGTTTCATTTTTGAAGGTTAGTGCCTTCCCTATTGTTAGTAATGGCTGAACATCTTCCTCTTCTTCCTGTTCTATCCAAAGGGAGGTTTCAGTTTCTAGACTCGGCCGTGCTGGAGGGTACAAGGTGAGGTTTTTGGTTTCCATGCCATCAGATATAGTCATAGATCCTGATCGGCAGCTGATACAAGCATCGGCTGTAGCCAACCAGGGCCTCCCCAAAATCAATGGATGTCCCCCCAGCTGTGATTTTGGTTGTAATACCAGAAAATCGACAGGGTATTCCCATGAGTCTACTGAAATAACAAGGTCGTCCAAAATCCCTTCAGGTCTGATAGTGGATCTGTCTGCCAATTCTAAGATAGTAGGGGTCGGTCTAATATTGGTGAATCCGAGCTTCTTTACAGTCTCCATTGTTATAACATTGATCGCAGCTCCTAGATCTACTAGTACGTTGGGTATCTGTGTTTGTCCTATGTGTACAGTAACAGTAGGATTGTCGGGATCCTCATACTTGGTTATAGGGGTTTTTCCAGTCATTAAAGCGGATAAATTCCCTATAACATGAACAGTAGGAGGATCTCTGGGTTTCCTTCCCAGTCTTTTAGTGCACAGGTCCCGAACAGTTCTAGCGTAGATAGGTACATCTTGAAGAGCTTGTAAAAGGGGAATCTTAACATAAAGGTTCTTCAATTCTCCTAAGAGATTGAATTGAGGTTGCCCCCCTCTTTGTGGCAACATCAATCTCTCAGGGTAAGGTGGTTGCCTTACCAACTGGGTAGGCTGCGTGTTATCCACTTCATCGTTTAATGTTTCAGCCCTCCCATCTGAGGGATGCTCAGCATCTTCAATGATAGGAACCGGATCAAAAGGATGCTGGGAACTCTCTCCTTTGTCATACACAGTTGGTGGAATATTTTCTGCAGTTCCACGTTCTACTATCTTTCCAGACCGTAAGTGAATATCATTACAAGGTACAGGGGAGAGAGAGTAGGCTGGCATATTGAGAGCTTCCAATTGCTGGACTGTTTTATTGTTTGGGTTAGGGTTAGGTTGGGCAGGCAGCTGAGGCCATATTGGTATGTTAGGCACAGGATTATTTTGCAGCTGCAGCTGCGACTGCTGAGGTGGGTATTGAGGATATTGATGAAATTGAGGATATGGAGGATACGGTAACTGTTGAGGTGGAGGTGGTTGAGGAAACTGGTTCCCAGGATGGAAGTTCCTCCATCTAGGAGACCATGAAGTAGGTTGGTGTGGAGGCTGTGTCCAAGGACTCCATGAATTATATCCTTGCATCGCAGGTTGAGGGGAATTCCACTGAGCATAATTTGAAGGGAATTGTGTATTCACATTTTGCATATTAGTATTCCAATTATTCAAATTATTCAAAAATGGAAATGAATCGGGAGACATACCTTGATTCCGGGGTTGCCAGGGTTTTTTCTGTGCAATGAAGTAGGCTGAATCCGCCTCTGGAGTTGATGCCTGCAGAACAGCCTTCACTTGGGGCAACGTGGGGCATTCTTTCATATCATGATTCAGCTCGCACAGCTGACACACTTGTACTTTGTCAAGAGGGCATTCCTTCAGTGGATGAGTCTTTCTACATCGGGGACAAAACACCCCTAGTGTGAGATCCTCCACTGCCTGTCTTTGCTTGGCCTTCAAGACGTCAATCTCTGAAGAGATAGAGCTCATCATTTCTGTTTTAAAGTTTTCAAGAAGATTGCCTATCTCTGCACGTGTAGCTCCCCCATTGGATGACTTCTGAGTTCTGTCGAAGACATCACGTTCCAGGTTATTTCGTTTATGCTGCTTATTATGCCTAGAAGATCCCCTGGAATATCTCTTACATAATTCCACAATTGTCTCAAAAGATTCTTTAGAGATATCCCCCTTTCCTAATAAATTTAGCATGTCTAAACAATCGTCCCTGATTCCTCGAAGCAGGATTATCTTAAGCACATCTAGTCCCATATTCGTCTGTCCAGCTCTCTGCACATTGTACAGCAACCTCTCCACAAAGTCCTCCAAACTTTCATCCTCCTTCTGTACCATCTTGAATAACTCCTCCCTTTTGTCCCTGGTGTTACAATATTCTTGATATTTTTCCAGGAATACTTGCTTCATCTTATTCCAATTAGCAACAGTTCCTCCCCCAAGGCTCATGAACCATCGTAATGCATTGTCCTTCAGGGTGGCAGGAAAAATCTTCAACTTTTGAGCATCTGTAACATAATCATAGCTGCGACAGAGGATATCGAATTCAAACAGGAATTCGTCTGGATCCTCTGCCGCCCTGCCATGGAAGCGGGGTAACACCGACGGTGAAATGTTTTTCATAGGAGCTGTCCCCTCTAGCTGCTGTATTGGGAATTGCAATGTAGCCATAGTTTCTGGCAGGGAATTGTCTTCATGATGGTATTGTACCACTGCTTCTTCCTCTTCGTTCTCATGTCTATTATTCATCTTTTCTTCTGTATATTCTCCTTCGATTGTTCCTTCGTCCCTTACCTCAATTGTAACAGCTGCGTATTCTTCGGTCGTAACAGCTGCGTATTCTTCAGTTGTAACAGCTGCGTATTCTTCAGTTGTAACAGCTGCGTATTCTTCAGTTGTAACAGCTGGATCAGCTGTTCCTTCTTTAGCAGGAGTATATGCAGGAATCACAGCTGCTCCTGTATCTTCCACTGTAGATCCTGATGCTGGCGCTCCAGGATCAGCAGGGCCTCTTTTGATAGGAATCTCCCGTTGACGAGATCTGACAGCTGAATCCGTTTTGTCAACAAGGTCGTCGATGAATGTTCTTCTGCCCAGCGGTGGACCTCGACCACGACCCGAACCACCTGCACTGTTAGTAATTTGTGGAGTTTTGGGGGTTGGGAGGTGATCGCGTTTTACCCTCCTCGTATTCATGCGAAGCAGATCATTTCAAAAACAACCCAAAAGACTGGCTAAAAGCAAATATCAAATACGACTAATGACTAGTGTTTAATTTTATGTCCAAAAAGTTTCACTTGCATCCTTTCATTTGGAATAGGAAGCCCTTCAATGGTGTCATTGGTACATTAAGGCTCATGACGAGCCAAACTGGATAGATTTTTGCCAACTCCTTTTGCAACAATTTGGTCCTGGTGCTTTTGATGACTTCAGAGGAGCACTCACTAAACTTCGCCAATTTGGAACTGTGAGAGAGTATCAGACAGAATTTGAGAAACTAGCTAATCACATAGAAGGATTGTCTGATGAATTCTACAGGAGTTGTTTTATCAGTGGTCTTAAGGATGAAACCCACTTAGAGGTTAAAATGTTCCGTCCCAACACAATGATGGAAGTCCTAGGATTGGCTAAGTTGGTCGAGGACAAGATGATAGCCCAATAATGCTCTAAATCCACTTTTGTTCCATTCAGAAATATGGTTTCCGAACGACCTCCCATCACACCAGCTCCTCGCACCACTCCTATCAAACATTTGTGTGAAGCAGAGATGCAGGCACGTAGAGAAAAAGGGCTTTGTTATAATTGTGATGAGAAATTCACTCGGGGACATAGATGTGTTGAGCAACAGCTCTATCTCTTAGATGTGGATTCTTCACCTGCCTCTGAACTTGGTGTAGAAGCTCCAGATACACTAGATGATCAGGTCGACATTCAACAACCACCCGTTGACCCTCTATCTCCGGATGACCACCCAAAGATATCTCTCCATGCTTTAGCCAGAGTCACCACCCCACAAACAATGCGGGTCAGGGGTTACTTCAAGAAGACCCCTCTTACAATACTCATTGATTCTTGTAGCACTCATAAGTTCATTGACCATCGGATCGCCAAACAGGCTGATTGCTTTGTCCATCCTTGCTCCAATGTTGAAGTCATGATTGCCAATGGGGGCACCTTACCTTGTAAGGGGAAGTGTCACAATGTGCATATCTCTCTGGAATATTATAACCTTGCTCTGACATGTTTTCCTTGTCCTTAGGCGGATGTGATGTGGTTTTGGGCATTCAATGGTTACACACACTTGGCCCGATCTTATGGGATTTTGCTGAACTTTGGATGCAGTTTTCAGTCAATGGGAAACAACACAAATTTACAGGCTTACAACTAGGGTCTCTCCGCATCATTAGTTCACATCACCTGGAAAATATACTTAAGAATAATTCACATGGTGTCATCGCTTAGCTCCATTCCATTCAGATGCAACCATCAACTGTCTCTACTACTTCCTGGGATAGATATGCACGTGTCTTTGCTGAACCAGTGGGCTTGCTGGCTTCAAGAGACCTTTTCGGTAAGAATTTAGCTACATCTACATCTGAGAAGGAAATGATGGCTATTTTGCATGCATTACAGTAGTGGCATCCATACCTAGTAGGGAATTATTTCTGCATCAAGACTGCTCACCAGAGTCTGGAACATTTCCTGGAACAATGGGTCTCCTCCCCAGCACACCTCAAATGGGTTATCCAACTCATGGGTTATGCCTATGTGATCACTTACAAGAAGGGTAAGGAAAATCTGGTGGCGGATGCTCCTTCTCACACATTTGATGACCTAGTTTCTCTTACATCTATTTCTCTACTTGTTCCAAATTGGTTGCAATCTGTTCGACATGGATATGTCTTCTATGAACTCCATGCTTCTCCATCGATAGGGCACTCTGGGTTCCTCAAAACGTATGATCGGGCATGATGTAACTTCTTTTACCACATCTAAAATGACACCATATGAAGCAATCTATGGACAAGCACCACCAATTCTTCTTCCATACACCCTCAATAGTTCCCCAGTTCAGGCAATTGACCCGGTTCTTCGAAACTACGATCAAATTCTTCTCATTTTGCAGGACAATATTCACATGGATAGAATTCGAATGAAACAATAAGCCGATAAACACCGTTCTTAGCGCACTTTTCAAGCAGGTGATATGGTTCTTCTTCGTCTCTAGCCTTCCAAGAAATCCTCGCTAAAACTCAAAAGGTGTTAACTTCTCTCTCAATCTATCATAGAGGTATTAATTCAGTGGCACAGAATGCAACCCGAGGATGGTACGGGGGAACCACTCCTTCAAATTCTGCATCAATTTCCACATCTAAAGCTTTGAGGACAAATCTTTTTTTAAGGAGAGGGGATGTTAGGAACCCGTGTCAACACTTCTCTTTATTTTGTTAGTATATTGTTGTTGGACACATATGCTTTGTAAGTCATCCCGCAGTATTTGTTGATCCATAGTTTGTATTAGCCCATGGTATTGACCCATAGTATTGGACGCATATGCTTTGTAAGTCATCCCGTAGTATTATTTGTTCCATGGTATTGACACATAGTATTGGGCATAGACTTAATATATAAGTGTGTGTTGAGGCCAATGAAGGAATCGTGAAGTTATTTGTATTGAGCTTGCTCAAAGGAGGTTGCCCCCTCGAAGTGGACTGTGATCAATAAAATATTATGTAATCTCATATATTGTGCATTTGATCAATTAATTGTTGCAGGTTCCTCACAGATTTAGCTTGTAAATAAACTAGATTTAGAAAGATGTGCTTTTGAGTTACCTTGATGACTTAAAATGGTGAGTATGATGTAATTTGAGTTATTATTTCAAATGGTTAGGCTATAGAAGGGTGAAGATCCATACATAGGATTTGTTTTGGATTAAACAATGAAATGTCTTGGTAGAGAGTTATATCATCAAGTTCCATAGTATGAGTTCATGGCTGTTCTAGTATATTTGAATAGAAATTTATATTTATGTATGCCTTGAAGAAAGAAGCATTGAAGTCATTAGGAAATTTGATAACATTATTTTTTTAGTAGCAAAGATGTTATGTAAAATGCTACTTGTATTAAGCATGTATTAAGTGTAATATTTTTTTTAAATATTTCCAAATGTTTGAATATTTGGGTTTGTTACATCAATGCCAAGGTTGGAAGGTATTCAAGCTCGCAGCACCCACTTATCCCCAACTCTTTAAGCCTTTCCAGATCGAAAACCCATGATAAGTTTTTGACTCTCTGTTTTGTGCCCATGGCGGGGAATGTATGTAAGGCACCAAATTAGGATTGTGGCACAAAAACTCAATACTTCTCAAATTTGGTCAAACAATGGTTAAGGAGACTAGAATTGCTCAGGATGAGATAGAATAAAGAATATGGAAGGATGGAAGGTTGTTGAAGACATTAGAGAGGCTCATTAAAATTCATTTACAGTCACTGCATCATAAAATATCATTTCAGAAAGTTATATGAAGATCCGGACAAGTCTCATAACAAAACTAGTAAAATTGCATTTAAGGACATCTCAACTAGTTTGAATTCTGGATTCCCAAACAGTTCTCAAAAGCTCACAGTTTTCTGAAACAGGGGATGGATCATGAAATATGACATGTTATCTAACTACAAAAACAAGAATGACTTCATTTGGACTTATACTCATTGACTTATGAATCATACACTGAAAGATAGTCAAAATCTAGCTAAATCTAGAAGGGATAAAGAAAATGGAGAAGAAATCAGAGTTCTGTAATTTGTATTGAATGGAATGATATCATAAAATTACATCCTATTTTATTACATCAGAAATAGGCCAAGATGCCTCTCAGTAGTGATAGAAAGATCTCTCTTCTACGCAAGAAACTAGCTGTAGAAGCTCAAGAAGGCTAGAAGATTCAATCTCTGAACTTGGTGATGATGCTTATGAAATTCCAATTCAAACTGATAATATTAAGTACCTGCAAATAAAATTAGTGATGATGGCTGAATACCATCATCCTCTCACAAAAAGCTAGGGCACATCTCCCATGCTTGACTAGGGGCACATCTCACAAGTCTCAGATGCACAAATGCATTCATAAAATTTCGCATACTAACAAAATATGTGAATGTAGTGCTCATGGAATTATTTATAGATGTTTCATGACTTGGAGAGCAAATATCCTTGAGTATTGCATATTCCTTGAGAGGACGAGGAAAGCTTGCTTTCCTTCCTTGCTTTGCTTTGGCTTTCCTTCTTTTTCCTCTTTTTTTGACTTTCATTCTTTTCTGAACTTTCATTCTTTCCAAACTTTCCTGCTTTTCCTGTTTTATCCTGCTTTCTGGATTTATGCTGCTTTTCCTGAAATATTCCTCTTTTCTCATTTTTGGCATCATTTTTGGACTCTAGTGCTTTACTTGACTTCTACCCCAAGTTACTTCTCCAACCTTATCCACTAATTCGACTTGGTGGGTCAATTTCTCCATTTATTCAGCATAACAATAAAATATTAATTGCACCAATAATATTAAATGCACCATAATTATTTATTTCAAGTAGGTAGCAAACTATCGATAAAATTAAATGCACACACCTAATTAATTAATTGCCTGGAATACAAAATTTAACCCCATGGTTATGCAACTGCCTCCTCAATCCAAGGGATTGGTTGGGTTAGGAACTTTTTCCAATGCTCAATTTTGTGGGGACATGACAATGTATCATCTCCCTCGCCATATACATCCATGATGCCCAAGTTTGTACCAATTTCCTTGGGACTATTTATTTTAGATGATAATTGTATTCTATACTATTTTCATATATTGTATCGATGAAATAATGAAGAATTAACTTGGGATCTCCCTCGCTAACACTGGCCCACTGAATTATAGTTTATTTTCATGTTAGGAAAACATAGAGTTCATGTACAACACTTGCATATGCATTGGAGGAAACTTCGATTGATAGAATTGTACATGTACCTGTAACTACACACTCTCCCTCTCCTCCTTTAATTATGATTGTGATTCTCTTGTTTCATTGGCAGGGTCACACTTATATGTGTGATTAGACATCCACTTGTAAGATCGTGGCCATTGTTGGTTTACCTTATGCACATTGGGAATTGCTTGCATAACTGAGTTTAAACTGAAGGCATATCCCAAATAAAATGCAATAAAGATACTCACAAGTTTAAACTTATACAATATGGATAGCTTTGAATAAAAAATAAAATCTCCACAACAAACAAACAAATTGTCGTCCATAAGATCTTTTAGTGTAGCCGGCTCCATCACGAACTAGCGTCATCTAGTTGTTCTAAAGTTCACGAAGGTAGACGATTTAGATGCTTAAACCATTGTTTCTCTTAAATAAAATGTTATAATCGTGTGTCACATCAGAATTCAACGAAATAGTTGTTTAAGTGTTTCATCTGCCATGTGATGGATCTACACTAGCATTGAGAAATTGAAGTAAAGCTCTATTCCTATTCTCTTGCCGACGCTCCAGGACAAACAACAATTAGCGTACATGGAAATGTCGATGTAGATGATGCATTGACATATAAGGATTTCGTCGAGTATATCTTGTGAAAAATTTCAAAATATATATACTGTCATTACATAGGAATATTTTTATATTGAGATTTTTAAAATTGTGCTCTATACAAAATTACTATCCCACAATAGTTGAGAGAAGATGTCCTCCACAACATAAACATATAAGATCCAATATGCCATAATCTTATTAACATAATGGTCAATTGCCTAGGGTGTAAGTATGTTGGTGTGAGGATGGTGTTGTACTCTTGTTATTTGGTCACTCAATGCGCAACTATCCTTTGTAGGCCTTTGAGTGGATGGGGAAACAATGATCTTAACCCCTAAATGAACTTTCTTAAGATTAAGTACCATGGAAGAGACCTATAAACCATGGCACAAGCCCTACATATGGAGGATTTAGCATTCAAGTTTAATATCAATGCCATTATCGGGTCTTGAGAATCATGGATAAGTCGTGGATCCTTAACCATAGCTGAGAGAGGGAAACAAGAGAATTTAGTGCTAAAAATTACTTCTCATGCTCAAGTAGCATGGACAAGTCCTTGAACCAACACATATGACCTATGTAGTGTATCATTCACCTCTAAGTGGGATATAGTTTCCATGACTAGGTTAGTTGTGAACCAATAATGGGTATGAAGGTATAAGCAAGGTCACATGAGGACAATAAGAGCCTTGTGCCCTTTAAATGAAGCTTCTTAGGTTCAAGAACCATGGACAACATCTACAACCAAGGAAGTTTCTCAAGCTATATAATGCCATAAATGCATCCTCAAACCACCTCACAAGAACCTTATAGGATTTCTTTGGCCTACTAGAGGGATACCGTACCATGATTAAACCACAAAACAAGCCCTAAATAAAAATGTGTCTCAATCTCATTTACAACTTAAAATATTTGTTTGATTTTGTAGTAGTTCATTTTCCTTTATAAACATAACATGTTACTATTTGAATTTTTATGGTATAGTTTTTTTTTTCATTTTTTTGAACTAAAATATGACTAAGAATTGTTGCAATTGCAAATATAAATTGAGATTGTATAATCCCCTTACTAAGGGTGTTGAATTCATTTATGTACTTAAAAACACAATTTGATGAAAGATTGTATTTTCTATGATAAGAAGAGGAAAAATTCCAAATCAAATAACTGTTCAAATAATTCATAAATTTTTAAAATGTTTTTCTAAGTTTTCACAAAACAATTGATTAAATTGATTTTTTTGGAAATTAAAAAAAAAAATCAATTTTTTAAACTCAAATCACCCCATATTTTAGTCAAGAGGTTATTGATGGGACATACATTCATGTACACAATAAAACTAAAAAGATTTAATATTAAATTTTTTAAAAATGTCATGTGGCTTTCACATGTCATTATTGACTCTTATTTACTAAAAATAGGTGGTTACCATTTTTCATGTGATGTTTTGATATTGATGTTGCAAATTCTATATATATTTATTTTAATGTTTTTATGATGACAATTGATGATGATGATGATAGTTATTAAGACCAAGTCAGACCTTAAACATGAGATGAGTCACTTGGTTTTCTCTAGAATTTTTTTCTATGTTCAAAAAGATTTAAGAGAAGCATTCCTAAATCACCATAGTTATGATGAGTTAAAATGTTAATAAGGTCAATATTGTGACAAACGTTTTTAAATTGTGCTTTAATGTGGGTATATGTAGGACATTCTATGAGAGAGTGATTTTCATCTTCAACCTTCTTTGTGTCACAAAGATAACAAATTATTTCATCCCACGTTGTTGTAGGAATTGTCCAATGCTCTATTTTACTATGGAGCCCCTGAGAATTTGTTTTTTTCTTTGCAATGTTGATTTTATTCTTTACGCTAGTTAAAATAGAGAGATAATTCTAATCTTCTAGATTAGGGTTGATCACCTCCTTATAATATCTTAATTTTCTATTATCCTCCAACTCTTTATTGCACCACATATTTTCTTCAAATTTAGATGTAATAATGCTTTTGATATTATCATCAATATTCTACAAAGTGACCTCTTCCTTGATTTCCCAATGGTTTAGCCAAGACCTGGCATCATTATGCCAACTTTGCTTCAAGTCAAAAGTGGTTTTGACAAAAATATTATTCAACAATCTTAGGAAGTCTCTTAACTAGCATGTTGTTTATCTTGTTTTTGTATATTAGGTACCTAGTCATAGCCATGCTCTCAATTGGGGAGAAACTCTCTAGAGATGTTGCAACCCCAAACTTCACAACCATATATTTATTTATTGATGTGATAAATTCTATAAAAGAAAAATATGTCTTTTATATTTTTATATTTAGTATTTTAATTTTTGTATCCAACTTATTTGTTTTCCAAAGTAGTTAATAAATAAAGAAATATATCAAGTTGAGAGAGATTCCATTAAACATTGAAAACCATTTTCATAAATATTTGATTGCATTTGAAAATTTATTTCTCCTATGTTCTATCTGATGATGATGCTGATGGTAGTTAATGTCCACTCAGGCCAACTTTGGTCTATCGAACCTTAAGATGATAGAAATGAATTATTTGATTTGTTGTATTTAATTTTATTCCTATGCTCAAAAAGCTTAGAAAGAAGCGTTCCTAGGTCACCATAGTTTTGACATGTTAGAAAGTTGGGAGGTATGTATTGTAGCAAAGATTATGAAATTGTGATCTAATGTGGGTGCACACAAGGCACTCTAATAGAAAGTGCCTTTCATTCTCAATGCTCATAGTCTCACAAAGATAGAAAATCCTTTTCACCCACGATGTTGTAGAAAATGTCCAAAGCTCTGTTTCACTATGAATCTCATAAGAGTTCAATCTTTTCTTGGCTATCTTAATTTTCTTCTCAAACCAGTTAAGACAAAGATACATGTTTGATATTCTAGATTAGGGTTAATGACCTCCTTATAGTACCTTAATTTTATTTTAACCTCTAATTCTTTCTCTTCCCACAATTTATCCTTAAACTTAGATGTAATGATGTTTTAATGTTATTGATATTTTGCAGGGTGGAATTTTTGCCAATCCCCCAATGGTTTTGACCAATACATGGTATCTTTATACTAGCCTCTCTTAAGATGCAGGTGGTCCTGACTCTATTTTAACACAATTTTAGGAAGTCTCTAGTCTCCCATGTTATATATCTTGTACCTATACATTAGATACCTAGTTAGAGCAATGCTCTCAATTGGGGGAAGGCCCATTCCTATAAGAAGAATAAGATACGGTTTATTGATTTTATTTTTGAGGATGTAAGTTATAAACTGATTCTAGATTTGTTCAATCTTTCTCCAGGATTCTCTAGTGATGTTGCAACCCCAAACTTCACAACCATACAAGATAACAGGAGTGATGAGAATTTAAAAAAAAACTTCTTTGTACCCCACATAACAAGATTTGTTTAACTTTACAATTGTTTTCAAGACAAAAATAATCATTCCACCCTCCATTAATCCTTTTATCAATTCTATAGTTCCAGTTGAGATCGTGATGGATATCAATTTTGAGATGTTTATAAGAAGCCACTTCCAACAAGTTGTTATTATCATAGACAAAGTTAATGTAGGTGACCTACTTGGACTTGATAATCACACCTTTTGTTTTGTCAGTGATAATAGTCATACCCATATTAGAGCATAAATCCTTGAGAGTTTTTAATTTCTTATCAAGATCAAAGGGACACCTTGTCATAAGAACAATATCAAACATTTGATTGCTAATTCAATAGGACTTAAAATTTGTGTGAATCTGTAATATATATATATATATATATGGAGTTAAAAATAAACATTTTTCCTTTTAATATATGTTACAAAATAATAATAAAGATATTCAAATTTAGAAAATATATTAATAAACTATTTTTAAGTTATCTTAACTTTGGAAATGGGTGTTCCTATGAAGATGGGAAACACTTTTTTGGCAAGTGGAGGGCACAAGTATGGAAAAAATGAGCTCAATCGAGCTTTTGTTAAGCCCTCAATCAATCTTTTAAAAGCTTGATCAAGGACTTAAGTAAGTGCTCGATCGAGCTATTTAAAAAATATTGATCGAGGGTTAATAAAACCCTTGATCAAGCTCTATAGCTCGATAAAGGGTTTTCTTAACCCTCGATCGAGCTTTTTTAAATAGCTCAATAGATCTATTGTCATTAGTGAAAAAAGATACATAGGAGTCTTTGAAAAGACTATAGAAAGTAAAAAAGTAGCTCGATTGAGATTTTAGCTTAACTGTAGATAAACCCTCGATCGTTCCATTTGAAAATGCGCTCAAAAGCTCGATCAAGAGTTTTTAAAACCTTGATCAAGGGCTTGAAAAATAGGATTTTAGCCTTATTTTTTACAAATTTAATTTTATTGGCCTCTTTGTGAGGCCTAAACCCAGTCCAGATATGCACCTTAGGTGGTGTACTTCATACCAATGGATTCGTCAATGAATCATCTATCCACTGGAATATAATTTACGTGTCTGGGTTCATATGATATTTTGTTTTTCAAACTTACACTTACAAAACCATGTCCACAACTTTGAATTAGTGCACAGAAAAATCAACAACATAAAAATTACACAACCAAAAAATTTCAAAAAATATATACACCCCATATCAACATGTCCTCTTCAAAACAGTATTATTTGTTTTTAAATTTTATAACCAATAAAAATAACTTTATGTGCACACACATGTCTACAAAATACAATTAAAATTTTCAATGGTTAGTTTCGAAAATTACTAAAAATATATAATTTTCCAACATAAATTTATAAAAAAAAATGTACACCCCATTGCATTTTGTGTAGATTATGTTCATATATTTTTTTTTCAAAAATTATGAATTTATCACTGAATTATTTTACGTGCACACAAGCAACTTGTTAACTTTTCTTAAAATTTGCAAAAACGAACCTATCGTTAAATACAGTTTTGGAATATTAAATAGCATACATATATTTAAATATAGGTGCAAAGACAACATAATTATCTACATTTGTCTTTTCCAGGTTGGAATTCACAAGGCATATATGAGTTTTGAGGACTTCAATTTAATAAATGAATAAAAAATTGAATTTTCATTGTTACTTTTGGCCAAAAAGTGTTACCCATCTTCATTGATTCACCCAATTATAAGTGTTAAGAAGGATCAAATCCATTTAAGTGGAATTAAGAGTCTTTACACTTCTAAAAACTTCACACTTTGATAAATTTGATCTATTTAGATCTTGGTAAATCTAGGGTAAGATGGATATAATTTGATAATATACGTGCATTATTATAATCGTAAATATTTTATTGTGGACAAAACTTGTAAATATTAGGATTTTTGTTGGTATATGTTGTGAAAACTTTCAAACTATATATAATGGGAATATGATGGGCATATTTTTATATTGAATATTTTTATAAGTGTGCCCTATGCAAAATTACTATCCCATATTAGTTGAGAGAAGAGGTCATGCACAATCTAAACATATAAGATCCAATATGCCATAATCTTATTAACACAATGGTCAATTGCTTAGGGTGTAAATATGTTGTTGTAAGGATGGTGTCAATACTATTGCTATTTAGTCACTCAATACAAAATTGAATAGGAAACCTTCTTGAACTAAAATTCCTCACACAATTCACATGTGCAATTTTTCTTTATAGGCCTTTGAGTGGGATATAGGTGTGCATTGGAGATGGGTATCAAGGGGAATGATCATGGTTGATGGGGAAAACAATGACCTTAATCCCTAATTAAAATTTATTAAGATTAAGCACCATGGAAGACACCTAGAAACCATGACGCAATCCCTACATAGGGAGGATTTAGCATTCAAGTTTAGTATCAGTTCCATTATGAGGTATTGGTCATCATGGATAAGTCATTGATCCTTGACTATAGTCGAGATAGGGAAACAAGAGGATTCAATGCTAAAATTTACTTCTCATGCTCAAGTAGCATGTAAAAGTCCTTAAAACAACACGTATGACCTATGTAGTGTATCATTCACCTCTAAGTGGGATATGGTTTCAATGAATAGGTTAGTTGTGAACCAATAATGGGTCTAAATGTATAAATAAGGTAACATGAGGAAAAAATGCCTTATTCCCTAAACGAAGCTTCTTAGGTTCAAGCACCATGAACAACACCTACAACTATTGAAGCTTCTCAAGCTATATAATTCCATGAATGCATCCTCAAAACACCTCAAAGGACCCTTATAGGGGATCTATGGCCTACTAGAGGGATACAAGCACCATGATTAAACCACAAAACACACCCTAAATAAGAATGTGTCTCAAGCTCAAAGAAATGATGGTTCTTGGGGATATGTTCATATTTCATTAACATTTGAGTGGCATATGGCCACCATGAACATGTTTTGTGTGGTGGAAATGGGTATTGAATCCTAAACATGGTTGGGGAGGGGAATAATGGGGTTTAAATCTTAAATGCAACTTTTCAACCTCAATTAATTCTATTTTTAGGAAATAAAATCAACTGGGCCTTAGGCCCCAAACAAAACTTCTTGGGCTTAATTTGTTATGCACCAAATTCCCAAAATAGCATAAAAATAGAAAGAAAGAGTAACCCAATTCCTTGAGAATGAAAAAAAAAAGAATCAGATGACTCTTTGAGGGGCAAACTCCTTTTACAATGTATCATATGCACAAGATGAGATGATATGATCCTAAAACTAGGTCCCCTTGGTATACATATAGGAGACAAAGGGTACGATTACAATTAAGGTCCTAGCCAACCATACACTTACAATTAAGATCCTAGTTGACTAATAAATTCAATAATAATATAATAATAGAGACATTTAATGTCACAATATATAGGGCTTAACATGCCCTTGCACTTGAAACAAGTGTTGTCCTCAACACTTGATTAAGTGTGGGTTTTTTTTGCATGAAGAACTCATCTTGCCATGCCACCTCTTCTATTCCTAATTTCTTCTAGTTGATGAGGTACCTAGTAATTTCTCGATTTCACAATTGTTGGATACATGTTTGAATGATTGTTTCAAGTTCTAGTATGATTTTTCCTTCTTCATCAACTTCTAAAAAAATAGTTTGAACTGTGATCTTGTCACCAATTAGATTTTCTAATAAAGAAACATGGAAGACTGGATGTACATGTGAAGATGCACAAAAACTCCATCTTGTAAGCCATACTTCTAATCCTTTGCAACACCTTATAGGGACCATAGTACTTGGGTGCTAATTTATTGTTATCCTTTTGTTGCTAGAGGGAAATTTGTTTGTATGGTTGTAGCCTAAAAGACTCAATCCCCCAAACAAATTTCACTTTAGTACGATGTTGATCCGATTGTTGTTATATCCTATTTTGTGTCATAGCCAAGTTGTCTTTCAATAGTTGGAGAACTTCTTGTTGGTGCTCCATGTGATCCTCCACTACTCGAAACTTAGCTTTATATTTCAAGGATGATGTTATGGATGTAGGTTGATATCCATAAAGTGTCATAAATGCTAACATTTTTTATGAAGTATGAGTGAACATGTTGTACCATCGTTCTATCCAAGGAAACCCCTTATGTGTTTGTTTATTAGATGTAAAGCAATGAAGATACCCTTCTGAATATTTTTTCACAATATTAGTTTACTCATTAGATTGAGGATGATAAGAGGAGCTGTGAGCCAATTGAGCTCCCAAACAAGAAATAAAATCCTTCCAAGAACTACCAATGAAAATTGGTTTCCTATAAATTAAAATAACCTTGGGGAATTCATGTAGCTTCTGAATTGTTTCCATGAATGTTGCATCTATTTTACTTTCTTTAAAAGAATTAGAAAGAGAGAAAAATTGAGCAGACTTTCTGAGTCAATCCACCACTACCATGATGACATTCTTTCCTTTAAAATTTGGTAGACTTGTGATAAAATCCATTAACACCTCTTCCCAACGTTCAAGCAGTATGGATAATGGATGTAGAAGACTTGTTGTTTTGATTTTCTATCCCTTCTATTTCCAAACCAAAGATTCTATCATAAAATTTTGGACATCATTTTTAAGACCTTAAAAAATTCCTTCTTGATATTGTGGTATGTTTTCAAGAACCTTGAATTTCCTCCTATAGGATAAGTGTGCAATTCAAAAAGCACCTTCTATTTGAGTTAGGAATTATTTTATAAATATAGGAAATATTTCTACCATAGTGAATCATTCTTCCACACAAATTTATATAATGCACTAGGGTCCTCTTGTAGTTGTTGAATTATCTAGCATCCCTTCTAATATTGCTTTCATTCTCTCTTTTATTCTTCCACTCAATCAAATTGTAGAATGGAAATAGCATAAAGTAAGCCCTCTACACCTTCTTCTTTCCATGAAATTACATCTCCCACCAAATTTTGTTTTCCTTTTTTGTAGATAATTTCAAAGTTATAAGATAGCATCTTTGTAACCCATTTTTGTTGCTCTTCTGAATATAATTATTGTTCCAAGAAGTATTTAAGGTTATGATTATATGTTCTTAGCTTTAAGTGTCTTCTTATTAGGTAAGGGAAGCATGTCTTAATTGCATGCATTATGTCCAACATTTCTTTTTTGTAAATTGGTTTGAGTAAGTTTTTTCCTTTAAGTTAGAAAATTTTGATTGTAACTGACCTTCCTATTTGCAGTGATATTGCACTAATTCCATTCCCTAAGTTATCACATTCCACAATTTTTTTTTGTGAATTCAAGCATGGATATTATAGGAGTTCTACACATAACTACTTGAAGTTTTCCAAAATAGTTGGTTTCTTCTTGAGTCCAAGAAAATCCCCCATTTTCGATAACACTATTAGAGGTGTTTCTATTTAACCATAATTCATGATGAAATTGCAATAATAGTCTATCAATCCTAAGAATCCTCTAATATTATTCGAGTTTTTGGGAGATAGTCATTCCATTATAGGTTTAATTTTTCTAGGGTCCAATTTGTTTCCTTTATGAGATACAATATGGCCCAAATATTCCACTTCCTGAACCCCAAAGGAAAACTTAGAAAGATTGGCATATAGTTGTTTCTCTTCAATAGTTTTAATACTATGTCAACATGTTATACATGCCATTCCCAAGATTTGTTTAGAGATTTGTATGTCATCAAAAAATACTAAAAAAAAAATTCCTAAGAAAGTGTTTAAAACTACAATGCATCGAGCTTTGAAATGTGGAAGTGCATTGGTAAGGAAAAAATGGAATCACCAAAAATTATAATGACCTTCTTGTGTTCTAAATGATATTTTTACAACCCCATATACCTTATTGAAGAAATAATGCAACCCCATCCTACTTTTATCTTAACAAACACGACATTCAGTGTTGGCAATATTACCAAGGTTGAAGATTGTCATTGATGGCAATCAATATGGCAAAGGTTGAAGATGTAGGAAGGTCGTTATTGATGGAAACTAAGTGATGGCATATGTTTTCATTGATGGAAATACAAAAGCATCATGATCATACAGAAGAGGAAATCAACAAACAAAGGCATGGTGGTAGCAAGCAGAACAACAAAGTTGATTGACAGCGCAACAAGCATGGTTGATGACATGGCAGCATTAAACAGGGCAGCAGCAATGGCAGAAGCAACTAGTCAAGACTAAATGATGATAGAACAACAAAAATTGGCATCACAGTGGTAGTATCCAGTGCAGATGATGTGGACGAGTGTGATGGCAGGAAGAAGCTGAGTTGGCAAACAATCGGACAATCAAAATGTTAATGCAGTGAGTCAAGCGATGAAGTGGCGGTCAATCAAATCCCTGTTAAACATTTGATGATTGAATGCTTGAGATCTCGTCGCGATGAAAAGCTTGTATCATACAGAAAGAGACATAGGAGGGAGTGGTTCGATTCCCCTGCAATCATAGCATTATAACACACTAAATTTCGCTCGGGAATTTTGATAAACACTTTGCGTGCATCTTCTATACTCCTACATTTCCTATACATGTCAACCAGGGCGCTCTCCACAAAGACATTGGAATCTGTATCACTCTTAACAGTCAAAGTATGAACCCGTTGTCCCTATGCAAGAGCCATTGTACCAGCACACACCTGGAGAACGCTGGTGAATGTAAATTTGTCTGTCCTAACATCTTCCCGTTGCGTTCTCCATGCGATTTTGATAACCTCAATACCATTCTCACTTTGGGTATAAGCTGAAACAACAATATTCCAAGACACAAGGCTTCGTTCAACTATTTTTTTCAAACACATCGCGGGCATTCATTACACATTGTCATCGCCCGTGGAAGTATATTGTACAGAAGTCAATCTTTATGAAGAGCGATATGCTTGTGCTTATGGGCTTTGGTCGTATGCGGTGTTAAAAGGAAAAAACAATGCCAAGAGCCGAGGGAGTGGAAATGCTTGCTGACAAAATCACATATACAGTGTCGATGCCATGGTTGTATGTTATCGTTGACCGAGATACAAGAATTGCTTAATTGATGTTTGTTGTGTTCGAGGCCATGGTAAGCGCGTGGGAGCCGAGTCACGATGTTGAGTCTAAGTGGTGGTATAAGAGATGGAACAGTCAACTGAACTTGAGCACCCTAATTGCAAAGTGGTTCCAACTTCCAAGCACCGAGGATTTTAAGCCATAGTGCAGGATTCAATTACCATATAAGAACTTCTTACAATTAGAAGGAGTAAGGCAATGGTAAGGTGTTTTGATGAAGGCGACGATGGAAGAAATGCATTTAATTAAATAATTGTAGAATCTCGAATTTGTGAAACCTTCAATCGTAAAGAACAAGACCGTGTCTTAAGAAATCGATCGCTGAATCTCCTTCTTCAGTAGCGGTTTTTAACTCAATAGTTGGGTGGTTGTTTCATTAATTTTTCAGACGGAGATTAAAATCAAATACAATATCATCTAATCCTAAGTGGAAATTTGTTCCATCGTATTTTCTATGGTTATGAGATATATTCTGGAAAATATTAAAAAGTTTGAATAAGAGACACGTTTGTACAAAGATACAATTAACTTTTTAACAAAAACATTGTTATAACTATAAAATAAAAATATATATATAGTCTATTTTTATTTTGTTTTGTTTATGAAAAGGCACCTCTTATCATAAGAGTGTGTGAGTCTAAAGACACACCATTTATGAAAAGGTATGATAAAGGAGTATATAAGCAATACTTTCATAAGATGAATTGTGTCTCTTATATATTTATGTTGAAATCCTAAGCAGAAGCAGAAGACAGACTAAGAGAAGTATGTCTTCTAAGTGTGTATTGAAGATCTGAAGCAAAGGTTAGTATGATTTGAAGATCAGAGTCAGATGCAGAAGAGAAGCAGTCCATGAAGATAATGAAGAAATCTAATTAAAGGGTGGAAGGGTGGAGCAAGGGAAGGTTGGTGCCTGCAAGTGGGAATAGGTTCTCCCATCAGTTGTAGCTAATAAATCCTAGGGTGGCAAGGTGGAGCTAGGGTAGGTTGGTGCCTGCAGAAGGGGAGTTGGTGCTTTCCTTGTTAGTTGTAGATGACTAAACAGGGGGTCGTAGCCTCCTACCAGTTGGTGCTGGTGAATGAGGGTGTGGGTGCATTCTAATCAGTTGGTACTGATCAAATTCTACTGTAAATTGTAAAAGAATTTTGCAGATTAATAGAAATGACTTTGTGGTTTTCCCTTTAGGGTTCCACGATAAATTGTTGTATCCATTTGTGTTTATTGATTATTGAATAACTGATATGTGTGCTTAAATATTTAATTGGAATTAAAAAGAAAAAGTTGACAATACTGATTCACCCCCCCTCTTAGTATTGCTGATATTCCATCATTCAGTTGCAAGATTTTCCTTAATAGGTGCAACCCCATTGCACTTGTTAGGCCTTATTTTTCAAGCGCATCATGGAAAAAGGATTGAAATTTGTGATGGACAGTGAAAACATTCTGAGGATCCCCATGAGCCTAGGAATACCTAACCTCAGCAATAAAAATGAAGAGTAAGGAGATATACCTAACCTATAACTCACAAAATTTAAATCTATCAGACTAAATGGAAAATATGTGTGCTTAAGTTTCAGGTCCCATGTACTCCTCCAATGATGAATAATGAAAATGACACCCAATTGTATGGGTCCAAACCTATTTGTAAAACTTGGGTCAAGTTTTATCCATCTCCGTACAACCTCATACAACTTAACACATTATATAACCTAACAAGAACTTTATTCTCAAAATGAGTACTATATCCATAAAACTCATATTTTTCCATCAAAAACACCAAAAACAACCATCAAATTGAAAAGTGGTGCTACTTGTAGCACCCCTTTTTTATTCGAGCATAAAATTGCAAATTTTTAAAAACCCCAGCTAGCCATGTCCACTTCCATGCCAATCAAAACCATAAATCATACCTAGAAACAAAAAATGGTCCTCCCAAAATCGCCCTAAATTTTTTTTCAAGGTTTAAATTACATGTTGTTTGAAACCATGACACCCCATTTTTCTTTATGGGGCTAAAATTACAACTTACACACACACACACACACACAATAAAAAAAGGGACAAAATTGATCAAAACATTTCTAAAATTTTGTAAGTTAGTACCTACAGGGATTTGAACTTGTGACCTTCCATTTACAGTTTCTCATCTCAATTACTCATTACCAATTGGTCTCACCTGTGGGATACTTTAATTTTAATGTTATATATATTTATTTTATTTTATTTTATTTTTATAACGTTTTTAAATTTTCTCTATTTTGTTTTACATTTTAATTTTTATAATGTTTTTAACTTTTTATATTTTACTTTATTTTAATTTTTTTATAATGTTTATATTTTATAATGTTATATATATACATACATATATTGGAGGTCACAAGTTCAAATATGGAGGGGGGGGTAGGGTATTTACACCAATGTAGACTTTAGAAGTTAAATCGTTGCGTAGAGGTGGGTCCCTTGTACCAAAAACAAGGGGGTTTCATACACCAAATTGGTGTCTCGCTTGGAGGTGACCTTAAAATAAATTATTATTATTATTATTATATTTTATAATGTCTTATTATTAGTATTATTATTATTTAAAATATTTTGAATATATTTGAAAGAAAATGTTTTTGTTGTTTTAGAAATTTGTTTTATTTTCAAAATTTTAGATTTTTTTTATAGTGATTTAAACAAATTAAATATTTTTCAAGTGATGGTTTCAAATGTTTGTAGTTTTAATCCGATCGAAGAAAGCAAAAAAACTGGTAGCATCTCTTTTCGATTCAGGATTTAATTTTAGTATTTGCATTGTAACAATGTGAGTTGTTAGGGACACATTTTCAAATGAGTTGTAATTATATTCCTGAAAAAAAAAATGGGAGTTCCATGGTGATTTTGAGTGATGTTAGGAGCATAATTTTAGGGTTTTGATTGTAGAGACTTTAGTTGATAAGGCCAAGGCTTCAAACAAGATGTAATTTTCACCTCAAATTAAAACGAGGATGATTATGGGAGAACCATTTTCCAACTCAAGAGACAATTTACAATTTTGATTGCAATGGTATCGACCATGGTCGACTAGGTTTTAAAAAAAAGGTTGTAATTTTAGCCCCCTCACCAAAAAAAGTGCTACTAGCAACACCACTTTTCGATTTGGGGCTTATTAAAGTTGTATTGGGGCTTGGGTTCTAAGTATGCTTACCTCCTATTTCATTTGAAATTTTTTTCCAAGTATGTATTAAAGTATGGTACATGGAACATAGTTAGCTCTTTGGCATATGCTAGTCTTGGAGATCTTATTTTAGTCTTTATAATATTAACTAGGCTAGGTATCCTTCGTGGATTTAATTTTGGGGACTTGCTGCTGATATGGATCCCTTTGAGTACCTTTTTGCTTAAAGGTTTTGTAATGTTTTGATCATTGCATGGTAGGTAGAATTATCTTTGTGCAAGCCCAAGGGCATGTGTCAAAGCGGATTTCAATAAAATGCCACCCCAACACATAAACAAATTAACTCACTATTGATGGCTTGCATTTAATAAATTTATTTATTTTAATCTTCCTAATGCTTGTTTTTCTTTTTAGGCATAGGATCGCGTGATTTGTGATTGCTTTGGCTTATGAAAAAAGATAAATCTAGAGATTTTTCATCAAGTTTTATAATATGTTACCTTTGTTTGGTGCACTGTTTGCACTATTAGAATCTTATTTCCATGTTCTTCTTGATTGCATAGCCAAAATTGTGTGATTGGGAACTTTTCTAGGAAGCCCCTTTTTCCTTTAATACATGTAATTTAGTCCTGTATTTTGTGTTATAAGTTGTTGGTACTATTGGATTTATTTCCAAATGTACTTTCTTTCTTTGACATTGTTTCCATGTGTATAGGTACATGTTCCGTCAAGATCACCTTGTTTCTCTACATGTGGGTCGTCATTATAGGTATTTATATTCAAACTGGCATATAGCGATTCCCCTCTACAAATACCTTATGCATTAAATATATATGATCATATTATTCATATAGGACCCCCCTTTGTTCAAGAATGTTGCATATCCCAACCACCAATGCATTTTCTCTTTATTGGTAGTAGAGACTTAACTGTATGGGTTATTAATACTAGTACCCTAGGCGCATTTTCATACCCATGCCACCATTTCCCCATAGGAAGGCAAGTCTATCTAGTTCGTGAACTTGAATTTTTCCTTATATGATTCTTCATTTTCACTCATTAGCCTAACCCCATAATCCTACATCTTAGCATGTTATTTTTCATTTTATATATCATAAGTCCACCACTTTATCCATGCTATAAAAGTTTCAGTATTTTGCCACCATTCATCCAACCTTTGGGATATTACCATTAGTCTCCTACCCTTGATCTCTTACATATGCTAAAATATGATTCATTTATACATTTTATTTCATATTGGACACTTATCTCCTTGTCACTCTCTTCTTCTCGAGTACTCGTTTACTCTAGGAACCATTTCAAAAGTGATCCTTAACACGATGGACAATGATCTCTTATGGAAACATCCCTAGTCACATTTGTTCATATCATTATGTGATGTGTCTCCGATTGAACCTTTCTGATATCAACCTCCACATAGTGTTGGCCTTAATTTCCTCCCATCCCTTCCCTAATTAATCCCATTATGGTTTTGTATCTTAGTCATCTCATTTATCCATCCATTGATATTATCATGAGTTATACGTATGCTTACAGGTCAACCATATTTTCATGCTCTAAACAAAGGAAGTATTGATTCCATCACTTTATGAAAATCCATTCCCCCTTGGTGTCCTAATCCCAGTTTCTCTCACATCCTTGGATCATTCAGTGGGCCTCCCTCTATCATCTTTAGCACCTATATTCTAGAGGGTAGGTCTAGAGGCATTTTGTACCTTGGTCCCATAACCACCATTGATAATTTACCTTGGACCAACTAAGAAAATACCTCATTCCCCCTTGGATTAGTGGGTTTTCACATTCTTAAATCAAGCTCATTATTGCATTGTTGAAATCATGTAGTGTGGTGGTTCCCTTATCTCCATTTGGTAAAAGACACTAATATTCATAGCACCCTCTATCTATTGATTCTATTATATAAGCCCTTTAGTTTCCAGCTTCCTTAGGGATTTAGTTGTTGTGATTTACCATCCTATCAGGATGCCATTTTTCCTACTCATGTGTTTCTTATCAGTTGTGGGTTGTGTTCCCTAAAAAACTAGCACTCTTCCATGATTGAAGATAAGTGGATCTAATTCAAGTATGTGGACCTAACTAGAGTATGTGGACCTAGTCAAAATATGTCGACCCAGTGCTATGATCGACCAATATTTAAGGAAGTACACTAAATTTCACCTCGATGTAACCCCATCCTCTTTAGACTCTTCTCCTTAGTCCATGGGAGGATCCTTGAATGATGTAAGGATAGTCTTGTAATAATGCAACAAAAGACAATTCTATCCCTACAAAACCTTCCCACCATCAGTAGACGAATGCAAAATGGATTCAATGACATATGTATGCAATAAAAGTTTAAATTTGGAAGGGTAGGAGCAATTAGGAATTTGTAACTCACTTCTGCAATTTTCTGCAGTAAAAACCAACAATATAAAAATGGATATATCTCTCAAATTAACCATCAAAATATTGCAAGTTTTACCTCCCAGTGACCAGCAAAGGAGGGTGCACCACTCCACCCTAGGGAACCCCTATTTTTATGGATAAAATATGTGATTTAGCATTGATTTATGCTATAGGTGTAAAAATTACCACAGTCAAAGGAAAAAAAAAATTCCTTTGCCTCAAACCCCCCTAGAGTCCTCCCAAATGACCTAAAATTTGATCAAAACATCCTCAAACTCCTAGGTTTTGACTTTTCCTTTTAAATGGACCTGAAATAAATCAATAATCATATCTAAAACAACCCCTGAGGACTCTCATCACCTAACCCTAGGATGATGATACCTCCTTTAGGGCACTTTTAACACATAAAATTGACCTTTTTGCAATATTTTCAACTTTGGGGTTTTTTTCAATATTTAATGTAAAATGGGAAATTTATTGCTGAAATTGAGTACTTCATATAATCATAATTAAAGTAATAAATGACACAAAATAAATGTTTTTGGATTTTTTTGCAAAAATATATAATTTTTGGGGTTTTTTACAATACATGATTTCTTTTTGGTAATTTTTAATAGTATATAGTACGGAAATTTGATATAAATATTCCAAGAGAAGATGAGGGAAATAAATACCTAAGTCTCTTCCCTTCAATGCCACTCAGGAATCGTTGATGGCGTTCCTCTCAAGAATTGGCAATCCTATTTTAATGAATTATGGCAAAACCAAGAAACCCTAAGTTGTGTTGGTCTTGACTTAGTTAGGGAAAAATAGGTTCCAAAGGCCTAAAAAGAGATATCTTATAGAGAGGGATGTCTCACTTACAAGACAAAAAAAAATTTGCATAAAAAACCATAATTTACTCTTACCTTAGATGTCTTTGATATAGCAAGAAAAAGAAAACCAGAGATCCTACCACAAATGAAGAAAAAGGGAGAAAGCGTGACCTCCTAAGAATCATTCTCATTAAAAAATCCTTGCAAAATTAAGTATCAACCTTCAATCATAAAAAACATACCACATTGAAGCCTCAATAATTCCAAGAAGAGAGTGCGCAATACTTTAACCCAAGTAGACAAGAAGAAATAAGAAAAGAACTTTATTTGATCCGAGGATCTTGAGTTAAAATGAAGAAGAGTTTCCTTATTTATATGCTTACTAGGCCAACTTAACATCCTTTACAACCCAACCCACCTAAAATATCTAAAATAAATTAAAATGATTTTTCAATGCGTTCTTAAGGTTTGTCACCCACAAGCCAGGGACTAAACCTCATACAACATAAAATAATGATAAAATGTGATGAAATATTGCAAATTGGATGAAATGTTGAGCATGGGAGGAGGGTTTCATGCCCCATCTAACCCAAACATTGTGATATTTCCCTAAACACCTCCTCCTTCAAGTGGTATGGCCTCTTCAAAGGATGCCATCATCATCAATTTGACTTGATTGAATCAAGAGGGTCAAGTGACATAATAAAAATAGGTCCAAGTGGATATAATGAGGTGTGTTAAAATAGGTATGGAAACCATTACACATGCAATCACCTTATTTAAAGCATAAACATGAATGTAGTTGGGATCCCCTAACCCATGTGTCCAAATGGATTCATCCCATACACCAACCTAGGGCACAAATGACCGAACATGACGAGGGACTTCCACCACATCAAGGGGTAGTCAGTTGTGCCACTTAGTAAACACTTCCTGGAATTGAAACCAAGAGGGCCTAACATGACAAGAGCATAGGTATGGAGCCCCACTAGACCAACACACTACACAAGTCAAGACCAAACTTGGGGGAAACTACACAAAGTTGGTTCCACTTTTTAAGGCCATTGTAGTTTTTTGAAATGCGAGTGAGTTGTAGAATTGAATAATGTGAGTGCATTATGTTTACTAGTCTTGGGGCTTCCCTCTACTTCACCTCCCCCCTCTCTCTCTCCTAACCCACCCTCTCTATATCTTCCTCTCTCCCTACCTCCCCCTCTCATTGTCTCTATGTCTATTTAGGTGTCTTTTTCTCTCCCTTCCTCCCTAACTCGCCCTCTCTATCTCGTCCTCTCTCCCTAAACCCCCCTTTGTATCTCCCTATATAGAGAGTAGATGAGATAGAGAGGGTGGGTTAGGGAGGGAGGGAGAGACAAAGACACATAAGCACATTTTTCTAAACCCCACGTTTCCCTAACCCCACTCCCTCTCTATAAACCCCCTCTCTCTTTCTACTCCTTTCCCTAACCCCCCTATATCTCTCCCTCTCTCCCAACCCCCTCCCTCTTCTTCTCTCCCTAACCCCCTCCTTTCTCTATCTCTCTAACCCCCCCCCCTCTATCTCTTCCTCCCTCCCTCCTCTTCCCCTAGGTCTCTCTCTATAACCCCACCCCCATCTTTCTCTATCCATAAACCTGCCCTCTCTATTACCTAAACCATAATCCCCTTCTCTCTCTCTCTCTCTCTCTCTCTCTCTCTCTCTCTCTCTCAACCCCCACATATATCTCTATATCCCTAACCACCCCCTCTCCCTCTAAAACCCACCACATTTCATCTCTCCAACACCACTCTCTCTTCCTCTCCACCCAACCCCCTCTCTCCCTAACCCTCCTCCCATACATATCTCTCTTCCTCTCCTCCCCCACTCTCTCTCTCCTTCTCCTCCCCCCCTCTCTCTCCAACACAACCTTTCCCTACACCTTTCCCTAACACCCACTCTCCCTCTATAACCCAAACCCCTCTCTCTATATATCCTCCTTTCCCTAAATCCTCCTCTATCTCTCCTACTCTCCCTAACCCGTCCTCTATCTCTCATACTCTCCCTAACCCTCCTCCCCTCTATCTCTCCATCTATCCCTAACCTCTCCCTTCTCTCTCTCCAACCCCACCTTTCCCTAACCTCCCCTCCACCTTTATAACTCCACCCCCTCTCTTTCTATATCTCCCCTAACCCATTATCTCTATATCTTAATCTATCCATAACCCCCCCTCTCTTTCTCTCTCTATCTATTTATGTGTCTTTTCCTCTCCCTCCCTCCCTAACCCACCCTCTCTATCTTGTTTTCTCTCCCTAACCCCCCTATGTCTCTCCCTCTATACAAATTGGATGAGATAGAGAGGGTGGGTTAGGGAGGTAAGGAGAGACAGAGACACACACAAATTTTTCCCTGAATCCCACATTTACATAACCCCCCATCCCTCTCTATAAACCCACCCCCCTCTCTCTTTCTCCTCCTTTCACTGACCCCCCTTGTATCTCTCACTCTCTCCCTCTCTACCAACCCCCCCTCTCTCTTCTGCTCTACCTAACCCCCCTCCTTTATCTATCTCTCTAGGTTATCCCCCCTCTCTCTCTCCCTCCATCCATCATGTTCCCCATCTCTCTCTCTCTCTTCCCCCCCATGATATCTATCCCTACTCACCCTCTCTCTCTATCCCTAACCCCCTCTCTCTTGCCATAAATCCTAAACCCCTTCTCTCTCTCTCTCTCTCTCTCTCTCTCTCTCTCTCTCTCTCTCTCTCTCTCTCTTAACCCCTCCATTTTATCTCTATATATAACCACCCCCTATCTCTCTCTCAACCCCCCACATCGCATCTTTGTCTCTCCAACCTCCCTCTCTCCCTATGCCCCCTCTCTTATCCTCCTCCCCACTCTCTTTCTATCCAACCCTACCTTTCCCTAACTCCCCCTCTACCTCTATAAACCCACCCCCTGTCTCTCTATCCTTAACCCCCTATTTCTTACCCTAAACCCTAACCCCATTATTTATCTCTCAAGCCCCCATCTCTCTTTATCCCTAACCACCCTCTCTCTCTCAACCTCCGACTCTCTCTTCCTATCCACCCAATCCCCCTCTCTCCCTCTTTCCCTAACCCTCCTCTCTCTCTCTCTCTCTCTCTCTCTCTCTCTCATTTTTATCGGTCTGTTTATGTGTCTCTATCTTTGCCTCCCTCTCTAAACTACCCTGTCTATCTCGTCCGCTCTCACTAACATCCCCTATGTATCTCCATCTATAGAGAGTGGATGAAATAGATAGGGTGGTTTAGGGAGGGATGGAGAAACAAATACACATAAACACATTTCCCTAACCTGGCCTCCCTCTATATAACGCCACCATCCCCCCTCTCTCTCTTTCCTCCTTTCCCTAAATTACCCCCCCCCCTCTCTCTAACCCCCCCTCTCTTTCTCTCTAACCCCCCTCTCTATTCCTCTCTCACTACCCCCCCCCCCTTATGTAACATTATAATGCATTTGTGTTATGTAATGCATATGCGTTATAATGCATATCATGTGTTATGTAACACACATGCATTATAATGATGCATATGCATTATGCATTATGTAATGCATATGCATCATTTTAAATTCAAAATCCAACCACCAAGAAATTATTCCGAACCTTTTTTACTAGTTTGGAATTAGGTTCAAACTAACGAACCTATTGTCTAGGACAAAATAAACCATGGCTATCAGGTTTGTTTCCAAAACTTTGTCAATTGCTCGGTTTCAATGGTGGTTTTAGCTATGCATAACATAATAACGTTTTTTGAAATTGAAGAATATTATAGAATAGACTCTCTCCTGATTTCAAATATATAATTTAAAAAAATGTTTTTATTTTTATTTTTTTTAAATATCAAGTGACACATGTCATGATTCCAATATATAATGCTCCATTGTGTATGCTATAACTTTTAACTAACTTCACTAATTTGCAAAAAAATTATATGGTGCACTAGAGGAAAGAGAGCTCTACAAACTGATATGAAAAATAATTAATTCCAATAATTTATGCCCTTAAAGTGTTGAACACACACAAGACGTCTTACATGTCTACAAATTTTTATTCAAAAATACTATCAATAAGTCAATAAAGTGTTGCACACGCACATACATATACCTTATAGTTGCGGCTGAAATTTTAAAAATCCACTTTTAGAAAAAAATGTTTTTAAACAATTATAGAAATAACCCATATTTTTAAAAAATATATTATGAAAGCTTATTCAATTTCCTATCTTCTTTCTTTTTACTTCATCTTAAAATTATTTTTGGAGGTACCTCTAATTTTTTCTTGAATTCAAAAGTTCTATATTTTTTTAGTTTTATGTGGCAACTTAGGTGTCTTTAAAGGAGTCCATGTTTGCGCATCAAGCCTTGTCCTTTCCATAGGAAAAAAGGACCCCTCTTGTGTGGCAATTTGGTATGGCACACTACAAAACATGTGGAAGGTAAAAGGTTGGACCACATTTATGTACTTGGATTGGTTCCCTCTTTGGTGCTCATGATGTATTATACCCAATAATTATTCATGTATAATTATCACACCCCTCTTGGTCTCAATCGCATATTGTATTGAAACATTGATGTGAGCATGGGGATGCCTTCCTCATTTCTATTTGAGATTATGTAAACCTAACCCCTCTGGTTGGTTTTCCTACAAGTATGGACACTATGGGATAGCTATGGAGGTAAGACTCTTTCTCTTTACTTGTACTTATTCCTTATCAAAGTGTTCATGGTCTCCTATGGATTTAAAGGTAAAGAAATCTATCATGTATTTCAGCCATATGATGAGAACCTAACCCTACACATCAAGGGGCATGTGTTAACAACCTAATTTTTCTCACCTAACTTGCTATGAGTAGCATCACCATTATACATCATGTCCAGTAGTTTTAGCCCCATTTCCTACATTTCCATGACAATATGACCTCGACAATGTGACACAAATCAAAGAGAAGTCAAAGTTTGACCCTAGTTATCATTGCACATATTTTCCTTTAGTTTTCACAACTATGTGTCACACTAAAATCGTTGAAATCCATGAAGGGATAACAAAACCATAATTTAGTTACTCGCAATTCTTGTGCACATACCAAAGAGGTGTAGTGGCTAAACGTGGACATTCCCTAATCATTATTGTTGAGAATAACAATTGATTTGGTTTCGAAAACCTATCTTCCAAACTAAATCATTAATGGAAAGGGATTATTCACATTGGATCTAGATCTCGATATTGTCTACATCATTTCTTATAAATTTACAACCCTCAAGATCACCATATCATATCCATATGTACATATTAAGGTTATGTTGTAGGATTTCCTATTAAAGTGAGAGAGAACCATTACAATTTTTTCCTTTCACCATTTGGAATCCAACCACCACATCACTTGGTTGGAAATTGTGCATAAAGGAGGATAAGAATCCTCCCTTGGGTGGTCCATTACCTTCTTTATCTCACCTACTTCTTTATATTAATAGAAATTACTATTCTTTACACATAATGCTTTGTCTTCCTTTTATCTAGTTTTCTCATTTACATTGAATGCATAATTAAATAATCTTATCTCTTTAGTTTACCTTTCCATTTCCATTTGATGTGGTACTTGATATTGTACACAACCCTCAAGTAAGTATATTTTGTACATGTTGATAAGAAATCGCCAACACCAAAAATGATAAGAAGTCTTAAAATACTAAGAATCAAGCCTCAATAATACCATGATTAACTTCTCCAAAGACTTAATGAATTATAAAAAATCAGTAAACCTTCATAGACCCTTTTAAAAACCATTAACAAAGTTAATTTATTATGGAACTTCCATTATCAACATGAATGCATGAACAATGCACATTAAATAATAAACATAACTATAAATATGTATGCCTATATGCAAGAAATGCCCAATCATGGCGCTTTCTCCTAAGTGGATAGTTTAACCTTCCAACATATTCACAGATAAGGAATGAAAAAATGACCAAGTATTTTTCATATTCATAAACAATAAATAAATCCTTGTCTATTATAAAAGATGATCCATGCGACTAGTTGTGCATGAGCAACTTTCCTTCAAATTCTAGGGATTCAATGTGGTTACCACCCACGTGTTAGACTTTGATACCACCAAGGTGAAGGAACCTAGTTCAATGGACCAAATCTATATCCTTAACCATCCTAATTGCACATAATGATCAACTAATTTCTCCTCTATGAACACTCTAGGAAATCCTATAATTATCATACTAGTTTATGAAACTCTTCCTCACTACTTCACATAGCACCAAAAAGGCATACTCCTTCAATACACCACAATCTCTCAAATCTCCCTCTCTCAAGGTGCTCTCCAAAGTGTGTAGAAAGGGTTGAATGTCTCACTACCTACGTTTTGGAAATTTGCAAGGAGAATTCTTTCACTACTACACGGAGGGACATTTTGAGACAATTAATTGAGACAAAAATATCCTATTGTCTCTAACTTGCCTCTTTCATCTTTTATTTAATTGAGGACCATTTCGAGACAATTATTTAAGACAAATATCATACAGTCTATAATTACTTGCGGCTTTCATATTTTATTTAATTTGTATTGTCTTTGTTTTAGCTTTTTGTAGGCAAGAAAATAAAATAAAAAAGATAGTGGGAAAAGGAAAGGGTTGCAAAATTTGGGGCAGGTCCCAAAGCTGTTTTTTCATCTCTGTTATGTATTTTTCAATTGGGGAGTTTTGCATGCAGGGCTTTGAGGCCTGTGAAATGGAGTTCATCTGTATGTTTCTTTGGACGCCCTCTGATGCAGAGGCTAACCCTTCCTTCTCGAGCATTGGCGTGGTTGGAAAGGGTGGTTCTGGCAAAACTTTGCTTCTCAACACACTTTTCAACAGTCAAAAGGTGAGAGATCTCTTTAGCGATATATTGGTTTATTTGTTTGGATGACTGTTTCTCAGAATCCTTCTATTCCAAGTATTCAGAATGAACTCAAAACAAAAATAGCCATGCAGACTATGAAGTTAGATCCCAATAGAAATATGCACATACCATTGAATCAGAGTCTGCAAGGATCACGGTGCGGAGTTGCTTGAAGAATTGTGTGTTCTCCGGGTAATCAACCTCTTCGACTCTAAAATTATTGTGAGCTCCAGAAATTACAGAGCACTATCTGTTTGTTTCTTTGGACGCCCTTTGATGCCATATCGATGGCATTCTCCTTTGATTTTCTTCCCTAGGACAAGATGGGGATGCAAAATTTGGGGCAAGTCCCAAAGCTATTTTCCCATCTCAGTTTTGTGTTTTTCGATTGAGGAGTTTAGCATGAGATTTGAGGCCTCTGAGGCCATGTTTATTTGTAGGTTTTTGTGGACGCCCTCTGATGTAAGATCGATGGCATTCTCCTTTGATTTTCTTCCGTAGGGATTCTATGGTTATATTTTGGGGAGGAAGCAGGGGTTTATGATATTGATCAGATGGGTGCCACAATTGAGCACTCTAGCACATCCTGCCGCCACTCTCTCTCTCTCCTGTTGTGGATGGAATGTTGTGTAGTGTTTTTCTCGAGATGACGAGTACATGGGTGTTCCAGTGATTTTTCTCAATTTCTCTTTCCGGAGTTTCAACTCAAGCTAAAGTTTGGGATCGATCTGATTCAGATAGACTGGAAGTGTCGTTCGATCATCAAGCAGATCTAATGGATACATTGATTCAGATAGATTGGAAGTGTCGTTCGATCATCAAGCAGATCCAATGGCTACATTTATTCATATGACTATTTTTATTACCATATAAATCTCTTTATTTTTATCACCATATGACTGTAATTTAGATTTGAGGGTTGAAGATTGCTTTGTATGTTAAATGTATATGTTTTTGTGTGCTCTGGTTTTGTGTTGGGGTTTGTGCTAAGGTATGTATTTTATTTTCTATTGTATTTGTGATTACTAAAAGAGAGAGAAGTCCTGAAGCTATGCACAAGTATTATATTTTGTTGTATTTGTGATTATTGAGATAGGAGAGGAGACTACTCGAGGAACACTCTGCACAAGTAATGGATTTTGGAGATGATGACGCTGTGCTTCTCCAAGTTTTTTTACCTTATCACCTGCTTCAACTGTGACAGTATCTGGAATCTGGACTAGGATCAAACTTACCAAGTAATGGCACTGCTAAACATTCTTTTAAATTTCAGGGAACCCAAAATTCTAAAATTTGACAGCTGTAATCTGAAATTTAGAAAATTAAGGCTCAATTTTTTTTTTAAAATCATGCTTAAAAATTCATTTGAATTCATTTTGTTTGATTATATATTTCATTCATTTAAAAAATTGAAATAACACTTAATTCCCTATACATCATATATTTGACTGTTTCCACTATGGATTGTAAGTAAAGGAATGTATTATGTCACATGGACTCTACAATATATCAATCTCTTTATGTTTAATATTGGATTTATTATTTTGGCTGGACACGTTTTGAAGGTATGTTAGTGATATTTCTTATTTGTTTATGTTATATTATATTTTAAAATTATATTTAAATATGATCAAAGATTAAAAAATAAGGAAAATTGGATTATCATTTTTATATTTGAATGGCTAAACCACACAAAAATCCTCCTTTGCCACTTTGTTTCAGGGAATATATATCACGTACAACAATGAAAGTCTTTTGAAGCTACCATATTGTACTTCAATGCCAGGATTGGCATGTTTTATTTTTGCGTTCAACATTCCTCATTTGTCAGCTCTCAGGTTTTGGCTAGGTATTTCAGCATTCCTAAGTCTGATCTACATCATAGTTTCTATTGTGTTATCTATAGAAGATGGTATGGCTCTCTCCATTTTATTTTCCATGCATGCTCATATTTTATAATTCATTCAGGACATCATTCCATTCCATTGTTGGGATATATCTCTTTGTATTTATTAATGAATTGCGTGTAATGTTGTTGTTTTTCTGTTATTATATTATGTTGAATATGCAGGTTATAATAGTCCAAGGAGAGATTATGGGATTTCCGGATCAATGACCACACAATTTTTTAATTCAATTGGCATTATAGCAGGTTTACATGTAATACAGGCATGCTTCCAGAAATATAGGTATTTTACTCGTACTCTCGTGTGTTCCTTAATTTTCTTCATTTGGTTTAGTTAATATATTAAGGAACTAACATATATTTATTATTTATATTTACCCATTTTACTAAGCTGGTTAAATGTGACCTCGGAACCTTGTTAAATGTAAACTCAAAGAAGATTAGTATGTTAAATGTGAGCTGAGAGAATCCTCTTTATCTGATCTATTAAACATAAATTAAAACACCTCTTTATCTGATCTATTAAACATAAATTAAAACATCTAAGACTGAAACGATTATATTAACTACCATAATTCATATTTATTTTGAATCGATTATGCACTTGTTTTTTGAAATTTTTATTTTTTTACCTTTTTACATGTTTCAATGAAGATGCAAAGTTATAAGGATGTACATAGGTGTTGTGCTTAACTTGTAGTCAGTGAACACGAATAGGTCACAAGTTCTATGAACAAGTTATTTGTTATTTGTTTTCCATGCTTAGTTGTAATTAGGACTATCTATGCCTCAACTACTTGTTACCTTCTTTAGTTATTCATGCATCACCTACACCTTAATCTTGGTAGCCTACAGTAAAACATCCCTATGAACATTCATAAAGCCCTTTTCTTATAATTCACTGCTGGAGTTATGCCCTATAAAGAGTTACACCCATGAGTGTAACGTACCCACCCATCCATTCAAGGCAAGGGAGGGAACATGATGCCAATCTATGGGGATTTTTAAACTAACTCAGCCCATTAATTTGATTCATATTCCAAATTACATTGATTGTTTATTATTTTTTGGGAACTGGCTATATTATTCCTTGGAATGTTACATTAATCTACCAAATTCCAAACACTATTGTGAAAATTATCTCTCAAAATATGTAGTATCCATATTTTCTTCATATATTGTGAAAATTATTCCCAAAATGAAATTATGTTTTCTAATAGTTCAGTCACTGTGATATCCTTTAACTGATGGGTTATTTATGATATGATCCCCTAATGGCATTATCGAGCATTCCACTAGTACCTTCAGAATTGATGTGGATAAAGGTATGTTTCTACTTGATCGTCTACTTGTACTTTACCATATTCCTAATGCTATGTAGCAGCTCTCTCTTTCCTAGCTTTCACCCTCTTCCGTCACCCTTTCTGACTCTTTTTCCTGTTTTATTTTCATTTGTATGTCTTTTATCTTGCAGCTCTCACAGAATCCTGGCACTCCCATTTTATGTTTGTAATTGATGATATTTTCTAATTCTATTGACATATTCTAACAGTCGCTTATGGACATTAATAATATTATCTTATCTAATTAATATGTTTATGCTTACTGAGAACTTGAGAACTTTGAACCATAAGTAGTTCTTGATCTCTTGAATATAACGCTTTATGTAGCATGTAGGAAAGGATAGCATGTGGCAAGTTTATTTTTCTTGGCATAAAGACATTTTGAGGCAATTTGTTTCAAAACATTTCTTATAAAATTGGTTTTTGAGAGAAGTGAGAACTTATTTCAGCCGTTTGATGATCATCCCTTTTAATGATTGATCTAAAGTAATGTTTCCAGCAATTTTGTAGAATCTAAGCTTGGGTATAAAAACAACATGGGTCATTCAGGAATATACCCTAGTTAACTTAATTCATGGTTTTGGGTTATATTTATATTTTGGAAGCAATCCGTCTAAGATAAAAATTTGACACTATAGCTTATTTCCCATAATCAAAGATCAAAGATATAAAGAAAGTTCAACTTATTTTTTCTCAGACATGAAATGAGTAATCAAATAGATTGCTTTGATTGTTGTATGTTATTTAGGCAATTCTTCCTCCTTTGTGATGCATCATTACATTCTCTATGCGCACCGACATTGTGTCTGTCAAATTGAATTATGATTTCCTTCACTTAAATGTGATCTACCCCAACGTGAAATCGACAAATCCATGATACCAAGCAATCCAATTTAAAGGAAGTATGAACAGAGTCTAAAAGTTTAGACTCTTTGCATTTATCATTAGCTGTCGCTTTTATGCTTTGTAAAACCTTCAAAAACACAGTGTAAAACCTTCATATGTGTTTCCCTTCTCAATTAAAAATATCGTGGAGGATAACAAGGAAGAAGCTATATGATACTAGTGATAGTACTGTTGTTGTGGCTAAGATGTTGCAGCTCATTTGATAAGGATGGGAATACTACTACTTGGATAAGCTATATTTTGGATGTAATATTTTTTGGTTCACATCCATTTAAATTGGATGTGATGTAGTGTTTAGATTTTCCATTCTCACAGAGAATTATGAAGAACATAAAGATGGGACAATCTTGAGAATTAAATATTAATATATTCAAATAGATATGAGTGTATAATGTATTAAAATGTTGAAATTTGATTTCATCTTTGTCATCTAAATAATAATATATTCAAATAGATATGAGTATATAATGTATTAAGATGCTGAAATTTGATTTCATCTTTGTCAACTTGAAATAAGAAGAACATAAATTTTTACAATTTAGTTGACACATTTTTTATTATTTACCAATGATGTTTATTACATAATTGAGGTGTAAAAATACATATGAAGTTGCAGGGATCTAGCTCAATGGTAGAGCATCTGCATAATGCAGAAGATTGGTGGTTCGATTCCACCATGCCCTATCATAAATATTTGCATTCTATCACTATTACATAGAGGAGGTATTAAGACAATATTTGTGTAAATTGTCTCAACTTAAGACAAAAAAAAATCTATGTATTGTATTAAATATTGTCTTTAAGCGAGTGTCTTAAATTATTGTCTTCAATTTAAGACAATAGTTTAAAACAATAATTTAAAACAATAGTTTAAGACACCCGCTTAAAGACAATATTTAAGACAATACACAATTTTTTTTTTGTCTTAAGTTGAGACAATTTACATAAATATTGTCTTAATACCCCCCTATGTGTAGTAGTGTTTGAACAACAATTACAAGGGTTTAGTATTCCTACATGGAAGGCCTCTATGACCTTGTATATCCTTTTATCACCATCCAAGATACACAAGTTTGTGGTTCGTGCTTTTATGCGTCTTCGTTTATATCCCTTTCATGTATGGCTCAAATGGATATGACGATGAGATAATGGAGTGGATTCTGATTGACACACTTTTGACAAGGTACTACATAGGGTTTTCACTCTTTCACATAATGATTTTACTTACCCCATTCCTCATAACTTCATGAAGAGAATTTTCCCACCAACCACTTACTTGCATTCAATTATGGGACAGAAGGGTGAATGAAGGTGGTTGGTGTCATTTAAAACATGTTGGAAAATAAATGAGTTTTAAGGAAATTGGAGTTGTCATAATAGAAGACACCTTTCCTTAAGTCGCCCCCCTTTCAACATCCCCTCTAATGCCAGCATAGCTCCTTCGATCATCTACACAACCAACTTGTATCATTTTATATTATATCTCACATGAATATATATATTAGCTTGAAGTTACCATGACAAGATTAAGTCATAATCCTTATAAAGTACATATATTTACATTATACATTCCTAATCAATTACTAATTAGCCTGTTCCATTAGCTTTGCACTAAGAATACATACTGATATATTTACTTCATTTACATAATCTAATTCAATACAAGCCATAAGTCAATTCAATCTTCCATTTTCCATGCTTGGTCATCAACATTAATTTGGTTTTAACCTATACTTTCATATACCTTCTCTCTCTCCCTCCCTTCCTCTCTCTCTCTATATATATTCTCCTAATTTTTTAATATAATACTTGTTGACAGCATAATGAATCTTCAAGAATCTTCAAGTGATTTGTTTATTTCATATATCTATATTGGAATATATCTTCTTTAGTAAAATATCTCAAATATTATCATAATTTCTCAACTTTCACATTTTTATACTTATATTTATTATTAATTTTTATATAGATAGTTTGTTTTTGTAATGTGGTTTGCTTAACCATAACTTCCACAAGAAGAATTCTAAGGGGCCTCACCGTGAGAGCACCCATGCTCGACTCCTATAGCTACCTTAGAGGGCTATTAACCTTAACTTGTGGGCTATATGTATTCACCAACCACAAATTAAGTAGTACAATCTTTTTTTCTTCTTTAAAGAATGCAATCTTAATTAATTAATCAATATCATTATTGAAAGATCTAATTTTATATCAAATTTGATTTTTCAAAATATCATTATTAAAAAATTCTTTTTTTATTAAAAAAATCCAAAATTATAAATAAATAAAATTAGAAAACAATTTTTAAGTGTTCACTCAATTATATAAACATTACAATATCCAAAATAAAAATGTGAATATAATACCAAAAATATAATAAAAGTAATGCACCAGACATGAATAAGTATTATAAACTAGACCAAAATGTATGATCAGGAAATATTCAGTTTTATAAAACATTCCAATATTTCATTAAAGATATGGATATAACACATAAATATATAATAATAAGCATGCATTAAACATTGATAAATCTTACAAACTATACCAGAATGTTTCATCAAAAATATTCATGTTGCCATAATAATTTATGATAAACTTTCAAAATCAACGAAAAATGGTATTTTTTACATGAACGTTACAATTACAATTGTTAATATCATTAACAGAGTTGATTGATTAATTTGTATGTGATTTCAAACACTGGATTAATTTGCATGTAATTTGAAGAAAATTCCAAGAACAGACTAATGTTATATTAATTCATTTTACAGAGAGTCACACTGGTAAATGAAAAACGAAGCACGTTTGTGTGTTCTCTAAATCCTGTTATTATTACAAGCAAATCTGGTTTTGAACCAGAAAATGAAATTAGGGTCTCTGTCCAATACCTGAAAACAACTAAAGAAAACGAAATAAGATAACCGATTTATTCTTTTACAGGGAGACCATCAAACTGCCTTGGATGGTCTATACGCTCTAAAGCAGAGCGCTTAAACGTACTACTCTCAAGCAATATTGGAGAGATCAATCGTGAGGCTTCTTTATGATCATTACAGCACACTTTGCATGGTGTGCACAATAGTCACTGACACTCCCTAGAAGTGTTCTGCAATCACAACGTCATGGTCAACCTAAAACACACAGATTATAAAACATCAAGAACAAAATGAACCATCCTCTTCAAATATTTCAAGAACAAACTAAATTACTTTTTCTTTTATAATATGTCACTTAACTAAAAATTATTGGTAGTTGAAGCATGAATAACAAGCAGTTAGTGCAGTTTAATGAGAAGAATGCAGGTTATAGTGGGCATAGAAAACTAGTTCCTTGAGACAACCATTTTAATTAATAAAAGGCCGGTGATAAGCAGGCAAGTGATAGGTATAGACAACTAGCAGTATTTAATTATTAATTAAAAGAAGGCAGGTGATAAACATAGACAACTACCCATATAAAATAAGTAACAAATAACTTGTGGATGACACTTAACTTGTGAAGTATTCAGATTCACTCATAACCCTACTAATTATTAAACATTCATTTTTCTAACATAATTACATTTTCTATACCACCACCCTATGTTGTAAAAGCCCTAGCCTTATTTTGATGGTGTTTGCATACAAACCTTTTGATAGTGCCATAACCATGGCTTCCAACGACGAGAAAATCAGCCTCCACCATCTTCACTGCTTCGCACAGTGCATCTCTCGCATCTCCTTTTACAATCTTCTCCTCCACTTTCGCCTGCAAAATGCAATGACCAGAACACCTTCAACTCTATATGCTCTTTTCGGTAATATTTTCCTCATAATAATCTTGCACTGTAATGATCACATACCCTCTTTGTGTTTTTTTCTTAAGAACCCATTAGAGTGATGCCTATGATCATTTCTGGATTCATTGTGTTAAAAGGAAATTTATTAACGTTTTATTTCTGGATTTATTGTGTTAAAGAGAAATTTATGAACGTTCATCACCAACATCGCATGGCAGGTCCAAAACTTGGATAAATTTCTCTTTTAACACATTGAATCCGGAAATGATCATAAACAAACCAACACTGTAAAAGCTTAAAAGAACACATTACAGTGATATAAAATGTACAGTGAACGCACCAGACTCCCGCTGTAGATATCTCTCGCCTTCTGCATAACAGACTCGTTAAGACGGTCTTGATATTTCTCCAGAGCTATTGCAACGTCCGGTGTGAGTACAAACCCTGCTCTCATCACAGTCATAAACCCATGAATATAATAATATGACTACAGAACCAAAATAATTATCCTGAGGTATTTAAATGAATGAGACAAGTTACATTACATTGGCCATTGAATTATCAGAACTCTGATTACTGTAGGGCGTTGAGGAATTTAGCCTTGTTGCCAATTCCCTATAGCTTCAAGAAGCATTTAAATGAATGAGCCAAGTTGTCATTGCATTGGGCATGGAGTCACCATAACTCTGCTTATTGTAGGGCCTATAGGGCAAATACTGATTACAAAAAAAGGTAATTTTAATTTTATAACGAACCAAATATAGGTATACCTAATTCGAAGATGGAGAGCTCACTTCAAAAAAATTGCAAAATCCAGTAGCTGTAAACCCTTTAAATATTTGATTGAAGGAAACATATTGGCTTGGGTGGAGGTAGTTCCAGATGTAGTCTAATGGAAGTAACTTGAGTAGTTGGGAATAATCATTGTTATCCTTCACGCCCACGCCCAAATTCAATCTTTGTGTCAATAATATGTTGAGCTCTTACAAAAGACCTAAAAAAATCTTCTCAGATCAATCTAACACAAATAAATAAACCAAAAACTATCCCATAAGCCAATCAGGTCTAATAGCTACCAGGGCCAGAAACATAGAAGAGTGTGAAATTAGAAGAATGGCAAACCGGCACAAGCAGCTGAATCCAGGAAAAGCTATAAACACACACAGGAATTGCTGTATTCACAAACATAATCATAAAATAACAAAAGAATTAGAACAACTCGTAACTTACCAGGACCTCCGAGTCCTTCATAACCTCCGGGAAGGCGTCTGGAGTGGCACAAAATGAGTGTGTCGGTGGAATCGAGACGAAGATAGTGAAGAGCCCACTTCAAGGCATACATGCTCTCTTCGCTTTCGTCCACTGCAACTATTATCCTTCTTCCCCTCGCGCCTCCGTCCACTGCAACCGTTATCCCACTCGCGCCTTCCATTCTGTTCTTCTTCTGATTCACTTGCCTAATTTGATCAGCGATGACAATACCAATAATGAAACTGGTGTGGTTATTTAAAACTTCTTGACAGACCACAGAAATCTGGAATCTTCAAGCAATTCCAGCGGCAGCTTTCCCTGAATCTCGCAGTTTTATCGGTGATAGGCATGCTCCGCCTGCTAATGCTGGTCAGTTCTCTTCAACAAACCTGTGACGTGGGGCTCGGATGTAAGGCATGCTTCGGGTGAATAAATTATTGTTGTCTGAGCAGGCAGTTGGACTAACTTTTTTCATTTAAAAGGCTAAGGTCGTGAGATATTTTGAAGATTTAGGGCGGTCAGATTTCTAATAATAATCTCAAACAATTTTTACAGGAGAATAAGTGGAAAATTTTAATAGATAAACAAAGACATCAAACAAAAGTTTCCTATAAAGATTACAACTACTCTCAAAAGTATTCATTTCTGAAGAAAAATTTCGAAAGTGGTTAATTTATTATTTTAAATTATCAAATTATATATATATATATATATATATATATATATATAATCTTAAGTTTTTCAATAAATTAGTGGTTTGATGCAATAGGTTTTATTTTCTAAAATTTGAATATGCGATCTTTTAACAAAAAAAATACAGATTATAAATTATTGTTTGGTTCCCATTATTTCCGTGATATAATTCTATTGTATAAATTTGGTCTCATAAATAAAGGGGTTTAATACTTCAATTTGGTGTTTAAATATAAATGTCCCTACTAGAATGAAATATGGTAAGAGGAATTTATCTACCAAAGAGATGCATTCTTGGATAAAGAAGTGGTGAAGATAAAAAACAAAGGCAAGGGTGGAAAAGACAAGAGAAAATAATATTTGGAAAACAAGAAAGTAGAAAAGGAAGCTAGGGAGAGACTAGTAGAAAAGGAATCCAAGATAAAGAGAAGAAACTAAAGAACTAAACGTCCAAGAAGAATTAAAGTAAAAATGAGAAGAAAATATTAGGCAAAAAGCAATGGAAAATAAAATAAACAAGAAACTAAGAGTAGTCTAAGAATCAAATGCATAAAGGAAAAGATAACAAGAAGAAACCAAAGCTTAGAAGAAATAAGAGGAATAATTAAAAGCAAGAGAGGATGCATAAAAGAATAGAAATGAGGATACTAGTAATATAGAGCACATGGACATAAGAACCTCCAACCTAGAAGGATCATTCAAGTCCTCGATGCAACTAGCATTGATGGCCATTACCTTGTTCACAATTTGGGTTTGGGATGGTTCACTGCCTCAAAAAATGAAGTGGTAATAGTCTTGAATTAATTTGTAAAATAACAAAAATAGATAAGTTGTAAGGAAAACGTAGAATAATCTTAAGTTGCAAGGGATCCCAGAGTTTACAACTACTACTAAGGCTACAATGATCACCCAAATAGAGTCCAACCCTATAATGGACACAACTTCTTTGAGATTTTCTTGCACCCACGAAACTGAATTTAACATAAAAAATAGATCAAGGATATGGAAGGCTACGAAAGAAGAATACTCAACCTAGAAGAAGAGGTGGCACATTACAAATAATATATGACCATCGTGGCTGATTTCAAGGCCTAAAATTTTGAAATACAAGATGAATTAAACAATACATAGAGATTGATGTACAATGAAATATACAAGGGTTTCATGGTTATGTTACCAAGTTCCTAACTTGTCTTAATGGAAATAATATAAAAAATAAAAGGGTGATATTGCATGGAGTTTGTTTCCCCTAAGGTATGCACTGGACTGCTACAGGGAAAATCTAGGGCATTTGAGTTCAAGTTTGGGTTGGAAATAAATTTTAGTTTTCTGAAGGTTGGATATTTTATTAGTCTTGAAAGGCTTGAAGAAAGAAATGAAAAATGACAGTAATATAACATACATCCAGAAGTTTTACAACACCAATATAAGTAAACTATTTGTTGACTTACTACTAACAGTTTAGCATATGAAAGATATACATTTATTCATTCATAAGATTCGCTCCATAACAAATTTATAATCTGAAGCGGTGAAAGAAACGGGATATCTTCAATTCAATGAACAATAAAGCTTAGAGTCGTTAAACTGAAAATAGACCATTATGCAGTGCATACAAACTTTCACTTTCAATTATAAATTAGTAGTAAAGTCAACAAGGGGCACGGACTATTCATTTGTAAAAGACTTATGAACATACATTTCTATTAGTGTACGAAATACTTACAATTTCTCCCAGCTCTATACAAGCCAATATGAAAAATTGAACCCCTTTTTTCCTTTCAGTCCCTCTACATATGCTTTCCCTTCATTCTTTAGGGTTTCAAAATTTCTTTCTTAACTAATAACTAACTTTCAAAATCAATACTAATAAGTTTGAAATCATATAAGTCTCGAGTCTTGACTTCAAAAATATTTAAATTGTTTAATAATAAATCTTAACACAACTTAACTATGTTTAACAAGTTTCTTTTAACCAATATACAATGTAAACTTAGATAAACTTAGGACATAGTAAAAATGACTATGCATACTTCACAACAGAAATTAAATTGGTCTTCGATCAGATGGAGATTGGATTCTAATATTATTGGCATCAAGGGCACGTTCATTGGGCGAAATCCTGAAAGATAGGATTTCAAAAGCCACCTGTGGCTCCCAAATTATGATATATGTGTAAAAATTGAGAGAGGTTTTCATAATTTGTCCCATTCCTTAACTGGGTTTTTAACCATTTCAAACGATACCTTATGGTTTTTTGTGAATCTGCTCCGAAAGATGATGACTAAAACAATCATCTACAGGCAGTTTCGTAGTGCAATTCTTCAGCAGTTTGGCAGCGCAACGAGCCTTTTAGTCTTATCACATTTTCATGCTTAGCTTAACCAAACTTAGGCTACTTGATCAAGAATCACACCTGCAAAAAATTTAAAATTCCACAAAAGAAACTATTTGTGCCACATCATCGCATTACAAACTAATAATTGAAATTTGAGAATAAAGAAGTCGAACAGCATAACATCATAGGGTAGAATGGAAAAAGATTGCTTTGATTGGATTGGACATGGGAATAACCATGAAGGAAAGGGAGTTGAATTAAAGGTTTCAGATTCAAAACATAGACAATATGGAGTGCATACCTAGGTACTAACACCGGCTCCTACTGGGGATAGTGACCTCCTTGTGAGGCACTAAGAATCGTAGTCCACATGCATTGATCTATCTTTATTTCTGAAGCCTGCAAGTTGTTTTACTTACTAAAAACAAAACTGAAAACAAACCATTCTACAACTGAAATTTGGGTATCCACAACTCTATACAATGCCTCATCCATTGGGTGATGGAGTCCTGCTTTATGCTAATCTACTACAAACTAAATCAAACTGAATGAAAACTGTTGAAAACAAATGCTCAAACATAGAGATTATTTATGTACAACACCTACTTTAAACAATTGAATCATCTTGGTTATGTATAGAAAAACTTCCAATGATACCAAGTGAGCATTTGATTGATGAAATGATCACACTGTTTGCAACCAAAAAAAAGAGTGTATAAACAGTGAACTCTTTGCAGCAGAAATTTATTAGGAAGTTTATACTTACTGCAGTGAATTGATAGCATATTTAAGGTTGTAACATGAGAAAAATTTACAATAGAAGACTCCATGTAAATAGATATTGGATCTTGGAAATCAATAGAAAACTCAAGCTGTTGTAGAAGACTAAATTGCTCTTCTATAATTTATATTCCATTGACAAGACTATGATCTTGCTGACCTCCTTGAAACAACTCATAAACATCATGGACTTCATAACAGTCAGGGGAAACAAAGAATTTTTGCAACATTTGACTATTTTCTTGAGCATAAAACTCATTTGCAGCATTCAAAATAGTAAGATTATCGCAACAACTAGAGGGAAACAATATACTCTCATCAATCTCGAGAGGAGAAACATCATGTTCAATAAAATCTTGTTTCTGTTGAATTTTTTTCATATATAACATCCTATTATTTAATACTATCATCAATAGTGTGATCTTCGATCATATTTGGAACAACTGTTGCATCAGAACCAAACTGCTAGACACCTTTGGGTCAATGACAAATGTGTCTACAGTGTTTTTATCAGATTCGTTGTAATAAGAATGACAATTTAAAAGAGAAAATTCATCACAACATTCTTCATAAAGATCCACTGAATACATCCCCTTACAATAAATATTGAATGCAACATGAAAATAGCGTAATGAGGCAATACTAGCAGAAAGGAGATATTTACACTACTCACAAGCATTCCCTTCCAAAGAGTATCTAAACATCTTCAACAAGATATCCTCATGAACAATACCAATTCTATGCATACACTCATGAAAGTCTAGCAAATGTTCAGCAGGAACTTCGTCATCTTCTCCTCTAAACCTCAGAAGAGAATTTTCTCATTCATCTTTACTAGGGACTAGATTGGGAAAACCAGGTATATGAAAGAAATAAAAAAATGCATACCTCACAACTAAAATAGCTTCCATTCTATTAGATTATTGTTGAGCCATTGGGGAAGGTAAAATTTGAACTTTGGACTGAGCAGGAAGGGATTGACCGGTTGGAGGAGTATATGATATGTAAATAGACTTCAAAGCTTCAGAGGAATTAAATTTTCCAACCTGCAATTCCTCCTTTACTTCTCTTGGGAATATAGGTTTTGCAAAAGGTTTGGACTCAACAATATCAAATTTGTGTTCAAATATTTGAAAATCAGGAAGGGAAATTGATGTAACCAACTTCTTATGTTCTTCCACCTGAGAACCAATATCATGAACTGAAGGATTTTTTTCTACGGAGACTGAAATATTTCTTGGTGTACCTGAGGATGATAACTGAAGTCTCCATTGAACTCTTGCTTCTTTGAGAATATTTTCAAGATCCAACTGAGCTGCAAAAAGAGGAGACAATTCTTTCTGTTGAATATTGGTCCTTCTGGAAGCCATAATTATCTTGTGAAATTGCCAGGTGAAGGTGCAGTCTGTAACTGTGTCTGATTTGTCCACCTCAAAGCTAGATCTGATCATCGAATTTTACCCAGGGAAGATAACTTCAATTCTTTGCTCCCCGAAAACAGCGTCAGAAAATGTTGTCCCTAAGGTCTGCATTGGACTTCTATAGGGAAAAGCTAGGGAATTTGAGTTCAAGTTTGGGTTGGAAACAAATTTTAGTTTTATGAAAGTTGGGTATTTTATTAGTCTTGAAAGGATTGAAGAAAAGAAATGAAAAATGGAAATAATATAACATACATCCAGAAGTTTTCTAACACCAATACAAGTAACTTATTTGGCTGACTTACTACTGACAATTTAACATATGAAAGATAGACATTTTTCATTCATAAGCTTCATTCCATAACAGTGTTATAATATGAAGTGGTGAAAGAAACATGTTATCTTCAATTCAATGAACAATAACGCTTAGAGTCGTTAAACTGAAAATAGACCATTATGCAGTGCATACAAACTTTCACTTTCAATTAGAAATTAGCAGTAAAGTCAACAAGGGGCACGAAGTTATCATTTGTAAAAGATTTATGAACATACATTTCTATTACTGTATGAAAGAACTTACAGTTTCTCCCAACTCTATACAGGCCAATATAAAAAATCGAACCCCTTTTTTCTTTCCAGTCCCTCTACATATACTTTCCCTTCATTCTCTAGGGTTTCAAAATAGCTTTCTTAACTAATAAATAACTTTCAAAATCAATACTAATAAGTTTGAAATCATATAAGTCTTGAGTCTTGACTTGAAAAATATTTAAATTGTTTAATAATAAATCTTAACAAAACTTAAGTACGTTTAACAAGTTTCTTTTAACCAATATACAAAGTAAACTTAGATAAACTTAGGACATAGTCAAAATGATTTTTTATGCTTCACAACAGAAATGAAATTGTTCTTTGATCAACTGGAGATTGGATTCTGATCTTATTGGAATCAAGGACACGTTCATTGGGAGAAATATTGAAAAATAGGATTTCAAAATCCACCTGGGGCTCCCAAATCGTGATAGATATGTAAACATTGAGAGAGGTTTTTGTAATTTCGCCCATTCATGAAGTGGGTTTTTAACCATTTCAAACAATCCCTTATGTTGTTGTGTGAATCTACTTTGGAATATGATGACTAAAACAATCGTCTACATGCAATTTCGTAGCGCAATTCTTTAGCAATTTGGCAGCGCAATGGGCCTTTTAGTCTTATCTCATGTTCATGCTTAGCTTAACCAAAGTTAGGCTATTTGATCAAGAATCACACCTGCAAAATTTTAAAAATACCACAAAAGAAACTATCTATGCCACCTCATCTCATTACAAACTAATAATTGAAATCTGAGAATAAAGAAGTTGAACAACACAACATCATAGCACAAAATGGAAAAATATTGCTTTGATTGGATTGGACATGGGAATAACCATGAAGGAAATGGAGTTGAATTAAAGGTTTTGGAGTCAAAATGTAGACAATATGGAGTGAAGGCCTAGGTACTAACAGAGTTCAAATAATCATGGACAAACTAAAGAAGTGAAAAATTGAAGAGAATCATCCAAACAAGGACCTCACCCAAATGAGAGAGAGGGAAAGAAAATGAAACTATGCTTCCCTAGAAAACTGTCAATAAGAAAGCACATTCTTGAAAAGATACAACACCAAACAAATTGATATATGCTAATGATTGCATCTCACTACTAAGAGAGTCATCAAACAATGCCATTTACCCCCACATGGGGAAATGAGCTCACCCAAGACAACAACTGATCTTTTGAAGGGCTTGGAGGAAAACATCAAGCATAAAAGGTTTCTATAGGAATAATCTCAATAATCTGTAAATAAATACCGAAGGAATATATTTCAACCCTTTCTAGAGACATCAATTCAATTAACTCATGCCTTGGCACACTAAAAAAGGCATGGGACCCATGCCAAAGGAATTAGTATCTTATGAAGTTTCCGTTGAGCAATTAATTTTTAGGTGCATATTAAGCATATAATCTCAGTATGAAGTAAGGGTAGCATATATGGATGATAAATCACATGGTTGACTATGAATCCAGATGAAAATACTTATGAATGTAAAATATTCATTTTTGGACAATAGATGAAAGAAAGAAACTCAAGAGTCACAAATTACTAAGAAGGAAGATCGAGATTCCATAAGGCAGTTATGGAAAAAATGTGATAAGTGTAATTGATAGGAAGGAAAGGGGGATTTTTGGCTACTAGAATTTGGTAAACTCAACTTTTATGAATTTTTAAGATGGACAACCCTTCAAGGTAAACTTATGGGAGAGCTTGAATTCTAATATAATGGGTTGTGAACTATTTATGTGTTTATTTCATAGTGGAATTATGGTAAGGCTATGCCATTTTTGTTATAGACTTTTCTATATGGAAATTTGCTTTCTTATTTTTCTTTTCTAAATTGTTTTCTTTGATATGGTGAATGTAATACTATGGATGGTAAATTAGTCATAGAATCCTCTTGAATTATTTCCCGTTCATATATATTTATGTCACTATCTCTTGAATACATTTTTTGTTCTAGAAGTGATTACAAGAATATATAAGTTAATGTTGGGTTCACTAGTTATATACATGCTCCTAGTTAGGATAGATAGAGTAGAAATACACCTTGTATGTATATTATTAGAACCATTACTACACTTTGCATCTCACTTTTTCCATTTCCATAATAAAATAGCAATGGTTGTCAACCAAAATCTAGATGGGTTCCCTATTTCAAACGGTGTGAGGTTTAATTAGGACTTCACATTCGGGAGAACCCCTACTATTGAGAAGGGAATTTTGCTCACATCAACACCTCCATAGTCTACTTAAGATCTAGATAATTAATGTATGTGCTCATTTTACTTGAATAAGGCCCATTAGTAGTGGATATTTATTTAATGTAAAAAGGTCCTATTTATTAAATAAGGCCTATAGGTAGTTGTATTCATTAATGATGGGACCACAAGTACTTAGGTTTTTGTTATTGAGATTCTTTTTAAAATTCTAGGAGGCTATGGAATGGTTTTTCAAGTACTATTGTAAGTGGAGATTTTCTTGGTGAAAGTTCACCCCACTTTAAGATACAAGTGAACATTGCATTATTTCTTTTGATTATCATAATGCAAGGGTATTTTTCACATATTTCATCTCATTTGTATCTTGTATCTATTTTTTTATTTATAATCTCTCTATAACTCATTAGTTTAAGTATTAAGTAATAGTACACTAAACTAGATGGGCTTGACCAACCTACACCTACTACAACTAGACTATGGAAACTCTTCTATTGTGATGTTTCCATAACTATGTCCTAAGATACAAATTGGTATATCTGCACTTAAGTTATGGAACCGACTTATCCAACACTAGGCATGCATCCAATCGTGCCCTTAAATAACTAAAAAATATTTTAACACTTAGACAAAATCCATCAATACCTAGCCATCCAAAATGATGCAATGAATAGTAACATTCAACCAAGTAAGACACTACAATGTAAATTATGGGTGGAACCCAAGATGGATGCATTAACCTATTAATATGAATAATGTTACAAGAATAAATAAGAGATTTTGTTCACTTCCTCTTACTCATTTTACAAATGTACAAATAACCCAAGGCACAACTACCTATTGCCATAATACTTGCACAATCTAACCCCAAAAGCATATGTGGATTTTCCTCTTGCAATTCCCCTTCCTCACTTACAATAGTCTCACTCTAGTTCTACCATGCCTTACACACTTACTAAGTTGTCTAAGTCCATTGTGCAAAATTTTTACGATTCAACAAATGTCCAAGTTGTTCATCATGCCAAAACCCAAACTTAGTGCCTCAATATTCCTTGTCCACTTGATGAATGAATGACTCATGTGCATGAATACCTTTTAACTTTCTTATGTCCTCTTTAAATAGGTGGAAGTTTCATTTTTGTGTCCTTATTCTAAGGTGCCTTTCATTATTCCCTGCACTCAAGAGGACCAAAACATGCAATATACTCCATCAATGCCCACCAAGTATTAAAATGCTCATCCCCTTGAATCTATATCCAAACTGGATTATGCACAAAATATCATGTTCCCAATGGTTTCAACCACCCCACTTGAACAATGCCTAAGGCTCTCCTTCCATCCCTTGTGTTTCACACTATATCAAGCCAATGTACAACTTTACAATGCATTCCAAATGAACTAGGCACTCCTACTCCTAGACAAAGGCATATGAGTCACAAAATTCCCATATTTTCATATCCTTTTTCACTTAGCTATATCCATGTTTTTTTCCACTTTATGCTTATATGTGGGATTAGCATCAAGGTTTTCTAATGCATTTCTTTAAGTATTTTATGTGAATTTATGATTAAATATTAGAAAAAGAACATACTTTCACTTATGTTTCAAAACTGGGTTAGGTTGTTGGTGATTGTAGTAACAAGCAGATCTTGCAAATATGCAAATCCGTGTTACAGGAACGGACAGTTCTTGTAACTGTGTGGTTTTTTACTTTTCTCCAAATCCATAAAACCAAATTCAAATTTTCTCTTCACCCATTGAATATTTTCTATGGATTTGGGATCATCGTTCAAATATCTTCGATATAGAAGAATCTTGGATCTCTTGATAATATTTGTTAGAAAAGATATTGGAGATATTATGACCTAACTTCTAGTTGTTTATTTTTAGCAAATGGTTGTAACCACATGAGAAGTATCTGGATTTTAATTTATTATTTGCTATTTTTGTTTCTAGGTAATTTCATGTATAAAAGAGAGTTTCTTCTCCATTCTATCGAAGGACTCTTAGAGCAAGAATCCAATTTATGATGGAATAAATCATATTTTATGAGATCTTGTTTTATTATATATTTTAGTTTTATAATTTTTGTAATTTAAAATTAGATTTATTTAGTTATTCTATAGGTTAGCATCAGCACTCTATGTAGAGTATGGGCTTGGTCTGGAAAGATATAGAGCTTCCACTTAATGGAATCTAGATTCAACAAGTCCCCCTTTGTAATCCATGTACTCTATGTTGGTGCTAGGCCTTCCCACTAGACCAGGTATCACTTGTGTTGGCCTTGTTGAGTATGAAGGGTATTCTTATCTGAAATATGTGCAATTTTCCCCTTTTTCTTGCTTGGAATGGCTTATTGCCAATCCACCTCCACCTCACTGTCGTCCCCATGGAAGATATATAAATCAGAAATGCTAAACACAAGGGAAATAACAAGATTAGCTCGTAAAATCGACCTTATATGCATTGTTGTTAATTTCCTTGAGAATATTGCAAGGACCAATTTTCTTATACTTCAATTTGTGGTAGGTTCCTCTTGGAAACCATTCTTTCCGTAAATAAACCATCACTAAATCACCTTCATTGAATACTTGATGTCATCGGTGATCATCTTTTATAATTTTGTTCTTCTCGTTACTGGCATATATCTTTTTTCTCACCTGTTGTTGAATGTGTTCTTCAAATGCTTCCCCATCATCATTGATTCTATCCCCAAGTAGTAGCTACACCAAATCTAGGACACCCATAAGATTTCTACCGTAAACCTAAAATGGAGATTTACCTATAGATATATTCATTGTAACTCTTTTGGCACTAAATAATGCCTCCAATGTTGCAATGCTTGCACAATTGCATAAAATTATACATAATATGTGGATTATTTCTTTCTTACCTCATTCAATGTTTCACTAAAAAATGCAATTGGTCTACCTACTTGGCTAAGTACAGCTTCAATGCCTACATGTGAGGCATCACAATCTACCTCAAACACTTTATCAAAATATGGTAAGGCTAATATAGGTGCCTCGGTTACCTTCTTCTTTAAAAAAAAAACACTTTCATTAGTTTCATTGGTCCACTTGAATGTCGTGCCTTTGGTGCAATATGTTATGGGTGCTAAAATACTACTAAATTTTCAAAAAAAAAAAAGTTAAAAGGTGACCAACCCATGAAATTTATTTACCTCTGATTTGCTCCTAAGACTAGGCCACTCCAAAAATGCTCTTACCTTTTGTGAATCCATCTTGACTCCTTCTGTTGAGATGACAAAATGATGAAATACCAAACTTTCTTAAAGGAACCTACATTTCTTCAGGTTTGCATAAAGTTGATGTTTTCTCAATGTATTCAATATAATATTTAAACACTGCAAGTGATCTTCTTTGTTGTTACTGAAAATTATAATGACATCAAAATAAATGAAAACAAACTTACCAATATAAGTTTGAAGCACAATATTCATCAACCGCATGAAGGTACTAGGTGCATTGGACAACCGATTGGCATCACCATCCATTCATATAGTCCATCCCTGGTCTTGAAGGTAGTTTTCCATTCATCCCCTTCGCAAATTCGGATCTGATGGTATCCACTTCGCAAATCAATTTCACTAACATACTGATCTCTAGATAGCACATCCATCATGTCGTCTAAGCACATTATAAGAAACCGATATTTGATAGTAATTTTAGTGGTTTCTCTGCTATCTGTGCACATCCTCCATGTATTATATTTTTTGGAGTCAACAATGTTGGTACAACATAGGGACTCATGCTTTCTCTTACCAGAACTTTCTTTATAGGCTTTGTTACTTGTTGATTAAGCTCTGCATGTTGTGTAGGACTTATCCTATAGGCTTCCTGATTAGGGAAAGACGATCATGGGATTAGATCAATGTGATGTTGAATATCCCCCTTTAATGGAAGACCATCGGGTAGCTCATTAGGGATAACATCAATATATTCTTCTAGTACCTTGGCCACATTAGTAGGTATTGATATGTCTTCCTCAGCTCCTTTTTTCACTATTAATGCATAGAAAAATCCTATTGCTTTCATTTCCTTAACAAACTCTCTTTCTAACAACATATTCTCAGCTTCCCTTCATCCTTAAGGGGCAATAAGACAACTTTTGATCTATCCTTCCAAAAGGTGTAGGTATTCTTTTCTCCATCATGCATGATTTTTCTGTCATATTGCCAAGGCCTCCCTAATAACAGATGACATGTGTCTATCGTAATGAAATCACACCATACTTCATCTTTATAAGTATTATTGATGGAAAACTTGATCAAACATATTTTATTAATGGTTCATTCCATTTTTCGAACCATACAATTTGGTAAGGGTGGGGATGTGTTTCACAACGTAATTTCAACTTATCTACCATCTATTTGGAAACCATATTGTCACAACTTCCACTATCAGCAATAAAATTGACATACCTTTTCCCCGAAAGTACACCTATTTGGAAAAATATTTGTATGAAACCACGAATCTTCATTGTTTCCACTCTGTCTTTGATTTTTTTCGGGAATCACCATTGAAATCCATATCATGAGATTCTCCCCCATATCGAGAGGGACTTTAGATCGAACTCCTTCTTCATTCTCAACTTGGACCAAGTTTAAACTAGGTTGTTATCCTTGCTTCAACTCTTGCATATTATAAATTGAGCACTCAAATTATTGATGACCCTCTACAATACACCTAAAACACATATAAGGTCTTCCTCTAGCACCACCATGACCTCTACCCCTCTAAAATCCTCTTCCTCGTAGTTGATTCAGGTTATATTTTCAAGGATCTTCTGCTTTCTGAGCTCCTTTCACCTATGCCATAGTTAAAACCACCCCATGAGACAGACAATATACCCCTCTTTGATCCTCAATTCCTTTGAGCAAATTGCCGGGTTTTTTTTCCTCATCCTTTAAGGATAATTGGTATGCCTCTTCCACGCTACGAATCCTATGGATGCTCAATTGATCTTGAATAGAAAATTTCAAGCAATTCACATACCTTGCATCCAGTTGCTCATAAGTTTCATGGTGATACACATGAATGGACAACCGATAAAACTTGTGTGTGAGTTCCTCCACAGTGGACAGGTTTTGCTTCAAATTGTGAAATCTACGAAAAAGGGTTTGTGCATAGTCTAGAGGCAAAAAAGTTCCCATAATTTTTTCTCCATCTTATTCCAGGTCTTAATTTTGTCTTTTCCTTATTTTGTTATTTCCTTCTGCACCTGATCCCACCAGATCATGGCGTGTCCCTTCAACTTGTTGTATGCAAATTTCACCTTCTTTTCCTTTGTCATAGGCTTCCATTCAAAAAATAAATTCATGGTGTTCAACCAATCTATTAACTCCTCTAGTTTAAGACTCCCCACATATTCTGAAACTTCCATTTTGATCCCATCATTTCTCCCTTCTATATCCATGTGCATCCTTTCTTCAAAATGCATGTGATCTAATTTTTCTTCTTTATATTCTATATGTTGATCCCCATCTCCTTGGTCTATATCCTGATCAGAATCTTCTCTTCATATTAGTCTCTGATTATCCAGCACATTTGTAAGATCCACTACTTGCCTTCAAAGGTTTTGCATATATCTACGCATCTGAGCAAGGCTTGCTATTCCCCTTCCTTTCCCAGCCATCTTCCTTCTTTGATACTAGATGATGTAGGCAATAAAATTTAACTCATTCATGATATCTAAAAACCAGGGAAACACATGAGAGTTGAAAAATAACAATCTTGTATTCCTTCTCCATCCTAACTATTACAATGAGGGTTCAACCCCTTATAACTACTATCTAAGATTTTTGAAAATTGCTAATTTTAGAAAATTCTCACATGACTCTAAAACTGACCACTAACTTAAAACTAACTAGAGTGACATTATTTGTCAACTCGCTTTCTTGATTAGGTGCATAAACTAACAGATAAATTATAATTACAAATTTTAAAAATCCCACAAAAACACTAAAACCCCAATTTGAGGTACTATATGAAGGAATTTGTCCCCAGAAAAGTGTTGAAAAAAGGTCCGATCAGAAGGATCTTATCGGTCACTGCAGTGAACTCTTCGAAACATAACTTCATGTTAAATTTGATCCCAAACAGATAAATGATTCAAAATTTATGACCCTCTGAAATCCCTGCATTATTATTATTTTTTTTCAATTTCATCCCACGGAAATGTCATGTTCCTTCCCTAGTGGCCTTGGTCAATACTTGGATCCTCCCATCCCTAGGGGTCTAGGAGGAATAATTAAATGAATAATAATTAAGATGGATAAATTTTGGCACAAAGAACTATAGTAATTGATAAATTTTAATATTCTGAGTTTTAATTATCTTTTGTAATAAATGCCTTATCATTATTAATTAAATTTTTGGAAAGCATTGATGTTAACATGGCTAGGAGGCCACATGAGGTCAATGTGGACCTCACCTACTCAAGTGGAAAAGTTAGAAACACCAATGAGTCAACTAAAATCAAGGTGGCGGCATAGGAAAGTAGAAATTGGCAAAAGCAAGAAAAAAACAGGCAAAAGCACAAAGCAGGAAAGTAAAAGAGAAGGAAAGTGTAGAAAGAAACCAGTTTGAAAAAGCAAGCAACATTCAGAAAAGCTGGGTAGGGCGCACTTTCTAAATCCACTTGAAAGGCACAAACTGGGAAAGTTCTGCAAAGCAGAAGGTTGCTAATTATATCAAGGAATGCGCCCTCTCCCATCACACGTGTGGATGGATTGTCAAGGAATCTACCTAATCTATAAAATAATTCTAAGTAACACCTCTCACATATTTTGGTTAATTAATTTTTGTCTTGAGAGCTCTTGCTACTCAGAGTTGAGTGATGTACCTCAACCATTACTTGGGAGATGAACCCCAAGGTATTTCATGTTCCAATATGCCCTTGATAAGATCCAAAGCCATGGGATGCTGATATATAGATCTACATCATCCAAGTCTTGAAGAATCTTAAGCTTCCAGAGAGTGATCCTCAGTCAGAGCGCCATTGGAGACAGTGTTGGAAGATTTCATCAGAAGGAGGCATTCCATTTCAGATAAGGAGATAAGTGCAACTTTGAAGGTTCATTGTTCCCATCATATATAGCCATAAGCCATGATTTCACTCTCCTATCAGTTCCAGTACATAAATTCATCTCCTTCTACTCTACACATACTTATTCTCTCAATATTGTAAGATTCTCTAGCATTGGAGATTCATTGAAGAACTAAATGTAATAATCTCTCTAGTCTCTGCTCAAGACCTCTGATGTCAACCTGCTCTTCTTCAATAACTTATATCATAACCTTTATTTACCCCAGAAGTGAAATTTTCTAGTCTCTAAGGAAATTTGGATCAAGAAAATAGAAGACTATCTCTTCATGCATCTTTTAGTGACTAATTTTACCATTTTTCCCACTAAGAAGTATGTATGAAATTATTTTCTGATTTGATGGTTGTTTGAGACTCCTGATACAATATTAAAGCATCTTAAACCTTTTTTCTGAGAATTCAAAGACACTTTAGCCTGTTTGGGAGAGTTTGGAAAACTGCTAGTTGAGCAGTCCTACTTAGTGCACTTGACCCTTTAGCTCCCAAATTCACCTAGATAATCCCAAATTCCTTGAAAATATTATCCATCATTCAATAGGGACTTTAATTCCTGACATACACCATTGTTTTCATTCAGGTGTAAACATCTGAGTCTAGTTTGCATATGATGGAGTGCCCAGAAAGCCTCAAAGTAGACTTCAACGATAGTTGTTGTTGAAATGTAAATGGCCCTAGTGATTTGTGCATAGGACTTGGAAGTTGGCCATGTTTCTGTCATATTGGATGTTTCACACATCCCCATACATTTTTCGGATCCTAAATATCCTAAATTGATAATCCCGGAGTCACCTAATTGTGCCCTAGACCAGTTCATTTCTAACTACTTTTGTTAACTAGTTTTTGCTAGCCAAAATTGTGTTGTTACATTTTAAATTTGGTATAAAATTGAATCCAACCTGATCAGGGATATTAAAGTGGTATCAGAGCATGGTCCTTTGAACCTTCTCTTGAAAATTTGTGATGAGTCCTAAGAGAGTTCCATTCCCCAAAGGAAAGAATCCTAAAGAACCTCCTTCTGAAGAAGAGGTGGAATCTACTCGAGGAAAGATGTAAGGAGGGATGGATATGTCTGACTTAGATGATAAGGAAGAGTTCATATTTTTTGTTCAAAGTATGTTAAAGGGGCTGCAAGACATCTCTCATAACATCATTCAATCTAGGAAAGACACCAAAAAATTATTGTCTAGGAAGCTAGGAAATAAAGATGGATAAGGGAGCAGCAGTGGCTCTCAAAATGAAGAAAAGAAGATTTTTGGTGGATCTATATTTTCAAAGACTGGCCCTCACAATAGGCCTAATGAATTCAAAGATGAATTCAAGAATCATCCTTGACATACCATGCCTAATTTCATTGAGGAACTTAAGGAAGATCATGAAGTGCAGACTAAATCAGTTGCTTCATGGGAGGAGCGGTATGTTGTATACCAAACCTTGAGTGAAGAATGCAGAAGGGCATTTCCTCTCAAAGACTTCTATGAAGCACAATATAGAAATAATCCAAAATGAGTTCATAGGAAGCCAACACCTAATTATGAACTAAGAAATTCCACTGGCAAGATCCAATTACCCTTATTTGATGGATCCTTAAAGTGCACTGCTAGCTCCTGGGTGCAGAAGCTAGGCACTTACTTTCAACTGAATCCCATGGTTGAGAGGGATGCCATCAGAATGGAAAATTTTCATTTGGAAGGAGAGGAAAATGACTAGTGGTTCCATGGCATGAGAACCTTGGGCCATGATCAAGTGACTTCCTATGAAGACTTCACTAGGATACTAGTGGAGAGGTTTGATAGAAGAGACCCTGAAATCTCTTTCAAGGAGTTGGCACATGTGAAGCAAACCGTAAATCTTGAAGCATACATCACCGAGTTCCAAAACATTGCAATAATGGTCACTGATATCTATGACATTCACTTGATCCTCATGCTCACGGAATGATTAGCAGAGCCATTGAAAGGACTGGTAAAGGCATACAGACCATCCACTTTACAAGAAGCAGTAAGCAGAACAAGGGATCTGCCAGATGCCATCCCAAGAACAAGGTATCCTCCAAAGTTTAATGTGCCTACAAAATTTCAGAATCAGAGACCAAATTTTAAGAATGTGTCTACCCCAAACAATAAAGAATACGCATACAGAGATCGGGATGAGTTAAGAAGAAAGAATACGCAAACTACATTGAGTTATTTTCAGAAAGTGAGGAGGAATAAGTTGAATAAGAAGCACCAGTAGATGATGGATATGAAATAGCAGGGGAAGAACATCCCCAACAGATAGAAAGAAAAATTGCAGTGTTAAGTGGAGTTCCCCACTTCCATACCTTGAGATTCAAGTGGGTTGTGTAAGGAAAAAAAGTGTCATTTTTGGGTGATGGGGGTGCCACCCACAATTTCATTGATGAAGCCATGGCAAAGATGATAAAGCTACCCACAGAAAAAATTTGAAGGCTTCATTGTCATCATTCCGGGCAACAACACTATGGAGTGTAACCGATGGATTCCAAAATTGCAAGTGATTGTGGGAGATTATACCGTGACTGACAACTTTTATGTTGTCAATGTGGATGATACCAATATGGTGTTGGGAGTGCAGTGGTTGTAATACATTTGGTAACATTCAGTGAATTACCAGATACCCCAAATAAGTTTCAAAGATGCTGAAGGGAAGCAAGTGGTTTTGAGGGGTGTCAACACCTACCCATAACAAGTAATTTCTGCAAACAGTATGAGGTCGGTACTGAGACATGGTGATATTGATTGGGATACTGAATGTTTCATTACCACTCAAGGAACATCTGGTGAGCTCCTAATATGGATGCCTAATGAGGGCAGCTATACCAAGAGCCTACTTTAAATGTCAACCCGGGGAACGTACAAACTTTAGAGGTGCATGAACTATCTATGCTCTTATAGGATAATCTCTGTCATAGTTGGATGTCAGTATCGATGTTCTAAAGGTTGTCTACTAAAGATGTAAACTGGTTATGCTACGGAATTAAAACTGGAAAGCAATAAATCTAATTAAAAGAATTAAAGTACCAAAAGTAGTAAATCTAATTAAAAGAATTAAAGTACCAAAAGCAGTAAATCTGTTCTAAGAAATAAAGCAGTAAATCTATTTTAAATAATTGAAATGTTGAAAGTGAAGGAGATGATCTTACGAAATTACTCAATGCGGAATGGTAAATCTAGAAAATGAAAATGTCATAACAGATCTATTCTAAGATTTGGGAAAACGAAGTTTGTAGTTACTTTATACCTAAAACTAGAATTCTAATCTAAACCATTTTAAATCCCAAAACTAATATTGAAGTGCAATCATTTCAAGCTATCCATCTACTACTCAAGAAATTGATCATGATGAGAAACAGTAAAAAACCTCAGATATAAACCATGATATTGAAAGCAAAGTTGATACACATGCAATCGTTGATTCAAATATGCGTTGAAAGAAAGAACCTACAGGACTACTGAAACTGTTCTACTGTACTACAGAATGTGTTATAAACTACTACATAAATAATAAATCATTCAAGCACTTCCATATGTAATAGAACTGTTCATCAATGTAAAATGCATAATTGAAAGAAATACCTGCAAATAGAAATATCCTGACCTACGTGTTGGAGGGGCCCTCCCCAAACCGTATGCAGGAGAGAATAAAGCTTAGAAACGCTGGCTGGAATTAATCATCAGTCGCTTATTAAAATGTAAAATCCATGTTAAAACAAAGGTCTACACTTCGCAATATTGATAGGGCAGAAATGTTAAAACAATGTTTTTCTCAAAAATAACAGCAGGGGCCTCTCGCTACCCGAGAGGTCCATATTTATATGATTTTAATGTTGATCCTAACTGATTGTCAAAATGCCGATTCTTCTTGAAAGTGGGAGTGCATCCTCTATAAATCAGGAAACAGGGCACCGAGCTTGGTGATCCTTTAGTCTTCTACACGTCCATCCTTTAATGACCCTGAACCTGCTCAATCACGCTTGGTTTCTATATAATTAGTTTATTTGATACGCATTCTAACATACAAGAATAATCATAAAAAACAATTTCATTAAATAATTAAAGTAAAACACTTTTCCCACAATTGAGTGTGTTTCTTTGTAATTGCTTGAGCTGGACTGTGGAAAAAGGGTTATCAAATACCTAAAAATTGGACCCATCATTCTCTCCCCTACTTGAAGGATTCACCCATCCTTGGGTGACTTATTCAATTCGTCGATGACCTCCCTGATATCCCATGCTACCACCTTAGGTGTCCCTGCCTGCCTGAGATATCCAAAATTCTGATCCTCCCTGGCCCATGCCTTCCTCTCTTCCTCTTCATTAATTTATTCTTTGAGGACTGGGGAAAGAAAGAATGGGGGATTCAACCTCATCCCGATCCACCTGCGTTGGTTTCTTGCTAGGGATTCTTTGTAGAGTGTGGTTTTGAAAAGAGCATCCTCATCTTGAGGGGAGAGTGGAGTTCTCTTCTTTTTAGATCGTTTGCCACCCTGCTCCACCTTTCCCTGATGGACTCATTAACTTCCTTTTGTGTGTTGCGGAGTGTAATGTCAAAATGAATCACCGCCTCCTGTTGTTTTGCGAGGAGAATGGGTATCAATTCCTCGTCCTGAGTAAGGATCCTGTGGTTATAGATTATTCCCTCAGGGTGAGTTGGATCTGGTCTGATCATTAATGGGATTTTCCATTTGGATGAAACATAGAGATGATAGTCCTAGGCTTGCTCAATTTCGTGGTTCATCCATAAACACAATTCCCTTAACTGGAAATCGCCCACATATGGGTTTGGTGACCAGTTGGGTGAGCCAGAAACTACGAAATTGTGCAAGAAGAACTCACTCAATTGGTCTTTCTCCGACTCTGTGGAGTTCAAAGATGCATGAATAAATTCTTTGGGAGCGCTTACCTCTATAGGGAGACCTTTCTTCAACCTCTGGAGCTGGAATTCGCCCCATTTCTCTTGTAAATGAACTGCATATACCGCCGACGGTGGTCTGAGGTCACGCAGTCTCTCATATATGCCGATAGTAGTGGCAAAAACATCCTTAAATTTGATAATCTCCTGGTCTTTCCTTGCTAATTCGTTCTGTGCTTCAGCCAAATTTTCTTGCAGCGCTAAATTCTTCTGCTGGGCCAGCCAGAGCTCTTCTGCATGATGCATCTTTAGGATTTGTGTCTTCTCAACTGAGAATGGGGGAGGTGTGGCCTGGCTTCCTGGCCCAATTCTTAATGTTGCCAACTCATTTCTGAGCCTTTCCAATTCTACTCATGCTTCAACAAGCTGGGAAACGACCTCGGGGTCTTCATTACGTTCTGGAGGGTTTTCCTGAAAGTTGCCTTGCTCCTGTAAGCTCTGCTCTTCTTCTTTATCCATTTCTTCTTCTGTATCCTGTTTTTCCTCTTCATTCCTTTCCTCTTCTTCATCCTCTTCTTATTTTTCTTCTTCGTCCTCTTCTTCATCTATAGTGGGATCCTTATGATCTATAAAAGGACCAATGTCATCATCAGACACATTGTTAATCAGGGGGCTGGGTTCCCTTTCTTTCTCCTTGGAGACTCGGATTTTAGATACCTGCATGAATCTCTTGCTACGCCTCTTCGACCCCTGACTACTGGTAGGGATATCTGGGTCTGATTTGGGGGAGTCCTCTTTGGAGTGTTTTATTTTGACCAAGGTGTTGGCCACACTGTCCAAGTCAATTTTTCTTTTTTCCCCTGATACAGAGGTGGTCTTACTTTTCGATTCGGGTGGCAAGGGTGTAGTCCTCATTCTCTGAACGTCCTCAGCAGACACCACGATGAATTCGTCCCAGGAGAGCTCTGGAATCTGAGCTTTTAGCTCCTCACCAACTATTAGTTTGATCAGCCCATGGTGGGCCAAAGCATCCTCTTTTCCCTTAGCCACCTTCCTGCTCATCTTTGCTAGGGATTGGAGCAGGTAAAATGGAATGCTAATATTGTTGTTTGATGAAATGTGACTTCTGTGCCTGAGAAGCTCTAAAATACGAAAATGGAAAATGGGAACATAGCTTAATCTTCCAGTGCATGTAATATACCTCAAGACAATTGCAGCCATTTCATCCCATGGTGTTGGCATGGAGGGTCTTTTGACTCCATTTTTGTCTTCATCATAAAACTATCCACGCTCAAAGAATGTTGCTTTTGTTGTGTGGTTTTCCTCCCGGTCATTGCTGCTCCAATGCAGGCCCATTGGAAGACCAGTGTGTTTGGCTATCATGTCCTCATCCACTTTTATGCGTAACCCCTTCACTCGGGTGACGTACTGTTCATCCTTAATATGCTTGAAGTTTCTTGTGAACTCCTGGGATACCCCTGTATGGTATCCTCTCAGTCCAAGGATAAATGGCATCCAACCTGAGTTACGAATGATCTGCAGGACTCTCGGGCTTTGATAAATGGCACTGTGATTTTTCGGTTCACTCTTTTTAAAACCCTTTGTCATTTTTCGAATCTTCTTTATAACCAGACAAACCAGGGCTTTTGGAATGCAGTTTTATACCTTTAACTTGGTCGGGCTCTTCCTACAGGATCAAGGAATACAATGGTGGCTGCTTCTCAGGAATTTCGGGTGGTTACTTATATGCAAAATCGTGGAATATTTTGCACCTTAATTCACTGCCTTTCTGCACCTATCCTTTCCATCATACCTGTACTTGCCACTTTTAATCCCCTATTTTTCATGATCGATCTCTTCCTTCTCATGATCGACCTCTATACTTCATGTGGTGAAGGTTGCGATCATGATTTGCTGAGGGTGACAGGACTTTGGTAGCAATCATGAGTTATGAAGGTCATTCCACCATGCCGCCAATTTGAAATGGAAGCTGTCCTCAGCTGATTAGAAACAAATGTATTGTGGGAAAATGCTTTACCTTAAGAATCAAATAAAATCGTTTTAGAGATTACCTTGGTATGTATGCGTACTTGCATTGATGATCTGCTGCGTTTTTCATGCATGGTGGATTCTGTAGTATATTTTGGTGGTGTCTGTAGTTAATTTCTGCATGTCAGTAGTTACATGCATAGGCTGCTTTTTCCGTTTTGCGCGTTCTGAATTTGCTGAATATGTGCTTTTGAAAATTGTGCCAATTGTTGATACGAATCAGGCGATCGTGCTTCATATTTGGATGATTGCATGGTTGGATGTGATTGGCTCCCTTGAATAACTTGAAGGCTCGCTTGAATATGTTTGAAAAAGGTTGGCATGGTGTGTCTTGAAGAATTCCGTAGTAGATGAAGACTGATTTCTCCATGTAGACATGGTTGGCTCGCTTGAATTGATTTCAGGGTCATTTGAATAAATGGCAGCCTCGCTTGATACATTTTGCAGGCTCGCTTGAATTGATGGAAGCCTCGCTTGAATCATTGTGCAGGCTCGCTTGAATAGGTTGATGCCCTGTAAATTTCCTGTTACCCCCTTTTTTTGTTTTGGTTTTTTTTTTTCTCTTTTTTCTATATATAGTTTCTCTTTTTTTTTCATGATATGTGTTGAAGTTTACTGATTTGCAGCATGCTCTATCAGCATTAATTGTTGCCGGTAGAGTACTTGTGTAAATTCTTCTTTGGACTTTGGTTTTTTGTAGAGTTTTAGGCGATGCCCATTCACTATCATGGGGAACTCATCATCATCAATTGTAATAATTCTCACAGCCCCATTGTCATAAATTTTCTGTATAGTGTAAGGTCCAAGCCATCTAGTGGTTAGCTTTCCTTTGAATGTGTGAAATCTAGAGTCGTAGAGTAGTACCCAATCACCTTCGTTGAATTTCTTATCCTTCAAATGTTGGTCATGCCATTTCTTTCTTTGTTGTTGGATGATTTCAGTATGTGTAAGTGCTTGTTGGTGGTGTTCATCCAGTTGATTTAGCTGTAGCATGCGTTCTTTTTTAATTTCTGATAGGTTCATATTTAGATCGGTTGCAATTCTTAATGTTTTTACTTCAAATTCGATTGGTAGCATGACCTTTTTCCCATAGACCAGTTCATAAGGTGTGAATCCTGTTGTTGTTTTCCATGTAGTATTGTAAGCCCAGACTACTTCACTAAGTCTGTCAGCCCAATCCCTTTTGTGAAGTTGGACAGTTTTTGTCAAGATTCTCTCTAATTCCCTATTGGTTACCTCAGCTTGACCATTTCCTTGAGGGTGGTAGGAGGATGATTGTATGTGCTTTACATTGTTTATTTTCATCAAGTTTTCAATGAAATTTGATGTGAATTGTGGCCCTTGATCAGAAACTACTTCTCTTGACACCCAAAATCTGTGAAAGATCTGCTCAGTAAAGAATTTGGCTACACTGGTTTCATTTGCAGCAGCCAGTGCTGCTACCTCTGTCCATTTTGTAAGGTAATCAGTGCATACAAGGATGTAGCTCTTCTAATTGGACTATGGGTTGAATGGGCCAACAAAATCGAATCCCCACTTATCGAATGCCTCTAAAGAGATTTGTGGATGTAGTGGCATTTCTTGTTTTTGTGTTGGTTTTCCCATTCTCTAGCAATCGTCGCAATGGGACACATACTCATAGGCATCTCTGTGGAGTGTTGGCCAATAATACCCTGTTTGCAAGATCTTGTAGGCTATCCTTTTTGTAGTGTAGTGTCCTCCACAGGGTTCATTGTGGGTGGCATGCATTATGTCAGGTACCTCATCTTCCCTAATGCACCTTCTAAGTACTTGATCTAGTCCTTGTTTAAAAAGCATGCCCTCTATCCATGTATATGTGGCACTTTGTCTTATTACTTTTTCCCTTTCTTTATATCTGTAATGTTCTGGAAACTTCCCAGATACCAAATAGTTTGTTATGTCAGCAAACCATGGGCTTTTTATTGATATGGCAAAAAGGTGCTCATCGGGGAAGTTATCTTGAACCAATTCATTATCTTTCCCATGTGTTATTCTTGACAAAAAGTCTGCTACGACATTATGCTTGCCTGGTTTATCTATTATAGTGATGTCGAATTCCTGTAGATGTAGCATCCATTGAATAATTCTTGCATTGGTATTAGGCTTGTTCATAAGATATCTGATCGCTAAGTGGTCAGTATGGATAAAACTTTGGTATCCTGTAATGTAATGCCTGAATTTATTGATTGCATATATGACTGCCAGAAATTCCTTCTCTATGACTGTGTAGTTGAGTTCTGCCCCAGCCAAATTTTTGCTTATATAGTATATGGCATAGGGTTTCTTGTCTTGTTCTTGTCCAAGCACAGATCCGATGGCTTTATCTGATGCATCGGTGTGAATGTGAAATGGAATTTTCCAGTTTGGTCCTTGAAGTATTGGTGCTGTGATGGTTTTCTGTTTAAGACTTTCAAATGCTGAAATGCAGTTGCTTGTCCATATGAACTCATTGTCTTTTGTGAGAAGTGCAAACATGGGAGCAGCAATTCTGCTATAATTCTCAATAAACCTTCTATAGTACCCTGTCTGTCCAAGGAAGCTTCTCACATCTCTTTGTTTGACAGGTGGGGGCAGTGTTCTAATTACTGAGACTTTGGCTTGATCCACCTCTATACCTCTCTGTGATATATGATGTCCTAGAACAATTCCTTCTTCCATTAACATCCTGCATTTGTCATTGCTTAGGCACAAGCTCATTTCAATACATTTCTTTAATACTAATTCAAGATTTTTCAATGCCCAGTCAAAGCTCTGTCCATAAGGTGTGAAATCATCCATGAAGACTTCCATTTTGTTATTCAGAAAATCAGAGAAAATACTCAGTATGGCTCTTTGAAATGTTGTTGGGGCGTTACATAGACCAAAGGGTAGGACCCTATAGGCGTAAGTTCCCCATGGGCATGTGAAGGTCGTCTTATCTTGATCATCTGGGTGTATTAAAATTTGATTGTACCCACTGAAACCATCTAAGGATGAGAAGTACTTGTTTCCAGATAATGTATCCAGCACCTGGTCTATAGATGGAAGTGGAAAATGATCTTTCTTTGTTGCTTTATTCAGCTCCCTGTAGTCCACACAAATTCTCCATTTGCCTCCTTTTTTGGGCACTATGACTAGTGGTGAGACCCACTCACTATCAGATATTGGATAGATGAACCCTGCATCTAATAAATTTTGTAATTCCACTTTGACTATGTCTTTTAGTGCAGGGTTCAACCTTCTTTGTGGTTGCCTGATGGGAGTAGAACCTTCTTTTATGTAAATGTAGTGTTTGCAGATATCAGGATGTATTCCTTTCATATCTGCATATGTCCATGCAAATGCTTTACTTTGTTGTGCCAGTATCTTCATCAATTTTTCTTCTTGCTCCAGTTCTAAATTGGAATTTATGTTGACTGTTTTTCCAAGGTGAATTTCCACGACTTTTACCTTCTCAATCTGTTCTGGCAGTACTTCTGTCCATAAGTCATCCATGTTCTGTTTTGAACTTTCACCTGTTTCTGTAAAAAAAAATTATTGAATAATATGATTGTTAGGAGATATATTTTGTATAAATCTATCTATATGGCCATCTTCATCTACTGCCTTTAAAGATATTGCAGCATCAATTGTTAGGACAGGTCGGAGGTCGTGATTTGGTGTGTTCTAGTAATCGTCAGTCCAATTTTGATACTCTAACTCTGAATATTTCATTGCTGGTGGGTAGATTGTGATTTTCTTCCTCGTATGTCCACTGGTGATTGTCATATTTCCTGATTTGCAACCTACATAAGAATCCGCAGTTGCTAACCAAGGTCTACCTAGGATAATTGGATAGCCACTAAGTTTGCTTTTGATTTCGATTATTATAAAATCAGCTGGGTATTCCCAAGACTCGATATTGATCATAATGTCTTCTAGCATTCCTTCAAGCTTCACAGTGGATGTGTCTACTAGTTGGAGTACCGTTGTGGTTGGTCTAACCAGCGATTGGAGTCCGAGGTATAACATGGTTTCCTTAGTCATGACATTGATTACAGCTCCCAAATCTATTAAGATTTTATTTATTTGTTTGTTATTTATGGTGACGTTTACTACAGGACTACCAGGATCAAGATATTTAGGATTTATTATGACACCTAGCATCAAATCGGCCAATTGTCCCACTACATTAATAGTTGGTGGGTCACGCTTCCTCCTTCCTGGCTTCTTTATGAAATTTTCTCTAATGAATTTGTTGCGGATGGGAACATCCCTTATGGCCTGTAAAATCAGGATTTGGATGTTTAGGTGTTTGAATTCGTTTAAGATTGTATTCTCTTCCTCTTCTTTTGTATTCCGGACAAGTTTTTCTGGAAATGGGGGATCTCTGTTGTGTGGAAGTGGTTGGGTTTCGTCCTCGAGAGGTTCTGGTTCATCAGGATGCTGAACATAGAGTTTTGATGTGTGGTCTTGATCTTCAGGTACAGGTTGTTGGATGTTGTGTGGGGATGTATTCTGCAACATTTTTCCAGATCGTAGGTTTATTTCATTTATCTCTATGGTGTCTACAACATAAGTTGGGAATTGTGTGATATCAGTGTTATAAGCCTGCTGCTATTGTGGGGGTCTGTTATTATTAGGATTTGGGATTGGTTGGGCTGGAATAGGTGGAGGTCTAGGGGGTGGTTTAGGTTGTGGGGGTGGCATAATAAGTGGTTGTTGTAATGGCGCCCTCCAATTTGATGGATGGGGGTACTGGTTTGCATAATTTGTGGTGGATGGAAAAGGTGGGGGGTATTAAGGATAATACGGTGGATAATACAGCTGTTGATAGGATGGTTGATATGCTTATTGGTTTTGTTGCCATTGGTTTTGATTTGGCTGTGTTTTCCATGGATTCGGTGCAGAGTTCCAATTTGGATACCCTTGATTATAATAAGTTTGATTGCTCTTCTGATATGGCCTAACAAAATTATTCCTCCTCTGATTTATAAAACAGAGTTGTTCTACGGTTCCTTCAGCTGCTGGGTCTTGAATAGCTGCCTTACATGAGGGTAAGAGGGGACATTTATCAGTGGAATGGTCATCAGTGCAGAGACCACATACTTCTATTGTGTTCAAGGTGCACTGCCCCTTCTCATGCTTCTTTCTACAACGAGGACAAAATACTTCGAAGGCTTGGTTAATTTCATCCTGTTTCTTTTTTATTTGAAGAGCATCAAGTTGCATGGCTAGGGATTGCAGTATGTCAGTTTTCATGTCATCCAGCAGGTTTCCTAAATCATATTTTGTAAGTGTTGGTGTTGAGGATGATGATCCACCAGTGGTTGTATGTGTATCCCTCGTCCCATTCTTAGTTTTCCTAGATCTTGAGTAGTTTTTGAAGATTTGCAGGATCTGGTCAAAAGATTTTTGGAATATATCTCCATCTCCAAGGAGATTTAAGACTTCAAAATTATCCTCTTTTACACCTCTGAGAAGGACAAGTTTTAGTGATTCAGGATCCAATGTGCCATGGCTAGCTCATTTGTAGCTGAGTTGAAATCTTTGGGCATAATCTTCTAATGAGTCTCTATCTCCTTATTGCATCCTAAAGATTTCATCCCTAGTATCTTTGGCCTTGCAGTAGTCCCTATATTTTTCTAAGAATGACTGTTTCATTTGATCCCAGCTAAAGATACTATTTCCTTCAAGGTTCATGAACCACCAAAGTGATAGGTCTTTTAGTGTGGAAGGAAAAAGCCTTAGCTTTTGTACATCAGTAGTGTAATCAAAGGACCTACAAACTACCTCAAAATCAAACAGGAATGTGTCAGGATCTTCTGAAGTCAAACCATGAAAGTTTGGTAGATTATTTGGATTTATGTTCTTCATTCTAGCATCTCCGAGAGGTATGCTAATGGGAAAAGTGAAAATCGCCCTAGGTTCCTCCTCTTCATTTTCCATTGAGGTGTTTGAGCTGGAACTGGTAGTGAAGTTTTCTCTGTTTGGGTTGTATGTGTGGTTAGTTTCGTCTTCAAAGTGTACCAAGTCAAAATGAGATGGTCAGAACTATTATTACCATTGTTTCTCATGGGGTTCTTGGGCAGAGAGCAGCGAAATCCATCCCTTTGCCAACGAGGCATTCATTGGTACATATATTTATGTTTTTGTTTTATGTAATTTTTGTTTTCTTTTTGTGGTTTTTAGGTGATGTCTCCTAAAATATTTAGCACCTCCCCGGAAATGGCGCCAAAGAGTGGTGAGCTCCTAATATGGATGCTGAATGAGGGCAGCTATACCAAGAGCCTACTTTAAATGTCAACCCAGGGAACGTACAAACTTTAGAGGTGCATGCACTATCTGTGCTCTTATAGGATAATCTCTGTCATAGTTGGATGTCAGTATCGATGTTCTAAAGGTTGTCTACTAAAGATGCAAACTGGTTATGCTACAGAATTAAATACTGGAAAGCAATAAATCTAATTAAAAGAATTAAAGTACCAAAAGCAGTAAATCTGTTCTAAGAAATAAAGCAGTAAATCTATTTTAAATAATTGAAATGCTAAAAGAGAAGGAGATGATCTTACGAAATTACTCAATGCGGAATGGTAAGTCTAGAAAATGAAAATGTCATAACAAATCTATTTTAAGATTTGGGAAAACGAAGTCTGTAGTTACTTTATACCTAAAACTAGAATTCTGATCTAAACCATTTTAAATCCCAAAACTAATATTGAAGTGCAATCGTTTCAAGCTATCCATCTACTACTCAAGAAATTGATCACGATGAGAAACAATCAAAAACCTCAAATATAAACCATGATATTGAAAGCAAAGCTGATACACATGCAATCGTTGATTCAAATATGCGTTGAAAGAAAGAACCTACGGGACTACTAAAATTGTTCTACTGTACTACAGAATGTATTATAAACTACTACAGAAATAATAAATCATTCAAGCGCTTCTATATGTAATAGAACTGTTCATCAATGTAAAATGCATAATTGAAAGAAATACCTGCAAATAGAAATCTCCTGACCTACGTGTTGGAGGGGCCCTCCCCAACCCGTATGCAGGAGAGAATAAAGTTTAGAAACGCTGGCTGGAATTAATCATCAATCTGTTATTAAAATGTAAAATCCATGTCAAAACAAAGGTCTGTACTTCACAGTATCGATAGGGCAGAAACGTTAAAACAATGTTTTTCTCAAAAATAACAGCAGGGGCCTCTCGCTACCCGAGAGGTCCATATTTATATGATTTTAATGCTGATCCTAACTGATTGTCAAAATGCCGATTCTTCTTGAAAGTGAGAGTGCATCCTCTATAAATTAGGAAACAGGGCGCCAAGCTTGGTGATCCTTTAGTCTTCTACACATCCATCCTTTAATGACCCTGAACCTGCTCAATCATGCTTGGTTTCCATATAATCAATTTATTTGATACACATTCTAACATACAAGAATAATCATAAAAACAATTTCATTAAATAATTAAAGTAAAACACTTTTCCCACAATTGAGTGTGTTTCTTTGCCATTGCTTGAGCTGGACTGTGGAAAAAGGGTTATCAAATACCTGAAAATTGGACCCATCAACATCCATATATGTATCACACCATCTGGAGGACATCTAAAGGATGCTACACAAACACAAGAAAGTGTTTGAATATCTTCCACATGGCAGGCCTCCTAATAGAGGTACTGAACATTGGATTGAATTGGAATTTGGCACACTTCCTATCAAGGTCCATCCTTATAAGAACCATAAAATATTCAAGGATGAGATTGAGAAGACCATCAAAGAGATTCTTTAGATGGGGTTCATAATACCAATCTCAAGTCCCTTTGCATCATCAGTGATCCTAGTAAAAAAGGACGGAACAATGCGCATGTGCATTAACTATAGGGCCTTGAAAAAGAAGACCATCCATAACAGATATCCTATACCAAGGATTGATGGATGAGATGCATCTAGACACCATCAAATCAGGATGAGGGAAGAAGACATCCAGAAAAATGCTTTACAGTGCCATTATGGGCATTTTGAGTTTCTTGTCATGCCTTTTGTCTTGACCAATGCACCGGTCACTTTCCAATCCTGCATGAACATATTTTTTAGTAATTAGATACATAAGTATGTCCTTGTGTTCTTTGATTATATTCTTATTTAAAGTAGGACATGGGAAGAGCACATGCACCACTTGGACAATGTTTTGACAATTCTGGAAAAGCAGTCTTTTTATGCCAAATTGTCCAAGTGTGAGTTTGGATTGACTGAGATCCTCTATCTGGGTCATATCATTGAGAAAGAAGGATTCAAGGTGCATATGGAGAATATCAAGTCCATACTTTATTGTCCAAGCCCAAATAATATCACTGCTTTAAGGGGATTCATTGGTTTGTGCACCTACTACATGAAATTTGTGAAAGGATTTTCTAAACTAACATCACCTCTGACAAATCTCAACAAGAAGGGAGCCTTTTGTTGGTCAGAGGAGGCTAAAAAATATTTCAATAGAATGAAGGAAGTAATGAGAAGCTACCTATTACTTGCACTTCCCGATTTCACTCAGCCCTTCATATTGGAATGTGATGCCTTGGGAGAAGGCATAGGAGCAGTTTTGATGTAGAATAAGCATCCCATTGCCTATGAGAGCAGAAAGTTGCAGCCACATGAGAGGAATTATTAAATTTATGATAAATAGATGTTGGCCATCATGCATACCTTGGCCTAATTCAGACAGTACCTAGTAGGAGGCAAGTTCATAGTAAAAGTTGATCACAATAGTTTGAGACATTTTTTGACCCAAAAGGAGCTGAATGATAGACAAGAGAAATGGGTAAGTAAGGTTCAATCCTATGACTTTGACACAGAATAAAAAAATGGTAAGATGAATTTGGTAGTTGAAGCCCTCTCTAGGAAACCTGCTTTTTCTTTACTGCAAGTTCCAACTAATTGGAAAATCCAACTAGCTATGGAATACTCTAAAAACCAGTTTACTTGTGAAGTGTTGGACAGGTTGATCCAGGATGATGCATACAAAGTCCTTAATGATGTAATATATTAAAAATACAAAAAATTTATGGTGCTTGGATCAAAATAAAAAGAGAATATTTGGGGACTGGCTTCCCACAATGCACCGGTAGCAGGCCACCCTGGATTCTTAAAAACCTACCAGAAGCTGAGAGAGAGGTTAACTTGGAAGGGCCTAAAAAATGATGTGTTAAGGAATGTAAGGGAGTGTACTGCATGCCAACAGAATAAAGTTGAGCGCACTCATCCTGTTGGTATCCTACAACCCCTACCAATTCTAGAATAGAAGTGGGAAAGTGTGTCCATGGATTTCATCACAGGTTTTCCCAAACCCCAGGGTAAGGATAGTATTTTTGTAGTAGTTGATAGATTGACTAAATTTGCTCACTTTTTTGCTGTCATGTCCACTATTACTTCCAGTCAAGTTGATGCACTATTTTTCAAAGAAATATTCATATTACATGGTCTGCCCAAGACTATAATAAGTGACCGAGATAGCAAATTTACTAGTGCGTTTTGGCAGACTTTGTTTGAACTAGTTGGAACTAGTTTGAATATGAGCACAAGTTGTCACCCTCAGACTGATGTACAAACTGAGAGGGTAAATCAATGGCTGGAGGTTTATCTCAGAAATTATGTTACCGGGCAGTAGAAATCATGGGTCAACTGGCTACAGTTGGGGGAATTCTGCTATGACACTACATTCCATCTTTCTGTTGGAATGACCCCATTCAAAGCTCTGTATGGGTATGAATCCCCCACATTTGTAGATATGATTTTTGGGGATTGCAGAACACAAAAGTAAAAGGATTGGCTACAATAAATCCAAGACATACTCAAGGCACTCAAAGAAAACTTGCAGGTTGCACAGAACCAACAGAAGGTTAATGCAGTTAAGAATAGAACAAATTGAACCTTCCAAGAAGGTGATTTGGTCTATTTGAGGTTGCAACCATAGAGGAAATCCACTCTGAAATCAAAAGGGGCTGATAAATTGTTTCCAAGGTTCTATGGGACTTATAAGATCACAAGGAAAATTGGGGAAAGTTGTATATGAATTAGATCTTCCCCTAGGGAGCAAGATACACAGTGTTTTCCATGTGTCATGCTTGAAGAAAGCAGTTGGCCAACAAGTAACTATTTCAGAATAATTGCCTCCTCTTGATGATGAAGGAAACCTAGTCTTAGAACCATAAAATATTTTTCAGGTTAGAGAGAGGAAGTTGAAGAGCATAACCATTAAAGAATATCTAGTGCAGTGGAAGGGGTTTCCTAGTGAAGATGCAACCTAGGAAGGTGAACAGATTCTGCAGCATCTTGGATTGCATCTTCTTAAGGACAAGCAATCTTGGGAAGGGAGGACTTTCATGTTCCTTCCCTAGTGGCCTTGGTCAATACTTGTATCCTCCCATCCCTAGGGGATCTAGGAGGAATAATTAATAGGGATAAATTTTGGCACAAGGAACTATAGTAATTAAAAAAAATTAATATTCTGAGCTTTAATTATCTTTTGTAATAAATTCCTTATCATTATTAATTAAATTTTTGGAAAGAATTGATGTTAGCATGGCTATGAGGGCACATGAGGTCAAGGTGGAACTCACCTACTCAAGTGGAAAAGTTAGAAACATCAAGGAGTCAGCTAAAATCAAGGTGGCAGCATAGGAAAGTAGAAATTGGCAAAAGCAAGAAAAAAACAGGAAAAAGCACAAAGTAGGAAAGTAAAAAAGAAGGAAAGTGGAGAAAGCAACTAGTTTGGAAAAGCATGCAACATTCAGAAAATTTGGGTAGGGCACACTTGCTAAATCCATTTGAAAGGCACAAAGCAGGAAAGTTCTACAAAACAGAAGGTTGGTAATTATCTCAAGGAATGTACCCTCTCCTCTCACACGTGTGGATGGCTTGTCAAGGAAGCTACCTAATCTATAAAAGAATGCTATGGAGCACCTCTCACATATTTTGGTTAATTAATTTTTGTCTTGAGAGATCTTGCTACTCAGAGTTGAGTGATGTGCCTCAGCCATTGCTTGGGAGATGAACCCCAAGGTATTTCATGTTCCATTCTTCCCTTGATCAGATCTAGAGCCATGGGATGCTGATATACAGATCTACATTAGACAAGTCTTGAAGAATCTTAAGCTTCCATAGAGTGATCCTCGGTCATAGTTCCATTGGAGAGAGTGTTGGAAGATTTCATCGCAAGGAGGAATTCCATTTCAGAGAAGGAGATCGGTGCAGATTAGAAGGTTTAGTGTGCCCAGAATCTAAATCCATCAACCCTGATTTCACTCTCCTATCATATCCAGTACATAATTTCATCTCCTTCAACTCTTCTCATACTTATTCTCTCAATATTGTAAGATTCTCTAGCATTGGAGATTCATTGAAGGACTGAATGTAATAATCTCTCTATTCTCTGCTCAAGACCTCTGATTTCGACCTGATGTTGTTCAATAAATTATATCAGAACCTTCATTTACTCCAAAATTGAAATTTGTGAGCCTCTAAGAAAATTTGGATCAAGAAAATGGGAGACTAGCTCTTTATGCATCTTTTAGTGACTAGTTTTACTAGTTTTTCCAGTAAGAAGTATGTATGAACTTATTTTCTGATCTGACGGTTGTTTGAGACTCCTGAGACAATATTAAATCATCCTAAACTTTTTTTCTAAGAATTCAAAGACACTTTATCATGTTTGGGAGAGTTTGGAAAACTGCTAGTTGAGGAGTCTTACTTAGCGCACTTGACCCTTTGGCTCCCAAATTCACCCAAAGCCTCCCAAATTTCATGAAACTCTTATCCATCATTCAATAGGGATTTTAATTCCTGACATACACCATTGGTTTCATTTAGGTGTAAACATCTGAGTGTAGCTTGCATATGTTGGAGTGCCGAGGAAGCCTCAAAGTAGACTTCAATGGTAGTTGTTGTTGAAATGTAAATGGCCCCAGTGCTTTGTGCATATGACTTGGAAGTTGGACCTATTTCTGTCATATTGTCTGCTGCACAAATCCCCATACATTTTGCAGATCCTAAATATCCTAAATTGATAATCCTGGAGTCACCTAATTGTGCCCTAGACTAGTTCATTTCTAACTAGTTTTTGCTAGCCAAAATTGTGTTTTTACATTTTAAATTTGGTATAAAATTGACTCCAACCTGATCAGGGATATTATAGGAAACCCCTGCATAAAAAATCTATTCAAAATACACATGTCATCAATGGATATGGAAAGTGTTTTGAGATATTCTTTGTTTTGGACTAGATGTGTTTCCCTAAGAATAATATTTTTTCATGAACGAAGATGGAAAGAGTTTGAGTTGGTCGTTGTTTTGTATTGGATGTGCTGTAGTATAAATGCACATGATATGGGTTCTCCTATAGTTAAAAGTGTGTATCTTTATGATTGAAGTAAAACTTCCACATAAGGTAATTGATTAGAGACTACAACTCGAGACATTCCCTTCTTCTGAATCTCTAAAGCATCTGTAAAGAAATTGAATCATGTGAACTCTCCTTGCTCGGCTTTGCTTTTCCATGGACTTTTACAAATATTGTGCCAATACTGTGGACACTACACAAAATAACAAGATAAAGAAAATAAATCCAGACAAATCTTATTCCCCAAAGCTTATTTGAACTAGAAATTTTCACAAGGCATGTACAACCACCTTCTTTTGTGATGAAAGCCTCCATCTTTGAACAAATCAAATATAGGTGTAGGCCACCTATGTTTTGTTCATATTTTATACGATGCAATTCATGGAAATCCTTGAAATTCAATCCTCTACAAGAATACTGAAACAACATATTAAACATAAGTATCTAAGTCCAATCCTACTGTAACAAAATGCATTTACTATCAAGTCAAACATCAAAGAAATCTAAATAGTTGACACTTAAAATCTATTATAACGGTTGTAGAGTCAATTTGACACACAGTGCTCTTTTCAATATCTTATATATACTTTCTAATCATTATATTCGTTTGCATTCTGATTGTGCAAAGTATTGACACAACATATGGCATTTCCTTTGTTACCAATTCACAAAAATGTTGATAAATGCTTTTAATATCTTCCAAGGTAATAATTTTTGTAAGAAGAATTAATACTATTATCAGATAAACTTATAATTGATTGTAAGTTGCAATATAACATGTACTATCCCATGAAAACAATTCCTCGTACATAATAAATGCAATTTTTAGAGTTCAAACTTTCCATGCAATACCTTTTGTAAGTAGCACAACCATTATCAACCAAATGTTTGTAGAATGTTCAGTATAATAGTTCAAAACAAGAATGTTTCAATATAGAATTGATGCAGAGAAAAATTCAAAGAAATCTACACATAGAGATGCACAACAAAGATATGCATACACAAGAAACAATTTAATTACTCAAGCAAAGAACATCCACAATAGAAATTATATAGCACAAATATTTAGCAAAAATAAACACATAATCAACAATCTTTATTTATTATAAATGGACTACTCCATATTAGAATTCTAAAAGGCCTTACTATGGATCACCACAATTCCCTCTACCTCTACAGGGACAACTAAGAACCATACTTAGTTGCTTCTCCCTTGCTACCCCTTCACTATTCTGCGCCACCCCTTTGTTTCCCCCCTTGGTGCAATGCAAGCATGCTGCATATATAGAAACATTCGAGGAATTCCAAGCATTCAACCATTCAACTACCAATTGATTTGGGTCATCATTGGGAAATGATCTAGTTCATATTTCATTACTTTCTCAAGGGCGTTACAACCATATTGAATAAAATTAAACGCTCTAGGACATGCATAATTGTTGGATACACGCATGCAACCTCCATTAAGTTTATTCAAGAGAGACATTCCTGAAGATGTGTTTTTAATAATCAATCTATTCCACAGTGTCAACAAAAATTTTGTAGCAAGTGCGTTCTATAATAAACACTCATGTAGCATCTTTCATAGCTAATGTGTTTTGCAAGAACTTGCAACAGCTTCTGCACTAACCTATAGAAGCTCTTGTAGCATCTTCCTAATGTCTAACTACTCAAAGTAAACTAGGTGTGCATGATAGCTCTCTGCACCAAGGAGAACCCATCCCTCCCTGATCTTCCATCAAGAATGATTGTCTTGGCTGGAGAACCCATCCCTCCCTAATATTCCATCAATTATAAATCTCATTATAAATCTCATTGGTTGGGCCTAAACTTTTCATCAATCTCTAACCTTTAAAGGAACAACTCTTATATCTTGATCTAATGGAGGATGGATCACCTTAAAGAAATTCATAAAGAAGGGCCCTATATTCTTACAAATAAGATTATTTTCATTTATTCTTAAATATGTATAGCATGTGACCATGCAATCTTTTCCTATTGAGATGGATGCATAATCCATATATTATTCATTGGCTAAATTTTTAAAAGGGTTAGTTAATTGGATTAAGGGCTATCCTTTAACCCATATCCAAGTAGACGCTCACCATTTACGATTATCATCATTGTTAGGGATGTTTTTTTCTAACGTAAGAGGAATGGATCCTTTCATCCTTAAATAATAATAGTATGATTTCTCACAAAGTGGAAATGGTTAAACATGTCTTTTGTCACTATGAGGTAGATAGAACCTTTTGGGTTTGGGTTGTTCTCTTTGTCGCACCTTTAATTGGAAAGGGGTTATTTTTGAAGATGGATGGATGGATGGTAAAAAAAGTTGGGAGTAGGGTTTAAAATTTAAAACACTTTATTGGCAGGCACGTCTTCTTATGGAAGTGGCAATATTGTGTAACATTTAATGGGTACATTACCCCTTTTATCTGGAAGATATCACAACTTTTAAATCAAAGTTGGTGGGGCAATGTTTACTATAGATTTTCCATTTTTAGAAAAGATGCAAATTCTCTTGAGATCAGGGCAAGGCAGATTTGTTGGATGGGTAATTGGTATAATTGCATCTTAAATCATGGATGTGTGATTCTTGATTCATTCTTTATTTTTAAGTAATGAAATATAAGAGACATTTTTCAAAAGGAAAAAAATAGCATCCATTTCTATAAAAAGTACGTTAAATTATGTTGATGAAAGCGTAACAGCACAAAATTACATAAACTTGAAACATGAAACATGATAATCTTAGTTGATTTGTCATAATTACCTGTTGTCATAAGTCTACTAGACTTTGTTGCTTCTCTTTCTAGTTGTTATCCAAAAGCCGTTTTGATAGACAGATGAAACTAGTAAAGAAATATGGTGTTAATTCAACCTAGTTAAGAAATATGGTGTTAATTCAACCTACATCAGAGATTGTTGACTAGGTGTAACAATACATGAGTTTGATACTTACTTTCATGCTACTTTGGGAGAGATTGTTGACTAGGTGTAACAATACAGGAGTTTGATACTTACTTTCATGCTACTTTGGGATAGGGAAATAGATGCCTCTACAGAGACTTTGCATGCTCAAACTATTCATAATATTAAGGGCTTAAAAAGAATAGTTGTTGAAAAGGTAAAGGTATCATTTCATTGACACAACAACCAATCACCCAACTAATGGTTTTTTCCACTCCATGTGTATAACCAGTAACCAAAGTTTCATAGTAGCTCATTCTCAAATATCCATTCCTCCAAAACTTACTCTAGTCTATCATTAGATACCAAATGGATGTGTTCAATTTAACAACAAATGAGATTGTGTCAACCTAATTTCCATAATGGAAACATTCAATTAAGCAAGAAACACTAGTAGAAAAAGGGTAATAAGTGACTACACAACCAAAAAAGTTAGTCATGATAGTTTTTTTAAGTTAAACACTACCAAATTTGAGCATTTTTAAGTGATCACAACTAAAAATGACTAATGTAAACTACTAATTTAGTCTAGGGATAAAAAATATGACTATATAACAACTATATGAATATGAATTTGTAGTATTTATTACGTATAAGTAATTGATTTTTAGTGCTATATTAGTCATTTTAACGTTCTTAAACATGTTGATAACCATGATTAATATTTTTAATAATGAATCAAATTGTGCAATATCTATTAACTATATTAATTCTATACTCTAGATATGAATGCATTTGTAATAGAGCTCAGTTGGTCCTTAAAGGGTTAAAACATGCCTTCTAGAGTTTATATATATATATATATTGAAAAATAAACATTTTGATTTAACAAAAACACAAATAACAAAATATACGTTATTTGCTCGATTCTAGTCATGCTTAACATGAATTGGTTTGCTCATGAATGGCCATGGCCATGAAACTTTCAACTGGGTGGGAATTAATGTCGTGGTTTAATTTTTGTGAAAAATGAGATAATTGAGATAAATGAGGGTTTCAACTGGGGATTGATTTGAATATGGAGCCAAAGTTATGAAGTTGTGAAGCCCTAGGACTATGAAAGGAGTTGTAATCTTGACACAAAATCTTTGATGCAGGGGCATCGGGGCCTAGGACAAATAGTCGAAGTTGATCGACAGAATAAGGCCGACCAGAGGGAATGCCGATGACCACTGGTGCGAGAAGACTGGAATTCGAGGCCAGGAAGTCGAGCAGAAACTGTTGAAGTATAGTCGACGTAAGCGGGAGTTGTCAGGAGTTGAAATTCAACGAAAGGTTGGGCATCGACATCGACGGAAGCGACGAAGCCCAAGCGTGGAGAATGGGGAGGACGATAGCCGTGGAGACTAAGTGAAGTCGACAAGTTAAGCCGAGGACCAAAAATCAAAGAATGGCCAACGTGTCGAAGTGCAGACTAGTCGGAAGTGGATAGTGATAAGCCTACCAACTGTAGCAGGCGTCGAGGGGCATAGAGGCCAAGGATTACAAAATTCGAGGCAGCATACCTATAGCTGGTGTGGGTAGTTGAGAAATTTAATAGTAGCTAAAAAGGTGGTTGGGATCAAGCCAGATATCACCACAGGAGAAGGTTGTACAGGCATGAACAGAGGGCGCTGAAAACTATAGGTCTGCGTATCAGAGATGTTTCAGCAGATAGATTAAGGATGCCTCGGGGAAGCCATCAGGGTTGACCTCGGGAACGAAAACAGATCAAAGTAGAAGAATGGGGCGAAGGATCAAAAGACAGAGACACACACAGAAGAGAAGACACACAGGAGAGATCGGTAATGGATGATCAATCGCAGGGAAGAAGATCACACCGATAGAAAAGAGATTACATATGTATTGTAACAGGCTGAGGCGGACTTGTCTATTAATTTTCATGTAATTTGGTAAATAATACAAGTAATATAATCCAACTTCATGGCATTTCCCATTCACGACTTGTGTGTTGTGATCATCCGTGTGTAAGCTATGTGATACAGGTAAGCAGGAAAGGTCCAACCGACCTTCCTTGCATCAGTTGGTATCAAAGCAGAAGAATCCTGAGAGTGATAAGAGTTTGTGTGTGCGTAAACAGCTCCACCTGCAGTTGGGTATAGTTGTGCGCATGTGGTGAAAGTCCGGTTGCGATTGGATGAGTGGAGATTTCAGCTACGGTTGAAAGAGTGAACACAAGCTCCATAATGGAAAAAAGAGGTGTAAATGTCCGTGGTGTAGGACGAAGAGCGCGAGGAGGCGCACGAGTCATAGTAGACTGTGACGTGTTCGACAAGTGCATGTGAACAATGAGAAGTTTGACCAATGAGGTTGCAGCAATTAAGGAAGCACAAAGGCGTGGATGCGTTCCCGACGCACTTGACTATAGTGATGAAGAAGTCGAGGAAGTGGATGCTCAAGAAGCAGCAGAAGAAGAACCAGAAGATAGATTCATCAAGATCTTGACATAAATGAGGGTTAGAGAAAAAATGGATATACCTACCTGCTCAGGAAGTATGGATCCAGAAGACTTGATAGACTAGATTAGAGAGATGGAGAAATACTTTGACATAGAGTAGCTAGAGGATCCCAAGAGGGTTAAAACTGCCTATCTGAAGTTGAAGGGTCATACCTTATTGTGGTGGGACAATGTACAGGCTGACAGAGTCAAGAAAGGCAAGAAAAAGATTAATTCTTGGGACAAAATGGTTGTCAAACTAAAGGGGAATTTCTTTCAAAATGACAATGTTATTTCCTTTTTCAGGAAGTTGCAGAACTTTCGACAGAAATAGATGACTGTGAAGGAATACACAGAAGATTTCTACATATTGTCGATTAGATCCAGTCAAACCAATGAAGGAGAAGAAGCAGTCACAAGATATGTAAATGGTTTGAAGTATGTCATATAGGATGAATTGATCCTATAGAAGTTCAGAACGGTTGGTGAAGCCTACCAGCTAGCCCTTAAGGCAGAGGAAAATTTGTCGGGAATAACAACATCGACTAGAGTAAAGATGACTAGTCGAGGTGCGAAGACTGCTTCCATGAAAGGAAAAATTAGTGGAACTAGGAGAGAATCCATCGAAGATAACCAACGTGCAGAAGGAATAGAGACCAGGAAAAAGGTACAAGGAAATTGACGAGATGGTTGAGACACCCGCGGTCGGGGTGCGTTTGGTCAAAGTGGTCCAACGGAGAGATGAGCTACTGATAGATTGACTATATTCTATTATAAGTGTCGAGGAATGGGACACAAAGCTTATGAATGCCCAGAAAATTTGCACGTGGAAAAGGATTTGAAACCCAAACGTCGATGAGATGACAGGGGTGAAGAGAAGACGGATTCGGCATCCGACAGTGGTGGAGATGAACGAGAGAAAAGTTGAAATTGTACGACTAGGAGAATGTTGATTCAGAATGACTAGGGATAAGAGAAGGAGTCGTCGCAGTGAAAGGCTATTTTCCGAACAAAAGTGCCGATCTTCGACAAATACTGCAAGACCATTGTCGATGGTGGCAGTACTAAGAACCTAGTGTCGACAGAGATCATCGACAAGTTGCATTTGAAGTGTCGAGAACACCCAAATCCATACAAGATATCTTGGTTACAGAATGGACACCATGTGAAGGTAACCAGACAGTGCATGATCAAATTCAAGGTTGGGAAAATTGAAGACAATGTATTGTGCGACGTAATCCCAGTGGATGCTTGCCACCTGTTGTTAGGAATACCATGGAAATATGATCGGAAGATTATATATGATGGTCGAGACAACATAGTCACGGTGTGGAAGGATGGCATCCGAAGATTTCTAAAGCCAAAGCAGGAGGACAGCACCGACTGCAAGGGGGGGTGAGAGAAACTATTGGGAAAAGAGAGTGCTGATGTGCTCAGGGAAGGAATTCCTATCAGAGGAAGAGAAACAATCAAGATGTTTTCCCATCATTCCGAAAGGACCGAGTGTCGAATGGTCAAAGACAGAGAAAATTCCGGTCGAATTTGAAAGGATGTTGGACGAGTTGGAGAGCATCTTGGTCGAAGAGACACCAACAGGGTTGCCACCGACGAGAAGCATATCCCATCAGATCGAATTGATTCTAGGGTCAAGTTTTCCAAAAAAGGCACCACATAGAATGAATCCGACAAAAAGTGGAGAACTCAATCGACAAGTCTAGGAGTTGTTGGACAAAGGGTCGATCAGAGAGATTCTGAGCCCGTGCGCGGTGCGAGCTGTACTAGCGCCGAAGAAAGGAGGAGAATGGAGGATGTGTACAGACTCTAGAGCTATTAACAAGATCACGATTAAGTACATATTTCCATTATTGAGGATGGACGACTTGATCGACTGCTTGATTGGATCTAGATATTTCAACAAGATCGACCTGAAGAGTGGATACCACCAGATCAGGTTCAGCAAAGGTGATGAATGGAAGATAGCCTTCAAGATGAAGGAAGGAGTGTATGAGTGGTTAGTCATTCCATTTGGGTTGACTAATGCACCCAATACATTCATGAGGATGATGAATGAGGTACTAAAGCCATTCTTGGGGAAGTTTTCTATTGTGTATATCGACGATATATTGATATTTAGTCGATCCATGGCCGAACATTTGGGACACATTCGACAAGTGTTGCTATCGTACAAGCATTGAAGAAGTGGAGGAATTATTTGTTGCCCAAGGAATTTGTGTTATACACAGACCACCAAGCACTGAGATACTTGAACACTCAATTGAAGTTGAATCAACGACACATGAAGTGGGTAGAATTCTTGCAGGGATATACCTTCATGTTGTGACATAAGTCGGGCAAGTCGAACAAGTTTTCCAATGCACTGAGTCGAAGAGTTTGACTGCTGAACACGACCACAGTTCAGGCGACATGAATAGAGTCGATGAATACAGATTATGAGACCAACGAGGATTTTGCGAAAGCATGGAAGGCTAGTTGTGAACCATGGAGTGTCGACCGAACTCCATATTTGGATTATTTTATCCAAGAGGGATATCTGTTCAAGGGACAACAATTACGTTCCAAAGGATCCGTAAGAGAAAACCTAATATGAGAACTGCATAGTGGTGGATTAGCAGGTCACTTTGGCATCGACAAGACCAAGGCATTGGTCGAGGAGAAGTGCTATTGGCCAAGGATGGCAACAGATGTCGGTAAGTGGGTCCAACAGTGCAAAATTTGTACGTTGGAAAAAGTTCAAATTCAAAACACAGGATTGTATGCACCATTGTCAGTGCCAAATTTCCCATGGGAGCACTTGAGCATGGATTTTGTGCTAGGATTGTTGAAGACACAACAAGGTAACGAATCCATCTTTTGGGTAGTTGACAGATTTTTTAAGATGGAACAGTTTATTCCGTTTCAGAAAACAAGTGATGCCACAATCATTTCTATATTATTTTTCAAGGACATAGTCATACTACATGGATTACTGAAGAGCATAACATCTGACAGAGATACCAATTTTATGGGTCATTTCTGGAGAACCCTATGGAAGAAATTGGACACGAAGTTGCAGTTTATCTTGATATATCATCCGCAGACTAATGGATAAACCGAGGTAGTGAAGAGAAGTTTGGGAAACCTTCTGAGATGTTTGACGGCCGACATACCCAAGCAGTGGGAGAACGTGTTGGCACAAGCAGAATTCACATACAACAATTTTGTGAATCGGTCGACGGGTATGAGTCCATTCTAGATTGTTCAAGGTAGAAGCCCACATAGTGTGGTGGATTTGGTCGAAGTACCAATCGAAGCTAGAAATAGTGCAAATGTAGAGAAATTTTCCAAACACATGCAAGAGGTACATGAAAAGGTACACAAACAGATCGAAAAGAGTAATGCGGCATACAAGTTAAGGCCCGAAAGGAAGCAAAGGATACAGTCGTTCAATGGAAGAGACTTAGTCTATGCACACTTAAGGAAAGAGAGGTTCCCAACAGGAACATACAATAAATTGAAGCTGAAAAAGATTGGACCATGTAAGATTCTAAAGAAGATTTCAGACAATGCTTATGTGTTAGAACTACCAAAAGAGTTGAACATTTCTCTGACGTTCAACGTATCAGACCTATACAAGTATGAAGAGGGTTCAACGAGAATTAATGTGGAAGTGTCGAACATCGACTGGACATAATAGGTTCCAAATCGACAGAAGGACGAAATCGTTGAAGTATTGGATGAGTGTGAAGTCAGACGCACAAGGAGTTCACAGAAGAAAGAATACTTAGTCAGATGAAGAAACGACGAGCTAAAAGACGCGACATGGATTTCAAAGGAGGAATACAGAAGACTAACGGAGCAGTCAAGTTCTTTTTCACTTGGGAGACTGATGCAAGGAAGAAGATCACACCAATAGAACAAATATTACATATGTTTTGTAACAGCTTGAGGCCGAATTGTCTATTAATTTGCATATAATTTTGTAAATGATACAAGTAATATAAGCCAACTTCATGTCATTTCCAGTTCACGACTTGTGTGTTGTGAGCATCCGTGTGTAAGTTGTGTGATATAGGTAAGCAGGAAAGGTCTGGTTGACCTGCCTTGCGTCAGTCTTGCTTGTGGGTGGACTTTATTTTCTTTCAAAATGACAAAACATTTTCTTGTTTCTCTTCAAAGGTAAGATTCATAGCTAGGATTTTTTTGTTTTCTATTGGTATATCAAAAAAATTGTTTTTGTCTTGTAATATTGAAAACCTTGTAATTGTTTTTATCGGTTCTTATTTGATATTTGTTTTTGGAAACAGTAAATAACGTATTTTACATAATTCATGCCAAGTGTTTGAAATAATTTCTAAATGATATTACAAATTAAAATATCCAAACTCAATATTGGTAAAAGTAGAATGCATTCCAAGTGTTTGAAAGAATGTCTACACAAAATTGGAAATTAAATATAGATTTTTCGACACACTTCTACAATGATTTCAAATGAAAAAAATATTGTAAAGTTTGTATTTTAATGATTCTAGAAGGATAGGGTTTGTTTTCCATAATCACTTTTAATTTTCTTATTCGAGTAAGTAGTTGGTTAGTATGGATTTTTCCTAAGCAAGGATGTCATGTACCAATTTCTTAAGGGATCATGTATTTTTCCTAAGGTGTTCGTCACATATGAGATACCTTGTATGGTAATATAGGTGCATGAACATGGCCAAGTGGTTATACATGGGGAAACTTAGGGCCTAGTATAATTCTCAATTGCGAGCAAGGCATATTCCCATGGTCCAGTTGCGAGCAAGGAAAATTTTCGCAATGTCCTCTCCGGAATCCAATCCAAGTGTTACATATTTGTCATATTCTCATTAAATGTGGTGTCTCTGTTCATGGTTTGGAGTTGTGATGGTATTGGACCATGGTATTCCCTTCCAACCCATGGTATATCATTAATAGATGTTATTTACTAATTAATATCTATTATGGATAGGTTTGTGATTTTATTTGTGTTTGTGATATTATGTAGAAATAATATGATTCACAATTTTTATAACTTAGGTGTTTAGTTGCATGGTCACTTGAAAACCCTATTGAGATGAAATTCACTTGGTAATAAATTTTACCATATTTAAAGAAAATGATTACAAATATGGTAGTCAAATGTATCTAATATATATTGGAAAATCTTAAACATATAATAATTGATACATGATTAAGATTAAGTAAACTATTGATATTTAAACACTGTTTATTGGGATTGAAAAAAACAAGTAACAATGGCAAATTCTTTATTTTGAAAATGTTAGATTATTTATTTTGAAAAAGGTTAAAAATTATGTTAGAAGAAGGTGAGAGAGATTATTGGGTGGCTATGCAATTATTAAAGAACCCTCGCATTTGGTAAGCCATTAGAAATCGAGGAGTTCATACAAATTGAATGTCTAGCTTTAGATGGAAATGAGTTCACATAAATGGCCACTTGTACTTATCTACTTTGAAATCTCAAGATCCAATCAAATCCGTAAAAGGATATATGCTAGTGGGTAGTTGGTAATGTTAAGGTTGTATTTTTTCATTGAAGATAAATTCCTATAAGATTCATTGAAGATAAAGTCCTGTAATTTTTTGCTACGGAAATATCTCATTGAATACAAGTCTCAAAATTTTCTATAAAACTCAATAAGAAAGTTCCATAAATGGCATACATATTCAATTAGACACTAATACAAAATGGATAATTAATGACTAAAGAAATAATTAAAATTTGGATATAAATGACTTTTTTTAGCCGAAGACTAATGGTAGCAAATTACCAGTCTCTTTTCACCTCACTAAATTAGTTGTATATCACTTCGTCATTAATTGAATAGATAATTGGTGACTAAAATTTGGATATAAATGATTATTTTTTAGGCAACGACTAATGGTAGCAAATTACTAGTCTCTTTTCAACCAACTAACTTAGTCGATATCATGTATTCATTAATTGGTTAACTAATAACTAAGTGATATAAGAATAATTTAATCATGTGAAAAGAGACTAGTAATTTACTATCATTAGGCGCCGCCTCAAAAATATTCATTTATATCCAAATGTTTAGTTGTTTTTGTTAGAAAAACAGGATCGCAGAGCAATAACAATAAACAGAAATGCAAATATAATCACACACACATTACAAGAGAGACACGGATATATCGTGGTTCACCCCAACTTGGGCTACGTCCACACTGAAGTTGCCAGTCCTTATTATTATTATGTCCAGCAAAGTGAAGGGATACAACCTGCAGCACAACCGCTGCACTTCCTCTTCACTGTCTCACAGTCTCTCTCCTGATCTTAGAGATCTTTACAATGCATAAAACCTAATACATCATTAACCCTAGCCATGTTACAATGTCTTTCTTTTATAAGGGAAATACAATGGGAAAATACCACGGGTTACCCAAAACCATGGGCCCGAAAACTAGTGGCGAAAACAACCCCAAACATTTTCCTCGGGGGCGTTGGCCCGCGCGCCCCCCCGCCAGGGGGGGGTCGACCCCCCCGGACCTCCTGAGCGTCGAGCCGAGATCATAACCAAACCTGGGGTACGAAAACGGTTGAATCATCATCTATGAGACTGGAAGATCTGGCTCCACAACCAACAGTTTTTTTAGTCACTAATTATCCATTTTGTACTAGTGAAATGGGAATGTATCAACCTAATCTTCATAATAACCCACTACAACTATAGAGTGAAATTCATACATTTTGTCATTTCTAAGGTGATAATGTTTTGGAGCTTGGTCTCATAATGAAAAACTTAGCTCCTTTGCTATATTTTGATTCCTTATGTTATTCCACAAACTGAATATGTATCTTCTGAACACTTAGCTCCCTATGTTATATTTTGGGTTCCATCCTTCAAGATATGTTACAAAAAATTCCTATTAACATCTAGACCAATATATATTTTTTCATTTCAAATTCTGACTGAATTTATTGACAATTCTTATTGGTATTAAAATTTTGTAGATAGTACTGTCTGGATTTGGTTTCCCTAAGTTAAATATTTTGTCTCCATCAACTAATGCAAAGTGGCCCTAATAAGCATGGTACAAAGCTACTCAAATTTAATTGAATATTTACTATGTGGTTGTGAGCTAATGTTGATGAATCACATAACCCATCATCAAAGAAGCATGAACATATGTCTTGCATTCTATTTCCTATGCTTTGTCATGATATCATCTCATAGGATTGCTACACACAAACTAATGTTGCTACTTAGCAGTATAATAATTAATTACCTATTCATATTATTCTTAAGATGAATATTATGAAACACAGCAAAAAAATTATAGTGCAATAAGTAAGTGCTCCAATGGGATAAGAACATTGGAAATGCCCATGTCCTAAAAATGAGAGAAACTCAACCCTTGTTTAATTTTCACTTTTCACCACATGGATGAGGCCAGAAAGAATGACAAAATCGAGGGGAAATGGGAAATCCCCTCTCTGTACCAAGTTAAAGCCATTCATTTAAGTTGTTCTTTGAAGAGATTAATATGTTAAGCGAGAATAAAAACCTTTGTTGCCTTTATGAATTCATATACCAAGCCAGGATAAATAAAGCAGACAAAATCAGGTTTCTTACCAAAGACATTGTAGGATGCTTCTCTATATCCATAGGTCTTGTTTTCTCCTCTATGGACTAGAATGTGGGATCCTCTGCTCCTCTGCAAACTAGTCGAATGTGGGATCCTCAGCTCCTCTACAGACTAGTCGAATGTGGGATCCTCAGCTCCTCTACAGACTATCAAGTTCGAATGTTGGTCGATGTGGGCGCAAGTGTTTCAAATCAAATTTGATTTGTTTCTTTTTTAAATGATGTTCTGTATTTAATTATATATATTACTTTATATATTGTATAATATATAATTCATATTTTTTTTTAATTTTGTAATCATATAATTTAATATAATGTTTTGTATTATATATTTAATATATGTGTAATATATATTAATCTAATGCCTTATAATCTCTATTATGTAATAGTATGACAATGATGATGACAAATATGATGATGACAATGGAGAGGATGCTGACGATGAAAATGATGGTGATTTTGATGAAGTCATTGACAATTCGTCTTGACTCACCATCACAATCCTTTCCCTTGTGATTTGGTGGTCGCCTTCTAGCTCGACTCGGCTGCCAATTCAAGCTTTCAAGTTTCAATTTGATTCTAGACTCCGAGGGTTGTCTAGTACCATCTAGCAAAAACTCAATATTTCTCCAATGGCCAATCACTTGACTCACACAACGAATCACCCTCTCTTTCTCTTCACTACTCGCAACATACGAATGATCAATTTGAACAATTCAAACTCTTTGAAATTCAGAAATAGAATGATGATGATGACGATGATGATGATAACATGATGATGATGATGATGACGAGGATGATAGCAATGGATATGGTGATGACGATGGTGATGGTGATGTCAATGGCGATGGCGATGGAAATGGAAATGGAAATAGTGATGCCAATGGCAATTAAAACCTAACTTATATAATACCTATCCCTTGAATCCCAACATTATCACCCTTAGCAAATACTAACAATGATTTAAAATAAATATAGGTACAAACCTCTATGTACCCTTGACTCCTACCTTGTATATATTCATAGTTCAAGTCTTGGGATACTTCATATATGAGATGGTGAACCAAGCCTTGATAACATGTACTAAATTATAGAAAACGAATTAATTCTATTGATCCCTAAATATGAAAAACATGTTTTAATATACTAATGTCTTCATATATGTGCAATCCCTAACTGATCTATGTCAAACAACGTCGTCATGAAATTAGGTTGGGTCTCAACATTAAATAACATTGGTTTGAATACTAAAGCACGATGGGACGACACATTCGTGGAGGATAATGCAAAATTGAATTCAACATTAAAAATCTTAATCATGAACACAATAAAGCACATTCAAATGATTACATTAAAAATCAGTTTATAGATTTAAGTAATAATACTACTAATTTGTAATCGCATAGTTGTTATCTTGTTGTATTTGTCTATCCCTGGACTAAATGAGTAGTTTACGTAGTCATTTTTAGCCGTGTCACTTAAAATTGCTAAAACTTGGTAGTAGTTAACTTAAAAAAATGATCATGACTAACTTTTTTGGTCGTGTAGTCACTAATTACCCATTTTTCTACTAGTGATTTATTTCATGTAGTCGATTTCACAAGTTTAAGCATAAGTAGAATAAGCATTTTAAGAATATCATACTACAAATAATCTAATTTTGCATATATTGTGCCTGGTGTTTCACAAGTTTATGAAGTCTAGATTGATAATTAAATGTATCAATATTTAGGCATATAAATCAACTGAAAACTTTGTCCATGGGGAGTGAATATTATCTCAAAGCATATGCAATCCGCAAACATGGCCAATTAGTAAGAATACCCAAAATATTTATTTGAGAGTGTTCAACTCCTCTTTGTGACCATAAAAAGAGCAACAAAAAAAAAGCCCATGTATTGTTTTTCAAATGGGTTTCCAAGGTAAATTATTTGTGTTATTATTTTGTTTATTATTGATTTTTGTAGTCTTACTTATTGATTTTAAATTACAACCTAAACATAGATAAACAATTTAATTTTTACAAAGTTAATTAAGGTCGTGGTGGTCAAGTGATTTAGCCATAGGGCGAGTGATCATCTAGAGGGGCTTAGGTGATTAGATAACCCCAACCCCTCTAGCCTACTAAGACTTAACCTATGCCCCACTAATCAATAATGCACTCACTCACTAATCATTAAACCACTTAGAACCCTTGGTCCATTAACACAATAGATACTAACCCACTACCCCCATAACCTACTAATATACAAATTAACTAACCATTTAACCCGTAATACATTAATCACTATCTAATAGTCATTTGGCCCACTAACCTACTAACCCACTAACTAGCACATTAACCACTAACCCATTTATTCACTAATTAATTAAACATATAGCCATTAACACACTACCCACTAACTTATTAACCCTGTAATCACTTACCAGTTAACACATTAATTGACTAACTCACACTTAACACATTAAACACTAACCCTCTAATACACTAACCCCAAATCACTAATTTATTAGTAATCTGATGCACCAATCTACTAACTCTCTGATTACTAACTCATAACCCACTAACCTACTAATCTATTAAGACATTAACCATCGACCATAAACCCTTAACCCACTTATCAACTAACTGTCTAACCCACTAACTCATTAACCTTTTAACCACAAGACCTATTAAATCTAACCAAACGAGTTAACAACGAACCATCTAACCCACTAACTCAATAACCTTTTAACCACAAGACATATTAAATCCAACCATTGACTTATTAACCGGCTAATCCATTGTACAATAGCATCGAAAAACACAATGTTTTTATTTTAAAATTAAATTGGTCACATTTGTCAAGATTATTAGGACCTACATATCATCTAATATGGGAGACTTGTTATTATTTCATAAGTATATATTGACACGCTTTATTTGGACACTAGTGATAGAGAATGATATTACATCACACATTTGCTCTACATTGTAATTAATCGAGGTGAGTAGATTTGGATGTACTTTACTAAGCACAAGTTGATAAGGATCAAGCCAGCCATGAATGACTGCTTGAAGTGATGCCATACAAGTCTAATCAAATGGAAGAATCAGTTCATATGTTATGATTATAAATATGTCTATATAAATATGTCCATGATATCTAGGACACCTCAACAACAATGTTATATGCATAAACATGGGCATGATATAGGAAACCTCAACAATAATTTTGTTGATAATATTATACACCTCCGAGTACTGTACATGATATGATGTGATGTGATTTTCCAAAAAAAAATCAAAAAATAGATCAGTATCATCATTAGAAAATGGAAAAAATAAACTTCAGCTTTCCAGCAAGAGAAATGGAGGGCCATTCTTAGAAAATAATATAAAATCTAAACAGCCATTTACACTAAGTAACAGATCTGCTGTTTTCTGACTGCGGCCGCCGCAGATTCTGTCAAACACAAATGTTGAACAATAATTCCCACAACTTCCATTCAAACAAATCTTATATTTGGTTCTCTGTTCCAAACGAAGCAAACAAGGTAGCTTTGCTCGAAAGAATTGGCTCACCAACCTCAACTATTCCTGCTTTTGTTTCTCTGTTACAACTGCATCCTTTGCATAACATCAATCCAATCCACAACACCAGACAATATATAGTACATAGCAATTTAAAATAGATTTGTCACCAAACGTGCAGGTGGAATCATTTGCCCACTAAACAAAACCATGACATCGTTATTGTAGCTGCCCGTGGGACAATTCATCACCAGAAATTGAAATCATTTGGAGACTTCTCTTTGTTTGTTTGGATTCGGTTGGCTTGGATCTTTGGGCCATTGCATCAGCTGCTTTGAAAATATGAAACTGAGGAGCATCAGCATGATGATGGTTTCTTGCAGGGAGCCCAAGAGTACCCAACAAGTCTGTAGATCACGTCACACAATGTATATGTGTTAACTAATCTTAAAACCAAATCTGGTATATGCAGTTGGGGAATAATTCTGCTGCAATTTAATTAAAGTTGTTATTCAATTTTGTTTTCAAATCAAGCAAAATGTGACCGACCATCCTCCATCCACCTTGAACACTGCGGCTGTTCGAAATATGATGAACGATAAACGGTTCCTGCCAAGTTGCCCATGATCTGTATAAACATCTATGATTTTTCATTAGTAGAATGCCAATATCTGTTTTATTATATTCTCTGTAACATTATTAGATGTACTGAATTGGAATGGTTTTGGAGTTTCTGGAAATTGACAGCATAACCCTAATGATAATGAAACCCCACTAAAATGATGATCAATTGTCACATTATAAATGTGGATGTTTAATTATTTCACTGATAAACATAAAAATATATAAAACTGATCTAATTTAACTAATAATAAACATAAAACTATATTAAAACTGATCTGTCTCTACAATTGTGCAAAATCTGAACTTGTTTGATCTTTGTGCAAAATATGAACTTGTTTGATCTTTGTTGATTATAGTATCGAATTTAAGAATCTTATTTATAATAACTTTAAATTTAAGCAGGGAGGATGTCCAAATGCATGGAATTAGAATTAATTATAAAATATTTAAGCATATCTTTATAATAATGGACATCATGAGTTCATCATATCATTTAGGGAAATAAAACCGTAGTAGGAAGATAACGCTGCATACCAAAACCTGGGGAAACAATACCCTTTACTGTATACCTCTATACTTTGTGTGAGTGACCAAGGCATATGAATGCAAAGGTTTTTCTACATGGAGAAATGCAGAAGTTGGAGGAAGGTAATACCTTTGCACTCCACACAATGTATTCAGTAAAAGACTTTGTGATTTGCCAAGATTTGGGTCACGAAGCTTTGGAATATGTAAAGGAAGGATGCCAGAGGAAGGAAACTCTACCTTTTCACTCCACCGTGAAAATATTTGGGCTATATAAGGATCTCAACATGTGGAAATGACCTTCACATGAGGACATCTGCGTTGAAGCAAGCATAAGAGAAGATTGTATGAAGAAAGAAGAAGACCGTAGCCTACCTAGCAATGACATGACCACATAGTTTGGCAACATGGGTACAATCCAATGAATAGGATATGTGACATGGCATCAATTGGATTAGGATATGTGACATGGCATCAAAATTGGGGAAAAGTAATCCCAAGTAAACTTGTAATGCCAAAATTCATTACAAGAGGTGAATACTTTTAGGGATTTAGATGACAACAATCGGTGCATCTATTAAGGATATGAAAAGGAAGTTATACCATGAGGAAATGTTATAAAGAGTCACTTTAGGACAAGAAGAGGGATTGTTGGTTAGAGCAAGCATGGCGAGCCGGAAAGCATGGGAAATTGATGTGGGCACATAAGCATAAGACTAAGGACTTAGAATGAGATTTTTGTTCTTATATTAATATGACAAATATGAGTGTATGAGCCTATCTATGAGGAATGAAGATTATCTTAGCCTTCCAAGTTGCAATTTTTGTAAAACGTAGCCAAGGATAAAGGATACACAAAATCCTTTTTATGTGTATAGCTCATATTTGTAATCATTCCCTAACATAAGAAGATCCAAACAAAGGTCATTTCTTGTTGGTTTTCCCTATTTGATTAAAACATGGTGTTTCCACATAGGTTGAACATATTAAGCAATCACTCACACAAACAAAACATAGATCAACACACCAATGTTTTACATGGTTGAAACCGTCAAAGAAAAAAAAGTTCATAGCCTCAGCAAAATAGATACTTGAGGCATTATATTAATGCAAAAAGAAAAAGAATTTACACAAGTTTCTCACAATGGAACATCAAGCAAATGACCCTCTATGCTCTTTAAATAGAATTTGGTTTTAAGTCACGGATCAATAGTCATTAAGATCGAGGTGAAGATGAACCATCATATCACTTTATGTTTAGAACATATCATGACAATTGGATTACATAAGTACAAATGCATAGTAATGCATATTAAAGAAACACCCTTTACATATAGACACATTATACCAAGTTGATCTTAACTAACTCCTAAGTGTCTAAATTTCCTAACATCCCCCTTTGGAACAACCTGGGATAGGATTGAATGATTTACAAAGGTGACACAATAGGAGAAGGAAGGAGGCATTAGAAAGCATTAGAACCTATTCCCTCATGATGACAAATTCCTACACTCCTAGCATAGATCAAAGTTTAGAAAACTTCACTTCTATAAGAGACTTTGTGAAGATGTCTGCAACTTGGTGATTTATAAGGAAAAAGAGCACTTCAAGATTGTGATCTTCAATACGCATTCTAATGATGTGTATTTGTAGCTCAATGTGTTTGTTGTGTTGATGTTGAATCATGTCTTTGGTGAGTTTGATGGCATTCTAATTGTCACACCACAAATGTATTAAAATGTTGCTACTGTAATCCAAACTCTACAAGAATCTATCAAAGCCACGAGGCTTCTTGACTTGCATTAACTATTGCTCGATGCTCTACTTCTACTAAAGAAAGAGCAAGAACTTATTGTTTCTTACAATCCCAATTAATGATAGTTTTGAAACCAAGACTAAAAACATAACCTGTAGTAAACTTCTAGAGCTCGAGGGCCATGAATGAGGCCTTAAACTTGGGCCCTATGCACTAATTAAAGCTTCTAGAGCTCGAGGTCCATGAATGAGGCCTTAAACTAATACAAAGGACCTATTTAGGGGTCATTTGGCCTTTAAGTGGGGATATTGGCACCATAATGATGTTTTGAGCACCAAGGATTTGTCTCATGACTTTCACCATGGTCAAGATAGGAAACCCATGTTGTAGGCCCTAACTAAGGAAGCTTTTATGACTTGAAGGTCATGAACAAGGGCCCAAAATACTACACATGACCTCTGTAGGGGACCTTTAGCCAATGAGTATGGATATGGGTACAATTATAAGTTTTGAGCATAATGAATAGGTATCCTAACATTGACCATGGTTGAGGGAATAAACCTAGAAATTAGGCCCTAAATGTCAAAGCTTCTAGCTGGGCTCAAGGGGCATGAATTTCAAATCCTAAAACCACTTATACATGAGACCTCTTTAAGGTATCTTTGGCCTCTAAATAGGGAAATGGGTGCTATGAGGATGTTTTGAGTGCTAAGGATGTATCTCATGGCCTTTGACATGGTTAAGGGAAGAAACTCGAGTAATAGACACAAACAAAGTTTCTAAGGAGTGAAGTTCATCAATTAGGTCTGAAACCATTACACAAAATTTATTGAGGGAATATTTATGAGGTTATGAACACCAAGGTTGGGTCATGGTTCCTTGACCATGTTTGAGGGATAAATCATGAGCCTTAGACCATATAAGAACTTTTTAGGGTGCAACAACCATGCATGCAGCCTCAAATCAACATACATTGTCTCTCTATGAGATATTTTTAACACCTACAAGTGTCGATATGGAAACCATTAGGAATTTTTAAGCATGAGATATGAGTCTTAGAGAATTTACCATGGTCAAAGGGTAAACTAGGACCTTAGACCCTAGAGGAATTTTTTAGGGCCTCCATGTCATGAACGAGGGGTCCTCAACAATGGCACACATGACCTCCATCGAGAATAATTTTCCTAAGTGTGGGAACATGAGCACCATTAGGAGGTTTTAAGTACCAAGGATGGGTTTTGTATCCTTGACCATGTTTGAGATAGGGAATTCAAGCCTTAAACCCTAACTATAGTTTTTATGGCTCAAGGGCCTTGTCATGAGACCTAGTACTAGTACACATGACCTCTCTAGGGAGTCCTTGGCATCAAAATGAGCACCTGTGAACCATTAGGAATTTTGAAAACCAAAGATGCATCTTAGAGCCTTATCCATGGTTAGGAGAAGAAATAACATCTTACCCTACAATATTCTTCTATGGCTTAAAAACCATGAATAGAGCATCAAACCATCATAGAATACCTCACTAGATGGTCTTTGTCCTGTGAATGGGATACATGTACCATTGGGATTTTTAAGGATTAGGGATAGGTCATAGGACCTTAACCATGGTCAAGGGAGGAAAAGTGAGCCATAGGCCCTAAAGAAAGCTTCTAGGGTTATAAGGCCATGTGAGGCCTCAAACCACCACATATGATCTCCCATGTGATTTTTGGACTTAAAATCATGTATGATCACCCTTAGGAGGTTTTTTTAAGGGTACCAAGGATGTGCTTTGTGACTTAATTTCATTCATAAGGGGAAAAATGAGTGCCTCTTGTGGCCTAATTTAAGGTTCTTAAATAAAAGCCATGAATTTATAGCTATTATACCAATGCTCTCAGGACTTGTGAGTGATCCATGGGGCCTTCAACCCACTATGCAAGCCCTAAAGAATAATATTTGGCCTAAGAAAATAACATTAAGTAGAAACAAAGGTAGGTCTCATGGCATAATACATGGTTCAAATACAAATATGACATTATGATAATCCATTAATTCAATGAGAAAATACTAGTCCATATTTTAAGATGTACATAAATTGTCCTTAATCCCTTTAGTAAACATAATTTCAAAATTATAATAGATAATTCTATTAGAGCATCACAATCTATTATTTATTGTTTTACATCTAATTACATGTGTAATTACTCATCAATTTGGTGTAACTCTAGTTGTTGAAAGGAAAAGTGGTTACACTCCCCACTTTGTCACATGTTTTCACTTAATCAACGAGTGGAAAACATGCATTAAGAGGTGAGTTTTATCTCAATATTTTGAACCCCAAAGCAGGTCCATCTTCAAGAGAACTATAAACAACTCATGATTTTTCCCCTTGGTTTAAATGCTATAATATGAAATCATCCAAGGCGTGAATGTCTCAATTTAGAGGGTCAAATTGAGTCATTATGGAGAAATTCAATGGAGCCGAGTTGTTTTTAATATGTTGCACTACTAGTTTCTATGCTTCTTTCAACTTTAAACCATCATCTCGATTTTAATTATTATAGAATCTCTCAATCTCTAATGCCTCTCTTATTTTCCTTTTGTAACAATGCAAGATTTTAGCTAGCACACTTGAAGCTTCTAAACAAATATGGTGATTAGTAGCATGAGTGTTCAACAATAGTGGATTTATTGATTCTCTTGTGATGAAGATGCATGATGTATTCTTTTAACCTTGTTTTCATTGAATGGCCAATTTATCCAATGTATATTTTTCCACAACAACAAGGTATCATGTATACCCTTTTATGAAGAATTAGTTTAGTAGGATCCTTAACAAAGTCCAACATATTTCTTATAGACTTTGGAGAGAAGGAAACCCTAATGTTTCTTTTCCCTAGAAACTTGGCAATTATGTGTATAGTACCTCAAATGTATGGAAGAGTAATTATATGGTTATCTCTTTCTCTTTATGAGTTTCAGTCTCCATTTCCACAACTTTGGTCTTTCTCTATAGTTTTATCAATTTGTTTTTACTTGTAGCCATTATTTATAAGGACCTTCCTAAAATGATTAATTTCTTGCTCTAGATGATCCTTATCAGAAACCCTTATAACTTTGTGGCTAAAGCATTAGTATCATCAATCTTTTGCACAAGATGGTGATGTGACTCAGCGCGCAGTTATCTGTCAGCATGCGTTCTTTTAATGTACATGAGGCATGCCAAGGATCCATCGTGTTTCTTCGTGGTGAGTAAATATAGGAAAGGGACATCCATTCTCTTCTTTTTCCATTGTGAATTTGATGTTATCAAATTAGTTGTTGAAATGGTTTTTGAAATCTTCCAAACTATTTTCTCCATGCAACCAATTACTAAAAACATTGTCACAAATATGAGCCACCACTTAGGCCTAACAAAAAAAGAGTTTAGAGCCATTTTTTCAAAATGTTCCATAAAGAGGTTTGCAACAACTAGTGAAAGAGGTAATCCCATTGCAATCCCTTCTATTTGCTCATGTCTTTCATTATGAAGAAGGAAGTATGTTGATCTAAGACAAATCTCAACAAGACCATCGGTTTCATTGTCTGAGACACTTTTAATGATATCATCAGCTTCATCAATTCAAATTTTTGTGAAGAAAGACTACATCAAAACTTACTAATAAATCGTTATAATCAATGTTCTAGTACAACCATTAACCCTCTAATCACTCACCCATAACCCACTAATCTCAAAAATGTAAGTTTTTATAAGATCATATTGATTAACATTTGAACTTGAGTAACACTTACAACATGTATTGAGTGATCCTAGCCAACAAAAGGACCTAAAAAGTAACTAGATGTGTCCATTGAAAGAGGCTTCATGTACATTGTTAACTAATATAAAGGTGCAAATAAAATGTATCTTTACCTATTTACTTTAGTGAATTGTTAGTATCATTTCCAACACTAAAATTTTGTCACAAATTAATTAAAATAAAATTCATTATATAAAAAGGAGAGAATTTAAAATTAAAATTAAAAAAAAAAATTATAATAATAATTTTTTAATTATAATAATATATTTAATTTCATATCGATTCGAAATTTCATTGTAATTTTTTCATAATAAATTAAATATAAAAATTCAAAATATTATAGTAATTTTTTATGAAAAAATTTAATATTAAAATAAAAATGAATATGGAGAAATAAATACTTAAAAAAAAAAAATTGTACCTTTGTTTTTAAGTCAAGTTAGTGAATTATTGGTGTCCTAGTAAAACATAAAGATTGTATAAGGAGGGGCTTGCTAAGGTTATTGGATATACTCTTGAGTTATAGTACAGCTGGATTTTGAATTGGACCTCTTGTTACCTATTTTTTATGGTCAAAAAAATAAAGGGGCAATAGCTTAGAGGTCAACAACTCATTGGTAGGGAGGCATTCTTTCCATGGTTGAGATTTCCAATGAGAAATAAACCCATTGTAATAAGGCTAAGAGGATAGACACCCACTTTAATGGAGCTGGCACTAAGCCATAAATTGTTAGTATTCTAGTAAATGAAGATATTTTTAAATCAAGTGAATTATTAGTATCCTGCAAAAATTTAACCTACCAAAAATTTATAAGAAGGTAAGTTTGGCACTCTCCCACCAACCACTGACTTACAAATTGGATACAGGACCACCATATTACCGCCATATTGAATGTGTAAATTGATAAAAATCCAACTATAAATAATAACTGGAACTAATACCAAACAAATCTAATCAGATGCAGGAATTATAAATATGTACAGGACCATAGTTTGCATACCATTTGTTATTGATATTATATACATCATTTAAAATGGGCATGATACAGGTTTTCATCCCATTTGCTAATGATATTATATGTATCAAAAAATGGGTCACCTCAACAAAATAAAATTCATCTCTTTGTTAATAATATCATAGTGCTCTGAGTACAGTAACGATGTACAGAAGTGATATTCAAAATTAATGATAAGGATCATCATTATAAAAATAATAAACAAACTTTAGCTTTCCCAAAAGAGAAAAGAGGGACCATTTCTTAGGAAAGAATATGTAATCTAAACATCCATTCACACTAAATAATACATCTGTTGTTTTCCGACTGCTTCTGTCAAACACAAATTCTCCCATGAATAATTCCTATAACTTCCATTCAAACAGGCATTCATTGCCTTTTTCTCAAATCTGTTTCAGTCGAAGAAAGCAAGGTAGCTTTACTTGATAGAATTGGCTCACCAGCCTCCACTATTCCCACTTCTGAATTTTTGTTACATCATCCTTTGCACTGAGGAAGTAAGCATAACATCAATCCAATCCGTAACACCAGACAGTATATACATAACAAATTAAAATGGATCTGTCACCAAACGTGCAGGTGGGATCAAATCCCCACGAAACAAAACCATGACATCGTTATTGAAGGTGCAGGTGGGATGAGTCATATCACAAGAAATTGAAAAGAATGTTTAAATCATTTGGAGATTTCTCTTTGTTTGTTTTGAATTGGTTGGCATGGACTTGGATTTGTGGGCCTTTGCATCAGCTGCTTTGAAAAGATTAAACTGAGGATCATCAGCACGATGTTTTGTTGCAGAGAGCCCAAGAGTGCCCAACAAGTCTGCAGATCACGTCACACAATAAATCTGTGTTAGCTAATCTTGTCCATACTTGCAATCCAAAACTGTTATGCAGCTGGGGAAACAAATCTGGTGCAAGTTAATTAAAGTTATTATTCAATTTTGTTTTCAAATCAAGGAAATGTGATGACCATGTGAATCCCAACCAGGAATTGATGAAACATCCTCCATCCAGCTTGAACACCGAGGTTGTTCTAAATCTGTCGATGAACGATCAGCAGTTCCTGCTAAATCACCCATCTGTTTACAACATATATGATTCTTGGTTAGTATAATGTTAATCTGTTTAACTACAAAAAATACTGATAACAAGTAGTTATGTATAGATAAATTAGTATTCACAAACCACAAATTAAATTAGCATAGATCCATTTTAAAGGGGATCTACCAAGGATCAGAGGGATCAAATCTCTCAAACTGCAAACCCTTTTTTTAGAATGCAAATAATGAATATAGTTTTATATATGCAATTGTAAATGTTTTAAATAATGAACACGGAAGGAATTACACAACTCCTCCTACTGAGCTGTAAAATGCTTCTCTTCAGCACAATAACTATACTGATTTGATATTCTGTAACTAACAAAAACATCGAACACTGATTTTGAAATACTGGAATTTCTAGAAATTCGCACCATAATCCTAACGATAATGATTCTGAACTGGTTACGTTATTAAGATAAATCCATAAAACCCCACTATAATAATGATGTGTCGATCTGTCTCAAAACCCTCGATCTATGATCCATTGTCGGATTCTCAATGCCAACATTTAGTTTTTTACTGACAATCATAATTTTATGAAAACTGATCTGTCTGTACTAAATTTGTGCAAAATCTGAAGCGTTAAGAACAAATTTGAGATTCTTAGTTATAGTAAATTTAAGAAGAGAGGACAACTTTGAAATTAAAATTTCATGTTAGCCATTAAGGGAAGTATATTGAAGTTTGTGATGCATAAATATAATTATAAAATACGATCACCATTTTTTCCTTTCATTTATTATTTTAGAAAAAGGGATATACCAACCAACAAACAAAAATTGATGTTCATTTAATTGAATTAAAATTGAAATTAACTTTTATTGAAACTAAAATGGTTAATCATTGGATTATAATGTTAAATTTATAATTTAAATCTATTTTAATTTTAAATTTATTACATTAGCTCAGATCATTTTGAATTTATTAGATCAATTTATATTGGTTTTAATTTTTTTAATTTTGAATTTATTAAATAAATTTATATTGGTTTTAATTTTTTTAATTTTGTGTAAACTGTATTAATAAATTTATTTCATTAATTATAAGTTATATCTTTCCAATATTAAATTATAAAAATCTCTAAACTAAACAATATAACATACACTTCTCTATTATTTACACCTGCATTCTTTCCTTATTTCCTTTGCAATTTTATTTTTTTAAATTATAAAACATTTACCAAATAAAAAGAGAACTGATCTGTACTCCATAAATTACTCATTAACCAACCCCTTGAGTATTTTTCTATGAAAAATATGCCAAGTACAGAAAACTGACCTGTACTCCATAAAAATACTCAAAAACTGATCTGTACTCCACAAATACTAATTATTTGATATGAATTTAATAATAGCCAGTTATTATTCCAATAGAAATACAAATTTTATAATGAGATTCATAAATACCTAATGTGATTTTTATAAAAAATAATATAAAATATCGACAAATTCTCCCTACTTTTCTTTCAGTCATCAGGGAATGAATACATACCCAGCTTTTACCAGTTCCAGATGGGCCATCCCAGCCTATATGAGCAACATGCTTGACATCTGTAGGATAACCAATCTGCATTTCTTCCCCCTCCTCCTCCTTGTAAACTACAGAACAACATTCAGAAGATGTATAAATGTGAGAACTACAATCTCAAATCTTCAAACATAGAAGGTGAAGCATAATGTAATAGACAACCATGATCAAATTCCCTCACCGAAAAGCTGAGAGAGAGCTCTGAAGCTCTTTATTAATCTCTGCAGCTTGTTGGATATATGTGATTTTGAAAGAGGAAATGTAAACATAGAACTTTCCACTGAAGGTGACCGAGAGACAGACTGTTCTGCAAGTCAGATCAGCAAAACCAGGAAGAAACCATTTAAAAACAGATTTGTTGGACAATCTCTGCATCCCACTTTTTTTTCAAAGAAAACTGTTCACAACATCAAAGAATGTTTCCCATATTTATGAATGGCATCATTAGTAAACCTGTATGCTTTTTCAAAGAAAACTGTGCACAACATCAAAGAATGCTTTCCTGACATCATTAGTAAACCTGTTTGCATAAATTAATATGTATCATTTTAGATCTTAAATGGATACACAATGTCCAAGAGATTCTAATTACTGAAAACTTTACAGGACATGGAATGATGCTTCCTGATGCTCCCTATATTTATAAATGGCATTACTAGTAAACCAGTTAAGTAAACTCGTATGTATCATCCAAAGGATCTTAATTGGACACCGATTTCAAGGAAACTAACCAAATGTCCAAGAGATTCTAACCAGACATCTACTGAAAACTTTGCATGACATCAAAGAATGCTTTCTACATTTATGAATGACATCACTAGTAAACAAACCAATATGTATAATCAGAGAATCTTGATTAAACACCCAATAGAAAAAAACTAGCCAATTGTTCAAGATATTCTGACCAGACACCTACTACAAGAAACCAGACCAATACCCAACTAAATTGACAGATGACAGACAACCCATTCAGTGACTCCAAATGAAGAACCCAATTGTGTTGACAAGAACTTATTAAATATGAACAAAAGTTACCTTTCTGAAGAGATTTGCTCGGCTCTAACGAGCGGTTTGCAGCATTTCCATACTTGAATTCAGACTTCTTAGCAGGTGAACAGGGAACCGAATCCCCAGAGGGCTTTCTGATACGCTGAGGCTCCTTGATTGCAATACTCGAAGGAGTAGCACACGTAATTGTAAATGGCATGACTGCAATCCTCTCGAGACGCTCTCTCATCTCAAACACAAGTCCTATATATATTCAACTGCTGTCATATTTGAGGTCTATATTGCCCGAATCTGCAAGAAAAAACTGAGATTAATCTCGAGGTTCCACCCCTTCATAAGCTATATAATCTGGACCAGTTTCACTCACTTGTCTTACAACTACCTCGATCTGGATTTCTGTAGTCAGTTTCAAAGTCTAATTTTGAATAGACATAAGAGTAACATCAATCCTTTGCAATACCCAATTCAGCGTGCACTGTGCAAGTTGCTTAATACCTCAAATTCCATGGCGAAAATTATGAAATGGACAACAGTTGTAAACAGCGTGGTTAATGTATGGCGTCCAAATGATTCTGAGGATCGTCAGATAACATTGAAATCGCCTACCTTGGCGTGAGAGCAAAGGTATAATCATCATATATAGCAAAATATCATCCTTTATTAATAATAATAATAATAACAACAAAGTTTGGGCAGAAGTAATCAAGCATTTAATTATTAGATTTGGTCAAGTGCTTTATCATACAAGTTTGGGCTGTCAGTCCATGGGTCCTTTCTTTCACAAAAGAGCCAAATTTCTATACCTCCATTCTACTTTGGCTTTAAATTTTTCCAACCTTTAGTAAGGTGGGGTCTTATGATTCCTTCAAGGCTTATCTAAGAATGAAGTTATTTGCATTAGTTTCATTGCTTGGAGGGTACGAATACATCATTGAGTAATATATTGCTTCGCTCCTTTCTCTTTTTTTAATTACTTGGAAAGCAACTTATATCTCATCGAGTTTATAATTTGATTATGGTTAGAACCTTAATAATAGATGTTTGTTGTCTTTTTAGATATGAGGGGAATTATGAGCTATGAGCTTAAGCAATATCTTTAGATGTTTTGTGTAATTTTTAGGAGGGAAAATTATAGTTTCAAAGCTTAACTTCCTCATTATTATGAGTTAAATCAACATCTTTAGAGTTGATCATTAATATAAGGAGAAATTAACATATTTAGAGTCGATCATCAATACAAGGAGACATGACAAGCACTCCTACATGTATTAGATTTAACTTTTTCATCAAACCTATCTCACATCCTTCATAAGTCTCACCACTATTATGAGCTCAATGAACACCTTTAGGGTCAACTATCCATGAAAACTAAGAACCACTCCCACAAGCGTTAGTTCCTCCAGCTGCATGCATTAGATCAAGACCTCAATAAAATCCTCTTACCTCCTCCATAAGTTCCATTAGTGATTCATCTACTCCCACACACATTAATCTAGGTTTCACCTTCTCCTCAAACCCATACTACTGATTTCATTAGTTCCATGAGTTGTTCATATTTCTCACATGTGATATTTCCAAAATTTTACCTCCATCATTAGTTCCACTAGTGGGTCATCTGCCCCCACAAACACTAGATCGACACTTTCTCTCACAAAAACCATAATAAGGTGTCCTTCATCATGCACTATAACGATACCTTCTCACCAAACTCATATTACCTCCCTTATTCCCTCCCATGCACAATAGATCTTTCTCTTCTCACCAAACTTGCATTACCTCCTTCATTAGTTCCACCAACGATTCATCTACTCCCACATGTGCTAGATCTAAACCTTCTCACAAAACTTGCTTTATGTCCTTCATAAGTTCCACCAATGGTTCACCTAGTCTCACATGCACTGGATCCATACCTCCTTACCAAACTACTCCCACCTCTTTTATTAGTTCCAGCAATGGTTGATCACTACCACATGCATTACATCTAGACCATCTTTCTAAACATATTTTACCTCCTTCATTAGTTACACTAATGGTTATGGCATGTTCCTTAGTGTTGAAGATGAATAACAATAAATATAACCAAGAATTTGATAGAAATACCCTAATTTACTTCATTGAATTCAAAATCCTTAAGGTAGATAAAACCATACAAAAATCCTTTATGGAAGGATAGATACTCTTGTTCACTTGCCTCTTCAAGGGGGGAACCTCCCAACGAGCCAATACTCCAAGACAATCACAATACTTGACATATCCCATAATGAGAACCCAATCTTATTTATCTAGAAAACCCTAACCCTAATCATTATTGGCCTTTACACTAATGAATGGGTCATATTACATTTATTTCTTGATAATTACACAGTGGGGCTTAAGTTATTTAATAATAACCAACATAGTTGACCATATCTACATTACATTAAATGGCCACTATACATGTACTATTATTAACTTTAATGGACCCTTCAACCCCCATTACACCATGAAGAGGGATACCACCATTCCATACATCTTTGAAAAGTGTTTCCCTCAATTCTTATACCTATGATGTGCCTCCATAATCCAAGGTTCGAAGTATAAATGTTTCCCTCAATGCTAAGAGTGAAGTGGTTCAAGAAGTGTGTCCATAAGGAGCTCATACATAAGCCATAGTCATATGTATGGGTGTTTCCCTCCATGCTAAGAATGAAGTCGTCTAAGAATTGCATTCATAAGCCCAAATCCCATGTATTGGTGTTTACTTCAATGTTGAGAATGAATTCATCCAAGAAATGAATACATGAGCATGGTCCTTATGTATAGGTGCACATGTTAGATCCCCATTGGTGACACATGGAATTGATGAATAAATGGGTGTTTTGTCAAACTTGATTATCACCGTGGTCATATGGATCCAAATATCTTTCCACCAAGATATGAGGATTGTCCATAGCCAAAATATCATCCACATAGCTAAAAAAGGTTGGTTGTAGATCTTGAGAGAGCTCTACAAACCTTAAAATAATACATATAAGGTTCTCATGAGTTCGCTCAATCATGGTCACTTCATATAGAGAAGATTCATTAAAGAGAAGTACAAAGTAATTGTCTTCTTATAAATGACAAATGACCATATTCCATTCCTTGCAATCCCCCTCTAAATCATCCTAGCCAGATATATCTTTTTTAGTGTCCTCTTCAATATGTCCCAATAGTTCCATTTTTAAATTGCTTCACATGCACCCTATAGTTTTTGTACTTGGTTATCCACAAGTAATAGTTGTGTACACTGCTTCAAGAGTTGAATCATGTTGATGTGCCTCAAAATTTTCTTCAATTAACCACTTCATATTATGTTCTTCATACTCTAATAGAAAATTCAAGAAAACTTACAAGATGGGCTTCTTCCACATAAGTTGCATGTAAACCTAGATATGATTCAATGATGGGGACTAATATATCCATATTAAATGAAATATTCCACTATAAATATGAGAGATAAGGTTTTAAAATAGAAATCAAAGAAGCTTACATTTAATGGATCTCCCTTGTGCAACTAGGGTTTGAGGTTGCGATTTTGAAATTGCCATAACTCCCTTAATATTGATCAAAATTGGCATTCTAACCCCATCTAGAAAGAACAATAACAATCATATTTTGATAATAGTGTTTTTGCTACAATTTGGTTCATAAATGAATAAACAATCGTGGTGTAATAATTTCCCACAAGGGTTCTTAGTCACAAATTAAAATAGTTGTAACTACTATGGTACTTCAATTATAATTGATAGTATGACCCTAATTCTGAAATTGCATGGCCACTATGTTTCTAATGGCACTAGTCTAACAGTAATTTGTTGCATAAACAAATATACTAGAGCAGTGCAAGAATTTATTATATAAGTTTTTTGAGTTACAACTTAAAATAGTTGTAAGATATGTGATATTTCTCAGAAGCTTTATTATGACCCCAATTTTGAAATGGCATAGCCACTTTTCTTCTATGGCTCTAATCTTGCTACAATATGGTGAATAGGTCAAGAGAGAAACCAATCACAAGAAAATATTTAAATTTTGCTTTTCATTGGACCAAAAAAGTGTTATAATCCCACTTTTTATGTTCCTTTGTGTTAAGATGAATAATAAGAAATATAACCAAGAATATATAGAAATGCATCTTTACTTCACTGAAACAAAACCCCTAAAGGTGGAATAACACCATACAATAATCCTTTTATGGAAGGATAAACTCTTGTTCACTTACCTCTTCAAGAGGACAACCTCCTAATGAACCAATGCTCCAATACAATCATAATACTTGACATAGCACATAAAGATTACTCCATCACACTAGTCTCAACTCACGTCTCAACTGCTCCCATTTACACTAAATCCAAATCTCATTAAGGATGTGTCACCTCCTTCATCACACACTATATAGAAAACTTCTCATTAAACCCACTTTACCTCCATTAATCCCACCAATGGGTCAGTCATTTCCATGTGCACTATATCGAAACCTTCTCACCAAACTTGTCTGACCTCCTTTATTATTTCCATTGATGGTTTATCCACTTCCACATGTAATAGATCTAAATATTCTCACAAAACTTATCTTACCTTATTCAATAGTTCCACCAGTGGTTCATTTGTTCCCACATGCACTCAACCTATCCCATCCAAACCAATCTTACCCCCTTCATTACATACTAAATCCAAACCTTCTCACCAAACCCATCTTACATCCTTCATTAGTTTCCCTATCAGTTCATCAACTATCACGTGTTGCATTAAATGTAGAGCTTCTCACCAAACATATGTTACATCCTTCATCAATTCAATTGATCAATCCATTTTACCTCCTTCATTAGTTCCACTAGAGGTTTAGTTGCTCCCATGTGTAGTGGATCCAAAACTTCACACCAAATTGATCTTACCTCTTTCATTAGTTCCACCACTACTAACTCTGCTCCACATGCACTAGAACTGAATCTTCTCACCTAACACATATTATGTCCATAATTAGTTCTTATAGAGGTTCATCCACTACCACACACACTAGTCCAAACCTTATCACCAAACTTGTCTTATATCCTTCATTAGTTCCACCAATGGTTCATTTGATTCCACGCACTGTATTAGATCCAAAGATTCTCACCAAATTCATTTTACCTCTTAGTCTATTACTATGTAGCAATGTATAACATCATCTCACCTCTTTCATTAGTAGTACTAAAGATTCACCAAATCTCACATACACTAAATCCAAACCTTCTCACCAAACTCATCTTACCTCCTTCATTAGTTCCATTAGTTATTCATTTTCTCCCACGTGTACTAGATCCAAACTTGTCTTACCTCCTTCATTAGTTCCACCAATGCTTCATCCTCTCCCACACACACTAGATCTAAAACTTCTCAACAAACTTGTCTTACCTCCTTCATCATGCACTAGATCCAAACCTTTGCATTGAAACCCATCTTACCTCCTTCATTAGTTCCACTTCTAGTGATTCATTATTTCTCACATGCAGTAAAACTAGACCTTGAAGATCTCACCAAACTCGTCCTACCTCCTTCATTAGTTTCACTAGTGATTCATTTCATTTCACATGCACTAGATCAAGACCTTCTAACCAAACTTGTTTTACCTCCTTCATTAGTTCCACTAATGGTTCATTCGCTCCCACATGAACTAGGTCTCAAACTTCTCACCAAAACCGTCCTACCACCTTCATCATGCACTAGATCTATACCTTCTAACAAAACCTACCTTACCTCCTTTGTCAGTTCCACCAATGGTTTATTTTCTCCCATGTGCACTAGATCTAGTCCTTCTCACTAAGCATGCCTTCCCTCCATCCTGCATTAGACTTAGACTTTCTCATCAAGACAGACTTACTTCCTTCATTAGTTTCACCAATGTTCCATACACGCCCACATGCATTAGATCCAATGTTCCATACACTCCCACATGCATTAGATCCAGACGTTCTTGCTAGATCTAAAACTTATCACTAACCTTATATTACATTTTTCATCGCGCACTACATACATACCTTCTCAACAAACCCATTTTACTTCCTTCATTGGTTCCACTAGGTTCGTTTACTCCCATGTGCATTAAAACTAGACCATACTTTTGGCAAACCCATCTTACCTCCTTCATTAGTTCCAATATTAGTTAAAGACCTTGACTATTAAACCATTTGTTCATTAACCTTGATTAATTAGAGGTCACATAGTAATATACTACTCCAAACTATAATTTAACCTTGGCCTGAATTTAACTCTATGTTAAGGACTTTCTACAAATTAATAATATAATTGATGCTTCTAGTACACTTTTTATTGTATTTGAAATTTTTTATCAAAGGAGAATCGAATCATGGTTTTTAAAAGATCGTACCTCCTCTTTACTAACCAAACAAGCTCCAACAACAAATATCATTTATAAACTTTTAGTTATTTTAAGTTATTTAAATATATTGTTTGAAAAATAATTTCTACTTTAATATATTAAAAATGCAGTGTAGACTTTCTCATAACTAATTCAACTTTTTGTGAAACCATATCATTTATTTGAACCCAATAATAAATTATATAAAATAAAATTATAATTTTTTTTTAAATTTTAAAATAAAATCATATAACCAATTGATAAATTATTCCATTAACAATTTTTTTAACCAAATTTCCACTATCTTTCCTTACTTTTCTCTACCTACCACAGCCCCTCTTTATTTTATTTTTTTTAATAATGATGACTTTCAACGCTCAACTAGTCTGAGCTTATCTTTTTGTCCTTTTTAAGTTGATTAAACATTAAAATAATATTAAGATTTTTAAATCCTGTCCTAATGATTAAGATGGATATTATAAAAATAATTAAAACCTATATATTTATAGGTTGATCAATTTTAAATTTTAAATTTTTATTTTAAAATATAAAATTAAAATAAATTTAATTTTAATATGCAAATAATATGGTTTATTTAAATTTATTAATTTATAGTGCTACATATTTAATTCATTAAATTATATAATATTTTTAAACATTATTTTAACTAAATTATTAACAACTTTTTACAATAATGTACATAATAATCTTTATGCAAATTCGTTGTTGCGCGGGAAAAAGAATGAAGCCGACAAATATATATTTTCCTCGTGTGAGATATACTTTATGCCACACCATCAAAAGTTAAATCTTGACATTGAATGAGATCACTTTATATATAATTTGAATGCCACTTGGTATCTTAATTTTAGTGCTTGACAAAGAAATATTGAATGGTTGGTCTATAGCTACTCATTTATAAATACTATCAATGTATTAATATTTAATTTTTTAATATTATCGAGAGTTCACTTTTTAGTGCATAGATGAACATCTCAATTTTTAAATTTAAAGTTATTGTTTTAGTTAATTAGTATAGTTTATGAAGTTTGCACTTGAGTATTTATATATGGCTAGCCAATAACAGATTGAGGTTCTTTGTATGATCTATCTTTTTGTCAAATCCAGGTATAAGTTGGTTAATGATGACACAATATCTCTTAACTGTTGCTTTAAGGTAATGGATTACTTTTCTAGATACTCTTAAAACCTAACCTAGACATGGAACGTCATTAGGATGTTTAGTGGTCATGGGTTTCTTAGGTCCCTATATTTTCTTGGTCTCTAGTCTTTGGTTATTAGTTTGACTCATTTTGACCCCTTAGGGCACCCATTTGGAGCATTCCCTAACTTAATGGTTCTAGTTAAGGTGCAAACCCCCCAATCTAGGTCCATGGTTATTTAAAATCCCTTAAATAGAGTCCATATCACAAACTCATTTGGGACTTGTTATTTATGGACACAACTTAGGTCAACCCCCCTAAATCCCTTGATATCTTGTCATGTATTGTAGCATAGATTCTATTATGGTACCATGATTATTAATCCACATGTTGTGTAATAGAGGCTCATTTGGGCCTAAAAACATGAAGTACCATTAAAACCAAACTCACGGTAAACTACCAAAAGGTGCAATATGATGGTTTCATACAACCTAGGTACTCTAATGTCTAATCCAGTGTTTTATTATGCCTTGAGGTGGGTCCTTTGTCTAATACCTTTGTTTTCCTCTTTCTAAACTTTTTTCAACTCTTAAATTCTTCTTCTCTCTGTCTTTGGAAAACCCTAGTTTTTAGGTACATATTTCAACTAGTTTTTTTATCTCCTTTCTCAAGCCCCTAAGGATTCTTGTGCCTATCATATCCAACAACTCTATAGAGAATCCTTTGGCTAGCTTGGTTCCAATTTGGTAGGTTTGATTGATTCGCCCTAACACATTTTCATTGGCATAGCTTTGGCATAGCTTAGAATTTGTAACCCTAAAACCTTAAGAGATGTTAGATCACAACTAGGGAAAGGGAGGTATCATCCCCTTTAAGGGAACTAGTTTTATCTATTCCACATACTTTATTGATATAGTATGTTTATTTTTCATTGGTTATAGTGCATATATATCTTTGTATTGGAGATTTCAATTGGTATTGCTAATAGTAATTTGGAGCTAATTGTACATGTCATACCAAGATGTGGATCACTCTTAGTTCACTGTCACTTCAATCCAAAGAGCTTCATAATCTACCACAATGAATTTAGGTGAGTCCTCTTCCTTTCCCTCTTTCCATTTAGGTTTCTACCTCACTAAAGGAATTGTCAATTATTTAACCCTAGTTTGTTGGTGATACGAACCGTTACACCAAAACCTCGAGATGTTAGTGAAGGCCGCCCACTAGGATCTTAACATCCCACCACGCTCCGCAGTCCAGACTCTGGGCTGGATGTGCGCCGGTACGTGGTGTCCCCTTTGCGTTGTACGAGCCCCGGGCGAACATTGCAATGCCGATGTTTCCACCCGCTCTGTGACTTGAACCTTGGTGGAGGCTCTGATACCAAATGATACGAACCGTTACACCAAAACCTCGAGATGTTAGTGAAGGCCGCCCACTAGGATATTAACAGTTGGCTTATTTTCCTTTGCTAATTTGTTGGTAAAACCTAATCCAATTATATTTTATCGTAATCACCTACACTCCTATGTTATCATCAATAAGATCTTAATAAGGTCCTAATTAATCTAGCAACTTACCCCTTTTTTGTTTTTTGTCATACCCTAGGGTTTCTCAATTTGGCCCTAAATCGAGTGGCGATTCCATTCTCCTCTCTTCACACTTTAGTAGTGTGTATGTGTGTGCTTGGGTGTCTTCCATATATTCCGTTGATTTTATCCATTGATTTTCTCCACTTAGGAGTTTCCATCAACTCTTCCCCCTTTCAAGCAAAGGCTCGCTTCTCCCTTTTCTTCTCTATATTTCCTTTCCCCTTGGACTATTGAGTCATTTTCTTGCTCCCTTTACATCACCATGTTCCCTAGCTCCGTGTATATTGAGGTGAACCAACTTTATCCCTAAAAAGTTTCCAATGTATCTCACCCTACTCAAATGAGTATTCTTAGCATACTTCCCGATAGTGATCCAAATACTCATACAACAATTCCAACCCATTCTTGTAATGTAGGATGACCTACCCCATACTTTGTGAACCAAGTTAACCATGGAGGATATCCATCACTTCCTGCCAACATGACACCCTTTGTTGTTTAACCAATTTATTCATACATATTTTCCCCTCCTAGCCAATAAAAAATTCAACCACCTACCCCATCTAGGGTGCATGAAAAACTCATTCCTACATGTGATAGCTTGAAGAAAATCCTTAGAGAATTTATAGAACTTAAAAAATTTCTTAAGAAACCTTTCCCCACTCAACAAGTTTACCAAAACCAAACATCCAATCTTGCCGTGAATCCACCCACCTTTGGATCCATAGATATCTCTTCCCATGTGCCATGAGGAGCAAAGGTGCTTTCTCCTAAGACAAGTACTTAGAAAACTTATCATAGAGGCTTAGGTTCTAACCCTTTCCCTAGCTCAAAGAAGTGGTGCATGAGTTTTATTAGTGCAACACACACAACATAAATGAATATCATGTTCTTCAACATAATCACTTTCAATCTTCGAGAAAGGTTCATGATGTCCCCCAATCTATGTGCTTACCTCTCAATTATGCACTAATTGTAAATAAGCTAAGACACCTCAACCTAACACTTACTCAAGGCAAGTTTCTCCCCCTCGGTCAACTGAGACCATACCCTCTCCTTAACACAAGGCTATATTGTAATACTTCAAGGCACTCCCTCCATGACAAGCATAAGGTTTTGTGCCACATAGTTCTCTTGATCCTCCTTTTAATATTATATATAATCCCTACACATGACCTCTTGATACTTAGAGATTGATGTTAGGAACTCATGTCAACCCTTCTCTTTACTTTGTTAGTATATTGTTGTTGGATGCATATGCTTTGTAAGTCATCCCGTAGTATTATATGTTCCATGGTATTGATCCATAGTTTGTATTAGCCCATAGTATTATATGTTCCATGGTATTGATCCATAGTATTGGACGCATATGATTTGTAAGTCGTCTCGTAGTATTGTATGTTCCATGGTATTGATCCATAGTATTGGTGGATAGACTTAGTATATAAGTACGTGTTGAGGCCAATGAAGGAATCCACGAGTCATTTGTATTGAGCTTGCTCAAAGGAGGTTTCTCCCTCGAAGTGGCCTGCGATCAATAAATATCTTCTATGTTCTACTATATCATTCATTTTCATCATTTAATTGTTGCAGGTTCCTCACATCTGGTATCAGAGCACTTTCTTGGGCTCGTTGGGTGGGATTTCTGCCAATTTTTTTTTCTTGCATCTATATTTGTTCCTTTCAATTGCAGGTTCGGATCCGGGAATAATCCCTATCCGCTTAACTGTGGGAAGTACTTGGGCATAGCCCTAAAACTCATTGTGAGGAGTACCACATGAACCCCAAAGTAGCTGGCCCATTGAGAGGAATCGCCAGCGAAAAGGGAAACGACCCCTACCTGATTGACTAGTTCCCACCAATGAGGTAAACCAAGAGCTATCATTTGTGGCAAAGCGGTTATCAGTTTTTCCTGATCCCTAGAGTGAGGGGTACTACCCCAATATGCAATATGTTAGACAACATTGGTGGTCGAGTGAATCCACTGAACCTTTAGGAATCCGCGCATACCTGGGGTCCATATCTATTTCCAGCTGATAAATCGCAGATTACATCTGTCCAAAGATATTGTAGATCAATTCCGAGCCATTTCAGATCCATTCAAAAAAAAAAAAAAAAAACCCTGCTTTTTCGCCATATCTTCTTTGTTTTAACTCTGCTTCCCTTGAAAATTCATTAACACCCCTACAATCCCATTCTGCATATTTCATTCCTGAGGAACCTATCCCAAATTCCACTTCCCGAAACCAAAAATCCCACATCTGTCTATTTTTAGGGTTTGCCATAAATTTTTTGATTTTCACCCAATCGCCTCCAAATTTTGCCACAGTGTTCATTTCCTATTTCTTCTTCTTTGTCACTCTTTGACCAGTTTTTCCATTCTTTCACCCCACTTCTGAAATCCCCATTTTCTGCTTCCATGTCCATGAGAAAGTGTCCAAAACCTAGTCAAACCCCAATTGCCCATTAGAGTTTTTCCCAAATCCAAATTTTCCTTTACTAAAGAAGTTTTTGTTTTTGTTTTTCTACTCATTCACAAAAACAAAACTCATGGTTATGGTTGTCACCCACGCAGGAAAAACAATCATGGAGGAAGAACTTGCCTCCCTCAAAACCAAACTCCAAGATCTGGATGAAAAATTTCTCAACCTCCATCTTCAGCATTCAGCCATGAACAATAAAAGACAACCAAAATCTTTTGCATACACTGGGTTCTCTTCTTCCAGCAATTTTCGTGGACCGAAGCTTGATTTTCCTCGCTTCAATGGTAATGATACGACTAGATGGATATACCGGGAAGAACAATATTTTAGTTTTCATAATACTTTTGATGTCAACAAAGTTCCACTTGCATCCTTTCATTTGGAACATGAATCCCTTCAATGGTACTGTTGGTACATCAAGGCTCATGATGAGCCAAAATGGACATATTTTTTCCAACTCCTTTTGCAACGATTTGGTCCTAGTGCTTTTGATGACTTCACAGGAGCACTCACTAAACTTCGCTTGGCATTGTGAGAGAGTATGAGACAAAATTTGAGAAACTGGCCAATCACACAGAAGGATTGTTTGATGAATTCTACAGGAGTTGTTTTATCAGTGGTCTCAAGGATGAAATCTAATCAGAGGTTAAAATGTTTTATCCCAACACAATGATGGAAGTCCTAGGGTTGTCTAAGTTGGCGGAGGACAAGATCACAACCCAATAATGCTCCAAATCCACTTTTGTTCCATTCAGAAATATGGTTTCCGAACGACCTCTCATCACGCCAGCTCCTCGACCAACTCCTATCAAGCATTTGTCTGAAGCAGACATGTGGGTATTTAGAGAAAAAGTGATTTGTTATAATTATGACGAGAAATTCACTCGGGGACATAGATGTATTGAGAAAAAGCTCTATCTCTTGGAACTTGGTGAAGAAGTTCCAGATACTATAGATGATCCGGTGGACATTCAACAGCCGCATGTCAACCCTCCATCTCAGGACGACCAGCCAGATATATCTCTCCATGTTTTAGCTGAAATCACCACCCCACAAACAATGTGGGTCAGGGGTTACTTCAAGAATCTCCCTCTTAGAATACTCATTGATTATGGTAGCACTCATAACTTCATTGACCCTCGGATCACCAAACAGGATGATTTTTTTGTCCATCATTGCTCCAACTTTGAAGTCATGATTGCCAATGGGGGCACCTTACCTTGCAAGGGGAAGTGTCGCAATGTGCGTATCTCTATGGTATATTATAACCTGTGCTCTGACATGTTTTCCTTGGCCTTAGGCGAATGTGATGTGGTTTTGGGCGCTCAATGGTTATGCACACTTGGCCCCATCTTATAGGATTTTGCTGAACTTTGGATGCAGTTTTCAGTCAATGTGAAAAAACACAGATTGACGGGCTTATAACCATGGTCTCCCTACATCATTAGTTCACATCGCATGGAAAATATCCTTAAGAAGAATTCACACGGTGTCATCGCTCAACTCCACTCCATTCAGATGCACCCATCAACGGTCTCCACTACTCCTTTGGATCTACAACAAATTTTGGATCAATATGTAGGTGTCTTTGTTGAACCAGTGGGATTTCCACCTTCAAGAGCCCTTTCTGGTAAGAATTTAGGCACCTCTACATATGAGAAGGAAATGATGGCTATTTTGCATGCAGTACAGAAGTGGCAGCCATACCTATTTGGGAATTATTTCTGCATCAAGATTGATCACCAAAGTTTGAAATATTTCCTGGAACAACAAGTCTCCTCCCTAGCACAACATAAATGGGTTAGAAAACTCATAGGTTATGACTATGAGATCACTTACAAAAAGGGTAAGGACAATCTGGTGGCGGATGCTCTTTATCGCACATTTGACGACCAAGTTTCTCTTTCATCTATTTCTATGCACGTTCCAAATTGGTTGCAATCTGTTCAACAGAGCTATGTCAATGGCTCCTCATTATCTCAAATCATCCAATAGTTTTCCAACAACCCTTCTGTTGTACCACATTACTCTTGGGATGGTGCTTCCCTGAGATACAAGGGTCATCTGGTGCTTCCCTAGAGCATAGATATTCAACATGTTGTCTTCTATGAACTCCATGCTTCTCCATCGATAGGGCACTCTGGGTTCCCCTAAACATATGAGCGGGCACAACGTAATTTATTTTGGCAGGGAATGAAAAGGAAAATTCAACAAATGGTGGTTGAATGTGATACTTTCCAGGTCAACAAGGGTGAAACGACACTCCTTTTGAGATTGATCAAATCCTTGCCCATCCCTACACAAATTTGGACAAATATTTCTATGGATTTCATTGAAGGGATCCCTAAATCTGGAGGGAAGACAATGATTTTGCTTGTGGTTGATCGCCTCTCCAGATATAGTCATTTTTGTGCCCTTAGCCATCCCTATACAGCCTCCTTGGTCGCACAAATTTTCTTGGACCAGATCCTTCGTCTTCATGGAATCCCTTATTCGATTGTCTTGGATTGCGATGCAACTTTCACTAGTAATTTTTGGACATAACTATTTCTCCACGCTGGCACCAAACTGAAGATGAGTTTAGGGTATCACCCACAAAAAGATGGTCAGAATTGAATTACCAATAAATGTTTGGAAAGTTATCTTCGTTGCTTCACCTCCAAACAACAACATTAGTGGGAAAAGTGTCTCCCTCTCGCTGAATGGTGGTACACTACCTCCTACCACACTGCATCTAAAATGAATCCATATGAAGCAGTCTATGGTTAGGCACCGCTATTTCTTCTTCCATACACCCCTAACAGTTCACCAGTTCAGGTAGTTGACAAGGTTCTTCGAAACCGTGATCAGATTCTTCGCATTTTGTAGGACAATATTCAACAATCCGATCCGCATCATTCTGAGCGCACTTTTCAAGCAGGTGATATGGTTTTTCTTCGTCTACGGCCTTACAAGCAAACCTCCCTGAAACTCAAATGGTGTCATATGCTCGCTCCAAAGTTCTATGGGCCCTATAAGGTTCTTCAGAATATTGGGTTTGTTGTTTATAAATTGGAACTTCCTCCTTCTTCCCACATTCATCCAATTTTCATGTCTCTTGTCTGAAGAAAGTTCTTGGCACCAACATCATAGGAAAAACTATATTACCATAACTGGATAATGAAGGATCCATCCTTTTGGAGCCGGAGGCCATCCTCAATAGACGCACTCGTTAGCTTCGCTCTTGATCTATAACAGAGGTATTAATTCAGTGGCACAAAATGCAACTAGAGGATGCTACATGGGAACCACTCCTTCAGATTCAGCATCAATTTCCACATCTAAATATTTGAGTAAAAGGAATTTTCTAGAGGGGGGATGTTAGGATCCTGTGTCAACCCTTCTCTTTACTTTGTTAGTATATTGTTTTTGGACGCATATGCTTTGTAAGTCGTCCCGTAGTATTATATGTTCCATGGTATTGATCCATAGTATTGGCGCATATACTTAGTATATAAGTACGTGTTGAGGCCAATGAAGGCATCCATGAGTTATTTGTATTGAGATTACTCAAAGGAGGTTTCCCCCTCGAAGTGGCCTATGATCAATAAATATATTCTAAGCTATGCTATAACATTCATTTTCATCATTTGATTGTTGCAAGTTCTTCACAATTGAACCTTATCTAAGTGTTTCCTTATTTCCTTCTCACTCCTCTTCTTGTCCACCTTCAACTAAAAGGTGTCCCTCTTGAAATTTGTTTTGGATCACTTTATCATTCTCTCCCTTCCCCTTTGCATGTGACCTAATCTACTTGAGTTAACCCCTCCTCTTCCTTGCCTTCCCTTTTCCTTCCCTCCTTTCCTCTACATTCTATTAGTTCCCAGAGTGACATTTCCTAACCTTGAAAGTGGCTCATGTCTTAACATATGTTTGTCAAGTTTAATGAATCCTTGTCCTCGGTGGGACCTTTGTTGGGATAGATTCAACCTCTTATCATTAGTTCTAGACATATGTTACTTGGTATCATTTTTTCTCCCATATCTATACCCTCCCTTTCTTCCTCTCCTATCCTTCCATGCCCTTTGTTCCCTCCTTTTCTTTCCTTCATCCCTAGTATCCTCGAGGAAATATTTTCCCCTTTGTTGTAACCTTTCTCTCTCCCTTTTTTATGGTTGAATAATTAATATATTGATCCACTCTAGGTCATTATATTGGCTACAATCCTACCGTAGGTAACATCTCCTTCACTAGGATCAACTATTCCTTCTTTGGTTTCTCTTAAGATTCCCCCTTAGTTGTTTTTGTTCCATAGATTTCAACTATGTAGACACTTCTATAGTAGTGTCATCTCCTCCCCTCACTTTCCCCTAACTACTATATCATTGGCATTGGTATTATTTATTATCCCATTGACTCTATGTTTATATATGTTGCTTCATGTGCTCACTTCCCACATTGCTTGCATCAACTCCTTATTGGTGCATGTCACTTACCATGCTCACACAAAATATAGGTTGATGCATGGTTCCTCTTATACTAACACTAAATATGGGTTATCACATGTTTCCTTAATGCTCATGATGACTCTAGATTATAGTATGTCACCTTGTGTGCTCATGTTGTATCTTAGTCAACATATGTTTCCTAACGCATGTTTTCCAATGTCTTATCAGCATCACCTTCTTCCTTCTCTCGCCTTCATAAGAATCACCCTAGTATCATCGTCTCTTGTCCTTTCCTCTCCCTTCTACATATCATCATTTCCTTGAAAATTAGTGTTTTTATCCCTGCACCTTTCAAGACAAGCTACTAATCTTTGTGATGCAGGTGTGCAGGTCACTTCAACATATTGTTGCTACATTGTCATGCCTCACCTACAAGTGCATTAATGGAATTCTCACTCTTACTTTTCATATTTCTAATGATTTTATAGTTGAGTTGTTATTATTACTACTGTATTTACTTATGCTCTTTCACATGTTCTAAGTATTATGTCACATACATAATAATTAGAACTTGTTGTCCTCTAATCTCATAGTTTAGTTATTGTATCGTTTACATGATAGTTAGACTTATTTAGTTTTATTTTGTCATTTACATTTCATAATTTAGTTATTATTATTATTACATAATAATTAAGTTTGGTTGTTCGATTATCCAAGTATCCTTATTTGACATGTATCACTAGCTTGTCGATCTTTATTTCTCTTTTTCCTTTTGCTTACTTGAAATTAATTATACAAAGCCATGGGGCACTCCTTGTGGCTCTACCTTGCACTAACTCTTGGGGCATGTGGGTCTCCACATGTACTATGAAATATATAGGCCATCTAGTGGAGGATTCCCTAGTGCCATTGATTTGAATTGTCATACACAAGAAGAAGTTAGAACCCTTTAATTACTCCTTTACATCTACTTGCTTCTCTCCTTCCTTGTAATTCGAGAATATTCCCATCTCATGGATAATGACTCTTGTAAGGGGTTCAAAATGTAGTGTATGAAATTTTCGCTTGGGTACTGACATACATGTTGGAGAATTAAAGGATTAGGTACATCCAAGAGATATCATTCGAAGATAAAGGTGGTGTCTAAAGATACCATTACAACACTTAAGCACAACATAGCATATCTCAACATACAAAGAAGTGTAAGAAACCAAAATATTTCCATGCACAACATACACATGTGTTCATATATTTCATTACTATATTGTCCCATAGGGCCATCTTATATATAATCAAGAATTAATAAACTCCCTTAACTCTAAGAAGATGAGGTCCACATAGATTGGTTAGGGCACATAAGAAACCCCTTAATTTCTTCTTTGTTCTATGCACTAGTCAATTGTTTGGTTCAAATTTCCTAACGAGTGAAAATATTAGTTGACCAATACGTTGACCTCATAGTTGACACCTTATTCGACAACCTAGTCAACCTCCCAATAAACTCTCTTAGCTAACCATTAAGTATTGATTGACTATATCCATAAATTAAGAGGTGTGATGAGGTGAAATTACTTCTACACATGCCCCCTATAATTACAACTTTATAAACCCCAAGCATAGCTCAAATTTTCATAGAGAGAGGCTTTGTAAAGAGAGAAACAACCTAATCATATATCTTGTACTATTTGTCTCAAGTTGTGAGGATAAAAATCCACATGCTTCATTTTACTATCTACAACATGATTTTTTGTAACTTGTATCACACTTTGATTATCACAATACAACATAATGGAAGTCTTAATTGGAAATCCAAGATCGCCCATGAGATGTTGAATCCACATGGCTTATATGCTAGCATGACCTACACCTAAATATTCTATTTCTATGGTCAATAAAGAAGCCACCTTCTACTATTCACAATACCAAACAATGGGTCCGGAGTCAAATCAACATACATAACTATATGTCAAATTCCTATCATCTCCATCTCCAAACCAATCCAAATTTATGTAACCAACTAACTAGTTAGTGTTGTCACAATAATACTTTATATCATGTTGGTAAGTTCCCTTGATGTAATGAACAACTCTCTTTGCTGCTTTAAGGTGACTTTCTTAACAACATTAACAACAAAGGAAATGTTTGTTCAATTATGAATTAAATAAATAAGGTTATTGATAAGTTGCCGATAGAGTGTACCATCAACTTTTGGAGAAACACACTCATTGGTTGGCTTCACTCCCAACTAATAAGGCATAGCATAAGGTTTATAATAATCCATCCTAAAATTTGGTAAAAGGTTTAGCACATGATTAGGTTGATAAATGGAGATATCATAATTCATCTACAAGACTTGGATACCCAAAACAAAATGCAGTGGATCAAGGTCAGTCTTTTCAAAGGTATATGGTAACTATTTCTTCAAACCCAAAATTAAATTTACATTTCTTTCGGAAATGACTAATTCAACCACATGCAATGCAACAATCATGTATAATTTTCCACATGTAGTACAAAAATACTTTGATCTGATATATGATGTTTGAAATTGAGAATGAGGAAAAAAGTGATCAATATTGTCATGCCATGCTTTTGGGGCATGTTTCAAACCATACAAGGATTTTTTTAGTCAAAACACAAGATTTCCATCCTTGTCAAAACCGAGGGGGTTTTTCCATGTAAATTTATTCAATAAAATCACCATGTAGAAAAATATTGTTGACACCCATCTAATGTACCTCCCATCCAAATTGAGTAGCAAGTGAAAGCATTGATCAAAATGAATCATATTTGCAACTAGTGCAAATACTTCAATGTAGTTGATGCCTTCTTGCTAAGAAAATATCTTGTCTGCCAAATGAGCCTTATGTCTTTGACCAACACCTTCATATGTGAATTTGGTATTGTATACCCATCAACATTTTACAAGATTCTTTCCTTGTAGTTGAGCAACTAGATCCCATGTGTCGTTATTCCTTCATCAACCATTCTCCATTTCAATTAGACCATGTGCATCTGCATATGTGTCTGGATCACATGTCTCTAGCACACATACCATTAGAGTAACACTATCATTTTTTATTTACTTTTTTTGTTTTCTGGATTCATTGATCTTTCTTACATTATCTCCAACAACTTCAACTATCTTAGTAGCTCATATGGGTACAAAAGCTCTAATTGGTGGAGGATTTCTATACCAAGATCATCATTACTGGACTAATTAGGGGTCCCAAAACCTATAGTCGATTCAACTGTGGGAGGTCGACTATTGATTGAAACGAAGATAGGTCAATTATTTCATCGATGGTCCTATGAGGAAATCAATGGATCCAAAATTCCCAATAATTTGAAATGAATAATTGTCCATCAAGTTAGAAGAAGGATTCAATAGAGTGATGCCACAGCTCTTCTCATCAAAGACAACATCTATTTTTCAAATTATCTCTTGTTTCATAGGATTAAACAATCTATAGGCCTTTGACCCTTAAAAGTATCCCATGATGATACAAGCATGACTCTTCGCATCTAATTTCTTTCTTCTATCATCTAGTGTATCGACGCATGCTATGCATCCAAAGGTTCCGAGGTGCTTGACTGGGGGTTTCCTTCCACTCCATTTTTTAACTAGAGTCACATTCCATATAACTTTGTTTGGAATTGGATTTAACAAACAGTTTGAGTAGTAAACAACTTATACCCAAAAACTCATTAATAGACCTTTGGTTTGAAGCAAGAAACGTGCCATTTCAACTAGATTTTGATTCTTCCTTTTAGAAACATCATTCTGTTGAAGTGTCTAAGTTACAAATATCAACCAGGAGATATTGATATGTGATAAGTACTTTTCAACTTCACTAATCACACATATTCTCCTCCATTATTTGATCTCAAACATTTCATAGGTCATCCACTTTTCTTTTCAGCAAATGCCTTAAATTCCTTTAAATTTATAAATTTGTGATTCTTATTCTTCCATATATACACACAAGTATATATGGAAAATTCATTAATGAAGGTCAATACATACCTTTGACTAGATAGAGATGGTTTGCTCATGGAAAACAAGTCACTATAGATAAGTTCCAACTGAACCTTTTCTATCCAAGATTTATTGTTCCAAAGATAGCCTTGTGATTCTTGCCAAGCATACATTCTTCTCAAGGAGAACAATTGTGGGTAAATCAACAAACATATTGCATCTTGCCATCAAGTTTAGGCTTTGAAAATTTAAAGGTGTGAATCATTCATGCCACAATATACTTTGGTTGTTGGTGTGGGCCATGACTGCAATCCGTCCATTGTCAGTTATTAGGAAGGTCAAAAAATTCATACAATTGATTCTTTGGGTCCAATAAACCTTCAACAACAAAAACAAATGTGTTCTTCAAGTCCTTCACAACAAATTAATCTAGCCAAAAACTCTACTTTCTTGTTATTTTAGGTTAGTTGAGGTAGCGACAAAAAAATACATGCGGGCTAGGTACATGATACACATTAGTAATCACACCATTCTGACATTCAATATTTGTAAAACCAACAACAATAAATGCATAATCATTAGCTACAAAATTTTACTTTTTATATGTAGGATTTTTTAATGAATAAAAGAGATAAGCATCCTCATCCATGTGATGCATGAAACCAAAGTTGACATTCACTCTAATAAGTAAGAGCATGCAAGGCACTAACCAAAAATGTATATTTTATCTTCCCTACCTTTTGAATTTAGATCAACAGGTTGATCGATCTTCTAGTTAACACATCTCCTTCCACTTTCTTTACTTTGTCCTCTAGGTCTTTGGTGTTTCCAGTAAGCCTTCTCCATATGTCCCAATTTCCCACAATAATGGCGGGTATTCTTATTTCTACCTTTCTTAGTCGAAGTTTGATCACCATACTTCTTAGATTTTCAATCTGGTCAACATGGTCACTTTCCTTCTCCTTTCGACCTTTTTCTCTATAATTATTTTAGACCTTTTCCCTTGAAAATATGGTCATGTTTCTTGACCTCGAGTTTCCATTCATCAATTAGATTCTCATGTACCTAAATCAGTAAACCACAAAATGATTTAAATCTATAATTCTTATCATCATATTTTCTAGTTTTCTAACTATCATGGAATGTTGAATCCAACACATTGTATAGAGTCCTTACATTCAACAGAATTAGTTTAATGAGTTGACCATCTTTCTTGGAAAAATCATTTTTGCATTCAACCATTTTTAATTGAAGTTCCTTCACATGTGCTAAATGATCTTCAATTATTTCAAAAGGAATAGGATACAAAGAGATCAAGCCTTTCTCATTTCACTTAACCTCACTTTTGTTAGTTTATAAAATAGAGTTATCCTCTTTTTCCTAATTTGAGCAATCAATCCCACGTATAGGAAAGTGAATATCCATAGATATGTAGGTCATCATGTCTCCCACAACCTTATCCTTATTACCATTGACGGGAAACTTTTGTTGGTCATCATTAGGAGTTGGAACTACAATTTTGTAAATCACCATAGTGCTTTACTCTTCAACAATGTTTCCATATATTTTTCCCAATTTCCATAATTGTGGCCATTTAGAACCACAAGCTTTGGTGTGGAACATATAACATTAACCTATTAATCTAATCCAAGACTCAATATATAAGTGGAAACCTTAATTCAATATACTAGATAGGCTTAACTCATCAAGAGAACTAACAACCTCCACAAGATTTTTAGACAATAGGCTAAATCTCAAACTCCTTAATCTTTCCCTTGTTATCTATACTAGTTGGTTGTTCTATTATAACTACTCAACCAATTAAATGCTTATTCAATCATTCAATCAGTCTCACAGTCAAATTCTTATTCGACCACCTGACAATCCACTTATTCAACCTCCCAATCAAATCTCCTAGTTGACTTTCAACTGAATATCATTATAATATCTAGAGGTGTGATGAACCTACAAATATTGATGTTATGACCATACATGTACTCACTAGGAGGTGATTTGTGCGGTCAACACTCGTGTTGGATTCATTTGTGACCTACCCAATGATGACACAATAAATGTCAACTACTTACTAATGTGATGGATCACCTTCCTAGAGACTCTCTCACCCCAACCTAGATTTGGGACCTCACTAGGATTTCCAACGCTTGGGCAAGTTCCTTACATCCTTGTCCCCCTTGTCCAATAGTCCTTAGTCACTAGTTTGACTTATTTTTGGGAATTCCCTTACTTCATGGGTTTATTTAGGGATGCAAAGCGTTCAACCAAGGCCCATGGTTTCTTAGGATTCCTTAAATTGGGTCCATAACCATGAAAAGTCATTTGGGACTTGTTATTTATGGAGTAAAATTGGGTCAAACCCCCTAAATCCTCTCGATCTCTTAGCATTGACTATATAATGGTATCATAAAATACATTCATAAGTCATGTAAGACAAGGTCATTTTGGTCCTAAAAATCCATGGTATTTTATAATCAAACCTATGGTACGTAGCCAAAATCTGCAATATGATATTTGATACCACCCAAGTACCCTGATGGCTAATCCAATATTATCTTTCACCTTGAGGTCACTCATTTTCCTATATATATGTTTATATTCCTCTTTTAAAAAATATTCTTCTCTTCATATTTTCCAAACCCTAAATTTTAGTTACATAATTGGGTTAATTATTGATCTACTTGCTCAAGCCCCTAAGGTTGCTTACACCTATAATATCCAACACCTTTATAAGGTCTCCTTTGGCTTAGTTGGTTCCAATCTTGCAAGTTTGATTAACTCATTCTAGGGCATTTTCATTAGCATAGATCCACTCATACCTTGGAAAATTCAACCATGAAACCTTAAGAGAGGTGCCATCACAGCTAAGGCAAGGGAGGTATCATCTCCTCTAAGCACATCAATTCTATTTATTATGCATACTTTGTTGATTTATCTCTAAAACAACACATCTAGCGTTTATTATTATTAGTAGTAGTAGTAGTACACACACACACACATGTATGTGTGTATGTGCATGTGTGAGTGCGTACGCATGTGATATTGAGGTACGTCCTCTCTTGTAACAATTTGGAGCTAAGAGTGTAGGTCATACTAGGACGTAGATAACTTTTGGATGATTATCAAAACTCTCCACTTCAACCCAAGGATTTTAATCATCTGAAGTAGCAAATTTTGGGTGATCTATCTTCCTTATCCTCTTTCTATTTTCAACATTACAATTTCTAGCTCACTAAAGTAATTGTCAGTTACGTAACCATAGCTAGTTGGTTTATTTTCTTTCGAGAATTCAGTGGTAAAACCTATTCCAATTACCCCAATCATCTATAGATCTAGGTCATAATTAACAATATATTAAAGTCCTAATTAATTTAGTGACTTAACCTCTTATTTCTATTTTATTTTATTTTACCCTAAGGTTTCTTGATTTAGCCCTAAAACTGAATGGCGACTCCACTCTTTTCTCTTTCCCTTTTAATAACATGTGTATACATGCTTAAATAGTATTCCATATATTCCTTCATGATACATGTGATTGCACAAATACACTTATTATTGGTGAAATTGAATTAAATTAAAATCAAAATTAATGAAATTATTAAATTAAAATTAAAGTTAAAGAGACTATCACTTAAAAATAGGTTGGTGCAAAGACTTTCAAATAAAATATAATATCATCCTGCATTATAAATCAAACCTAAACCAATTTGAAAAAAAAAACAAATTACCACTAACAACTTAATTTAAAAATAATTTATTAATTTAACAAATCCTATCAATATAAAGTAAATGTTAAAAAACAATATAAACAAGAAGTAAAAAAAATGATATAATGTTAAAACATAATTGATCAAACTCTATTGATATAAAATAAATGATGTATGTTGATATCGATTTTTCACCTTATTAATGTGAAACAACAACCATCGTCATCATAAAGGGACAAACATTTACTTACAAAATTCAAACATTTAGTTAAATACTCATATTGTTTTAAGGTGAAACTTTCGGAGGGCTACATTGCTTACTTGTCATTTATATTGCTTACTTTCAACTCATATCTTTAGACATCATTATTAAATACGGTTAACAATATTATTTGTTAAGCTATGTTGTCAAATTCAACTCCCCATGGTCCCTTGTTGTGACTTCACCATCTAGGATCCTGTAGGCTAACCATCTCTCACAATGAGTATTATTCCTCACAGGAAGCAAACCTAAGGTACTCTTTCCATTAAGAATAAGAAAAAGGTTTTCCATTCAAAAAAATGTTAAATGAGTGGAAATGAAGTAACGTTGGAAATCATTTTAGCTTAATCAAGCTCCTAAAGGTTTGGTATCATAGAAATTTTATTACAATACGATCTCATTAGTTCTATCTCTGCATCCATAATCATCATACACTTCTTTTTTTAAATAAACATTTTAAGTCAAGAGAAAGAAATGATCTAAATCTATTCAATGATAGATAACAAACTTTAAACTTTTTAGCTCAATGTCAAAAGAAGGAAAGGATATTAACCTAGCTAATGATATAACTAACAAATTTAATAATAGTATTACAAATCATTTTACATGCCTTTTTTAATTTAACTTGCTTAATAAAAAATCTTAACTTTCACATCCTAATCATATATTCCCTTCTCGTGAAATTGTTAATTATGTCTAAAGTTTAAAGAATCAATTCTACCACTCGTGCAACAATTGATCAAACTATTGTGAAGTATTAACAATGAGATGCCAAATTCGACCTTTGAAATCTAAATCCTTATTTATGATTGAATGGAATAGTTGGAGTTGTTACATAATTGGAACGAAAATTGAAAATTAGATACAATATTTAGCTCAAATGAACATATATACATTGAAAAGCTTGATTGTTATACGAAAAGTTTAATACAAAATGACCATGGTTATCTTTCCCAATGTCTTTCTTTTATATATATATATAGTCTAAATATAGTTTTATCATCTAACATTAATAACTAGTTGCATGATCTTCTAGGTCTCCTACATTCTCTTCTCACATTAATAACTAGTTGCATAATCTTTTAGGTCTCCTACATTCTCTTCTCTTGGGGTATGTACCATTTCATCCTTGTTTGAAGATACAAGTGTCTCTACTTGCATCACTAAATCAGGAAATAATATGGAAAACTTCTCTTCCAAAAATATTTTCGTTTGAGTTGGGAGTTTTGCTTTGTTCCCTATAAGATATGTGGTGATAATGTTACAACGAGTCGTATGTTTTTGCACATCTAGCAACATGTCTTGACGTAGTGGTGGTTGAACATTCAGTATTTTGTCGATATGATGAGAGATAGGTAACTCATCATAAAGATGGTATGGCTCATACATCTTGAGTTGGGGTACATTGACCAATGTATGGAACCAAGCTATGAAAGGAACTCCAATTTGAAAGTGTTTGGAACCCACTGGTATAAAATATTATAGGAGGCATACTTGAGTGAGTGAACTTTGTGGTGTTTTTCTCCCCGAAAACATTTTTTTGTAGATACAACCATACAAAAATCACAAACTTGGAATGGAGTGGGTCTACGATGGAAATCCCAAACTCTCTTCACATATTCTTGGCTCTATTAAAGTGCACAATGAACTTGGAATTGTATATGTGATAGCTTGTTGACAAAATCATTGGCTTTTTGTTGGATGTTGAGATGTTGTTGGGATGTGGGTGCTAGTAATGCTATTGAAACTCAATGGGAGATGTTGACCGGTATCCATTGCAATCTTCGAAAGGAAAACACCTTGTGACTAAGTGAACTAACATGTAGAAATATACGATCGCATTGTAGAAATGTTGTAAAGTAAGGGATTGAATAATTCCATTTTAGAAAAGTGATATACCACCAAAAAAATGACAACATTCTTCTGGAGTGTCATAGGGAGTCTTGAAGTGAAATCCATAGAAATGACTTCCTATGGTTGTGCAAGAATAAGAAGCAGTTGATAGAACCCAATTATTTTGTGTGTTGGCTTATGTTCGCCACACAAGGCACAACACATGATGAACTCACAGCGCCATTGCACCATGAATAGAAAAAATAAATGCTTCTAGAGATGTAAGACAATCTTGTCAGTGCCAAAATGTACATCGTATACCAAAGAATGTGCATCCCAGATGAACATAGCAATCTATTGCATGTGGGACATAGATCTAATATAATTTATATAACTATCCCTCTCTAATCATATAGTGTAAGAAAGGTGTAATTTACTTACTTAACGCTAGAATAATAGAGAAAAATAATAGAATATGATAAAATACCAGTGCTCAACAAAAAAAATACAAGAGAGAAATAGATAAAAACTAAGAAATTAAGAAACCTTGTATTAATGGTATCCAAAAGAGAGAGCAATGTTCACTTGCCTCTTTGAGGGGGCAACTCCTCCTATGAGCATATCCCCAAATACATTAACAATCCTTGATCACATGACATAACAGGCTTCTACTCTATGTATAGTGCATCAGTAGAACAAACCATAACTACATGGGGTCCCTTTATTAAATAAAGATGACCAACTAGTGGGTCTAATTAATAAAGAGGACCCTTTTACATTGTAACTATCAACTATCTATCTAATAGGTCTTATTCAAAGGATATGGTCTCATACATAAATAAATTACTACTAAGTATCCTCAAAGTAGATGGGTTAAGGTAGGACCATAACATGCCCTCCCCCTTCAAAAGAAGAATTGTTCTCAAGGTAGGAGATGGGGAAACTATTGAAAAATGGATGATGGTTCCCAAGTATCATATTTTGGCTACATTTCTTCCATTGAATTAGAAATTATTGGATAGTGCACTAGTGGAGGAAATGCTCATGGGTGGACAAAACTACTTTCAGCTGGAGCCAATGGAGCCTTCTTCTTCGAGTTTTGATAATATAGTTTGAATTCAACTTTTATGCCCCATAACATTCTTCGAAAAAGAAACATGAAATTCTAGGTGGATATTGGAGTGTGCTAGAAGGGATACTTTGTAAGCAACCTTTTTTCCAAAGAATAATCTCATGGAAAACCCTCCAAGTACTTCCCCATGATTCATGGATGGTAGATGGGGCAAACAATTGACCCTGATTACGGAGCCTAATCCCGAGGGGATCAATATATTGAAGCTCATGACCTCCCCAACTTTGAGGGGAGAGATCTCATGTCACACTCATGATCGCTTGAGTTAACCCTAGTTGCTACTTTGTAAGAAACCTATCCAATCCATTGTATAATTTGATATAGATCATTAAATTTTGATGCCAACTCTTGATGACCTTATATTTGGGATATGTCTACTTATAGGTCCAGATAAAAAAGAACATATGATCCCCACTTCAAAAGAATGTTTTGAGTGATGTTGAACTACTTATTCTTCCATCTGATTCTAAGCCATAGCCAACTTTTCCTGAAGTGTGCAGAGAATGGCTTCACAACCGTGAAGCATATTATCCACTTCATGCACAATTGAGGTCACTGGTATATATGAAACAATTGAAGGTGGTTGCTGGCCATGTACCACTTTGTACGGGGTCATTTTTGTAGCATCATGAAAACTAGTATTATACCACCAATAAACCATAGGTAACCACCACACCCACTATTGTTTCTTTTCAAAGGAAAAATATCTCAAATAGGTTTACAGAAACTTGTTGACTACTTCTATATGGCCAACCATTTGGGTATGATAAGCAGTGCTGATTTGCAAATGGGTGCCCTGTAATTTGAACAACTCTTGCCAAAATTTGTTGGTGAATGTGGGATCCATATCAAAATAAGGGAAGGGGGCACACCATAGAGATTAAAAATTTGATCCATAAAAACATGGGCAAAAGTCACTGGTGTAAATAAGTGTTGGAGGGAAAAAAGTGAGCATATTTGGAAATTCAATTAACTACCACCATTATGACTAATGGGTTGCTTGATTTTGGAAGGCCTCCTATAAAATACACCGAGATGTTCATCCAAATAGTAGTTGGTATTGGTAATGGCTGCAAATCCCCTAGAGTCTTCACTGTCTCACCCTTTGTTCATTTGACAAGTGTCACATTTAGTGACAAAAATATGGATATCCTTTTTCATTCCTATCCAAATGAAAGATTGCCTAACACACGCATAGGTTTTCTAAAATCTTGAATGACCTGCTATATGGGATGAATGCAAATCTTATTATGTTTCAAATATGAATTTGGTACTAGAAAAAGTAGACCTTATACCACAACATCTCTTCTTGTCAAGTGTAGCCTTTGGGAGGATTGGGGTACTCTTGAAGTCATTTGATGAGCTAAGATACCTTATCACTAGTCAACCACTTATATCATGCTTCTACTAACCATTATAATACTAGTGAGGATAAAGAAACTAGAGATCCATATTCCTCATATTTCTTGGAAAATGCATCTGTAACAACATTTTATTTTCCTTTTTTATATATGATCTCATAATGATAACCCAACTTCTCAATGACCCACTTGTGTTGCACTAGGGATGAAAACATATTTTCCAAAAAACACTTCAAAATATGATGATTTGTTTTGATCTGAAAGTGTCTTCCCATGAGATAGGGGCACAACATTTAAACTACAATAAGGATGGCCATCATATCCTTCTCGTATGTGGATTTACCTAAATTTTGACTACACAAATTTTTACTAGAGAAGGCCAAGGGGCATCGTTCTTGCATCAGTACTGCTCCTAGACCATGGATCGACACATCACATTCTAGAACAAAAATATTTGTGAAGTAAGGTACAATTAAGACCAATGCAATACACATAGCTTATTTTAAAAATGAAAATACCTACTTTGTGGCCTCAATCTTGAAAAAGGAAATATTTTTAGCAAGGTTGTTAATGGGGCAACAATCTTCCCATATTTCTACATAAAATTTATGTAGTAACTTGTGAGCGCTAGGAAGCTACGTAAACTTTTCAATGTTTTGGGCTATGGACAATATTGGACAACCTCAATTTTATTGGAATATACTCGCACCCCAAGTTGACTAACAATGTGACCAAAATAGTAAGCCTCGAGATTGCCAAAAGTGCAATTGGACCTACTGAGAAATAATTGTTTTTCCTGAGTAGTTGTAGTACTTTATCAACATGTTCCTGCCATTTTTTTCTATAGATCAAGATATCACCAAAGAATACTAGCACAAAGTGGCATAGGAAGGGTCTAAATAATATTTTTCATGAAAATCTATAAGGTGTATCGGACATTGAAAAGTCCAAAGGGCATCACTAGAAACTCATAATGCTCTTCATGTGTGTAGAAAATAGTCTTGGGGATGTTAACTTCCTTCATTCTAATTTGGTGGTATCCAAAATGAAGGTTGAGTTTGGTGAATAACATGGCATCATGAGGCTCATCCAAGAGGTCATAAATCACTATAATTGGGAAACTTTTCCTTTATTGTCAATTTATTGAGAGCAAGAAACTTTGGACACATGCACAACACACCTTCTTTTTTCAAGACTATGACCACTAGTAATGAATAGGGGCTCGTAATCGAAGGTACACCACCTTCTTTCATCATTGCACAAATAATATTTTCAATTTATTTTGTTTGTGAAAAAGAGTGTCTATAAGGATGCACATTTGGTGGTTAACTAGCTGAGACCAAAGGAATACCATGATCACGCTCTCCTCGTAAAGGGGGTAAACCATTTGTTTTCTCAAATACCTAATGATGTTTATGAATAAAAAATTGCAAGTCATGGTGGATTTTCTTGTATGAGATTGTCCATAACATGTATGCCATTGAAGTGGGAAATAATTCCATAGTAGCCTTTCTTTATAACTTATCCATACATTGAGAGCTTATGATTTTAGAGGATCCTAACTGAATCCCTTTGAGGGTGTGTGTATGAAACTCTTTATTCAATATCATGTATAATTCCTCATAGTCCATGGTGACTGGCCCATGGTGTATATCCATTCTACCTCCAAAATTATATATCAACCATCCATATATATTCCAAACATATGAGTTTTGAGCTGGTAGTCCCCCATTTGAACTCTCACATTTTCACTTATGCTTCTGCATTTCATCATACCTCCATTGTCTATCATAGTTTGAAATTTTATCACCAGGTGGACATAGAAATGGGATACTTAATCCATGTGCACGTGGATAAAATTGTGGGTACTACCGATATCAACCAAAACAATCACTTTTAAGTGCTTGATGTAGATGAGAAGTTTTAGGGTTTGACGAGCAAAAATGCCAAATAAAGCATGAAGGGAGATTAGAAGTTCTTCCTTATGAACTTTGGGCTCCACGTCTTCCTACAAGATAGTGTCAATGGTGGCTACCTTGAACTCAAGGGTATATTCCATAGTGATTTATTCTAACTAGGTGGAAGAGGTGACATCAATTTGAAATAATTTAAGTCATTTATAGTTATGACCTAAGAAATAATCTCATCACAATAATAGGAGAGTCCATGTCATTGGAACTCTACCATTTATATAAATAATTTATGTCATTTATAGTTATGACCTAATAAATACTTCTCATCACAATTATAGGAGATTCCATGTCATTGGCACTCTACCATTTCTATTGGATACAACAACTATAGTTTCAACAGATGAGCATGCAAGGTGGTTGGGGGAGTGTCTTGTGAAGGATGAATGAAAGGAAATAATAAGGGTATTTTGGCTTGTACATTGATTATCATATCCACTTATTGAGATCACTAAGAGGCCTCCAACTAGGTAGTGCATTTCTACATCATGAGTTGTGCTTTAATATCCTCCCTAAGGTCACCAATGAAGAATTATTATAAAAAAAAAATTAATCCATATGTATGGATTTCTGATTTCTCAATGGATGTTATACATTCTAGTATTGAGCTTGTTTGGTGCAACTCCTTCAACTACCCCAAATAGTGAGTATCTCTCTCAAAACAATAATAGATGCCTTTAACAAACTAGATCCATGTTATGTATCCACCATAGGATTTTTTATTCCATTCTCACCATTTCCATCATTCTGAATCCAAGTGCAACACCCCCAGTCTATGTTTCATCATGTCATTACTAATGACATGGTGGGAAAAGTAGTGTTCCATCTATGTGACTCAACCAAAGGGATCAAAACCATCAAACTTGTTCATATCCACTCTAGAAAAGTAGTTCCATATGTTGTTATCAATAAAGGGAGGTTTATGGATGTGAGGACTTGAAAGGGGCTATTTATGGTGAAAATATCCCACTTTTGAATATTCCTCACCAAGTATATCTATGTATGATTCATTCCATGGGTTATTAAAATTGAGGAGGTGAGTTATGAGTAGATTGAATTGTTCTTGCATACTCCCCAAAGGGACTCCCATAGTTTGTACGGTTTTGATGAATCCCTGGAATGTGGGAATCTCTTGATCCTGTCGAGCAATAGTGATGATGTTCTGGTTTCTGCTTGGATATGATCAGTTGGATCATTTTTATGTATGTATGTACGCATAATGTTGGATGCTGGATATGATCAGTTGGATCATTTTTATGTATGTATGTACGCATCATGTTGGATGCTGGATATGATCAGTTGGATCATTTATGTATGTATGCATCATGTTGGATGCTGGATATGATCAGTTGGATCATGTGTACGTATTTTGTATATGCATCATGTTGGATGCTTGGACCATGTATCTGTATATGTATCAGGTGGATACATTGTATGATCAGGTGGATCATGTATGGTGATATGTATCATGTATTTGTATTTGTATCAGGTGGATACATTGATGATCAGGAGGATCATGTATGATGATATGTATCAGGTAGATACTTGGTATGCATCAGGTAGATGCATTGATGATCAGGAGGATCATGTATGATGATATGTATCATGTATTTGTATCAGGTGGATACATTGATGATCAGGAGGATCATGTATGATGATATGTATCAGGTAGATACTTGGTATGCATCAGGTAGATACTTGGTATGCATCAGGTAGATGCATTGATGATCAGGTGGATCATGCAGCAGGATGTTGCAGTGATGATCAGGATGATCATAGATGACGAGCTTCAGGATGTTGCTCCAGATGACATGCAGCAGGATGTTGTAGTGATGATCATAGATGACGAGCTTCAGGATGTTGCTCCAGATGACATGCAGCAGGATGTTGCAGTGATGATCAGGATGATCATAGATGACGAGCTTCAGGATGTTGCTCCAGATGACATGCAGCAGGATGTTGCAGTGATGATCAGGATGATCATAGATGACGAGCTTCAGGATGTTGCTCCAGATGACATGCAGCAGGACGTTGCAGTGATGATGATCAGGATGATCATGGATACATCAGGATGATGTATAGTGAATATCAGGTTGATACTCTGTGGCCGTGGATCAGGTTGTGCAGATGAGCATGTAATCCGGTGCCCTGGGAGATTTGCAGATGGTCTTTCGAGGTTTTGCCTATGGCATGTAATTCGGTGCCCTGGGACATCTGGAAAATGCTCTTTCGAGGTTTTGCTCTGGGAGGACATGTAATTCGGTGCCCTGGGAGATCTGCAGATAGTCTTTCGAGGTTTTTCCTATGGCATGTAATTCGGTTCCCTGGGATATCTGGCAGATGCTCTTTCGAGGTTTTGTCCTATGGCATGTAATTCGTTTCCCTGGGAGATCCAATAGGTTGGGCTGTGTGCCCGTAATCAGTCCTGGGATGCTCTTGCGAGGTTTTTCCATGACCACATGTAATTCGTTGCCCTGGGAGATCCTATAGGTAGAGCTGTGTGCTCGTAACAGCCTGGGATGCTCTTGCGAGGTTTTGTGGTGAGGTCACATGTAATTCGGTGCCCTGGGAGATCCTATAGGTAGATCTGTGTGCTCGTAACAGCCTGGGATGCTCTTTCGAGGTTTTGTGACGCACGTAATAAGTCCCGAGGATTCCACAGTATGGCCAGTGATGATGAAGACCTGCAGGTGGTGGGCCTACATCCAGTATGAAAAAGGACTAGCTCTGTAGAACTTCCTATGACGAGTAGATTCAGAGATTGATTGAGATAGCAGCAGCAGTGACGATGATGATGACTCGATGACGATTATCTAGTGACGATGATCCAGAGAAGATGACTTGTGCTAGAAGAACTGTGCTGAGAAATACCTTCCTAGTTAAGAGGGAGTGTTGATGTATATGTAAATTTGGAATGTATTTCACATATATGTATATTGTATTCCTATAGAGATGGTATTATTCCTCTATAAGGAAGTGTCGTCATTTATATTGTAAGTGTCGTAACTTATACTTGATGGGTTATTAGACCACCTTGTTTGGGGTCGGCCCTGTATAAGTCATGTGGGTCAAAGGGTTATTAGACCACCCTATTGGGGGTCGGCCATGTGGGTCAAAGGGTTATTAGACCACCCTATTGGGGGTCGGCCCACTCATCATTATGTTATGTGGTTAAGTTCGAGCCTACATGAGTTAGGTAAAAAGGCAAGTCAAGTCAAGTATAAATAGAGTGCGGGAGGCACTCTATTTACTCACTCACTTCTCACACATGCACTCAAGGAGGAGTGGCGCACTTATGGAGGAGGAGGATCTGCTGCTAGGTTATGGCTATCTCTCTTGGTTGGTTGTATCATTGCTCTATCTATCTCTGAGGAAGTTATTGGGGTTTTTCACCTTTATGGTTTTCCCCAAGTAAATATTTGTGTCTCTTGTGTGCTTGCATTATTGTCTCCATGATTGATATGCTGTAGATATGCTGTACATGTTGTTCTCTCAGTTAAGATCCTAGATCAGATTGAAGTAAATTCTAAAAATTTAACACATATCCACTTATTGAGATCACTAAGAGGCCTCCAACTAGGTAGTTCATTTCTACATCATGAGTTGTGCTTTAATATCCTCCCTAAGGTCACCAATGAAGAATTATTATAAAAAAAAAATTAATCCATATGTATGGATTTCTGATTTCTCAATGGATGTTATACATTCTAGTATTGAGCTTGTTTGGTGCAACTCCTTCAACTACCCCAAATAGTGAGTATCTCTCTCAAAACAATAATAGATGCCTTTAACAAACTAGATCCATGTTATGTATCCACCATAGGATTTTTTATTCCATTCTCACCATTTCCATCATTCTGAATCCAAGTGCAACACCCCCAGTCTATGTTTCATCATGTCATTACTAATGACATGGTGGGAAAAGTAGTGTTCCATCTATGTGACTCAACCAAAGGGATCAAAACCATCAAACTTGTTCATATCCACTCTAGAAAAGTAGTTCCATATGTTGTTATCAATAAAGGGAGGTTTATGGATGTGAGGACTTGAAAGGGGCTATTTATGGTGAAAATATCCCACTTTTGAATATTCCTCACCAAGTATATCTATGTATGATTCATTCCATGGGTTATCAAAATTGAGGAGGTGAGTTATGAGTAGATTGAATTGTTCTTGCATACTCCCCAAAGGGACTCCCATAGTTTGTACGGTTTTGATGAATCCCTGGAATGTGGGAATCTCTTGATCCTGTCGAGCAATAGTGACATTTTTTTTCTTGAAGCACTGAGTATTGATCATTTTAGGTGTCAAGTCTCTTATCAAACATGGTGTCAGAGTAGTTCATCAAGATGTTTGTGAGTTCCCCCAAAAAAATGTTACCAAAAAGTGAGACCACGATGATCAATGTCTTGCAAGGATTTTGATGAGGTAGGCCATCCATAATGGTGTGGTTGGGTCCATATAAAAATGTTACCATTGTGAGTAGCATGAGACAAGGAGTGTTTTTAGACAAGAAGTGAAATTATGTATATAGGTTCTATCTTTTGTAGTACTACTCAAAGGGGTACCAACAAAGATTACAAGGGTTTCCAATAAGGTGATTCCACTTGTATTCCCCGTGTGTATCCTTCCCTAACAACGATTTTACCCACTAAAAAAATATCTCTATGTTATTTAAAGATGTTAGAACATGTCTTTAACCTAAAAGAGAATTTCTAAAATCTAGGTGCATGCTTGGACGAAGAAGGTGATGTGATACCACTTGTAATGTTCTTAAACCTAGAATTATAGAGAAAAATAATAGAATATGATAAAATAATAGTGTTGAAATTTTTTTTTAATAGAAATAGATAAAGCGTAAGAAATAACCCTTGTATTAGTCACATCCAAAAGAGAGAGTAGTGTTCACTTGCATGTTCAATGGGGAAACGTCATATGAGGGGAGCTCCAAATACAATAAAAATCCTTATTGACATTACATAGCCTTCTACTCTGTATAGTGTGCATCAATAGAAAAAATCCTGACTACCTATGGCCCCACTATTAAAGAGGGTTGACCGCCCAGTGGATCTAAATAATGAAGATGACCCTTTTACATTGAATAAGTACCAACTAACTATCTAAATAGCCTTATTCAAAGGATATGGCCTCATACACCAATAAAGTACTCTTAAGTATCCTTAATGTATAGGGGTTAGGGTAGGACCCTAACAAAAGGTATAAGATTAGTGGTGATGGGTTGTTGTAGGGATTCAAGTACCAGGTTGAAATATGGATTAGGGGTGTAATTTTGTTTCCAAGCATCATAAGTTTTATGAATCTAGGTACATATTCAATGATTATGCAAATGATTCTTATAGTTAAACAATATTACACAATAACACACAATACAATCGCATAGTAAACAAAAATTACCTTGGAAAACCCTTGACCAGGAAAAACCATAAAACGAAATTGTCTTCTACCTACTCGATCTCTTTGTATTTCCATTCCAAGAATGAATTTTCTAAATTTGAGATCCTTCATGTCAAACTTGGAGAATAATTGCATTTTCGCCTCCTTTACAAAATCCATGTCATTCCTGACCAATAACATGTCGTTGACATACACAACTACATATATGAAATGACCACCAACTTTCTTCAAATACACACAGTGATCATCTTGACTTCTCACAAACCCCAGCTGCTGGATATACTTGTCAAACTTCTGATACCATGTCCTAGGAGATTGTTTTAAACCGTAGAGAGACTTCTTAAGCTTATATACTAGCTATGTTCCTCCATCCACTATGAAACCTTTAGGTTGCTTCATATAAATCTCTTCTTCAATATCATCATGAATAAATGTTGTCTTTACATCCATCTTCTCCATCTCAAGATCAAATTCTACAGCTAAATAGATTAGTACCCTTATGGAATTTAGCTTAGCAACAAGAGAGAAAACATCACCAAATTTGACTCCCTCAACTTGGGAATATCCTTTCGCTATCGGTTGAGTTTTGTACCTATCAACCTAACCTGCTGCATTCAACTTTTTATCGAACACCCACTTATTAGTGATGGGTTTCATTCCATTTCATAAAGGGACTAGATCCCATGTTTCATTCTTCTTCAAGGAATTCATTTCATCTTTTATGGTCCTTTTCCAAAGTTTACCCTCTGTCGAGTTGATCACTTCCTTTACCGACTTGGAATCGTCTTATATGGCACTTAAGCAAAATCAAAGTGAAATTCGGGTGGACTATACTTTTATGGTTATTTCCTTTCCCAACTAAACCTCTTGACATCTGGAGTCTATTGTTCCACCTCGTTGTCGGATTCGGTTGCCTCACCCAAATCCATACTTTCTTTGTTCATTTCAAAATCTTGCTTTTCTTGTTCCTTTTCTCTTTTAACCTCTTAAGTCATGGAAGTGCCTTTGACTTCCTTGAATATCACATCTCTACTATAAATTTCCTTCCTCATCATTGGGATACAAATATTATAACCTTTCACTCCATTTTTGTACTTGATAAAGACACACTTCTTCGACTTGTTGTCGAATTTTGTCCTTTACTCCTTTGATATATGCACAAAGGCTTCACACCCAAACATTTTGAGATGTGTAAGAGAGGGATTTTTACTATCCCATGATTCTTATGGATTATTTTTTACCAGATCCATTGACGACAACCTGTTCACCAGGTAACATGTTGTTTTGGCTGCCTCTGGCCAAAATTCTTGTTCATTACCTACACCATTGGGCATGTTCCTCGCTTTCTCCATCAATGTTCTAGTCATCCTTTTAGAAAATCCATTTTGTTAAGGCATGAAGGAGTTGTGTTTTCTCTAGCTATACCATGCTATCTAAGAACTAGTCAAACACTTTTCCACATAAATCTCTTCCATTATCAGTTCTTATCACCTTGATCTTTTTGCTAGTCTAATTCTCTACAAGAGATTTGAACTCTTGAAACTTCTCAAATACCTCTGATTTCTTCCTCAAAAAATAAAAACCTACCATTTTTGAGAAATCATCTATGAATTAAATGTAATATTGAGATCCTCCTAGTGAAGGGACCAACACAGGTCCGGACACATCATTATGTATTAACTCCAGTATTTTCTTATCCTTAGTAGCACTAGATGAGAACCTTACATGACTCATCTTACCATAAATTCAATGTTCAAAGAAATTAACTTGTTCAAAACAACCAGGGATACCTTCAACCATACCTTTACTATGCATAGCATGAATACCCTTCTCACCTATATATCCCATTCGTTGATGCCACAACATAGTCGAGTCAACTAGACAAGAAGAGATCCCATCGAACTCAAGAAATACCTCATTAGCACTATCAGCGGTGTTTATTCTTCCCAATAGTTTGTACAAGGTTCTTTTCAACTCCTCTCATCAATAACATCGCTCCTTACACCATATTGCACGTATCTTTCTCAAATATAGACTATACGCCTGCATTCGCCATCTTACTTACCAAGATCAATTTTCGAGCCAAACCTGGGTCATGCAGTACTCCTAGAAGTGTTCCTATTCTTTTGTCTTTAAGCTTTACTCATACTTTTCCTTGTTTGAATATCCTACTCTATGATTTATCTCCCAGTAGGACATCACCACCACCAATCTTCCCATACTCACATAACCACTCTATATGAGGTGTCATATAAAATGATGCACCAGATTCGATTAGCTAAGAGTCGTGATTTGACTATGTACTTGAGGAGGCCAAATACACAACGCCTTTCTCTTCTTATGAAGAATTACCATCATTCAACCAATTTTCTTCCAACCATTTTCCTTTCTCAACTTTTGTCAACTTGTATTTCTATTGATAATGCCCCACTTTACTACATTGCAAACAATTTCATGTCGGTGGACTAGGATATCTAGTCTTAGACCTTCCCCTCGACTTCAATATTCTACCAAAGTCTTTTCCTTTTCCTCTGTCTACAAGTCGAACTCATACCATCAAGGCATCATGGGTTGAAACTTCCATATTCTTTTGTCTCATCTATTCAGACAACAGAGACACAACCACATTGTCAATATTCATTTTTGTACTATTGCTTCCAATAGCCGCGACCAGGCTATCCCAAGTATCTGGCAAAGAACACAACATACTAATGCACTTTTCCTCCTAGTTGATTTTTATATCCATAGAAAACAATTGAATTATAACTGTGTTTAACACATTCATATGCTCTAAAACCGAGTCGCTTTTCACCCATTCTCATAATATATATTTTTTTCGAAGAAATAACTTGTTAACTAGTACAAGTTCCCTAACTTTTCCCATATATTCTTTACAGTGTATACATTCAACAATACAAAATATTATAAACAAAGTTGGATTGTACTCCTTTCCTTTCTATAAATATTTTTTCAGTCTTCCTTTGACACACCCGCCATAGTCATTCTTGCGTCGACTACAATCCATTTATCTCGATCTACAAGGAGATCCTCCATCTTAAGCTTCCAAAGTTCAAAATTTTTCCCATTAAACTTCTCAATTTTTATCCTTGATGTGTTAGCCATTCTAATTTTAGATCAATGTTCTAGAACTCCAACTACAATTGGTATTCCCAAGATCCAAGATCAAGCCAAAACCCTTAGCAACAAAGGCGTCACCCTGCATCCAAATATAGCTCTAATACTAACTATTGGGTCTAACACCGATTATACTATGTATGCATATTGATTCATATCATTAAACACATAAAAACTAACAATGGAACACACAACAAATCATAGACAATACACAAAATCACCATGGAAACCCCTCTCCCAAGGAAAACTAGAAAACCAATGAGATATCATCTCATCTATTAATCAAACTCACAACCAGGTGTTTACCACTGTGACTTGCTAGACCACAACTCACAGTTCATTATATGATCATGCTATGCACTAATTCATATAGTTTAGTATGTCATGCATAACCATTACATCTTATGTGTAGATGCAATCCAACCAACTTCTCAGTAATGAGAATCCATAACTTCCTAAAAAAATTCAATTATTCTGTTACAGTCAAGTTAACTGGGTCAAATTTCGTCGATCATCCATTGATCTTTCGGTCATTCCATTGACTTCACATCGATCAACCATTTTCCTTTCAACCAAATAAATATTCTAGTTGGTCAACCGACAAGAACACCACCATCTATCACCTCTGAATTCAGTTGGCTTATTCCAGTTGATCACATGCAAAGAATATAACGTTCCCAACATGAGGAGGATAAGGAGCATTGCTCCTTTCTCACACTTGATTGATATTTGAGAGGAACAAAACAAGCACAATCCTTTCTCACTTCAGTGAATTTTGGGAGGAGAAGGAGAATTGGCTCTTTCTCACACTTTTTTAGAGTGATGAGGAAAAGAGAAGGAGCATTGGCTCTTTCTCGCATTGTTTCCATTCTAAAGTGGGTGAGAGGCGCATGGGCCATTTCTTAGAATTTTTATATTTGAGAGGAACAAAGCAAGCACAATCCTTTCTCACTTCAGTGAATTTTGGGAGGAGAAGGAGAATTGGCTCTTTCTCACACTTTTTTAGAGTGATGAGGAAAAGAGAAGGAGCATTGGCTCTTTCTCGCATTGTTTCCATTCTAAAGTGGGTGAGAGGCGCATGGGCCATTTCTTAGAATTTTTATATTTGAGAGGAACAAAGCAAGCACAATCCTTTCTCACTTCAGTAATTTCTGGGAGGAGAAGGAGCATTAACTCTTTCTCAAACCTTTTTAGAGTGATGAGGAAAAAGAGAAGGAGCATGGGCCCTTTCTCACACTTTTGTCATTTGATTTAGGAGAAGATGGAGCATGGGACCTTTATCACACTTTTGTAATTTGAGTTAGGAGGAGAAGGACAACTAGCTCTTTCGTACTCTTTGTTAATTTTTGGGAGGAAGAGAAGGAGTATAATCCCATTCTCATGCTTTAGTAAATTTTGGGAGGAAAAGGAGCTCTGGTTCTTTCTCCAACTTTTGTAATTACAGTGACGAGGAGAAGGAAAATGAGCACTAACCATTTCTCACACTTTTGTCCTTCAAGTGAGAATAATATGGAGCCCATGCCCTTTCTCACACTTGTAATTTGAGTGAGGAGTAGAAAGTGTACTGGATCTTATATTTTATTATTTTTTGGAGGAGTGGTTCAGTTTTCTCATGTTCGTAATTTTAGGAAAGATTAGAAGGAGCACCAACCCTTTCTCATACTTCTACAATTTAATTAAGGAGGAGAAGTAGGACATTCCATTTCTCACAGTTTTGTAATTAGAGTGACAAGGAGAAGAAGAAGAAGCTTTGGCCCTTTCTCACACTTTTTCCATTTGAAAGAGGAGGAGCATTGGTTGCTTCTCACACATTTGTAATTTGATTGTGTATGAGAAGGAACACTCATCCTTTCTCACACTTTAGCAATTTTTGGGAGGAAGGGAAGTAGTAGTAGTTTCACATAGTTTACTAATTTTTGGCAGGATGAGAAGGAGTGTTGAACTGTTAGGCTATTATTTGGCACCATTTAGATTTGATAAGGAACTTATACTTTTTCTTGACTGAGACACTTACCTTTCATCTTGACTACCTATCATTAATTTGGACTTATTCCTAGCCTCTTATGAGCCTGGCCACACCATGTTTTAATTTCAGTGTGCGACCACATGTCCCGGTCATAGTTTGTTCCACTTGCAACATGTGACCAGTCACTTGTTTCCTCACTTGCAGAGTGCAACCACATATTTTTTGGATTAGATTGGTGAGTTTTAGGGAGACTAGCTTGATTGAGTTGGATATCTTGTGGCATGATCTTGGGAACTCACATCAGTTTCAATTTTACTAGGTTCTAGAGATCTAGATCCATGTTCTCATCTCCCCTACCAATATATATATAGAATTCCTTTCAAGGGAGAAGGGAATTGATAGAGAATTGAATACAAGTACATGCTACCATTTTCTAGACTGAGACTGTTCCCACATTGAGTCATCATCATTGAGTTAGCCTTGCTTAATGTGAAGGGCCAAGGAGGCATTTGGGGCAAGGATCCAAGGAGAGCATGCATCATGATTCAAGGTATATATGGACACATGTTTACATTAATTTCCATTTTATTAATATATATATATATATATATATATGTTTTTCCCCCCATTTATTGTGTATTTATCATTTCATGCACTTTGATAGTAGATCTAGTTATTCCCTAAGTTAATTAGATTAGATCTAGATCCTTTTCTTAATCCTATTGCTTGAAGATGTTTGAGAAAGGTATTTCTTGTCTTATTGTGTGCAGGTAGCAGGTTTTTAGGATTTGGAGCAAATATTTATAGGAGCTACATCAGTCGAGACTACACAAAGGACAACCGTCATATGGAAAGGTATACTTTATCATACTCCTCTCTGGTGTATGCATAGGATTAAGTTTTAGATATAATCTAATTAAATCAAGGAATAACTAGATCTACTATCAATGTGCATGAAATAACAATTACATGGTAAATAGGGGGAGGGGAACCATATGGATCTATAATGATAAAATGGAAATCAATTTCCAAACATGTGTCCATACCTTGAGTCATGATTTGTGTAGGAGAAGGAGCACTCATCCTTTCTCATGATTTAACAATTTTTGGAGGAAGAGAAGTAGTATTCATTTCGCATAGTTTACTAATTTTTGGTAGGAGGAGAAGGAAAACTAAACCTTTCTCACACCTTCCTAATTAGATTAATGAGGAGAAGGATAAGGATCAACATCCCTTTCTCACACTTTTGTAATTAGAGTGATAACGAGGAGGACAAGATAGTAATTTTAGGAAGGATGATATGGAGCATGAGCCCTTTCTCACACTTTTGTCATTTAATTGAGGAGGAGAAGGATCCCTAGCTCTTTCTGACACTTTTGTAATTAGAGATATGAGGAGAAGGAGAAGGAGAAGGAGTGTGTTCCCTTTCTCACACTTTTTTAATTGCAGTGATGAGGAGAAGGAGAAGGAGCATGTACCCTTTCTCGTGTACTTGTGTAATTTGATAGGAGAAGGAGAATGAGCATGTTCCATTTCACACACTTATGTAATTTGAGTGAGAAGGAGAAAGAGAAATGGCCCTTTCTCATACTTTAGTAATTTTTGGGAGGAAGAGTAGGAGCAATCGAAATTTCTCATACTTAAGTAATCTCTAGGAAGAGGAGAAGCAACACTAGAATTTTCTCCAATTTTGTAATTTGAGTGATCTGGAGGAGAAGGATCACTTTCCCTTTATCACAAAGATGCCAGTCAAATTAGGCTAAAGACGTTGGGACCTTTCTAACACTAATGTAAATTGAGTGAGTATGAGAAAGAAGATTCTCTCTTTCTCACACTTTACTAATTTTTGGGAGGAAGAAAAGGAGCATTAGGTATTTCTCATACTTTAGAAGTTTTTGTGAGGAGGAACATTGGCCCTTTATATCACACTTGTGATTAGAGTGATGAGAAAAGGAAAATGAGCACTGGATATTTCTCACGCTTTTGCATTCAAGTGAGCAGAATGTGGAGCATATGGACTTTCTCACATTTATATGATTTGAGTGAGGAGGAGAAGAAGCATTGGCCCTTTCTCACATTTTATTGATATTTGGGAGGATTAAAATGAGCAAAATCCTTTATCATAGTCTTGTAATTTATGATAGGAGAAAGAGTATTGGATCTTTCTCAAACTTTTGTAATTACAATTGTTGTGCATGATTTATACCTTATAGTGAGGAGAAGACACTACCAACTTGGGTGGGGTGACAGGTAAATACATTCCAACTTGGGTGGGGTGACAGGTAAATACATTCATTGCATTGCATTTAGTTCCTACAAATGAAAGAGATCAAGATGTCGAAAGATGTACCTTTTATTGACGGTTGGTCGTAGCTTTCGCTTGATCTTCCACTATGATGAACCTGCAACACAAAGGATACATTCCTCAATGTACCTTGACTGCAAATAATATGATGAAATTGAAAACAATTAAACATCAACTACAATAAGATATTAAACCAAATGAACATAAAATCCAATAGACATTCGATTTGGGACATGAAGGGTATTTCCACCTTTTTATTGTCAAAGAAACATGAATCAATACAAATATACCTGATCGGTCAAGATGTTTCTGCAACCGAGTCCTGGGCTCCTGCTCTTCACAGTGACTTGGGAATTCCTCCAGCGTAACAACACTTAAAGCATTCTTTCTAAGTTCATCTCTCATGGTTCCTCCTTGTATTTATGGGACAAGGTAGGCAGTTGAATTCGAGAGGTGGTTGAATTGGGAGGTTGGGGAAGTTGCATAACCAACTTCAACTTATCCCAATTCGTAATCTTAATATTTTTTTGATTTCATCTTAAGATGTGCGTGGGTTTCATACAACCAAAGTAGCGCACAATATGCAACTTTTGTGCTTTACAACAAGCTTTTGCAACTTTCAGGATATGTGCGTGGGTTTCCAGTTATAAGAGTACCGCACATTTAGGATATGTGCGCGGGTTTCCAGTTATAAGAGTATCTCACATCCACTGAAATATGCAGAAAAAATATATTTTCAGCTGAAGATGTAAGATCTCAGTATCAAATCATCCAAGGTCAACTTAGCTCTTCCATCCATAGTGTCCTTTTGTGTGATCAACAGAGTAGTGTGATCATGGATGGAGAAGTGCAAATTTGACCTGTAAAAGATGCCCCCTAATGTGTGAGGTCAGAGGGAAACGATGGCCGAAATACATTATAATTCCAAGTCAAAGGAGGAGCAAGAAACCACAGAACCAAGTCACAAAAGTACCTGAAACAACAATCAAGTTCAGTGAGCAATTACAATCTTGACATCATATAGATGTGTAGCAGGATAAAACATCATCTCCGATACATAACTGGGAGATGTATATATAGCATGGCCACTGAAATACAAGTGTGGATCCATGTCAAAATGAGAGATCATAGCTATAACAACAAACTGGATCTATGTCTCATTAAGAGCCAAAATGAGTGAGGCTTAGTCTTGCGCATCTTGGGTGATAACATAAATAGCGTGATGCTATCAAACTCCCAAGGTCTTCATCCAAACAACCAAAGGTATGAACCCTAACCATCTGAATAAATGAGTTAGATTCAAACATGGGGGGTATTGTTGGATTACCGGTCATTGATGTATACCGTTAATAAACACGAGAGATTCCATCAATAATGATAATGGGGCCCAAGGTACCTAGTACGATCCAACAAGTGTGAATAAGTGGACTTGAAGTCGAACACTTGAGGAACATGTCGAATAAGAGACATTGATGTATTCCCATTATTCAACAAAAATGGAAACTGCCACTGATGAATGCAATCCCCAAGGTACTAACCGAAACTCTAAACTTCGTTCCCAGAGCATAATGAGTTGAAGTTGATGGGAAGAATTCCATTGGAAGGGAGGCCTTAATGCATACTCCATCATCCAACACGAGGAACACTCAAAGGTATGAGCTGATGTGGAGTAGGACAAGTAACAAGATGAAACAAACTAACACCAGGATGGCCGACACATGAAGTCAAGGTAAACTGGAGAATGGCCAACACAGGTTGTATCTTTCAATAGTGAGCACGACACAACATGACTTAGGTAGTTTTCAACATGAAGGGAAAGTGATATAAGCCTACAATGTAGGAGACATTAACAGACCCTCCATATGGTTGGAAGAATAACCAACCGGGGGAGTAAGAACTCGGAGATCAAGTTCACCCTAAGGTCAAAAACTAAAACCCAACTGACATGAAAGACTTAAGTAGTTGTTGTGTTCAAGGACATGACTGACTGAACTGCCTTTGAAACTGAAAAATGTGATATACCCTTCTCATCCCTTATTATTATTGGTAAAAGAATGTCCTTCTTGTTGTTTTAACGAGTCCAAGAAAGAAAAATCAATAAGTCCAACCATGTAAAAAGTTTAACGAGCCCATGGGAGGAAGACTCAGGACCTTCTTCATTGTTTACAGAGTTCGAAGAAGAGATAGAAGAATACTCTATAATACTGATCTCTGAATTTTAATATCGAGCCGAGATCTATTCTTGCTCGCCGGTGCTTTCAATTTTAAGGAGTTTGAAAAACTTAAACAATAACTCCATACACCTACTCGTGGATTTTAGTATCGAGCCCGGGTTGGTATATGCTCACCGGTGTTTTCCTGTTTATAGAGTCTGAAAAACTTAAACAATCCTCTATATACCCTCTCATGGATTTCACATCGAGCCTGAGTAGGTGAGTGTTTGCTTGGTATTTTCATGTTTTGAGAGTTTGAAAACACTAAAGAAGACTCCAAAAGTCCTTTTTCATATAGTTAGTCTCCTCCCTCGAAAAAGTGTAAAATTATGAGAGAAGAACTCTTCTAGACACAGATGACTAGAGTATTCCTTTTTCATAAGTAATCCACAAAAGTCCGGGGTTAAACTTATACTTAAGCGGATGTCGCTTCAAATCCTTTAAGGAGTCTGAAAAGACAACTATACTCGGCAATCTTGTCATATTTAAAGAGTCTAACAAGAGCGTGAAAGAACTCTATAAAGATCTTTTTCATAAAGTTTAGCGAGCCCAAAAAAGTAAACTCGTGACCTCCTTACTGTTTTTAACGGGCTCAAAGGAGAGATGGAAGAATGCTCGTAGCCTCCTTACTGTTTTTAACGAGCTCGAAGTGAAGGTGGAAGAATGCTCATTGCCCCCTTATTGTTTTTAACGAGCTCGAAGTGAAGGTGGAAGAATGCTCATAGGTGGATCAATGTCCAAATGAATGGTAGATTGCATTATAGACTCTAGGAAAACTTCATCAGAGGGAAGTATATTATCCCAGATGGAACACATATCTAAACATTCAGATGGAGTCATTACCTAGTCAATTGCCGGGACCTAGTCCCTAGAAGGTAAGCATGAATTCAGAGGCTTCTTCTTAGTAGCAATTGGACTCAAGGAACAATATGCCACATAATTTTATTGTGACATGGTGGTGCCTATTGATGGGGGACATACTTGGTCTATATTTGGGTAATAAGAAGGATCAACAAATGTAAGTTGATCAATAGTGACAATGCTTTCATTGTGAGGAAAATGAATCACACGAAAGAGCGTAGACACCACAACCTGCATAGCATATACGTAATCATGCCTGAGGATCGTATCAAAATCCATAGGGTCCTTTAAAACCATAAAATCAACTAAGACTGTATTTCCACCCAAAGTAACAGGTACCTGAGGGAGGAATCCCAATGGTTCACTAGGTCTTTTATCAAAATTCAATGACCAATTAACAACTGGAACAAGATTAGGAAAACCTAAATCTCTTCAAGCATAAGGGGATAAGATACTAACAGAGGCTCCTTCATCTACAATACATCTATGAACCGCATGGTTTCCGATATCAACCTTTATCTTAAAAGGTGTAGCAGAAGGAAGGCGAGGCCTAGTTAGACTATTCCAATCAAAGGAAATGATCCCAGAGCTTGGTAGGGGTTCGCTCGACACAGATGAAGTTCCCCCCATTTCAGAAACATCTGAATAGGTAATGCATAAGAATTCAAGGACAGGTGCATCAGTCTCTAAAGGACTGATGAGATCAGTCTAATATTGCATCGATTCGATCACTTCACTCTCCAAAAGAAGAGTGGGGTTGACCAAAGATTGCATTGGTTCAACCACTTCACTCTCCGAAGGAAGAGTGGGGTTGACCAAATATTGCATTGGTTCAACCACTTTATCAACCAAAGGTTGATTAGGTTGCAGGGAATTTATAGGAAATTCAGGAGTAGAGGATCCTTCAGACATGGACCACACTCTCCGCACCTATGGAATGGAAGGGCATAGGTGAGTAAGGTGATCTCCCTTACAAAGTTTACAAGGGAACTTTAGCTTCCGTCCTATAATATTAGACTCCATTACAACAACAGTAGTCTCAGCATGACTAGCATTGGCTGACAGCTTTCCCCCAGCATGACTTGCAGTGGCTGGTTGCTCAGAAGTAGACGACTTTTTAACTATGGACCAGACTCTTTGCACTTCTGGAAGTACAAGGCACAAATAGGTCAGGTGGTCTCCCTCTCAAAACTTACAAGGAAACTTAAGATTTTGTTTATTAGGTTTGTTGACAGTGTCAAATTTCTCAGCATGACTTGCAGTGGCTGATTCAATGTCTCTAGTATGACTCACAGTAACTGGTGACTTGTCATTAATATGACCAGCAGTGATCAATGACGTGTCCTCAACATGAGCAACAGTGGTTGAAGACATGCTTTCAGTATGATTTGTAGTGACTGAAATTTTGCTCCCAGCATGACCTCCAAAGGCTCGGTAGGTTCCCCCAACATGAGTTCTAGAGGCTAGGTGGTTGGGTTCAGTTTGATCTACAGTGACTGAGTGATTTCTCCCAACATGACCACCAGAGGTTGGGTAGGTTCCCCCAGCATGACTTCCATAGGTTGGGTGGTTGGGTTCAATATGATTTACAGTAACTGAGTGAGTTCTCCCAACATGACCACCAAAGGTTGGGTAGGTTCCCCCAACATGACTTCCAGAGGCTAGGTGACTAGGTTCAGTATGATTTACAGTGACTGAAATTTTTCCCCCAACATGACCTCCATAGGTTGGGTGGGTGCCCCCAGCATGAATTCCAGAGGCTGGGTGGGTGCCCCCAGCATGACTTCCAGAGGTTGGGTGGCTTCCCCCTTGCTTTGGCATCTTTTTCCTATTCTTCCTTCATCTATTCCTTTTAGACTTCTAATTACTAGTATTACTACTTTCACCACATGAGGTAGAAGGAGGAGGAGAAGATGTTACTGGTGAAGCAAGCATAGGGTTCTAATGATCTTGATGTGAGGTGCTTACTTGAGAAGCATCAGGAGCATGCAAAGCGTTTGGAGTGGAAAAAAACCAAACCGGTAGCCCTATAGTGAATCTTGGAAGATTCAAGGTAGCCATTAAGGGAGTACCAATGTTCCCAATAAATGGAAAAGCACAAGGATCCCCTTGAACAGGGTCCCTTGATTGGTACTCACCGGGATGCTATCCATCGTTTCTGACTCAACGAGCCAGAAAAAATCTAACGCCAACTAAAAAAAAGCAGCTCAAAGACCACACCACTAAAAAGGTCTTAGGTAATACAAACCAATAAAACAGATGCCTTCCGGAGTGAAGTCTGGGATGATTAGGGCCCAGGACTAACCAACGAAGGATGAAGAACAATTACCCGGGGTCCACACACAGGTCCTTTAGGTACAAGCGTTTGAATCACCAAACCGCCTTCCCAAATTTTTGTAGAGGGTTTTCTCCCACGACTGTCCTAGGTACAACATAAATAGCCTTATGTCGCCACCTGTGTAGAGCCCTAGAGTCTGGATACTAAGGTTACCACCAATACAAAATAACCTGGGGGGACAGTCGTCAGCCTAGTTGAAATGCATGGGCAGGGTAGAAAAGCCCGAAATCCAAAAAGCACTTTAAAAAGCACTAGTGGACCCCCGTACGCCAGTCAACTCTAGTTTATGGTTGATGGGAAAGTGAGGGGGTATCCTCAACAATTCCAATTGCCCACGACTGCGTGCTTAAATATGGTTTGAGTAGAGCATCCCAGGACTATTTGACAGAGGTGGATTTACCTAATAGATAGTCTTACTACGATTGTTGAGTAATGAAACTGATTCCGGATAGTTTAAGTGTGTTCTAATCCGAAGCCCTAGCCTAAGCTAGTTGGTGAAATGACAACCCTAAAAAAGAAAAAGTTGCTAATAAATTTTATTAAGTGTTCTTTTTAAATGGTTGTTCTTTACTCAAAGGTTGTAGTGGAGTGTGTGGAGTGTGTGGTGTGGTTGTGACTAAAATAAAGAGTTCGTAAAAGTAAACAACTTTCACTAAACTTTCTCATTCATTATTTTCCAAAACTAAAGATAAGCAAACCTAAAGATATTTTTTATTTGTTTTTCTTTTAAATTTTCAAAGCAAAACAAAATTTATGCTACTTCAAAAAGAAATGATAAACCTTACAGTTATGCTACCAATTTTCAATTTTTAACTATTCTCTTTTTCAAAGAAAATGAAATCAGAAAATGGAACAAGTAAGATCTAAAAGCGGTGCCAATAAAGATAAGAGACTAATGGCTTAAATAATCAAAGCAGAAACTGAGAAAGACTCGACCTACCAAGTTGTTTCGAAACGAAAAAACTCTAGACTTGGCACTGAATGTAAAAAGAAAAGGGGAAAAGATGCATACTAGCGGAAAGGCAGACCAATAAGGCTGCTCCTAAGCATCAAAACCCAGTAAAACACCAACCAAGTAAACAGAGTAGGCAAGCAAAACAAAAATCACTTTACCACTACACAAACTAAAAAGAAAAGCTAAGAAGGCTTCAAGCAAATCAAACTGATCTAAACAGAAGTTCATAAGGCATCAAATCATCAAAAATTTCCAAAAGCACCCAACTGGGTCAAACCCTAGCAGAACAGTCAAGTAGGTTCAGAAAGGCTTAAACAAGCAGAAGGACACCTAAACAGTACTTGAAGCGAACTAAAAGGACTCTTGAGAGGTTACACAAGACCCATAAAAGACACAAGGGTGACTCAACATCAGCAAAGAGGCAAAGCAAAAGAAGGAACAGACCCAACATTCAAAAATAAAACCCTACAAAAAAAGGGTCAAACTTACAAGAATGTGCGCTACTGTATACACTAACAACCCACACACAAATCAAAAAATTCTCTACTTTATACACTAGCAACCCGCGCACACATCAGAAAATGCTCTACTCTATACACTAGCAACCCGCACACACATCAGAAAGTATGCAGGTTAAGTGCGTTACTGTGTGGTATAGAAACCAGCGCACACTAGGAAAGATTTGCTACTGTGTAGTGGACAAAGCAGCGTTCATGACATAAAATGCGCTACTGTGAGTACAGTAAACCAGCGCATAGGGTCTGAAATCAGACAAAAAGGCTTTGCAATAGAAGACTGAGATGAACCAAAACAGAAAGAACAGGAAACAATGACCTATAAGACCTCTCAGAGAACAAATAGACTGAAATAGACTGGAAGAAAAACCTAACAAGGTCTCTTAGAGCAGAAAAACAACCGGTTATTCTCCAGTGGAGTCGCCAGTCAGTTGTGCAATATTTATACCTTATAGTGAGGAGAAGACACTACCAACTTGGGCAGGGTGACAGGTAAATACATTCATTGCATTGCATTTAGTTCCTACAAATGAAAGAGATCAAGATGTCGAAAGATGTACCTTTTATCGACGGCTGGTCCTAGCTTTCGCTTGGTCTTCTGCTTGATCTTCCGCTATGATGAACCTGCAACACAAAGGAAACCTTCCTCAGTGTATCTTGACTGCAAATAATATGATGAAATTGAAAACAATTAAACATAAACTACAATAAGATTTAAACCAAATGAACATACAATCCAATAGACATTCGATTTGAGACAGGAAGGGTATTTCCACCTTTTTATTGTCAAAGAAACATGAATCAGTACAAATATACCTGATCGGTCAAGATGTTTCTGCAACTGATTCCTGGGCTCATGCTCTTCACAATGAATTGAGAATTCCTCCAGCGTAACAACACTTAAATCATTCTTTCTAAGTTCATCTCTCATGGATCCTCATTGTATTTATGGGACAAGGTAGGCAGTTGAATTCAAGAGGTGGTTGAATTGGGAGGTTGGAGAAGTTGCATAACCAACTTCAACTTATCCCAATTCATAATCTTAATATTTTTTTGATTTCATCTTAATATGTGCGCGGGTTTCATACAACCAAAGTAGCCCACAATATGAAACTTTTGTGCTTTACTACAAGCTTTTGCAACTTTTACGATATGTGCGCGGGTTTCCAGTTATAAGAGTAGCGCACATCCACTGAAATATGCAAAAAAAAAAATATTTTCAGCTGAAGATGTAAGATCCTAGTATCAAATCATCCAAGGTCAACTTAGCTCTTCCATCCATAGTGTCATTTTGTGTGATCAATAGAGTTGTGTGATCACGGACGGAGAAGTGCAGATTTGACCTATAACAACAATGATGAGTAAAAAGAGAAGGATCACTAGATATTTCTCACACTTTTTCCATTCAAAAGAGGAGAGAGGAGCAAGTGGCCATTTCTCAATATTAATTTGGGTTAAAAAGAAAAGGAGCATTAGCACTTTCTCACACTTCAATAATTTTTTGGAGCAAGATGAGGAGCACTATACCTTTCTCATAATTTAGTAATTTTTAAAAAGAGGAGAAGAAACTATTGGCCCTTTCTCACACTTCTAATTAGAGTGACCAGGGGAAGGAGCACTAGCCATTTCCCACATTTATGTAATTTGTGTGAGGAGAAGATGGAGAATGGGCCCTTTGGGCCACATTTTTGTAATTTGAGTAAGGAGGAGAATGAGAACTAGCCATTTTTCACACTTTATTAATGTTTGTAAAGTATATAAGGAGAATAAGCCCTTTTTCATACTTTAGTAATTTTTGGGAGGAGAAAAAGTACTTGTGATTTCTATAACTCTTGTAATTAGAGTGATGAGGAGAAGAAGAGGCTTGATTTTCTCATGATTCAATAATTGGAGGAGAGGGGAGAACGAGCATTGACCCTTTTTCACACTTATGTCATTTAATTGACAAGGAGAAGGAGCATTTGTTTTTTCTAACACTTTTCTAATAAGCATGATGAGGAGAAAGAGAAGGAATAGTAGCACTTTCTCACAATTATTCCATTCAAAAGAGAAGGATAAGGAGAATGGGTCCTTTCTTACACTTTTTTAATTTGAGTTAAGAGGATAAAGACCTATTGAACTTTGGTTGTCATTGATGTCAAAGAGGATTCAGTAGTCTTGTGCTAGTTTGAAGAAGTACATAAGGAATACGTCTAGAATGTAGAAGTACATCGAGCTTGAAGAAGCACATAAGGTATAGGTGCAAGTCCCAAGTCCACCTAGTCATACTAATTCAAATTTATATGCCAAAGAGATGGTATGTGCGCAAGGGCGTAAGAACATAAATATAGTATCATAGATAGTACATTGAAAGTCATAGATGATCTCAGACATATGCGTGAATACAGATGTGAATTAAAACTAGTGATGCATGAAGTAAAGTAGTTTATCTGAGTCAAATGTGGGAACATAGACGTGAAGCATTGCATATGATGCATGAGACTATGAGATAAGTGTGTATTATGCATAGATAGCCACAGATAGTCTAATACTGATGCATGAATACATAGATGCAATGCAACATAAGATGCGTAGTAGGATGAATGTAATATGAGACAAGTGTGAAGAACATAAAGGAAGTATTGTAGATGATGCACATAAGGTCACAGATTATTTAAATACAGATGTACCAAGACATAAGTGTAATATAGCAGAAGGTGCGCATATTGATTTGATACATATGCGCGAAGTCATAACAACAACACAACATAAGATGCGTAGTATCAGTTGAGTTTGCAGATATGTAGAAACATAACAACATACTGAACCAGAGTACAGATTGCATAATGTCATGAAACACGAATTCAAGTGTGTAATGTTGATGTAGTCAAGTGAAGTGATACAAGAATTGAAAGATATCAGTATAGAGAAGGTGCGCACAATAGAATGAACTACAAGTAATCTGAAGAGTGCGCGGATCAGTAGAACAAAAAAGTAATATCTTCTACAATCATATAAGGGCGGCAGGATGAGGCAAGGAGCAGGGGTTCGATGCCTCCTTCCAGTTGAAGCTAGTAAATTAGGGATCTACTTCTTCCTTTAGGTCGTAGCCTATAAAACTAGGGAGTCGGTGCCTCCTTCCAGTTGGTGTTGGATAAATTCTGAAGTTGGTGCTTCCATGAATATAATATTTTAATATAAGAGAGAATTATGTGGTTTTGTCTTGTTTGGGTTTCCAGGTAAAAATCTGTGTGTTCTGTGTATTGTTCATGTGATGGTGAATGTCTCTATTTATAATGGATGCATAATTTCAATTTCAATTTCAATTGATAAGAAGTAAAAATTGTTCATAATTGTGCTAATACTAATTCACCCCCCCTCTCAATATTAATAAGATTCAAATAATTGGAATCAGAGCATGAGTCTTCAGTAACAACTTAACATATGGAAGATATATCCTTACACATATATGGACAAGAAAGAAGGACTCTCCACTAACAGAGAACCAAGATATGATGGTATGAACTACACCTTCTGGAGGATTAGGAAGGAAGTATATCCGCAATCACTTAGAGCTGATGTATGGAATACTATTGAGGATGGTTGTAATGTCCCAGCAACTGCACCAGTTGATCCACTTGAGAAAAGAGAGTATGAGTGCAATGCAAGAGATAGGAATGCATTATTATGTGGGCTAACAGATGGAATTCACAAAAGTCATGCACTGTGCTTTAGCCAAGGATGTATGGGACAAGCTCAAAAAAATCTATGTTGGAGATGAGAAAGTAAAGAAAGTGAAGATGTAGAATTACTATGTATTATATGAGTATTTGAAAAAGAAAGATGAAGAAAATGTTGCCTCATACTTCATTCAAGCGGATGAGTTAGTTAATTCCAGAAAGAGTCTTGGAGTAACTCTAGCTGCAGAATCGATTCTGTAGAAGATACTATGAACCCTGCCTCCAATATTTGACTCAAAGGTATATGTATTAAAAGACAAAGATAATTTTTCATATTTAACAAAGGATGGGCTTTAAGGGATCCTGACTACGTATGAGATGAGAATTGAAAGGGAAAATCCTATCAGAAAAGAAGTAGCCTTTAAATCTACTAGGAAAGCAAAGCATGAACATGACAAAGGCTCTTGTGATGAAGCAGATGAGGAAGAATAAAAAATTGTGAGAAAATTGAAAATAGGACGTGGTAAGTATAAAGAAAAATTACCTTTAAAATGTTTTAGATGTGGAAGAGTATGCCACTTTGCCTCAAAGTATCCATGTAAGGAAGATGGAGATAGTGACAACAAAGAAGAGGCGAGTTACAATGAACGAATATTGGTGCACACACATGATAGATTTGAAAGTGGGAAGAAAGTTCCAAAACAAAGGAAGAGTCTATACACTGAGCAAAACAACCGTTTATCCAAAGAAAGTGATTGTGATGATAAGCCAAAAGAAGTACTTTTTCATGGCTTTTGTGGAAGATGAAATTAGTGAAGAGAAGAAAAAGTGTTATCCCTCTATCAAGAAAAAAACACCACTTGCACAAAGTCAACCATGAACACTGGATAAGTATTTATTTAGTGTATCCTTTAATACACCTACAAATCATGTCACAGAAATTAAATCAGACAGTCAATCTGAAGAAGAATAAATTGCAGAGGTTGATTGGGAAGGAGAACTGGTTAGTGCCTTGGATGAATTAAAGAAGTCAAGAAGGAAGATAAACTCTTGTAGGACCAATTGTCAAAATATTAAGAACAAGTCAAGCAAGCCAAAATGATTCAAGAGTCTCTTGAAAAACAAGTTAGTCAAAAGGAAATAAATTTTGAGAGACAACTAAATTCGGCAATAGACAAAATCAGAATGCTTGAAGAAGAAAAATCAGTATTGAAGACATCATTGCAAGAGTCAGATCAGAAAAATAAATTAATGACAAGTCAACTTGAGTAGAAGAATGGAGAGATCTCTCACTTAGAAGAAAATTGACTGAGTTAAAAGGGAAGAAATGGGTTCAAGAACACATCATGGTTGATACTCCGAACTACGCACTTTCAGGAAGTGACAAGGCTTGTCTTGAAGATGAAATTAAGAACAAGTTCAAAGATAGTGCATTAATAATGAAAAAGATTTTGAGTGATAAAACATCACCAACAAACAAGTCAAGACTTGGCTACGACAGAACATCTGGGGAAGTCTGCGACAATAAGCACAATCCAAATCAAATGAAGTCATTTAGGTGTGATAATTCCTTTCGTGATTACAATTATTTTCGTTACACTACCATAAGAAGGATTAATACAATTAGGTGCGCAAGGTGCAATTACATTGGTCATAGTATGAAGTATTGTCAAACTGTGAGATGTTATGCATGTGATGGCTTTGGACACAAGGCTCAATATTGTCGAAGAACAGTGAATTGTACGAATAGAAATAATCTACATAATAGCTATGAAAATACAAGGACCAAAAGGGAAGAAATTCAGACGCAGTATCAAAATGGAAATGTGCACATGAAGATATGGGTAAGAAAAACTCCCCAGGAATGCGCAGAAGAAGGAAACAACCCAAGTGCGTCTCAAGTAGAAAGAAATTGCTTCCCATCTTGTTAATCTCTAAGAGGTTAAGCAAGATTCTTGAACTCAACAAGATATTCATTAGGAATTCAAGGAATGCATTAGTGAGTATTGTAGTTAGAAAATATTTGCAGATGATTGTCACATTAATGTAATGCTACAAAGGAAATGTGTACTTATTCAATTATGTGATTGAATGTGTTGAATTGTAGCATACATGAAATAGCAAGAAGGAAAGTACAAATACACGCAGATACATAAACAAAGTTTGTATTATATTCAAAAAAATTCCGTTACAAAATTGCATGAGACCTCTATCGTAGAAAATAGAGTGAATTCCAAAGAGGTAGCATGCCAAGGCCTAACAACAATTCAAGTACAAAGATAACACTGGTAGAAGTATAAAAAAAAATTGAGAGTTACAAAGTCGATTCAAAACTGCAGCTCAAGGTTCAATTCCACGTCATGAATGATAGGATGCTATGAAAGACAAAGTTCTAAATCCATCAGAGCTTGCTCAATGAATTTAGAGGATGGCTATAGTGGAGAAAGATGTAGAGTTGAGGACGATGCACTTGCAGTAGTGCGGTAGTGCGGTGATTAACCTGCGATTACACGTACTAGTGGTTGAAATCAAACTCTTTCAATTGGGATTTCCAAACTCCCACATCCACGCTCAGTTGAGCGAATTCTGCTTGCTACGATTGAACCGCCAGGTGAGGACTGTTGAATGAGTCATTAAATCTCTGGAAGAATGAAGAAATAATGGAAGAAGATGAGAAACTTAGAGGCAGTCAATGAATAAGGATGATGAACCAGGGAATTATTAGCTCATTTGTAGAATCAGAAGGTGGTTCTCCGTGCGTGCAAAAAATAAATTGAAGATATGTGAGGTTAATGGCATTGATGTCCGCGCAATGACAATGGAGATGCCAAAACTTATTGCATGAGTTAATGAATTTGGGAAAGAGGACAAAAAACAGAAATCCAATACATTGTTCCGTGCAACCGGAATTATGTTTCCCAAAAGGCTCGAGTTTGAAAGTGACAAGTCAAAGTTTCACACGAGTTATTTGTCACATAGCCTTGTTTCCATGCTGGGTGACAGATGGAAATATGTGCAAAGAATATTTGGTTTTCATGGAAAGATATGCGAAGTCAAAAAATTAATGAAGATTGGTCATAGTGAATTAAATGCGACAAAGAGGAAAAGTTGGATGCTAGAATAAATATACATCGAAGACAATGCAAAACGGAAGCAAATGGAACTCTACAATGCACAGTGAAACAATAGGAAGATATCATGGAATATTGCATGAGAAACGAACAAGTGTGATTGATTAATGAGTGTGACAAGAACAAAATATCAAGATAAAAAGAGGTGAACAACTGTACAGGGGGAGCATATCTGGTATTGCTATAGAAACATTTCGGAATGTACAGATTGAAAAGTGGATGAACCCTATGCAACAGCCCCAACAAAAGGAAGAGATTGAAGCATGAAGACAGGGGGAGTAATTGAAGCAAATAGATGTATGAAAGCTAGTGCAAAAACTTAAGATAGGAGAAACTGAAATTGTGCATTGAACACACCTCTTTTCCATTGATGTCAAATGGGGAGAAATATTATGAAGCAAGTGATAAGTGCAGAAAGATCATGAAGAGACGCAGAAAGATCATGAAGCATGCAATCAACACAGAGATGAAAAGAAGTAGAGAAGTATTGAATCATGTAGTGCAAAGAAACAAAGGAGAAAGATTGGAGAGCATGCATCAATGGAAGGAATCTGCATAGAAATGAAAGACAATAGAAAATTACTAACAATAGGATGCACAGATGAGCACAAAGGCTCAAATTGGCAAGAACACAGGGGGAGTATTGCAAACAAGATAGATGAAGTGCACAACTTCATGAGATGATTAACATGCACAACCTCATGATGTGTTGAAATCAATGCCAAAGTGTAAGATTGTTGAACTTTGGTTTTCATTGATGTCAACTAATGTCAAAGAGGATTTAGTAGTCTTGTGCCAATTTGAAGAAGTATATGAAATCCAGTTTGAAGAAGTACATAAGGAGTACATCCAGAATGTAGAATTACATCCATATTGAAGAAGAACATAAGGTATAGGTACAAGTCCCAGGTCTACCTAGTCATACTACTTCAAAGGTATATGCCAAAGAGATGGTTGAACAAGTTTAGGGAGTATGTAAGAGGCTTGGAAGCAAGAAGTAGTTGAACATGTAAGAAAGTCTTGAAAGTGTGCAAGTCACACCAATCAGAATATGTATACAATTTGTTGTAGCACCAAAATAAAGTGGTGGTCGGAGAAGTCAAGTACGCAAGACGCATAAGCGATGGTACATCAAGGGTGCAAGATCACACACCAAATGTGCAAGAGTTACTAGGAAATGACCAACTATGTGCAAGACCCACAAGGGATGACACCTAAGTGGCGCAAAACATGATAAGTGGCAGACACGTGAAGTAATTGGAACTGTGAAGCAAAGAAGAAGGGACGCTACAACCAACTTGTGGCCATACCATCCACGTAGGACAATTATAAATAAGAAACCAAGTTGGAGAGTTGAAGTAAGCTTGAAGACGTGAAAGTGGTAATACTCTGATTTGGAAAGCTTCTTATTTGGGGTAACAAATGGCTCATGGAACTAAAACAACATGATATGGTAGAGAGCCAATTGCGCACGAACAAAAGAATAGAATTGATGATGGTGTGCAGAATGGTGTAGTTTATGTGTGATAATTGTGCTAGGATAGAAATGCAAGACTACCAAGGATGTGCAAGGGCATAAGAACATAAAGATAGTATCACAGATAGTACGCTGAAAGTCACAGATGATCTCAGACAGATGCATGAAGATATATGTGAAGCACAACTAGTGATGCATGAAGTAAAGTAGTTTATATTATTCAAATGCACAAAGACAGATGTGAAGCACAACTAGTGATGCACAAAGTAAAGTAGTTTATCTGAGTCAAATGTGCGAAGATAGACCTAAAGCACTACAGACATTAGAGAAATTTTGAGGTAAAAAATGGGTCTCAAAACAAAGAAAATGTACTTTAAAAATCAACCAATCACATTTTAGAGGATGACATCATCCCCCATGGTTTAGGTGACATTGCTTGCTTATTTGTCACATTTTCAATGGTGGATGAAAACTGATCCAATCGGGGCCAGGAAGACGAGGGGGACAACAGTTCAAATGAATGAGTTGGCTCTGTTATGACGGAAGCATAAGAATGATAAGCAAAGCAGGAAATACACTACTCAGATAAACACAAATACACACAGTCAAATATGCAGGAATACAAACTGATCTTCTCTATTACTTGGAAAACTAAATAGGTAAGATAAGATGTATGTTACAATAGCTTACATGCTTATATAGAGAGTTCTGAGATGCTTGGGTGCCTACCTATTACGTTCAATTACAAAATAATTTATAACGATTTGGCAATTCAACCGTTACAGTCAAATGGAAGATAGAGAGACAGTATGTCAAAGTTCGACAGTCGCATGTCGCGGGATGGTGTTGCGCATGTTGCAGGTCAACGTTGCATGTCGACGTCGTGAAACTGTGAGGTCGTTGAATGTGTCGAAGTCATGTCGCAATTCAACAACTTGCCAAAGTTGTGTCAAAGTCGTGGAGTGTGTCAAAGCTATGTCAAAGTTGAAACTCGTCGGAGATGTGTTGACGATGGCTTGTCGTAGTAGATGTTGGAATTTGAAAACAATGCCAACTGTGATATGGATCAAACCTCCTTCCTTAAGAAACAATGGTATCCATTGTTTGCTCGTTAAGGTGAGGAAACTTGTCGGTTAGGTCAGTAGTAGAGTACCACTTTCCTTGTGCTGGGATCTGGCCTGCCTTAACAACCTGAAACAAGAGAATTGTGTTCGTCCTTGTATGGTGTGCTCATCATCTCACAATGGTGTCGCAAGGAAGAGGCTCCTGAACATTTGGATGGATTTCCTCAGGTTCTGTTGTCTACAAGTCATTTTGTTCCAACAATGGTGCATGGTATGGTTGAAGTAGATCCACATTGAAGACTGGATGTAGACCAAGGAACGCAGGAATGTCGAGCTAGAAAGGATTTTCACCAATTTGCTGAAGATTATTGTATGGACCATATCACAAAGGTTTGATCTTCTTGAATGGTCCAGTGAAGCGCTCCTTCTTAAGATGTAACCAGACCTTACCCCCAATTTGGAGTGAATGAGGGATACGATGCTTATCATGTCGGGCCTTAGCTTTCGCGTTTTATCTATGCAACATGTCTTGTGCTTGTCGTTGGATGTCACAAATCTGTTCTTGAAACTTCAATGCTTTGTCAACTTCTCGCTGGTTATGGTCGGTGTCGGAGTTTGATTGTGTCGAGGAGATAATCAAGTCAATAGACGCCGAGGGTTGAAATCCATAACAGTTCTCAAATGGACTCTTGCCCATAGAGTTGTGCTGAGAACGATTGTAGCTGTGTTGTATGTATGGAATACTTTCATCCCATGTGCGTCGATTCTTGTGGTTATACATGTGAAGCAGTTGTACGACCAAGCGATTAACAACTTCCGTCTGTCCATCAGTCTGAGGATGGAAAGCTGTCGACAATTAGATTCGTGTGTCTAGCTGTTACCAAAGGGTCTTCCAAAAGATGCCGAAGAACCTGGCATCTCTGTCGGAAATGATGGTTGTTGGTAACCCAAAGTGTTTCCAAACATGTGTGAAGAAGAGCTGAGCAGTCTGATGTGTTGTCGTGGTCTTCTTACATGGTATTAGAATGGCCATCTTGGAAAATATGTCGACTACTACTAAGATTGCATCATGCTAATGTTTGGTAGTAGGATATCTTGTCAAGTAGTCCATAGAAATTGATTCCCATGGTCGACTAGGAACTGGCAAAGGTGTGTACAATCCGTATCGTCGATTAGGCGGTTTAGTAATGGCACAAAACACGCATGATCGAATGTAATTGTTGACATTATTTCTACCCCAAAGTGTCCTGCAGTGTTGCTATAGTGCACGTCCCAAATGAGTTGCTGTCGATGCTCACCAATTGGTACACAAAGCTATCCGAGCTTGTAAAGCAAGGTATTTTTCAGGATATAGTCGACGGTCGATGACTTGTCAATCTAAATTTGTCGATAGACTGGTGCAAAGTTGATGTCTTCCTGATACAACTGAGGCCAAGTAGTGGTGTCATATCCCTGCATACTCATCACTGTGAAAAGGAGAGTAATGGGCGGTCTGCTTAGAAAATCGACGGTGGCGTTGGCTTTACTTTTCCGATACTTAATTACGAACTGGAATTGTTGCAGGTATTTAATCCACTTAACCTTTCAAGTTGTTTGAAATTTTGATTGTGTCGGAGCGAACTGAAGAGGTTTGTGGTCATTGAGAAAGATAATTTCCTTTCCAAGAATGTAATGCCTCCATTGCTTGAGATCTTGCACAATGGCGTACAGTTCTTTTTCCTATGTCGAATACCTTCTAACAATGTCATTAAAAGTTTCGGAATGAAAAGTGACTGGGTGACCAGAATGAGTAATCACTACACCCAAGGCACAGTCTGATGCGTCCGTCTCAATATCAAAGGGATGATGTAAATCAGGTAACACAAGTACTGGTGCAGTGCAGAGCTTGTGTTTGAGCTGTTCAAAAGTTGCTTGTTGTGTCGGTGTCCATTTAAAGACAGATTTCCCACTTCCTTTCGTCAATTGATTCAAGGGCCAGGCTATGTGAATGAAGCCGAGTATGAATCGTCAATAGAAATTCACCAAACCAAGAAAAATTCTTAGTTCTTGAATGTTGTGAGGAATGGGACAATATTTGAGAATTTTCACTTTTTCTGGGTCGACGTGAATTCCTGCAGAATCAATAACAAATCCCAAATAATTGATGTTGGTCATCACAAATGAGCATTTGTCCATGTTCAGGTAGAGTCGATTTCGCTAGAGAGTGTCGAGGACTTGCTGAAGTTGTCCGACATGTTCTTCCCATGATCGACTGAAAATCAATACGTCGTCAAGGTAGACAATGACCCATTTGCCGATGAAAGGTTGGAGAATGTTATCCATGTATCGTATGAAGGTCACAGGTGCATTGGTTAAGCCGAAAGGCATGAAAAACCATTTAAATAATCCTTCCTTGATTTTGAAAGCAGTTTTCCATATATCTGAGGGCTCGATTGAAATTTGATGATATCCCGACTTGAGGTCGAGCTTAGTAAATAATTTAGCACCTTTCAAACAATCGATGAGATCGTCTATCCATGGTAGATGATACCGATTCTTCACTGATATTTTGTTGAGTGCCCTGTAGTCGATGCACATGCACCAAGTCCCTTCTTTCTTCGGGAACAAGGACGACTGGACTTCCACAAGAGGAGGAGCTGGGTTGAATATGGCCTTTGTCGATCAATTCTTGGATTTGTTTGTGAATCTCTTCATTTTCGAGAATGGATATTCTATAGACAGATGCGTTAGGCAAAGAATAACCAAGAGCAAGTTCAATAGAGTGTTTTACCTTACAATGTAGAGGTACTCCGTCTGGAACTTGGAATAGGTTCTAGTACTCATCAAGAATATTGTCGATCTGTTGCTTCTGTCGGGAGCTGCATTGGTCGGTGACTCGACTGGTTTCTACAGTATTCCTAGAATGTTGCGGCTTTATCATAATCAATGAGAAATTTTGAGCATGATTGATGAGATTCTTTGTATGTTTCGCAGATACCAAGGAAATCGTTGGTGTAGGTCGTTGTTCTGGTATGTTGTATCACTGATCTCCGATTCTGACAATCACCTTTTGTGGTCGTGACTGGTAACTTCCATGGCGATCTCATAGGTAAGGTTTCCCAAACAGGGCGTCAGCTACGGAGAGAGGTGCCACATCGCAAAGTACTTCATCTTCAAAATGATTTATGAATATGTGAGCTTACATTGTCAGGTGATCCTTAGCTCTTGTCCATCCTTCATCCAACCGATGTTGTAAGACTAAGGATTCGGAGTGGTCACAAGACCTAGTTTCTTTACAAGTTCTTCATAAAAAAAATTCTTCTGGCTCTCGTTGTCCACAATCAGATGAAATTGATTGTTTTGAACCCATATCTGTGTATGGAACAGGCGCTCTCATTCCTCCTCATTGACGATGGTCGAGGCTGCTGGAGTTGTCGATGTCAAAAGAGTCGTTGCTTCTAGGTCGTATTCTACCACAGTCTTGTCGAATGTGTCGGGTGTCGACACTTTTTCCAAAAAGGTCTTCTGAGCTTTGCATTCAGACATATCATGCTAAGATAAGTGATGGTAGTTGCACCATTTTCCAATCAGTTGCTTGCTACATTCCTTTTTATGAAAAGGATTCTTGTTGTGATCTGGCTTTGGCGGAGTCGGTAGAGAAGATTTCAACTTGTCAAAGTCGGCTGGTGCCTTCTTGTCAGGTGGTCGTCCTGATGTTGTATTTTTCGTGAAGCGCGCTTTTCCCTTCTGCTTGGTTTCAAGTTTGCTGGAATAGTGGAATGCATCCACAAGCGTATTGATAGTCAGAAAATCCATCTCCTACTGAATGTACTGGGATAGTTCGCTAATGTACTTCAGAATAAGCAACTTTTCTTCTTCTTGGACGCCAATTCTATCCATGAGTCGATAAAACTCGTCGGTGTAGCTTTGCACAGACTGGTCTTTCCATTGCCTTAGCTGCTGCCACTTCTTCTACTGTTGCTCAAGGTACTTCGGTGGGTGAAAATCCTTCTGGATGTGTTCGACGAATTTCTCCCATGTGTCGATGGGGTCTCTGCTTTTCTCCATCTTTGTCGAAAGATTCTCCCACCAGCAGTGCACAGATGTTGACATCTTTAAGGATGCAATAGTGATCTTGTCGGCTTCTGAGAGCTGATTCACAGAGTAATAGGACTCCAATTGTTGAACCCAATTGTCGACGGATTCCACGTCAATCTTTCCTTCCAGATTTGGTATGTCCAAATTCATTTGCACTTTGAAGGGGTTGATTTTTTCAGAGTTGGTTCTCGTCGAAAATGCTCTTGATTCCAAACCAAATTGCTTGAGAATGTCGTTGAACTAGGCAAATATCTCAACTCATTTTTGAGCCAGCACTTTCTCTATGAGTTGTTGTGTCTCATTGATTGCATGTCTTTCGCTTGTTTCTTCTTCCATCTCTGGAGGTAGTATCTGCTTGTATTGTTAAGTCTGCGAGCGAGTTTGAACCAGCATAAGTCAGGTAACTTCATTGGAAGTGTCTACACAAAACTTAAGCACGAACAAAGCTGATGCGCTCTGACGAAGATCTGAATGAACTTGATTATGCTCTGATACCAATGATCTACTTGGGGATAGGAAGGCGAGGGTGACAACAGTTCGATTGAATGAGTCGGCTATGTTATGACGGAAGCATAAGAATGAGAAGCAAAGCAGGAACCACACTACGCAGATCAACACAAATACGCATAGTCAAATATGCAGGAATGCGAACTGATGTTTTCTATTACTTGGAAAACCAGATAGGTAAGATAAGATGTATGTTACGATAGTTTACATGCTTATATAGAGAGTTCTGAGATGCTTAGGTGCCTTCCCATCACGTTCAGTTACAAAAGAAGTTATCACCTCCATTCATATTGGGGGTTCACTAGAGAGACAATATCATATCACGTCCATTCATATTGGGGGTTTGAATACTCTTAAAAACCTCAAAAATATATTTCCCCGTATTAAGGGGTTAAGGGGTTCTTTTAATTTGACAGAGTAATATAAATAATGGGGGTTATTTTATTTACGTGGGATGAGGGATAACCTCCAAATCGTGGAATGGATTAATATCTCCAAATCATGGGCTCAATTCATACCCAACTAAAACTTAAGGACCCTCCATTTTTATTTGATATTGCTTATGATCCTAAGTTTTGCATAAATCTGGTAATAGTGTACCAATGATAATACCAATGGAAGTCACTTTGGATTACTGGACTTGAGAAATCCTCATTTAATATCTTATTTAGGCTTGGTTTGAATTAATGTTATATTGTTTTTCATCTAAGTTAAGAGATGTAGCTAATTGGGAGTTCTGAAGTTAAACAATTGTATTGTATTTTTTGTAGGCATTCAAGTAAGAGATCTAACTCTTCATTTTTTAGGTCGAGGTTTAGGTGGATATTGAGATTCAATCAAAACCTTGCTCCATAACAACCAAGAAAAGTGAGATCAATCTTTCGTGGCTCACTGGAACCAAGAAAAGTTAAATAAATCTTTCTTTACTAATTATTTCTTTCAACTTTTTGTATTCTTCTTTAACATTTTCACATTACGAGTTATGAATAGTTGTTAGATTGAGTTATACTTAGCACATTCATAATTGTAATTTCAATTCTTATATGCAAGGAATTCGTCTTAATGTTGTATTTGAATTGACATGAACATAGGTGAAAATATAAATTCTTATTTACATACTCAATGTGTTATCGTTACCATGAAATGGTATCATATAAGTTTCACCATCTGTGTATCTTTATAACTATTGCATGCATGAAAGCTAACAATGGAGATTTTTCCCTCTCTCTTGTAAAGATTAAAAAAAATAGATATAACCCAAGAAAAGGTAACTAAATGTTGTTAATTCCCTCGATTGCAAGAATGAATGTAGAGAAAGTGGTGGAAATTCATATGTTGCATCTTGTGAATGACCCAAATCCAAGCTATGCACATGATCATATGGTGTTATTGGAAAGTAAGAGGCATTTTTCTATGCTCATTTGGGTTCAAACATCAATGATGTTTGTTTTGATAGGAAGTTAGAGGAGTCCATCCACAAAAGGGTTTCAATTTTGCATTTTTATGGAGTTTAATTTATTAAGCTTATAAAAAACATGAGCTCTCTATGGCTATACTTATATTTACATGATATAAAATTGGTAGATTGGCATGCGGTGGTGTGAAACATCTGCAGTTATCATCTTTTCTAAGCATTTCACTAACTATTGGAATATCATCCTTTTACATTCTTTGTTATGTTGATCTCTTGATTGGGTTTCATTTTACACATTTTGCCTTCCCAATACTATTTCATTGGCTCTTCCACTATACAATGCTACAAATTGATCAATCGCCCCTACAATCCTAGTGGGATCATTATTAGCATTATACTGTTATTTTATTTACATCATGTTTGCTTATACTAGTGGGATCTGTTATTTTGTTATATCATAATATGATATAAATAGGTATTAAAAATGGGTTGATAAAAATGGACACATACAATATGTGGTGAAACTAGGGGTTTTCTTAATTGGAAAGACATATTAGGAGAGGGGTTCAACAATAGAATTTTAAGAGGAATTTTCCAATATTTAGTGAAATTAGGGATATTCTTTAATATCATCATGCTATGTAACAAGTTCACTGAATAAATCCTTTCACATTTTTTCATAAAATAATAATATTTTTATTTTCATACTTTTAAATGAAACAATACAAATAATTAAATGTCCCGAAGAGGAAATATATATATCGCTCATTCCTTATTATTTTATCACAAGAATGTATAAATATTTCCTCTATTTATAATTTAGTAATGTTTTGTATTAATCATAATTAATAAAAAAATATTTATTTAAATTTGAATTGGTGCAGGTGAATGATGTCGCTCTCGGTTTTCCCTTCCCAAGATGGGGCATAGGGATGACGTCATGACTCATCTGCATTCACGAATATCAAATATTATTTCCAATGTTTGCCAACTAGTTTTTCATGACATTAATCGATTTGGAACCTCCTATCAAGCTTGGACTTTGACGGTTCACAAATTTTTTTTTTCATTCTAGCATAATACTTACATTTGAAACGGACATGTAAAAATTACAGTTAAGAAAATATTTGAAACGTCTATATGATGTCTATGAATTCAGAAGACCTGTCAAAAATTTTAATACCTAATTTTATATAAAAAAAATCCTTGATTTGTACTAGCCTCTATTCACATCAAAGGCAAAGACAGCTCTTAGTTACTCTCACCCCGGATTCGAGAATAACAATAAAGGCAAAGGAAGATCTTATTTACTCTCACACTGGATTCAAGAATAACAACGGAACCGTTATGCTTTAACGTTAGTATCAAGTTTATAGTGATGTATTTCCTTAATTATGTCTTACCATGCGAAAATGACATGAGCATCAACAATGCAAACAACACAATTTTTTAGCTTATAAGGTTTCGAATTAATGTTAGCTCACAAGTTTGGTTTCTAATTAATGGAAATAAATAATATGTTACTTTCATATGAACGTTTGGTTTCCTATATTTCGTAACCATGGGATATGAGCTATGAAGGTTTTATTTTCTACATTAGGTAACCATGGGATATGTGGAGATAATGGTATTGGTGTGATAATGAATAATTGTGTATATAAGAGTTGTATTTTTTATATTCAATCCACATGAGATATGTGGAGATAATAATTTGTAATTAAAGATATGAAATTGCATAAATAGAATAACAAGAGTTATATGATGGAAATGTCCCCGACATTGTCATTATTATGTATTGTTGTAAGATGGGAAAAAAAATCGAGATAAGAAAATGCTATATAGACTATTAATTAAGCATCCATATGACCTAATCTTACTATTATGTAGAAAATTTGTTTCATATCCCTTTTGCAATCAAGAGCAAGGTAAAATGAAACATTTTTGTCTTATTGCGAGGCAGTACTAAGTGCCATATTGCCATATTGATATGCACCACAATGTTACCACAATGATTGTCTTTAAATTGTATCTATATTGTAGTATTAAAATAAATCTGATTGTCTTTTCATTGTGTTTATATTTTATTATTAAAAGTGATCTCCAAGTTCAAGGATATGATTACATTCCAGTACTATATATTTTGGGGGAATTATAATTGATTTTTCTTTTCATTGTATCTATATTTTATTATTAGAAAAAATTTGATTGTCTTTTCATTGTGTTTATATCTTATTATTAAAAGTGATCTCCAAGTTCAAGGATATGAATGCATTAAAGTACTATATATATTTTGGAAATTGGAATTGATTTTTAATCACATCAATAAAACATATTTTATTAATTTTACTTTTAGTATGTAACTCAACCATGGTTATCTAGATTGTACATTGAATGTAGTGGAAAGACGACTTGTCAAGTATACCTTCCCGATAAAATACCTAGTTCATATTTTTTTAATATTTCTCTTAGGAGGCCCATTTTTTACCTCAAAACTCCCCTAATGAGATGCGTATACGATCAGATAAGTGCGTATTATGCACAAATAGTCACATACAATCTAATACAGATGCGTGAAGATAGAGATGCATCAAAACATAAGACATGCAGTATGATGAAGGTAATATGAGACAAGTGTGAAGAACATAAAGGAAGTATCGCATGTGATGCATATATAGTCACAAATTATCCAAAGAAAGATGTACCAAGACATAAGTGTAATATGGCAGAATATGCACAGATTGATCTGATATAGATGCGCAAAGTCAGAATAACAACACAACAGAGTATGCATAGTATCAGTTGAGTTTGTAGATGCACAGAAACATAATGGCATACCGATCCAGAGCAAAGATTGCAGAATGTCGTGAAACATGAATTCAAGTGTGTAATGTTGATGTAGTCAAGTGAAGTAACTGATGCAGCAATTGCAAGATCTCAGTATAAAGAAGGTGCGCACAAGAGAATGAACTGCAGGCAATATGAAGAGTGCATGGATCAGTAGAACAACAAAATAATATCTTCTATAGTCATATAAGGGTAGCAAGATGGGGCAAGGAGCAGGGGTTCGGTGCCTCCTTCCAGTTGAAGCTAGTAAATCAAGGAGTCAGTGCTTCCTTTAGGTCGTAGCCTATAAAAACAGGGGGTCAATGCCTCCTTCTAGTTGGTGTTGGAGAATTTTGGAAGTTGGTGCTTCCATGAATGTAATATTTTAATATAAGAGAACATTTTGTGATTTTATCCCATTTGGGTTTCCACGTAAAAATATGTGTGTTATGCGTATTGTTCATGTGATGGTGAATGTGTTTTTTTAATAATGGATGCATAATTTAAAGTTCAAGTTCAATTGATAAGAAGTAAAAAAAATTCATAACTGGGCTAATAACGATTCATCCTGCCTCTCAGTATTAATAATATTCCAACAATACCACTCATAGTTTCTCACAATTTAGTAATTTTCGGAAGGGGAGGAGCACTAAACCTTTCTCATACTTTAGTAATTTTTAGGAGTAGGGAAATGAACATTGTACCTTTCTCACTTTTTTTGTACTTAGTGGTGTCGGTAAGGAAAAGGAGCACCTACCCTTTCTCACTCTTCTATCATTTGAGTGAAGAGAAAATGGAGCATCGGGCCTTTCTCACACTCTTGTAAGTTGAGTGAGGAGTAGAAAGGAACTATCCCTTTCTCATATTTTATTGATTTTTGGAGTAGTGGTTCCATTTTATCACAAGTTATTAATTTCAAGAAAAAGGAGAAAGATCACCAACCCTTTCTCATACCTCTTTCATTTAATTAAGGAGAAGTAGAAGTTGCATTTTGTCACAGTTTGTAATTAGTGTGAGGAGGAGAAGGAGAAGGAGCATCTACCCTTTCTCATACTCATTCCATTTGAAGGAGGAGGAGCATTGGTTTCTTCTCAAACTTTTCTAATTTGATTGAGAAGGATAAGGAGCACTCGTCCTTTCTCACACTCTAGTAATTTTCAAGATAATATGAACAAGAGCTAGATCAATTGTAGTGAAAGGGCCTAGATATAAGATAATACTAGTAAAAATATTTGCATCAGATGTGTCTTCTGCAAGTATCTCATCCTCTAAATAATCATTACCATTTCTTGCACTGCTTCTATCAACTTCATCCCATGGTTCAAAATTGGATTGACTGCAACTTGTTTTAATAGCATATAAAATATTGTGTTTTCTTACTTGTCTGTTAAATGCCATTTCAAGCTTTCAGATTCTTGTATTTTTCCTTTGAAAGATACAGGAAATTGCAAATTAATGAGAAAAAAATATATTTTTTCACTGTTGTTGTAATATCCCTACTATGAAAATTTGTTCAATTTTGGCCAATTTTCGAACCTTGGACTAGTGAAACCCAAGCTGTCCCAAATGCTCCGAAATGATTTCGAATTATGATTGGAAGGGATTGATAGGTATTAGGACATCTTAATTCATCTATTGAACACTTAGACACTTTCTGAAGGCATTTAGGACTTTCCTTAATCAAGGAGGAATGAAAGGGAAAAATACTAGTGAATTCGGTGTTGAAACCCCCCACTCGTCTTCACTTTTTTACTTCCCAAAAACTGTATGACCTTCCCTAATTTATGAAAATATACTTGGAATGGATAAATGGATTCATTGAAAATCATAAGGAATCATTCAACATGATCTACAACTGGTTATTGCACCATCAAACAGAGAGTTGTAACACCTAGACATTGCTTGGAAATTGTGAACAATGGACATGGAAAATGTTGCATAAAATTTAATCAAATTCTCAAGGGGGATGGATAGTTTAGGTTGGCCATATACAAAACATAATATGATTCTATAACAGCTGCAAAAACTCAGATAAATTCTGATACCAAACATATGTAATACTACTCCAAAAAGTCCATAAGAAAGTAGAGGGGAAACTAGCTCGAATTAGTGGTTTGCTTCGAATTTTTGCATGATAGAAATAGGATTTCAAGCTATGTATCAGCAACTCAAAATAGTGATATACATTATATATTATAACAATGGAGTCACAAAATCATCTTCCACAAGTTTTATGCAACTACGAGTGCACCATCAACAACAGAACATGGGCATTGAGAAGAATATGTGAGAAGAGAAATGCGAAGAAGATCTATGAGAGGAACATGAACTAACGAGGGAATTGAACCTTCAATAAACACATAATTTAATCTTTGATAAGAGGTCTTAATGGCCTCTCCCCCAACCAACTTGGATAGGGATCTTTCACCTTTGAAATTGGTTCAATAACAGGGAAGGTAAACACCCACCAAGCAATGGATAAGCTAAGCTCTCCAAGAGTGCAAAACAAAAACGATCCAAAAGTTGCTCTCTTTCCTCATACTCCTCTTTTATTAACTTCATGTGGACTCATGAGGTAGAATTTCCCTTCAAGACACTCACCCAACTTGAGTTAGTGGTTGATTCCTTCATTAGACACTTGTCCTCCTCATTCTTGCACTCCTCTTTCCCCAATTCGAATTGGGAATCTTGGCTGACAATAAATACCTCTATGTTCCCCCTTGGTGTCTATTTTTATCCATGATATGTTATATTTGTCATAGGTCTGCCATCAGGTCTGAATTTTTCATATTTGTCATAGATTCCCTCATCATTGTTGTCATAGATGCCATGGAATCTTGTTACAAGTGTCACAATTTGTCTATTATGCCTCTTCCTCTTCATTGGGAGTTACTCTTACACTCCAATCCGAGTCTCCTTAATTATTTCCATGAATATTTCTTCTTCATATATCCCAAGTACATTACCCTCCTCCTTGAACTCGAATTTGTGTGAGAATGATTCCAATTGTAGTGGGGAATCTTGCCACATGTGGGTCCCACAACCTCTTATGAGCCCTCATGATCCAATGCCACCTTATTTTACTTTTTATTATTGTTTATTTGGCCCATTTAATGTGAATTTGTAAGTCTAAGCTCATTTTGGGTCTTATAGCACCCTTATTCCAAAATTTAATGCTTCCACCCCAACCTAGGGAACTAATAGGTTAATGGAATTTTTCCTCTATGAATATATTACAAACCTAGGGAACTAAGTAATTTATTTGGATGGGGACATTACAAAATTAGAATTGGGAATTTTCTCTTCATGTGACCCAACTTGTCCATTTGGCTCTAATTTTTCATTATTACATACTTGGACATCATGCTTGGCAATTATTTGACCCTTAGCACCAATTTGACAAACTATCATGAACATGGCCAAGTGGCTTAGGCCATTGTGATCTAATGCAAATTTGGGGACATGACAGTTGTTCTCACTTGATATTCAACTTCTACCACTAAAATGATGTAATGAAGGGTTCTATTGCTCCCATATTGTAAGCTGATATGAACAAGGGGGGATTTTCATCCATCCAAACATTGTCACTACATATTTATAGCTCTTTACTAAATGGAAACCATATATATTCAATTGAATTCTAATACTGGATATTGTACTTATGTTGGTGCATTCTACAGGATTGAACGCTATCATTTCCTTCACTATTTCCCCTAAGATCATATTTAAAAATTAACATAAGTCACCCTAGGTCTATTTATTGTCACTTACATTGAGGATACAAACATGCCTAGAAATGCATTCTTACTATTGTTCTATACATAGATATGCCCGAATTTGAGATTATGGCTTGCTTATTACTGGTATATTGAACGTCATCCCAAAGAGTGGATTGATAATTATGAATAGGCTCTAAAAGGGGATGGACTTCCATTCTATAAACCATGGAGAGAAAACTCAGCATGAAGCTACGAGACCCTTTTGTTATAAACATAGGATTGAAGAGGGAAATAGCATAAAATAAATTGCAGAAATAAAACACTTAAAAACAAAATACAAGAGAGACATCAATATACGTCATTCACCCAATATGGTCTACATCCATAGAGAAATAACCAGTCCTTTCTATTATTTTGTCTATCATAATGAAGGGATACAGCCATGACACATCTGCTACAACTTCATCTTCACTCTCTCAGAGTCTCTCTCTCAGATGCACTAGTCTTTCACAATACTACACAACCACGATACACTGCCCTCATACATAAATAGGTTTTCCTTATGGGGAAAGAAACCCTAACATAAATTCTACCATCAAATCTGTGATCTAATTATTAACGGTTCAAATTGTGTACGAAATTACAACATTTTACAAGGAAGTTTTTCCAAAACATTCGCTACCCCCCTGGACCCCCCTGATGACTATAGTGGGGGGGGGGGGGTAATCCCCTACAAACACCCCACCCCCAATCAGGTACTGGTATCCAAACATGGCTGAAACACGACCTGTAAATCAAGAAGATTGTAATTAGGATCCAAAACTAACACCTTTGACAATTGTGGTTAAACCCTCATATTGCAAATATAACTGTGAATTCTAAGATTTAGGGTGGCCTAAAATTTATCAAATTATGCCACATTACTTTTTTTCTGGTTTCCATCACTATCATTCAAGGATATTATTGCAAGGAATAAGCCCACATTATTCCTAGAACCAATCCTTCTGTTGTTACAAGGTTCTACTCTTTCTATGTTCCATATTGGTGTATAAAAATACCCTAATGTTATCCTTAAACGATGTCTAAAGTGAAATAATTCTCTCCCATTCACTGCTTTTGTAGGCATGTTTGAAAATGAAGTTATATCCAACCAATTTCACACCCTAAAAATTTCCAAATGTGAATCAAATCTCTCAGACATCATGCCCATAAATTTTCACAACCTCAATATGACTACTTTGGACCACATTCATGTTCAAAATCCTTAGGAATTAACCCAGGTTTGTTGCACCAACCCTGGAATTTTCCTTCATTCTACAAGAAACCAATGGTTTTCCTTTATTTCATGCTCAACAATAGGTATGCGAAGCTATCTTCATGCCCATAAATTCTCATAACAACTCAGAAAACCATCAAGTGACCACCCATACAAATTTAGGGGTAACTTATGGAAACTTGCAAACACAAAGAGGACACACACAATAATGTTATTTATCATAAAATCATTATTCACAATTCCATGGCAACTTGTCAACACAAAGAGCAGAATTCCTACAAGAAGGATCAATGGCTCTTTCTCACACTTTACTAATTTTTGGGAGGAAGAGAAGGAGCACTAGACCTTTCTCATACTTTAGAAATTTTTGGGAGGAGAAGAAGGACCATTGGCCCTTTCCCATGATTTTTTTATTTGAGTGATGATAAAAGGAAAATGAGCACTGTCCCTTTCTCATACTTCTCTAATTTAATGAGGATAATATGGAGCATAGGTATTTTCTCACTCCTATGTAATTTGAGCGAAGAGGAGAAGGAGCATTGGACCTTTCTCATACTCGATTGATATTTGAGAGAGAATAAAACAAACACGAGCCTTTATCACTTTGGTAATTTTTGGGAAGAGAAGGAGCATTGGCTCTTTCTCAAGCATTTTTAATTAGAGTGATGAGGAAAAAGAGGAGGAGCATTGGCTCTTTCTCACACTATTTGCATTATAAAGTAGATGAGAGGAGCATGGACCATTTCTCAAACATTTTTAAGTTGAGTGAGCGAGAGAAGGAGCATTGTCTCTTTATCACACTTTAGTCATTTTTGGAAGGAGGAGAAAATTTGGCCATTTCTCACACTTTTGTAATAGGAGTGACGAGGAGAAGGGGAAGGATATTTGGTCCTTTCTCTTACTTTTTTCATTTGTGTGAGGAGAATATGGCGCATGGGCTCTTTCTCGCAGTTTTTTAAATTGAGTGATGAGGAGAAGGATCATTGGATCTTTTTCACACTTTATTAATTTCGAAGAAAGAGAAGGTGCCATAAGCGCATTCTATTGCTTTAGTAATTTTTGGGAGGAGAAGGATCTTGAGCTCTTTCTCAAACTTTTTTAATTAGAGTGATGAGGAGAACGCGAAGGAGCACTAATGATTTCTCACACTTCTATCATTTGAGAAGAATATGGAGCACATGCTCTTTGTCACACTTGTAATTTGAGTGAGGAGTAGAAATGGTACTGGATCTTTCTTATAACTTATTGATTTTTGGAGGAGTGGTTCCATTTTTTCAAGTACATAATTTTAGGAAAGAGTAGAAGGAGCACCAACCCTTTCTCATATTTATTTCATTTAATTAAGGAGGAGAATTAGAACATTCCATTTCTCACACTTTTGTAATTTGATTGGGTAAGAGAAGGAGCACTCATCCTTTCTCATAATTTAGCAACTTTTGGGACGAAGAGAATTAGTAGTTTTTCTTATAGTTTAGTAATTTTTGGTAGGAGGAGAAGGAGCACCAAACCTTTCTCACACCTTTGTAATTAGAGTGATGAGTAGAAGGATAAGAATCACCAACCCTTTCTCACACTTCTATTGTTCATGTGAGGAGAAGATGGAGCATGAGCTCTTTTTCAAACTTTTGTAATTTGAATGAGGAGGAGAAGGAACAATGGTCCTTTTTCACATTTTATTTATATTTGAGAGAAAGAGAGGGATCACAAGCACTTTCTCATACTTTATTCATTTTTGGGAGAATAAGGAGCATCGGACCTTTATCACACTTTTGTAATTAGAGTGATAACGAGGAGGAGTGGCTTCATTTTCTAACAAGTTATCAATTTTAGGAAAGAGGATATGGAGCATGAGCTATTTCTCACACTTTTGTCATTTAATTGAGGAGGTGAAGGAGCACTAGGTATTTCTTACACTTTTGTAATTAGAGTGATGAGGAGAAGGAGAAGGAGCATGTGCTTTTTCTCACACTTTTTTAATTGTAGGGATGACGAGAAGGAGAAGGAGCATGTGCTCTTTCTCATTGATAGAGAAGGAGAATGAGCATGTTCCATTTCACACACTTATGCAATTTGATTGCAAACTTCAAACTTCTATTTGTCTTCTCTCCGATTATGTTGATGTTTATTAGGGTTTATTAATTATTTGTTGTAAGTTCTTTAATAGCTAACAAAAATATTATACAGTTTATTAATAAGCATTTCCATATCTAGTTTTCTTCTTATTTGGTTTTAACTTTGAAGACACATTTCCTGCAATCATGATTTTCATTGCCCAACGATTATGTTCCACTAGAGCTGGATGTGGGCTTGTTTTTTTATTTTTTATCCCCCAACTTCCCTTGCTCTTTTATCTAGATTGATGCCACTTCTCTTTGAAATTTATTGGATATCAATGACCCAATTCCATGAAGTATCCTATCTACTTTCGTGCTTGGAATTCAATCATAATTTTTGTCAGTCTCTTTACCTTTCATTTTTACCTTGAGACTTTCATTTACCCTAGTTAATTCCTTTCACTTTATAATGAATGCATGGACTTACTTTCTAGTTTTTCCTAGATTATTATTTACAATGTACATTCATTTTAACTTTTTTGTTGTCATTTATTGGAGATAATGGGTATTAATATTTCTCTGGTTTTGGGACCCCATTCCAATCGATTCTGTGTTTACTAACCCTTCGTAAACATGACCAATTATCTCTACTTCTTACGATTCAACTACTTTGAGCAATGCCTTACCACATGCTCATGTTCATCTTGATTACTACACCTAGGTATCATATTTTATCAATCCAGAATCTAGTGCCATAGAATTTTTTTTCCTTAAAGGTATATTTCTTCTGTAAACCGTTGCTAAGATTAGTATCAATGTAAATTCTGGTGAAGGTCATCATATATACAACCTTTTATATTTTTCTAATAGAAAAAATCTACCAATAGAATGTAAATTCACTCTATGACTTCATAATTCAAAATTTTAATTTAGAGATTCATAAGTAGCACCAAGATGTGGTATTACAATAGTTCCCTAGTTGTTGGATTAAATTTGAGGTGATGTTCTTTCATTTTTAATCCAATACCATCAAACACCTAGGGCCTTTCACTCATCCATTCTCTTCAAGAATATTGAATATCCTTTGGAACAAAGATACGTATAGATACAAAATCTATCCAAGCAATACTAAAGTTCCTACATTAAGGGTGAGTACCTAATGAATTCATAATATCCCAGGTCAGAACATCTATTTCCTTCTCATAAATGAAGCATGGTGTCTCTATTCTCTTATGCCTAGCGCTTCTCTAAAGGTGAGAGGTTCTTAAATACACATGATGAAGCTAAAAGTGTTTTTCGTAGTGTGTGGGAATAATTTCATCTCAAATATGAGTCTTTTTAGAGGTATTTTTTCTAGAGAAGATTCAAAATATTATGCAAGATACACTGAAGGGAACCTTTTTGGGATTGATTTTTTTGGTTGGATTTTTTGTTAATTGGCCAACTACAAAAAGACAATCCACACAAAGCTCTTAGAACATCTCTTTTATGTTTGGGATAGTTTCCATTCACTGTATGATTGAGGCTCTATTACCTTTAAGGTTTACTCTCCAAAACATAGAGTCTTAAGGTTTACTCTCCAGAGCTATTCTCAATTAAGTATTGGTATTAGCATGAAATGTAATTTGAAAGATATATGTTATCCTAAGAGAATGTTAAGTATACAACTGATCATTCAATTAAAACAACATTTATATTTAACCATATAAACCATAAAATAATAACAAAATATTATTAGAATATGATAATATAATTACTAAAACCAGATTTCAGAATAATATGTGCCCCGAGAAGTAACACAATTAATTCATGTATACACACATAGAAAATATGCCAAGAATTCACACAATTTCATAGATAAGGTAACCATAATTCACACAATTGCATAGATAAGGTAACCGGAGTGAGACATAAGTATTGAAATAAAATTTAGTAAAGAAACTGAGACTATATATAGGATGTTATCTTCAAAAGACTCACAACTAGATCTAGTAACAACACATAAACTCATATCAGTCCTTGTCCATGCTGCAACTTGAACCCCCCAAGGGAACAAATACAGGAGATTGAGAAGAAAACAAAGTTTCTCCTAATTCATAGAGTGTCCCCCCGTTGGGCATTCAAATTCTTCTTGTTTATAAAGGTAGTAAGATCCTTCTTCTGCTTGTCGTTTGTTGGGATGAACTGATAGATCTAGAGATCTACTTGGGATTAGGTGTAACCATTCCTTTAGCTGATGAAAGAGTCTCGCAATCACTGGCTCAAAAATAACTTCGTCACATAATTTCTATGTGAGGAGATAGATTGAATCTTCATTATACTTCTTCCATGTCAAACACATATTTAACTTTGCTGGTTCAATTTCCCACATGAAAGTCATCATGCACTTCACGATCTCACGCTATTTTCTTCTGGAAAACTCTGAGAAAATCCTGTAATTCTGCCTCAAGGTAACCTTTTCACTTTGCGACGTGTTCCATTATGATATGTTCAAGTCGCCAGACCTGCACACAAAAATATTCATTACATACTAATAAAAAAGATTGTAGAGCAAAAATGAAGTGTATGTAAAATATAATAAGAATGTTTTCCCCTTTCTCATACTTTTATAATTTTTAGGAGTAGGGAAATGAACATTGTACCTTTCTCACTTTTTTTGTACTTAGTGGTGTCGGTAAGGAAAAGGAGCTCCTACCCTTTCTCACTCTTCTATCATTTGACTGAAGAGAAAATGGCGCATCGGGCCTTTCTCACACTTTTGTAAGTTGAGTGAGGAGTAGAAAGGAACTATCCCTTTCTCATATTTTATTGATTTTTGGAGTAGTGGTTCCATTTTATCACAAGTTATTAATTTCAAGAAAAAGGAGATAGATCACCAACCCTTTCTCATAGTTCTTTCATTTAATTAAGGAGAAATAGAAGTTGCATTTTGTCATAGTTTGTAATTAGTGTGAGGAGGAGAAGGAGAAGGAGCATCTACCCTTTCTCATACTCATTCCATTTGAAGGAGGAGGAGCATTGGTTTCTTCTCAAAATTTTCTAATTTGATTGAGAAGGATAAGGAGCACTCGTCCTTTCTCAGACTCTAGTAATTTTCAAGATAATATGAACAAGAGCTAGATCAATTGTAGTGAAAGGGCCTAGATATAGGATAATACTATTAAAAATATTTGCATCAGATGTGTCTTCTGCAAGTATCTCATCCTCTAAATAATAATTACCATTTCTTGCACTGCTTCTATCAACTTCATCCCATGGTTCAAAATTGGATTGAATGCAACTTGTTTTAATAACATATAAAATATTGTGTTTTCTTACTTGTCTGTTAAATGCCATTTCAAGCTTTCAGATTCTTGGATTTTTCCTTTGAAAGATACAAGAAATTGCAAATTAATGATAAAAAATATATTTTTTCACTGTTGTTGTAATATCCCTACTATGAAAATTTGTTCAATTTTGGCCAATTTTCGAACCTTGGACTAGTGAAACCCAAGCTGTCCCAATTGCTCCCAAATGCTTTCGAATTATGATTGGAAGGGATTGATAGGTATTAGGACATCCTAATTCATCTATTGAACACTTAGAAACTTTCTGAAGGAATTTAGGACTTTCATTAATCAAGGAGGAATGAAAGGGAAAAATACTAGTGAATTCGGTGTTGAAACCCCCCACTCATCTTCACTTTTTTACTTCCCAAAAACTGTACGACCTTCCCTAATTTATGAAAATATACTTGGAATGGATAAAGGGATTCATTGAAAATCATAAGGAATCATTCAACATGATCTGCAACCAGTTATTGCACCATCAAATAGAGAGTTGTAACACCTAGACATTGCTTGGAAATTGTGAACAATGGACATGGAAAATGTTGCATAAAATTTAATCAAATTCTCAAGGGGGATGGATAGTTTAGGTTGGTCATATACAAAACATCATATGATTCTATAACAGCTGCAAAAACTCAGATAAATTCTGATACCAAACAGATGTAATACTACTCCAAAAAGTCCATAAGAAAGTAGAGGGGAAACTAGCTCGAATTAGTGGTTTGCTTGGAATTTTTACATGATAGAAATAGTATTTCAAGCTATGTATCAGCAACTCAAAACAGTGCTATACATCAGATATTATAACAATGGAGTCACAAAATCATCCTCCACAAGTTTTATGCAACTATGAGTGCACCATCAACAACAGAACATGGGCATTGAGAAGAATATGTGAGAAGAGAAATGCGAAGAAGATCTATGAGAGGAACGTGAACTAACGAGGGAATTGAACCTTCAATAAACACATAATTTAATCTCTAATAAGAGTTCTTAATGGCCTCTCCTCCAACCAACTTGGATAGGGGTCTTTCACCTTCGAAATTGGTTCAATAACAGGGAAGGTAAACACCCACCGAGCAATGGATAAGCTAAGCTCTCCAAGAGTGCAAAACAAAAACGATCCAAAAGTTGCTCTCTTTCCTCATACTCCTCTTTTATTAACTTCATGTGGACTCATGAGGTCGAATTTCCCTCCAAGACACTCACCCAACTTGAGTTAGTGGTTGATTCCTTCATGAGACACTTGTCCTCCTCATTCTTGCACTCCTCTTTCCCCAATTCAAATTGGGAATCTTGGCTGACAATAAATACCTCTATGTTCCCTCTTGGTGTCTATTTTTATCCATGATATGTTATATTTGTCATAGGTCCTCCATCAAGTCTGAATTTGTCATATTTGTCATAGATTCCCTCATCATTGTTGTCATAGATGCCATGGAATCTTGTTACAAGTGTCACAATTTGTCTATTATGCCTCTTCCTCTTCATTGGGAGTTACTCTTACACTCCAATTAGAGTCTCCTTGATTATTTCCATGAATATTTCTTCTTCATATATTCCAAGTACGTTACCCTCCTCCTTGAACTCGAATTTGTGTGAGAATGATGCCAATTGTAGTGGGGAATCTTGCCACATGTGGGTCCCACAACCTCTTATGAGCCCTCATGATCCAATGCCACCTTATTTTACCTTTTATTATTGTTTATTTGGCCCATTTAATGTGAATTTGTAAGTCTGAGCTCATTTTGGGTCTTATAGCACCCTTATTCCAAATTTTAATGCTTCCACCCCAACCTAGGGAACTAATAGGTTAATGGAATTTTTCCTCTATGACAATTTATTTGGATGGGGACATTACAAACTTAGAATTGGGAATTTTCTCTTCATGTGACCCAACTTGTCCATTTGGCTCTAATTTTTCATTATTACATACTTGGACATCATGCTTGGCATTTATTTGACCCTTAGCACCAATTTGACAAACTATCATGAACATGGCCAAGTGGCTTAGGCCATTGTGATCTAATGGAAATTTGGGGACATGACAGTTGTGCTCACCTGGTATTCAACTTCTACCACTAAAATGATGTAATGAAGGGTTTTATTGCTCCCATATTGTAATCTGATCTGAACAAGGGGGGATTTTCATCCATCCAAACATTGTCGCTACATATTTATAACTCTTTACTAGATGTAAACCATATATATTCAGTTGAATTATAATACTGGATATGGTACTTATGTTGGTGCATTCTACAGGATTCAACGCTGTCATTTCCTTCACTATTTCCCCTAAGATCATATTTAAAAATTAACATAAGTCACCCTAGGTCTATTTATTGTCACTTACATTGAGGATACAAACATGCCTAGAAATGCTTTCTTACTATTGTTCTATACACAGATCTGCCCAAATTTGAGATTATGGCTTGCTTATTACTGGTATACTGAACGTCATCCCAAAGAGTGGATTGATAATTATGAATAGGCTCTAAAAGGGGATGGACTTCCATTCTATAAACCATGGAGAGAAAACTCAACATGAAGCTACGGGACCCTTTTGTTATAAACATAGGATCGAAGAGAAATAGCATAAAATAAATTGCATAAATAAAACACTTAGAAACAAAATACAAGAGAGACACCAATATACGCCATTCACCCAATATGGTCTACATCCATAGAGAAATAACCAGTCCTTTCTATTATTTCGTCTATGATAATGAAGGGATACAACCGTGACACATTTGCTGCAACTTCCTCTTCACTCTCTCACAGTCTCTCTCTCAGATGCACTAGTCTTTCACAATACTACACAACCACGATACAATGCCCTCATACATAAATAGGTTTTCCTTATGGGGAAAGAAACCCTAACATAAATGCTACTGTCAAATCTGTGATCTAATTATTAACGGTTCAAATTGTCTACAAAATTACAACATTTTACAAGGAAGTTTTTCCAAAACATTCGCTACCCCCCCTGGACCCCCCTAATGACTATAGTGGGGGGGGGAGGTAATCCCCTGCAAACACCCCCCCCCCATTAGGTACTGGTATCCAACCATGGCTGAAACACGACCTCTAAATCAAGAAGATTGTAATCAAGATCCAAAACTAACACCTTTGACAATTGTGGTTAAACCCTCATATTGCAAATATAACTGTGAATTCTAAAATTTAGGGTGTCCTAAAATTTATCAAATTATGCCACAATTTTTTTTTTTTTTTAATTTCTGGTTTCCATCACTATCATTCAAGGATATTATTGCAAGGAATAAGCCCACATTATTCCCAGAACCAATCCTTCTGTTGTTACAAGGTTCTACTCTTTCTATGTTTCATCTTGGTGTATAAAAAATACCCTAATGTTGTCCTTAAACGATGTCTAAAGTGAAATAATTCTCTCCCATTCACTGCTTTTGTAGGCATGTTTGAAAATGAAGTTATATCAAACCAATTTCACACCCTAAAAATTTCCAAATGTGAATCAAATCTCTCAGACATCATGCCCATAAATTTTCACAACCTCAATATGACTACTGTGTACCACATTCATGCTCAAAATCCTTAGGAATTAGCCCAAGTTTGTTGCACCAACCCTGGAATTTTCTTCATTCTACAAGAAACCAATGGTTTTCCTTTATTTCATGCTCAACAATAGGTATGCGAAGCTATCTTCATGCCCATAAATTCTCATAACAACTTAGAAAACCATCAAGTGGCCACCCATACAAATTTAGGGGTAATTTATGGAAACTTGCAAACACAAAGAGAACACACACAATAATGTTATTTATCATAAAATCATTATTCACAATTCCATGGCAACTTGTCAACACAAAGAGCAGAATTCCTACAAGAAGGATCAATGTCTCTTTCTCACACTTTACTAATTTTTGGGAGGAAGAGAAGGAGCACTAGACCTTTTTCATACTTTAGAAATTTTTGGGAGGAGAAGAAGGACCATTGGCCCTTTCCCATGATTTGTTTATTTGAGTGATGATAAAGGAAAATGAGCACTGACCCTTTCTCATACTTCTCTAATTTAATGAGGATAATATGGAGCATAGGTATTTTCTCACTCCTATGTAATTTGAGCGAAGAGGAGAAGGAGCATTGGACCTTTCTCATACTTGATTGATATTTGAGAGGAATAAAACAAACACGGTCCTTTATCACTTCAGTAATTTTTTGGAAGAGAAGGAGCATTGGCTCTTTCTCAAGCATTTTTAATTAGAGTGATGAGGAAAAAGAGGAGGAGCATTGTCTCTTTCTCACACTATTTCCATTATAAAGTAGATGAGAGGAGCATGGACCATTTCTCAGACATTTGTAAGTTGAGTGAGCGAGAGAAGGAGCATTGTCTCTTTATCACACTTTAGTCATTTTTGGAAGGAGAAGAAAATTTAGCCATTTCTCACACTTTTGTAATAGGAGTGACGAGGAGAAGGGGAAGGATATTTGGCCCTTTCTCTTACTTTTGTCATTGGTGTGAGGAGAATATGGAGCATGGACTCTTTCTCACAGTTTTGTAAATTGAGTGATGAGGAGAAGGAGCACTGGCTCTTTTTCACACTTTATTAATCTGGAAGAAAGAGAAGGTGCCATAAGCGCATTCTAATGCTTTAGTAGTTTTTGGGAGGAGAAGGATCTCTAGGTCTTTCTCAAACTTTTTTAATTAGAGTGATGAGGAGAACGAGAAGGAGCACTAATGATTTCTCACATTTCTATCATTTGAGAAGAATATGGAGCACATGCTCTTTGTCACACTTGTAATTTGAGTGAGGAGTAGAAATAGTACTGGATCATTCTTATAACTTATTGATTTTTGGAGTGGTTCCATTTTTTCAAGTACATAATTTTAGGAAAGAGTAGAAGGAGAACCAACCCTTTCTCATATTTATTTCATTTAATTAAGGAGGAGAATTAGAACATTCCATTTCTCACACTTTTGTAATTTGATTGGGTAAGAGAAGGAGCACTCATCCTTTCTCATAATTTAGTAACTTTTGGGACGAAGAGAATTAGTAGTTTTTCTCATAGTTTAGTAATTTTTGGTAGGAGGAGAAGGAGCACCGAACCTTTCTCACACCTTTGTAATTAGAGTGATGAGTAGAAGGATAAGAATCACCAACCCTTTCTCACACTTCTATTGTTCATGTGAGGAGAAGATGGAGCATGAGCTCTTTTTCAAACTTTTGTAATTTGAATGAGGAGGAGAAGGAACAATGGTCCTTTTTCACATTTTATTTATATTTGAGAGAAAGAGAGGGATCACAAGCACTTTCTCATACTTTATTCATTTTTGGGAGAATAAGGAGCATCGGACCTTTATCACACTTTTGTAATTAGAGTGATAACGAGGAGGAGTGGCTTCATTTTCTAACAAGCTAGTAATTTTAGGAAAGAGGATATGGAGCATGAGCTATTTCTCACACTTTTGTCATTTAATTGAGGAGGTGAAGGAGCACTAGGTATTTCTTACACTTTTGTAATTAGAGTGATGAGGAGAAGGAGAAGGAGCATGTGCTTTTTCTCACACTTTTTTAATTGTAGGGATGACGAGAAGGAGAAGGAGCATGTGCTCTTTCTCATTGATAGAGAAGGAGAATGAGCATGTTCCATTTCACACACTTATGCAATTTGATTGCAAACTTCAAACTTCTATTTGTCTTCTCTCCGATTATGTTGATGTTTATTAGGGTTTATTAATTATTGGTTGTAAGTTCTTTAATAGCTAACAAAAATATTATACAGTTTATCAATAAGCATTTCCATATCTAGTTTTCTTCTTATTTGGTTTTAACTTTGAAGACACATTTCCTGCAATCATGATTTTCATTGCCCAACGATTATGTTCCACTAGAGTTGGATGTGGGCTTGTTTTTTATTTTTTATCCCCCAACTTCCCTTGCTCTTTTATCTAGATTGATGCCACTTCTCTTTGAAATTTATTGGATATCAATGACCCAATTCCATGAAGTATCCTATCTACTTTTGTGCTTGGAATTCAATCATAATTTTTGTCAGTCTCTTTACCTTTCATTTTTACCTTGAGACTTTCATTTACCCTAGTTAATTCCTTTCACTTTATAATGAATGCATGGACTTACTTTTTAGTTTTTCCTAGATTATTATTTACAATGTACATTCATTTTAACTTTTTTGTTGTCATTTATTGGAGATAATGGGTATTAATATTTCTCTGGTTTTGGGACCCCATTCCAATCGATTCTGTGTTTACTAACCCTTCGTAAACATGATCAATTATCTCTACTTCTTATGATTCAACTACTTTGAGCAATGCCTTACCACATGTTCATGTTCATCTTGATTACTACACCTAGGTATCATATTTTATCAATCCAGAATCTAGTGCCATAGAATTTTTTTTCCTTAAAGGTATATTTATTCTGTAAACCGTTGCTAAGATTAGTATCAATGTAAATTCTGGTGAAGGTCATCATATATACAACCTTTTGTTGAGCCCAGAATTGGCCCTTTTTAATCATCTTCAACCATCTTTCCTGCCCCTGTCTTACACCATTTATCATGCCAATTAGATCTGTTGTCCTCACTTTATTTCCCAAATTACCAAGGTATGATTAATCATTGTTTTATCTTATTAATGCTTATGATTGTGATAATGAAAGTTGTGCATCTCTCAATTGTGCTAACATGTTACGATTTATGGAGGTAGTTGAGATAAATGGACTGCAGGAAGATCGGGGTTGAACAAGTTGTGAAAGAAGGGATGTTCGTTGCTTGTAAAGGGATCCTTGGGGCTCGAATCATCGATTAGGGCACAGCTATGACAGGGCAGCTGTAACAGAATGCGCTATCTTGAGTATGTTGCTGCTCGAGTCTAGCTGTGAGCTGGAAGGACTGCCACTTTTGGGTCAAATGATAACTTTCTCATATCTGGATGTTTCTGTTCTGCCACGTATTGTAACAGCTAGTTATTTAGGGCGCCTGAAGATCAGAGATCTTCATGGCTGCCCGATTATAGGGTTTGCTATTATGATTTGTATAAATATGGGGAGTCACCTCGACCCAGGGGTTGAACAGCAGACAATTAATTCATTGTATTAGCAGCCGAGCAACTGTGTACTCATTCTTCTGTTAATATAAGGGGTTACTTCTGAGCTAAAGGAGTTCGTGTTGTTCAGCCAGCGTCTCTGTGTGAAGGCTGGGCCCGTCTTCCATAGAGATTGCTGAGTTAAAATAGGATTTTGAATTCATTGTTGTGTGATGCTTTGTTCTTTCCTTTTGTACGCAGCAGCAATATTTATTGTGTGGATTTTCAGTATAGTTAAAGATTATATTTCTGTGAGATTGGTGAATGGTGTAGAACAACAGTCGACTGAATAAGGTTTTCTTTATTCGTTTCAATTGCAGTTATATATAGCTGTGTTCATCTTACAGTTAAAGTTGTGATCCCATGAGTCCTGGCAATTTATCTTTTCTGTTATGATCGTTGATTTCCATTCTGCAATTCAATTTCTTAGAATAGTTGACTCAATCTGTTGCAATTGGATTTCTAAATTAATGTTCAGTTTATGCCTTATGATTTCCAGAGTGATTAGATCAGACAAGTGATTGTTCTAGAATACGAATGAGATTTCTTTCCTGCAATTTTTGATTATATCTGATACCATTTCTTATTGATGCATGATAGAGAGGAATTGAAGTATATCAGTTAGAAGGCAATTGGGATTGCATAGATTTTTGGGGATGAACATGGATGATAGAAGATAAAAAGTATTCACTTCTAATGGTTTGGTGTTTAAGCATATATTGTGCACTTATCCTTTGAAATAAAAAGACTTCCTCGGGTTGACAATAAATTCATATGCTCTGTGTGTATTGGTAACAATTTATCTGCATATAGAGTGCTTGACATTTTGGCGCCGTTGCCGGGGAAGGATAAAAATTAAACATTGATCATTAGTTGCATCTGGTAATTGTTTTTGGTCAGTCTTTTCTTTGCTGAAATGATTTGGTTCGCATGAATACAAGGAGGGTAAAACGTGGTCACCTCCCAACTCCCAAAACCCCACAAATTACTAACAGCGCAGGTGGTTCGGGTCATGGTCGAGGACAACAATTGGGCAGAAGAACATTCATCGACGATCTTGTTGACATAACTGATTCATCCACCAGGGCTCGTCATCAAGAAACTCCTATCAGACGAAACCCTGCTGATTTTGGAACGCCAACGTCCATGGTGGAGAATACAGGAGCAGTTGTGACTCCCTCATACACCCCCGTTAAGGAAGGTACAGCTGACGCAGCTGTTACAACTGAATACGCAGCTACTACAACTGAAGAATACACAGCTGTTACAACTAAGGAGTACGCAGCTGCTACAACTGAAGAGTACGCAGCTGTTACAATTGAGGAAAAGAACGCAGGAACGAACGAAGAAGAGGATACAGAAGAAAAGATGAATAACAGACATGAGAATGAAGAGGAAGAGGCAATGGTAGAATACCATCATGAAAATCACTCCCTGCCAGAAGGAACTACACCTACATTACAATTTCCAATTCAGCAGCTAGAAGGGACAGCTCCTATGAATAACATCTCACCATCGGTGTTGCCTCGCTTCCATGGCAGGGCAGCAAAAGATCCAGACGAATTCCTTTTTGAATTTGATATCCTCTGTCGCAGCTATGATTATGTCACAGATGCTCAAAAGCTGAAACTTTTTCCAGCCACCCTGAAGGACAATGCATTACGATGGTTCATGAGCCTTGGGGGAGGAACTGTTGCTAATTGGAATAAGATGAAGCAAGTATTCCTGGAGAAATATCAAGAATATTGCAACACCAGGGACAAAAGAGAGGAATTATTCAAGATGGTACAAAAGGAGGATGAAAGTCTGGAGGATTTTGTAGAGAGGATGCTATAAAATGTGCAGAGAGCTGGGCAGACGAACATGGGGCTGGATGTGCTCAAGATAATCTTGCTTCGAGGGATCAAGGATGATTGTTTAGACATGTTAAATCTGTTAGGAAAGAGATATATCTCCAAAGAGCCTTTTGAGACGATTGTGGAATTATGTAAGAGATACTCCAAGGGATCTTCCAGGAACAATAAGCGGGATAAACGGGACAAGCTGGAACGTGATGTCTTCGACAGAACTCAGAATTCATCCAATGGAGGAGCTACATGTGCAGAGATAGGTAATCTCCTTGAAAATTTTAAAACAGAGATGATGAGCTCCATCTCTTCGGAGATTGATGCCCTGAAGGCAAAACAGAAACAGGAAGTGGAGGATCTCACACTAGGTGTGTTCTGTCCCCGATGTAGAAAAAATCATCCACCGAAAGAATGCCCTCTTGATAAAATACAAGTATGTCAGCTGTGTGAGCTAAACCATGACATGAAGGAATGTCCCACACTTCCTCAAGTGAAGGCTGTCCTCCAGGCATGAACTCCAGAAGTAGAACCAACTTATTTCATTGCACAGAAGAAACCTTGGCAGCCTCGAAATCAAGGTATGTCTCCAGACTCATTTCCATTTTTGAATAATATGAACAATTGGAATAATAACATGCAAAATGTGAATACACAATTCCCTTCAAATTATGCTCAGTGGAATTCTTCTCAACCTGCAATGCAAAATTACAACTCATGGAGTCCTTGGACACAGCCACCACATCAACCTACGTCATGGTCTCCTGGATGGAGAAACTTCCATCCTGGGAACCAGTTTTCTCAACCATCTCCACCTCAGCAGTTACCATATTCTCCTCCATATCCTCAATTTCCTCAATTCCCTCAATATCCTCAATACCCACCTCAACAGTCGCAGCTGCAGCTATAGAATAATCCTGTTCCTAATATACCAATACAACCTCAGCTGCCTGCCCAACCCAATCCTAACCCAAATAATAAAACAGTCCATCAATTGGAGACTGTCAATATGCCGGCCTACTCTCTTTCCCCTATACCTTGTAATGACATTCGTCTACGATCTGGGAAGATAATAGAACCTGTAATTACAGAAGATATTCCACCTTCTGTGCATGAAAAAGGAGAGAGTTCACAACATCCATCCGACCCGGTTCCTATCACTGAAGGTGCTGAGCATCCCTTAGATGGGATAGCTGAAACATTAAATGAGAAATCAGATAATACACAGCCTACCCAGTTGGTAAGGCAACCACCATACCCTGAGAGACTAATGCTACCAAAAATAGGGGGGCAACCTCAATTCAACCTCCTAGGAGAGTTGAAGAATCTTTATGTTAAAATCCCCCTTCTTCAAGCCCTTCAAGACATGCCTATTTACGCTAAAATAGTTCGGGACCTGTGCACTAAGAAACCAGGGAGGAAACCTAGAGATCCTCCCACTGTTCACGTCATAGGGAATTTATCTGCTTTAATAACAGGAAAAATCCCTATGACCAAGTATGACGACCCTGGCAATCCTACTGTCACTGTACATATAGGACAAACGCAGATACCCAACGTGCTAGTCGACTTAGGAGCAGCGATCAATGTCATAACAATTGAGACTGTGAGGAAGCTTGGACTCACTAATTTCAAGCCGACCCCTACCATTTTAGAATTGGCAGACAAATCCACCATTAGACCCGAAGGGATTCTGGACAACCTCGTCATCTCAGTAGATTCATGGGAATACCCTGCTGACTTTTTGATATTGCAACCAAAATCACAGCTGGGAGGACATCCATTGATCCTGGGGAGGCCTTGGTTGGCCACAGTTGATGCTTGCATCAGCTGTCGATCGGGGTCCATGACTATCTCTGATGGTATGGAAACCAAAAACCTCACCCTGTATCCTCTAGCACGGCCGAGTCTAGAAGCTGAAACTTCCCTTTGGATAGAACAGGAAGAGGAGGAGGATGTTCAGCCACTATTAACAATAGGGAACGCCTTAACTTTTAAAAATGAAACAGAAGACGATGCCATCAGTAATTTCATTAGCGAACCTGCTTCAGTGGATAAAGAAGTTTATCAAATCCTGAACATTACCCTTGGTAAGGAAGAACAAGAAAATCTTACGGAGGAAACACTAGTCGGTGACGCAAACATAATCCCAGTTTTGAAAAACTCGAGAAGTATTCCTATTGAGGTAGAACCTGGAAGAACTTTGAACATCAACCCCGATCTCTCCTCAGAAGAACAGATGCGCCTAATCAGTCTCTTGAAGGAACGTAAGGGGGCATTCGCTCGGGAGTATACAGACATGCGAGGTATTCCCTCTAATCTGTGCACCCACCATATTTATATCAAAAATGATTCCCGGCCTGTGTGTCAACCTCAATGATGCATGAACCCCAATCTGAGGGATATAGTGAAGGAGGAAATCTAGAAACTTTTGGAAGCAGGATTTATCTACCCTATTTCAGATAGTGAGTGGGTTTCCCCACTTGTAATTGTGCCCAAGAAAAATGGTAAATGGAGAGTCTGTGTTGATTATAGGGAGTTGAACAAAGCTACACAAAAGGATCATTTCCCTCTGCCCTTTATTGACCAAGTACTTGATACCCTATCAAGGAAGAAGTTCTTCTCCTTCTTGGATGGGTTCAGCGGGTACAACCAAATTCAAATTGCTCCTGAGGATCAGGATAAGACCACCTTCACTTGCCCCTGGGGAACGTTTGCCTACAGGGTGCTTCCCTTTGGTTTATGTAATGCACCAGCAACGTTCCAAAGAGCTGTAATTGGCATATTCTCTGAATTGGTTAATGACAGTATGGAAGTCTTTATGGATGATTTTACTCCCTATGGCAAGGATTTTGAGGAAGCACTGGAAAATTTAAAGAAGGTTTTAATTCGCTGTGAACAAGCTCGCCTTTCATTAAGCACTGAAAAATGCCATATGATGATGAGTGAGGGGGTGGTATTAGGACATTTCATCTCTACCGATGGCATTCAGGTGGATCCTTCAAAAATTAAGGTGATAAAAAATATACCTACTCCTTCAACGCAGAAAGAAGTGCGAAGTTTTCTGGGACACGCTGGATATTACAGGAGGTTTATAGAAAACTTCTCCAAACTTGCTTCCCCTTTGTTTTCATTGTCAATTAAGGACACACAGTTTGTGTGGAGTGAAGCATGCCAGACAGCGTTTGATAAGCTTAAAGAGAAGCTGTCCACAACCCCTATTCTAAGGGGACCCAATTGGACCATACCTTTCCACATTTCTTCAGATGCTTCTGATACTTCCATTGGAGCAGTGCTAGGACAGCAGGATGGTCAAGTACCTTATGCTATCTATTATGTCAGTAAAAACTTAGCCCCTGCTGAACTTAATTATACTATTATTGAAAAAGAATTCCTGGCTATTGTTTATTCTATTAATAAATTTTGGCATTACATTACAGGGTATCCTACATTTGTGCACACTGACCACTCTGCCATTAAGTATTTGATGAACAAACCTGTCACTAATGACAGAGTAACCAGGTGGCTCTTGTTATTGCAGGAATTTGATATTACCATTATAGATAAACCTGGAAAAGAAAATGTTGTTGCTGATTTTTTATCACGTTTTACTAACAGTGATGACAGTTCGCCTGTTGAGGATTCTTTTCCAGATGAGCATCTATTCGCACTATCAGCTCACTTTCCCTGGTATGCAGACGTTGCTAATTATTTGGTTGCAGGAAAGCTCCCGCCACATATGTCTAAATGAGAGAAGAGAAAAATCATCCAGCAAAGTGCCAGGTATTGTTGACTCAATGGTCATCTCTTTTACACAGGACCCGATCTTGAGATTAGGAGATGTGTAAGGGAAGATGAGATCTTTCATATACTGAAGGCCTGTCATGATGAACCTTGTGGAGGACACTTTGCAGACAGAATAACAGGGCATAAAGCACTGCGGATGGGCTACTATTGGCCGACACTGTTCAGGGAGACTAAAAGATATGTTCAGTCCTGTGACAGCTGCCAAAGGATGGGCCAACCTAATAAAATAGATCAAATGCCTTTACAGCCCCAAGTGGTACTAGAACCGTTTGATAGATGGGCATTGGATTTTGTTGGCCCTATCATCCCTCCTTCCAAACAGAAGGTTTACATTTTGGTGTGTACAGATTACATGACCAAGTGGGTAGAAGCTGTAGCTTTGGCTAAGGCTAATGACCAGGCAGTGATTGATTTTCTGTACAGTGAAATCTTTACCCGCTTTGGGGTACCAAAGGAAGTAGTCACTGATGGGGGACCGCAATTCATCTCACACCAATTTGAGTCCTTGCTCTAGAAGTATCATGTGTAGCATAGAATAGCTTCACCTTACCACCCCCAGGCCAATGGTCAGGTGGAAAGTACTAATAAAGTTATTGAAGCAATCCTTACTAAAACAATTAAAAGCCATCGAAAGGATTGGGCTGACAGGCTTCCAGAAGCACTGTGTGCATATCGCACAACTTGGCGCAACACCACAGGGTTTTCTCCTTATGATCTGGTGTATGGAAAGAGTGCCATCTTTCCAATTGAATTTGAGATCAAGACCTTGAAAACAGCCACCAAAATGAATCTAGATGTAACAAAAGCTCAGAAGAGAAGATTGAATCAATTAAATGAACTGGATGAGAAACGGTTAGCTGCAGTAGACCAGACTGTGTTGCTCCAGCAACAGAGAACCAATTGGCATGACCGGTTCATCAAAAAGAAAAAATTTCGTGAAGGAGACTGGGCACTATTATACGACTCCAGATTCAAGAAGGATTTTAAAGGAAAATTACGTACAAGATGGCTGGGTCCATATTTGGTCGACAGGGTATTTGACAACGGCACTGTTCGCCTGGTGACCATTGATGAAAACCGTATACCATTACTTGCTAATGGCCACAGACTGCGACTGTATCGTAAGCCCATCTCGAAAGATGCATTCCTTTCACAAATTGCTGCCGATCCAGATTATCAGTTGGCACCAGAGCAGGAATTTTTCTCTGCCTTTGCCAATCCTTAAACTGAAAATCGTATTTGCTGTACATAAATAATTTCCTGCTGTAGCGTATAATTGTTGTTTTTTTTTCTCTTTGCATTTGATCTTTTCATTTGCTGTCATTTTTCAAAAAATTTCAGGGAAACGCCAAGAGAACGATCAGTTTTGGGCCCGTCAAGCGAAAATCTCCCTGTGCCGTCCTTGATAAAAAAAAAAATCCGACAGCTGCGACATATTTTCCGGCAGCTGCAACATCTTTTCCGGCAGCTGCAACATCTTTTCCGGCAGCTGTATATCTTTTCCGGAAACCACATTATCATTTCCCATCAACCGTAAAAATCCTTTTTCCCATCAGCTTTAACTACTTTTCTGGCAGCTGCAACATCGGCGGCTGCAACATCAGCAGCTGCAACATCTTTTTCCGCAGCTGCCACCCTCATTTCCCAGCGGCTGCCACCTCATTTCCCAGCAGCCGTAATATCCTTTTTTCCGCCTGTCGTCAATCTTTTCTGGCAGCTGCAACATCGGCGGCTGCAACATCGACAGCTGCAACATCTTTTTCCGCAGCTGCCACCTCATTTCCCAGTAGACGTAATATCCTTTTTTCCGCCTGTCGTCAATCCTTTCTGGCAGCTGCAACATCTTTTTCCGCAGCTGCCACCTCATTTCCCAGCGACTGCCACCTCATTTCCCAGCAGCCGTAATATCCATTTTCCCACCTGGCGTCAATCTTTTCTGGAAGCTGCAACATCGGCGGCTGCAACATCGGTAGCTACAACATCTTTTTCCACAGCTGCCACCTCATTTCCCAGTAGCTGCCAAATAATTTCCCGGCAGCCGTTAATCCTTTCCCGGCGGCTGTGAATCATCCCCAGCAACTGCGACTTCAATCCAACGGCTGCAACATCATGTCACAGCGCTGCAACAAAATTTCCCAGCGGTTGCGTTATCATTTTCCGTCGACCGATAAAATATTTTACCCGGCAGCTGTGAATTTTTTCCGACGAACGTGAACTATTTTCCGGCAGCCGCAACCATTTTCCCGTAGCTGCAACAACTTTCCCGCCAGGCTGCAACATATTTCCCACAATCGTAAAACTTTTCCCGCCAGCTGTAATTTTTCCCGCCACCGTAAAACTTTTCCGTGACAGCCATAATTTTCCCCGATATTGTAAATTCTTTTTCCGGCTGCCGTGAATTCTTTTCTGGTGGCTGCAACTCCTTTCCCGGCGGCTGCAACATATTTTTTTGGCGACTGCAACATCTTTTTCGTCGGCTGTGCTATCATTTTTTTTTCAACTTGTAGTGGTAACTCCCGTGTTAACAGAAGAATTGTTCCAAACCTGCTAATCATGGTGCTGATTCACCTCAGTCGTGCCCGCGAACTCATTATTCCGACCCCAAGGACGCGATGGTTTGTGTTTCACCGACGGAAGAAATTATTGCCTTATCCGAGTCATCATGATCACACGTCTGACTGTGCACGAGTTCGGCTCCATAATGTCACCAACTGCATGCTCCACCACTTTCCGCAGCATTCCGACGCACAGTCTTATGAGGTATGGATTTCATTTATCACGTGATTAAGCATTGATATCATTTAAACGATATTAGTCGTACCTTCACTCGTACCACCATTATACCTGATTAAACCTTTCCCTCGTACGACGTAAACACTAATAACTGCCACCTTCCCCAATTTGGCATGGAAATTTCAAACGCTTTTCTGTGCTTAACTTTCCAAATTTGCTCATTCTCTCAACGTCTCCGCTCAACGATTTGTGCATCCTCTGTGCTGCAACTTCCATTCTGGGATCCTGTACTCTGTGGAATAGCAACTTCAGCTTGCAGCCAGGACCATGGGGATTCCAGTTCGCCATGAACCTTTCAATACCCGGGAACTCAGGCGAAATCTTCAAGTTCTTGCCATTTTTCAAGCTGCCGGCTGGCTCAAATTCTTTGAGCGATTGGACGGATTCGATCGGGACGCAGCCTTGCAATTTGCCTTGAATCTTACCAAAACTCACTCCACGGTGTGGGGGCTGTGTATAGACGTCTCCGAGACCATTATATCCGAGGTTACAACCATCCCGATGGTGGGAAAACCATGGTTTAACCGACGAGTCCCTGCAACGGTTGCACGAGAAGAATTTTTACTCCCAGGGGAGCAAGTTGAAGCATCCAGAAGAGGGATTGCACTGAACTCACTGCCGCGGCCATGGGACTAGGTTGCTGTCTTTCTCAAGAAGTACATTACATGTGAAGGTAGATATCAAACTGTGTATAACTCTGAACTTCCTTTGCTTTCTCATCTCCGCCATGGCATTTTATTGAACATTCCATTTTATTTACTGCACGACTTGCGTCATATGGCGGCATTTGTTTAGTCTGCTAAACACCCACTATCCTCTCTCACCCACCATCGCCTTATCAAATTAATCATTGTAAGAACCCTTGCCCAACATCATATAACTTGGGAACAATTCATCACCCGACCCCAGTAACCTGTTCCCTTGCGGGTTGTCCCATTACAGCAAATACAGGTTCCGCCACAACAGGAGGACCGGAGTTCCTCCAGTGAAGTTGGGGGGAGGGATGAAATGGGAGAAGAGCAGCAATCGGGGGCACAGGCAGGACCATCCAGGGTGGGTGAAACCACAATAGAAGAACAACAACCGAGGGCACAAGCTGGGCCATCTGGGGGGGATGAACCTATATTAGAGGAAGAACAACCAGGGCCATGCGGGGGAGATGAATCTCCGGCACAAGCAGAGCCATTGGGGGATGAAACTGCATTTGAAGGAGAACAATTGGAGGCACAAACAAAGCCATTAGGCGATGGTGTAGATGAAACCTTTATGGAAAACCCGGATATTAGGGCAACTCCGACAGCAGAAGGTGAAATTGGAGCAGCATCAAATGCTGTGACAATGGAACCTGAAGATGACAGAGCCGGGGCAAGGGAAGAAGACATTGAGCTGATAACAGTTGAGTCTTCACCTGAGTGGGTAGGAGGAGGAGCTGTGATTGAAGAAGAACGGCATGAGGGGCAAAGAAATATTCCTTCGACCTCAGCTTTGGTTCCCTATGTCCCAGCTCCACAAAAGGAAAAACCACAAAAGAAAACGCCACAGAAGAAGAGAAAGAGAGCCACCAATGAATTTAACCTAATAGCACCAATCAGAAAGAAAAGAACTCGATCTGCCACAGCACCAGAGGCAGCTAGGAAAAGATGGGCAACCTTAGAGACACAGGTTGAGCCCCCAATCCTTGTACCAAGACCAATGTATGCTCCACAAAGGCCAGTGGAGGAAGAACCTGGAATTGAAGGACTTCTGTATGAGAACCCAATGCTGAAAGAGGACCTCCAAGTACTTAGAAGGGAGTTGGAAACTTGGAAGGAAACCTGCAGAAAACAGGGTGAAAGAAAAATGTACACATTGATAGAGGCTGTAGAACAACTGGAGGGATCAGATTCTGCTGAAGCTGAGCAGGAGGATGAACGAATACTCTGTCCCATTTGTGGAGAAATTTTCAAAGAGGAAGGCCACAAAATCAAACTGAGCACTTATTCAGCACAACAGCCCGCGGTCACAATAAAGGAAGCAGCACAAAAAGAAGGTGCTGTCACACAAGAACCAGCATCTTTGAATATCCTTGCTAAAGCTGCCACTTCCCATGACACAGAGAACAGAGAACAGTTAGGGCAAGAACATGGGATGGAGGACACTCTGGAGCCTAATAAAGAATATATGGCAACTCCAGAATGTTCTCATGATACAGAGATTATAGAACAGATGGGAGAAGAACCTGGAATGGAGGTCACTCTGGAGGCCAATGAAGAATTCCATACTGTGACCCCAAAATGCTCCCAGGACACAGAAATTTTGGAAGAAGAGGCTCAAAGGCAGGACAGTGATAAACTGGAACAAGATGCTGTAACACAAGAACTAGCAAACCTGGATTTACTTGTCCAATCAGCCAAACAGGTGGGAGAAGAACCCAGAACAGAGGACACTCTGGAATTCAATGATGAACTCTGGGTGGTAACCCCAGAGGACTCCCATGACACAGAGCTCCTAGGAGAAGAATTGCAACAACAGGAGGATGAAGAGGCAAGCCAGGATGTTGCTACACAAAAACCAACATCCTTGGAAGCTGCAACAGGAGCTCCTGAATTTCATTTAAAAGATAAACCTGGAGTGGATTTCATTCCCGATACACAGTTGGGAGAAGATGAACAGGTACAGACACCATGCTCAGGTGACACCGAAATTTTGGAGGATGAGCTGCACAATGAGAAGGAGATCCAATCTCAGCAGCAGAGGGACAAGGAAGACACTGTTACACAAGAACCAGTGTCTCTAAAAGCAATGATGGTAGCTGCTGAAGAGAGCCTAAAAGATGTTGCTGTCACACAAGAACCAGCAACCCTTTTATTAAACTTAGAGGTGCTAGAAGACACTGCCCCACAAGAAACAATGCTTCTCCCTCCTAGGAATGTTATTGATTTAGATTCAGATTAAGGATTGCCTTCTAATCTCTCAGGCACAGCATAATGAGATTGCAGGAAGCTTCCCACTACATTAACTGCATTTCCAGATACCAGCAATTAGTAGTGGAAGGGGAATAGTCATGAAGGAAGATGTTGGGTTACTCACAGAGGTTGTTCAAAGGATAGATAAGGTGCCTGGGTTTCCTACAATTCTTCCTCTCTCCATGGATAGAGCTCAGTACAGGACTCAGATTTTGAATAATGCAGGTTGTTGCATGAGGACATGCAACAGGGTAGTTGGGGGGAGATGTTGAGCCCAGAATTGGCCCTTTTTAATCATCTTCAGCCATCTTTCCTGCCCCTGTCTTACACCATTTATCATGCCAATTAGACCTGTTGTCCTCACTTTATTTCCCAAATTACCAAGGTATGATTAATCATTGTTTTATCTTATTAATGCTTATGATTGTGATAATGAAAGCTGTGCATCTCTCAATTGTGCTAACATGTTACGATTTATGGAGTTAGTTGAGATAAATGGACTGCAGGAAGATCGGGGCTGAACAAGTCGTGAAAGAAGGGATGTTCGTTGCTTGTAAAGGGATCCTTGGGGCTCGAATCATCAATTAGGGCACAGCTGTGACAGGGAAGCTGTAATAGAATGCGCTATCTTGAGTATGTTGCTGCTCGAGTCTAGCTGTGAGCTGGAAGGACCGCCACTCTTGGGTCAAATGATAACTTTCTCATATCTGGATGTTTTTGTTCTGCCACGTATTGTAACAGCTAGTTATTTAGGGCGCCTGAAGATTAGAGATCTTCATGGCTGCGCGATTATAGGGTTTGCTGTTATGATTTGTATAAATATGGGGAGTTGCCTCGACCCAGAGGTTGAACAACAGACAATTAATTCATTGTATTAGCAGCCGAGCAACTGTGTACTCATTCTTCTGTTAATATAAGGGGTTACTTCTGAGCTAAAGGAGTTCGTGTTGTTCAGCCAGCGTCTCTGTGTGAAGGCTGGGCCTGTCTTCCACAGAGATTGCTGAGTTAAAATAGGATTTTGAATTCATTGTTGTGTGATGCTTTGTTCTTTCCTTTTGTACGCAGCAGCAATATTTATTGTGTGGATTTTCAGTATAGTTAAAGATTATATTTCTGTGAGATTGGTGAATGGTGTAGAACAACAGTCAACTGAATAAGGTTTGCTTTATTCGTTTCAATTGCAGTTATATACAGCTGTGTTCATCTTACAGTTAAAGTTGTGATCCCATGAGTCCTGGCAATTTATCTTTTCTGTTATGATCGTTGATTTCCATTCTGCAATTCAATTTCTTAGAATAGTTGACTCAATCTGTTGCAATTGGATTTCTAAATTAATGTTCAGTTTATGCCTTATGATTTCCAGAGTGATTAGATCAGACAAGTGATTGTTCTAGAATACGAATGAGATTTCTTTCCTGCAATTGTTGATTATATCTGATACCATTTCTTATTGATGCATGATAGAGAGGAATTGAAGTATAGCAGTTAGAAGGCAATTGGGATTGCATAGATTTTTGGGGATGAACATGGATGATAGAAGATAAAAAGTATTCACTTCTAATGGTTTGGTGTTTAAGCATATATTGTGCACTTATCCTTTGAAATAAAAAGACTTCCTCGGGTTGACAATAAATTCATATGCTCTGTGTGTATTGGTAACAATTTATCTGCATATAGAGTGCTTGACACCTTTTATATTTTTCTAATAGAAAAAATCTACCAATAGAATGTAAATTCACTCTAGAACTTCATAATTCAAAATTTTAATTTAGAGATTCATAAGTAGCACCAAGATGTGGTATTACAATAGTTCCCTAGTTGTTGGATTAAATTTGAGGTGATGTTCTTTCATTTTTAATCCAATACCATCAAACACCTAGGGCCTTTCACTCATCCATTCTCTTCAAGAATATTGAATATCCTTTGGAACAAAGATACGTATAGATACCAAATCTATCCAAGAAATACTAAAGTTCCTACATTAAGGGTGAGTACCTAATGAATTCATAATATCCCAGGTCAGAACATCTATTTCCTTCTCATAAATGAAGCATGGTGTCTCTATTCTCTTATGCCTAGTGCTTCTCTAAAGGTGAGAGGTTCTTAAATACACATGATGAAGCTAAAAGTGTTTTTCGTAGTGTGTGGGAATAATTTCATCTCAAATATGAGTCTTTTTAGAGGTATTTTTTCTAGAGAAGATTCAAAATATTATGCAAGATACACTGAAGGGGAACCTTTTTGGGGTTGATTTTTTTGGTTGGATTTTTTGTTAATTAGCCAACTACAAAAAGACAATCCACACAAAGCTCTTAGAACATCTCTTTTATGTTTGGGATAGTTTCCATTCACTGTATGATTGAGGCCCTATTACCTTTAAGGTTTACTCTCCAAAACATAGAGTCTTAAGGTTTACTCTCCAGAGCTATTTTGAATTAAGTATTGGTATTAGCATGAAATGTAATTTGAAAGATATATGCTATCCTAAGAGAATGTTAAGTATACAACTGATCATTCAATTAAAACAACATTTATATTTAACCATATAAACCATAAAATAATAACAAAATATTATTAGAATATGATAATATAATTACTAAAACCAGATTTCAGAATAATATGTTCCCCCAGAAGTAACACAATTAATTCATGTATAGACACATAGAAAATATGCCAAGAATTCACACAATTTCATAGATAAGGTAACCGGAATTCACACAATTGCATAGATAAGGTAACTGGAGTCAGACATAAGTATTGAAATAAAATTCAGTAAAGAAACTGAGACTATATATAGGATGTTATCTTCAAAAGACTCACAACTAGATCTAGTAACAACACATAAACTCATATCAGTCCTTGTCCATGTTGCAACTCGAACCCCCCAAGGGAACAAATACAGGAGATTGAGAAGAAAACAAAGTTTCTCCTAATTCATAGAATGTTCCCCCCGTTGGGCATTCAAATTCTTCTTGTTTATAAAGGTAGTAAGATCCTTCTTCTGCTTATCGTTTGTTGGGATGAACTGATAAATCTAGAGATCTACTTGGGATTAGGTGTAACCATTCCTTTAGCTGATGAAAGAGTCTCGCAATCACTGGCTCAAAACTAACTTCGTCACATAATTTCTATGTGAGGAGATAGATTGAATCTTCATTATACTTCTTCCATGTAAAACACATATTTAACTTTGCCGGTTCAATTTCCCACATGAAAGTCATCATGCACTTCACGATCTCACGCTATTTTCTTCTGGAAAACTCTGAGAAAATCCTGTAATTCTGCCTCAAGGTAACTTATTCACTTTGCTACGTGTTCCATTATGATATGTTCAAGTCGCCAGACCTGCACACAAAACTATTCATTACATACTAATAAAAAATATTGTAGAGCAAGAATGAAGTGTAGGTAAAATATAATATGAATGTTTTCCCCTTCCTTCAACTACCTGTAGGTAAAAATGTAACTAACTGTTTGTTAAAAATAGATTTCTTGTAAAAACACCTAAATTCCAGGAACTGTATTTCTCTTTGTCACTGATCATCTTCATCATGCTTTGCTTCAATAATATACATGTTCAGTTGTAAATATCCACGTGGCTACTGGAAAATTTGCATAAAGAAATAAAAATTGCCATATAAATTAAGACAACTGTCCATCATTGATGTAACTTGTATTTGGTTTTACCAAAATTTTCTACGATATTCCATTGTTCTTGAGTTGGTATTTCGTAATCCATCATTTCTTTAGTTAACATTTCCAACTCCGCATAAGCCGTGTAAGACACAGGTGGAAAACATTCTTTGATCATTTGGAACTGGTCGAATATTTCGAAATCTTCAATCAACTTCTCAATTATAGCTTTCCCACTTAATCCTTTGGTTAAGTCTTCGAACTTTGAGTGATTCATGCAGATTTGGACTAACAAATTGTGGTATTGTTCATGGGTAATCAACCTTTCATTGTCATCCCAAAAATAAGGGAGACCATTCTCAAAGAGTCTATGAAATAATTTCTTAAAACTTTGAACTTGGAGGAGCATTTGTTCTGCTTTTTCTCGTACATTTTTAACATGATTATGCTTTCCAATAATCTTTCTTGCCCAAATAATAATAATAGTTCTGTCTTTAATCCCTAAATTATGCATATCTATTTGGGTCAGGGTATTTAAAACACTAGTTGTATTCTGGGTCGTTTCTAAAGGTATTTTATCCAGTGTTTCATTTACCACCTTACACCTTTGAAGAGTTATATTTGCTATAGCACTTTTACCATCATTGTAATTCAAATATGATCTGAATTTTGTAATTTCCACTAACAAAGCATCCCATATAAGGTGTTTAGCTCCCTACAAACGTATTTTTCCTGCCATTATATCTTTAAGCTTATTGACCTTTCTTTGCAATTGTTTCCTTTCATTTAAAGCTTTACTCTTTTCTTCAACATTATATACCAATTCTTGTTTGAGCTTATGGTTTTCTTCTTTTAATTCTTTGATTCCCACATCTTTCAAACTGATCTATGATATAGCATTCGTTAATTCTTATGTGGAGGGCTCACTTATTTGCTTCTCATTTACAGTGGAAGGTTGATCCACTGCCTTCTCTGATACTCTTCTTTCTTCATCTCAATTTGTACTTAAAACTGAGATTTTTGACAATAGTTCGAACCTTTCCATTTCCCAAGCTTGTTTCTCATCTTGCAATTTCAAAATTTAACCCTTGTAGTCCATCATTTCCTGATAAGTTGTCTCTTTTTCTTGCTATACTAATGTTAACTCCAAAGACTGTGCATGCTGGACACTTGGAACTTTATGTTTTTTCTTCAGCATTTGAATAGTGTTCTCCTTCTCATCAAGGAGTTTCTTGGTGAACTAGGTGTTATTTGGATTTTTTCCCAAAGTCACAAGATCTTCCTGCAACCTTTTGATTTTAGTCATATTTGCCTTGTTTTCTACCTTTTCTTGTCTTAATTGATCTTGCAACTTCTCCACTATCAACTGTAATTTTGAAATTTTCAAGGTTGATTATAAAAGATCAGAATAAAGAACATCTCATGTCTATCTATGAAGTTGAATCTTGTCTGGGATATTGATTTTGTACAATTTAACTTCCATTTCGATACTTTTTCATTAGTTACAATTGCAAATTTCAAAGTGTTCTTCTCTGAGTCTTTAGTTGAGACTAATGAAACATTTTGTTCTATCAATCTTCTTACTTGAGGAAACAAACTTTGAGTTTCTTCCAAGGAATGATTCTTTTTTTCTGCATACTCTGAAAGAAAATCTAACCTGGATTTACATTGGGAACTCGATCCAATCTCTTCAATATCATAAAAAGAATATTGTTGCACATGTACATGTGTTTGTTGATTTAAAGTGCCTCCTAAATTAATCAAATTTTGTTTATCCACAACAATAATTTCCTTCGGTTTTTCAGTCTTAATCCTTTTACTTGAAACCTCTTCATCAACCTCCATGTTAATGATCTCTGAGATAGTTCTTTTGTTAGAAAGATCGGACTGAACATGTGTTTGAAATAACAGATTTGGATCATTTATTTGATCTATAATAATCTCTCTTATTTCTTCCAGATTATGTTCAAGGCTTAATAAATTAGCAACATTATCTAACCCTTCTATTACCTGATGATCAAATGATTTGTTTATGCTTTGCTACCTCCTATGAGATATTATTTGATGTGGATCATAATTTACCATTTATGCTTCTTGAAAATTCATCATATTCAACATTATTTCTACAATAGAAAGGGAAATTTTATTCTTAATAACAAACGGGCCAACTTTGAGAGGGAATTTAACATCTGATGTTTTTTTAAAGGAAAGAAAATGTTCTTCCTCTGAATGCAACCTTTGCCTAATGAATTATAGAGAAAAAATTCTTGGTTTCAGAAAGGCTGGGAGGACACAAGGTGCTCTGGTAAACCCATATACCTTGATGATAGTGTGTTCCTTGTACAAAAACCAATCTCCTATTCTATTTTGAGGAACATATTTTTCATTTCCTCTAACACTCTTGGAAATTCAGCGTCAATAATAATTATGTAAACCTCTGACATGATTGCATTGATGAACTCAAACATATCAATATGTTTTGGAAGATCAGAGGAGAAAATTGTACCCAGAAACTTCAAGTCTGATACATTTGAGCATAAAAACATATTCAAAAGATAAGCCTATTATCTAAAAAAATTTAGAGTGTGGAAATTCACCAATTGAGCATGAATTACTTCAGCCAAGAATTCATCAAAATTAAAACAACTGACCAAACTTGACTCTGAATGCGGAAAATTGATTTCTATGAGGAAACCCTACATGACTTCTACGACTAATTTGTCATTATCACAACCCAAAACTTGACTCAACAGGGACAAGACTAACTGAGCATATTTTTTAAAAATACCAATATCCAAAGGAAAATAAAGATTTTCAACTGATTGACCAACTTCTAAGACTCGAGATAAAAAATTCTCTTTTTCCTCAAGGTTACAGTTCCTATAGGCTTCAACTAAAGCTTCTTCATTGAACGGTTTAGGGTTTTTAGGAAAAGACTCTGGAAAGCTTAGACATTCTCTGACAACTTGTGAATTTACTTCACAAAGGATTTTGGTCGCATTAGCGTTCATAATTACCCTTTTGGACTGTGATTAATTGGCTGCACACCAATTAACAAACTCGAGAAAATGAAGGGTTTTCTCAATACTAAAGTGATAAAGGAAGGAGTTGAATACATTCAACACATTTGTTCCTTGTAATTTAAGTAAATTTAACCATTCTTTGGATTGACTGACAAAGCCAACATACATAATAGGGTCGAAGATATCTCCTTCTCTATCAACTATAAGTTTCTCTTTCTCATCTAACTCTTTAGAGAGTAAAAAGGAGCCTTGAACTTGCTCCATGGAAGCAAAAGGTTGAAGTTTACAAAGTTTTGGGTTATCTATTTACAGAACAATGCTGGAAATAGTCAAGGTATGGTTGACGAGGAAATTTGGCGCGCTATAAATGTAGACGTCCACATCCGAAGGATAAAATAACTTTTTACTTTTTTCCCAAATATATTAGTAAGTGGTTCCGGAACTCAGCAAAAGTGGTTTGATCTCAACCGCTTTCGGCAGCGGACTTCACAAACTCTTGCCACGCGGTAGGCGGTATGGATTCCACTACCACTTCGGAGTTTTAAACTTCACACACCTTTCACCTCCGGAAAACCTATCCACTATCGATGAAACCTTATCCAAATTTGCACCATTGATTTAACAAAGCATTTATGTTTTGACTTCACTTTTTCTTTTTGTTTCAGCCAATGCCTTTAGCACCTTTTAACTTTAACTAAGGTCACGGCTCTAGGTCACCTGCATTTCCGACCAAACTTCACTTAACACTCTTCTTTTTAAGCATTTCTCCCTTAGAGTCTTGGCGCTTGATGTATGTCGAGCTTTGGTGTTTTGGTCTTGGCACTAACTTGATCTGACGATTAGCCTTCTTAACCTTGAGAGTACAATGACCTTTTGCAAAAAATCAATTTCTTCATCCATAATTATAATTTCTTACCAAAAATTATACAGTGCTAACAACATGTACCAAAAAAAAATGTTCTCACTGTAAGCTTATAATAAGACTTACTTCCTCAACATTTGGGATAAACCATTTAATAATATTTGTAAAAAAAATACCAATATGCAAAATATATCATATAATATTAATGATTAAAGATTATGGGAGCAAAAATAAGGCACAAGTATCTTGAATAATTATCTTTTTTCACATTTTATTGATGAGGGATATAGAGTATCATGTAAGATGTTAATAATATGTCTCCATAGAAAATCTTAATCCAAAACCTTAAAGGAACTCAATAAAATTGATTCGACAAGAGTAAAGTGTATCATAGTTCCTTATTATGCAAACTAGCCATTATAACCATATTTATATGAAGATCACAAAACTTAATAAATGTCCTAAACGACCAAAAATGTTTATTTATTTATATTTTTTTTATATTTGTATGTCAAAAGGTTCTTGTAAACATTATAATCAATTTTAGGAAAATAAAGTTTAATGAAATTTTCAAATATTCCTTCTAACCAATAATTTATGTAAAGCTAGTAAGATATTCAAGTTTAAGAATGGTTACTGTGTTGCAATAAGGTTGAGTGATGTTTTTAAATAAATTCAATAAGAATAAAAAGAGCAAATGATAAAGGTGTAAACTTTACAAGTCTACCAAATCATCAAGTCCATTCAACAAAGACAAATCAAAGTATGAAAGTAATTTGAATAAGCCTAAATAAGGATACACGAGCATTAATGATCAATCAGAAAACCAACAGATGATAAAGATTGGAAAATTACAAAATCTTTATGCAACGAGATCCAAGCCAAAGAATAAGCAGTGCAAAACATGAAAGATTGAGAATGAAATCCATGAAATTACCTACCAAATCAAGCAAGATAAAAATAAAAGAAAACCAAAAGCAAGTACGTACAAAATTCTAATGGGGCCCCTTTATTTTGCAAAATGAGGGGGAAGTTGTTGGAGGACCAACAAATTCCTAATTTGAAACAAATAATACAAAATGGATCTATGATTTTGGGAGATGACCATTAGCTAGCAAGTAGTTTCTTAATCTTAAAAAAAACAAAGTTAAATCAAGAAAGGAGATTTTAAGCTTCAAAGAAGAAGAATATACTAAAATGGTCTTTCAAATCAAATAAAATGCTAGTAGATTGTGATCAATTCCATAGTTGACAAGAAACACATCTAATTATATGCTTTACATTCTTGTGCTTACCAAGAATACTAGATCTATGACATATATGCTACAAGAACATGACCTTGAATAATGCAAGGAGATTGAACGGTATCGGGTTAGGATTATCATCGATTGTAGAAAGAAATTAGAGATATCGTAATTGGTGATAGTTTATGACGTTGGGATCATAATCAAGAAAACCCGAGTATAAAAATTCTTTGGCCATGTATAAGAATAAAATTTGAAATCAAATTTAGATGGTTTAGATAAATACTTGGACTCCCTAACTCTTCCTCACGGTTGTACAACCATGACATTCTTTGAAAAAACATAAGGTCTTTCTTGAGTCCAAGCTATTTAAATAAGAAAAACGTTTTTTGTACCTTTGTTTTCTCTAGTCCTTCAACATTTTTAGGAATTGTATATGAGATATCTTCAACTTAACAAAATATTATTTTTGTGAAATACATTCTTGAAAAATTAGAGTTGCACTATTTCCTTTTTATGTCTTGAACATTTCTTTCCCCTTGCTAGTGTGTTTCTGTAAAATACTTAGATATACAAATAAGATGACTACTTAATCCTTTTCCTTCATACTATGTAGATAAAGCATAGTAAGCTAACATCCTACATGTTATAAACCTCGAAACATCTCCTTATGCTATAATTCCTAATACTATAGAAGAGTAATTTTTTCTAATATAGTGAATTTCTTTAGATCCACTATTTTGTAAAAACCTTATTGAGGAGATTTGTTAATGCGTATGCTTTCCATAAGTGAAACTGGTTAAACCTAGTAGATGTAGTCCCTTTATTTTATCTTTATTTTATCTCTGATTTATTCTTTCATCTTTTTATTGAAGCAAAGCTAACACCTTAGCATTGTCTACTTTTTGTTTCCTTCAGCATTATCCTTCAAGAATTTTTAGATCAACTCATTTTCTATTGAATAGCCCGCTCACCATGGTTTATAGTTCAACACTACATTTGCTTCCTCTTTCCTTAGGCTGCAATGAATTTGACCATTTATGTCTACGATCAACTATTGATAAATTTTATAATTTGATGTTCAAATGTATTCCCAACATTCTCATTATTATTCATTAAATCCATACATTTTTTAAAATGTTGAAATTAGAACTATCACAATGAAATTGTTTCATTATTTGCATCCACATGACTAAGGGATCTCTCTACAATAATTGTGATTTTTAAGTTTTAAGAGTCAAATCAATGTTCACACCACTTTTATTGCTTTTTTGATATATTGCAATGGAAATAAACTGAGATTATATGGTTCTTTTATTGGAGCTAAAACAACTTAGAATTTGACCACTTAAAGGGTCTGAATTTATGTTCCTGATTTCTCACTTCTATTGATTACAAAGATAGACATATCCATCATATTCAAACTTCTTGTAGACATTGAACTAAGAACAAGCTACAAATCTAATCTTAAGTTGATTACTGTATGTCATGATGGAATCCAATGACATAATAACTTACTCTTACCTTTCTAGTTTCCAATGCTAGGAAGAAGAGCGAGGATACATGGGATTTTAGGTAGTAGGCTCAGACCAGAATACCAATACTTTGATTGGAGGGTTCTAAAATTGCAAAATAAACATATTGGTCAAAGAAAAAAACTACAATATGATGGTTTCCACACTATAGGGAAGCCATAAATTAAGGTTGTTCTTTATGAATTTAAGTCATATCACTTAGTCCAGTATGTCATCACATGTATGAAAACATTGAAGGTAATTTTGAAGAATCTGGAGTTGTTCATGAGATTCTTTGTATTGTTGCAAGAGATAACTCATTAGCTACAAGGATTATTTCATGTGAGGATGATGCCGAGTTTCACACACATCATGCAAACTAAGGTTGGTTATTCATCTTGCGTTCTAGGTGATATCCATACATATTCTCTAAATCCCTGTGAAAATAAAAGATAGTAGCATGGTATAAGGAAATGATTATTTCAGTTTCAGTAGCAAGTAGAATTGACAGAAATCAAATCACTGCAATTGATGATATGTTTCACCATAATATCAACCTTTGAAGTTTCATGTAGCATCCTTGATTTACAAGGTGATCAATATGAACTATTGGATCTACATTTATTCAACTAACTTATATTCACCATCTCTAGGCTTGGAGATATATATTACAGTTCATCTAAAGGAAAAGAAAAACAATATAAGACAAATCTAATTTTGGAATCGTTGTAGCAATAAGTATATTTTATCATTAATATGAAAAAGCCTTTATTTTGTTGTATAGTAAAATATTAGTTTGATCTACATCGAACTACACCAGAATAAAACCCATATAGAATTCCATTTGATAGTGCCTACATAAAAGAGTTAAAAGCACTAGTTTGAAAATGCTTTAGGGATGATATGTCATGGAGCTTTTATCTCATTATTACAGACCTATCACAACATGGGGTGTTTGAATATATAGAATATACATAAGAAATACAATGTGAATGCGGTGCACACGTATTATGGGTTTTTTGCAGGAAAGGTGTTCAAAACCCCTACATAGTAGGGTGTGAAGCTAAGGAATGGAGAAATATTAAATGGAAAGTAAACAGAAAGGAAGGATTATCATACACATTCTCATCTACTCACAACTCTTTAAAGGAAGACAAACAAGCCCTATATTAATGAAGTTGAACCCCAAATGAAGCATATGAATGAAAGAATGTCTTTATTAATGCCAATGTAAAGACAATACAATAACACACTTGGGTTGTTTAATTCTTTTCAAAATTGTTGATTTATACTGCATGGCATGGAAACCCATTGAGAATGGCAATGAATGTTGATTGGTATGTCATTGAAGTTAATAAATACATTATGTAAGAGGTAGTGATGAATCACCTTGTTGGATTGCAATAGATGCAATGTGTTGTGGACAAGGACCCATGGAGAGAAACACTTATTGGGAATCTAAAAATATGACTTTTAAAATATTTGGCATATTGTAAGAGAAATGGTCTTAATATATTTGAAATATTTCATTACTTTTGGAACCTGGAATTAAAAGAAGTAGAACATTAGATTTGTTTGTAAAAGTACGGGTGTCGAGTGGGGATCGTGTGAATAGCTCTCTTTTAAAAAAATAGAAGTATGGATAGTTATTAGTCCCCAAGGTAACTATTGTATTCGATATGCATTGGCTTTCTATTAATCGCTCTATGATTTTTTTATGTTTCTTGATATATTCAAAATTTTTTGCAATATGTTGTTAATTTAGACATTAATTATTAGAATACCTATTATTTTTCTCAAATTCTATTGGATTGTAGTTTTGCCCGTTATTACTCAGCCGACGAGGTAGTCATTGGAAGTCGAGGTGCTTAGTGAATGCAAACATTTAAAAGCATGAAAAGCCTGACATCTACACTAATTTATTCAAGCTACCACCCACCGCCCACCGCCTTCTACCTTGTTCCAAATCAAGAGCACATAGATCAACTTTCTCGCATCTACCGCACCGTCTTGGTCAATACCTTGTTCCAGATCAAGAGCACAGAGATCAAATTGCTTGGATCTACCGCACCGCCTTGGTAGATCCGAGCAATTTGATATCTGTGCTCTTGATCTATGATGTTGGAGGTATGTGCATGACCAACTTCTATTTGCAGCTTTCACTTAGGACAACTTCATAGTTTTTATTCTGGAATGCTTCTCTTTTCAGGGGGTAGCCCTGCTTGCTGGATTCGAGGGCTTTATGAAATAAACCAAGAGCTGGGATAAAAAACAAAAGACAGGCTTTACGAAATCACCTAAAGAAGCTGGTTGAATCCGTGATGCTATAAACCTAGGTTGGTCCAAATACCCCAAAGAAGTTGTTCCAACCCGTTTTAATGCTAGAAGCGGTGGTGGATAAATTCAACGAGGATGGTCGAAGAAAATGGAGAGTTGGTCCTGTAATGCTACAATGTGAGGCTGGCTAAAATAAACCGAAGCTTCTCTCGTGAATGATAGAACCAGTGCTGGCTAAACGTGAGGCTTTACAAATTCAACCGAGAGGTGAGGAGGTTGTTTAAGGAGCTGGATTATTTGGATTATTCATACAATCGAGAGTCTTCATCCAAGCATCCAGGATTGAGTTGATTTTATTGATCCATGAATACCTAGTTCGGAGCAGGCAAGTTTGTCAAACAAAAAACACAACTTATTTCGTAGTTGATGTTGGAGGTATGTGTATGAGTAGCTTCTATTTGCAGCTTTCACTTTGGCCATCCATCCCTATTTATATCAAGTGCATATTTCTCGGCTTTCCTTGCGAAAGGATCAGCTGCTGCACCTGTTGTGCCATCTATACTATTCTTTCAAAACATATTGATGTGATTTCAATACATGGAAAAAGAGTAGGAACAATAATGGGCTTGCTATTAGGTTTTCAATTTAGAGTGCGGCTACTTACCAGGGATCCAAGGTGGTGTGCTAACTGTAAATTGTGATGCTAAGAGCAAGGTCATTACTGTGTGTACAAGTACAGGATTCCTACCTGATTTCTACCCGCTATAGTCTGGAGTGCCTATCGTTGATCTACCTTGGTTATCTGGATAAGCTTGTTATGTATAGATTTTTGAATCTACAGTTGGATGCGGGAGTATTCATGCGCTAAAGACTTGGGGAAGGCTTCATTTACCAGAAGGACATGTGCAATTATTCCTTGAAGCATCCAACAACATCCCACAGGTAAGCATCGTGTAAGAAACTAAGATGTTAACTCAAGTTTATTCAACGTAATGAGATCAAACATCAAAGTCATGCAATAATGCATATAAATGCTTTGATTTTTAAGAAGGAAGTGAAGTCAAACTCAAATATTGCATTGATTTTGAAAGTTATTTAGAAATTGTAGTTGCTCGAGTTCATGAGATTTCAAAGCTATGGTGGAGAGTGTCTCAGAATTTTTCATTTCTTTTTTAAATATTGTTGTTCGCATACAATCAATTCTCTAATAAAAACAATGAAATACAGTAAACATCTTTACAGTTTTACAAAGAAATTAACCCTTCACATAATAACATAGCATAAATTAACCTAACATGACATAAATTAACATACTACAAATAAATAAATAAACGGATCAAATATAGAATGCAAGAGGGTTATTTCATACAATTTCCTAGTTTATTCGGCCAGAAGAAATAAATTTGATATGGGGCGGATTCTAGTTGATGTTGAAAGTCTTGTTAGCATACATTAGCTACAGAATACTCATGCTTTGCTGAAGCGAGTTACAATAAGGACTTGGGATTACAATGAATTCAATCTGAGAATGCGAATTTTCAAGCATCATGATAACTAAAAACGATATAGAAGCCCCCCTTATCCAATAGATTTGTATAAATTTTTGACATAATATGGTGAACATTCCTGCAAGCGCGGCTGAAATTGAGAAACAAATACAGACCCACAAATTTCCCTTTTTGTTTTTAAAATTTCACATGTGGACTACAATGACGTAAGGCATTATCTATTTTTTATTTTGGCTTTATATGAAATAGGGCCATTTTGCAGAACAAAAACGGAGAAATATTAAAAGATGCACAAGAATTTTGAAGCAAGAAAACAAAATTCTAGATAGGCCACAAATTCAACGACGTAAGAGTTCAGAAAACCACTCTAAAGAAGTAAAAGCTTATAAACATAGACACTCAATTCACTTGTAGGATGTACGATTCGATACCTAGTGGACTACAATGGTTTCATTCACCAGTTAATTCCCTTTCCATTTTACCTGTGATGCCTGCAAATTCTATTTTGTTTTGTCACCAGTCTTCATCATAACCACAGATGTCAAATTCCAAATTTCAAATCAGTGTATTCATCCAAATTAATAGACATCGAAGGAAATTCTATTTAGCTCAATGCCAGTTAGCTTAATTCCATTCTATTTAGCTCAATGCCAGTTAGCTTAATTCCATTCTATTTAGCTCAATGCCAGTTAGCTTAATTCCATTCTATTTAGCTCCACGTCTACTTAACCAAAATATATTTAGTTCCACGGCTACTTAACCAAAATATTCAAACACACTGAATGAAACCGAAACATCCATCTCCCTTTTTATCATTGTAAACACATCCCATCATTCACACATAATCGTTTACTTGTTCTCGGGCATATTACGAATTCAGATTAACAATCTCCTACGAAGCCTAATAGACAATATTGTGGATTCAGATTCACAAAGCCGTACAAATCCTAATAGACATAGGATTTCATTCCTTGAGCTCCCCTTGTCATTCAAGCTTGTGCAGATTAGTTCTTGTGGACTTGTCTCTCCATGGTGACTCATGTGCCTCGGTGGTCTGTGAGACTAAGCTCTTACACACGACTCCTTTATGCATGGTTAGCTATTGTCCCGATGGTATATCTTATATGCATGGGACGTTCCAAGTGTCTTGAAGGCTAAGCTACAGCCACGTCTATTTTTGGGCATTGTCATATATATGAACATGACATTTTTATTTATAAAAAATAAATAACAGTAGTCTCAATGACACCATTTATAGTATACATGCGCTATGTGACAACGTGTAGCTTTGGGGCGTAATAGACATGTTGTGCATGGTACTCATGCTATCTAGTCAAGCCACGTTTGGGGCATGCAATGACTCTATAGAGTTGCTGTCAACAGGGACGGTATTCGCACTTTATTTTTCGAATATTTATACATGTTATATTTAGACACTTCATATATTAAAGCAACTATGCAAATATTGTCAACCTGTGGCTTATCTGGCTTCTCTGCAGACATTAAATTCAGATTCTTGGGCTTTTTGGGACTGTTAAATTCCCAACAGGCTTCTCCCAACGCACTCTTATCATAGTTTTTGTATGAAGTATATGGTTACCTAATCTATGTCTCCACATCCCTAGTCTAGCCAATGTTGTGGGGATATTTCGTTTCTATATCAGTATTGCATACCTGAAGAGATGTTTTTGCATATCGGTTGCATACTAGTTCACTCCTAATTCTTTTTGTTTGGGTGTTTTGTGGGTTTGATATCAACAATTTGTCATTAGCCCGGAATTGTTGGTAGACCTCCGAATTTGGTTGGATTTTGATTAGGATATATGTTCTATTACGATTGAATTCTATATTTAATTTGCTTTAGTAGAAGCATTGTACATTTTATATAAATACAATTACATGACAGTTAATCATTATAGATTATTAGGGAAAAAATGCTATGGGAGACAAGAATATGGTTTGAATATCGTGGGTATAATTTATGCAATAATAAATCAGCTAGCCCACCATAATGAGAAGGGAAACGCCAAACGAGTACACTACATGCCTATAAATAAAAGCGAATTGAATGAAGTGCTGAATTGAGATGTCACTATGCCAGTTCGATTTGAATCAACGTTAAGCATGACATGAGGAATCCTCACCTGTTGATTGCATGCATTAACTAAAATAGATATGTAATAATTTTTACATACGTATATATAATTGAATATATAATAGGAAAGAGTTATTATTATTTATTTAATTATGCATGCAATTTTTGCATGTGGTTGCATTTTGACAGATGCTTGCAACATGCCAAACTTGATAGCCACTTGGTGTGACACTGGAAAAAGGAATGGAAGATCTAAATTAGGGTTAAACTAGTTGAATGGCCCCATCGCACTATGTTTTCTGTTTATCCATGTTGTAAAGCGTAAATCAAAACAAATTACACCAAACAAAATTTAGTTTGTCCAATTGTGAGGGATTTTTATGGCCACCTTAAGTATGTTTCCTCAATCCACTCGAATTTCACGCTGACTGGAAGTTCTAATTATTGGTCTAACCTCCTTCTGAACTCCTCTACTTAGTTCTTAACGCCAAGTTCCTCCTCCATGAGTGATCGAGTAGATAAACTACAACGTCCACTTCTCTATAGACCAACTGACTCGTAGTACCGGTGTGGTGCTACCCTAACATTAAAAGGCATTGTTTTCAAGAGTGTCATAGATTATACCAGTTAACTACCTAAGGAGACACACAACAACATTGTTAACTACGAAAACCATGTGCGATACAAAGTGATTTGGTAAATACAACGATTGTGCCATACAAAGTGATTTGGTAAATACAATGATTATTTCATGTGACAACCTATTACAAATTCAATTTTCCACAATATAACATATTCAATATTTTCACAAATTCAATCTTTGACAATATTGGCAGGGACATCGCCATCCCATGGCACTTGTTCTAATTATGACTAGGATAAAGTAGAAGTCAAAGGAATTTCTCCTGAGAATGCATGTTTAGACCCAAATAAATTCATGATGGAGGAAGAGCTTGAAATGTATAAGAAAAATGTAATAAATCAATTATAGTAACTTGAAGGTAAAGTGCAAAGAACAAAATATAATGGATATCTGGTATAGGAGTACTTGCTCTCAAGGCATTGGAACAATATCATGGATGACAAGAGGGCCTACAAAGGTTTTGGTTTCTTCTTTAGAATTTCCCAACAAATGTTGTCCTTGTGCTGGTTTAATTTAGAGTTTCCACCATTCCCTAGGTTACATCTAATCCTTTTTAAGATCATGGTGGAATAATACCAATCTAGAAGTGTAAATTGAGCTTATACATTATAGGTATGGGAACATAGATACTTTTTACAATTTTTATTAATTTTTTCATATAGTATTTTTTATTCTATATGATAGGGAAAATAGAGTATAAATGCCTTTCATACCAGGTTGATTTTTTTTCTCAAACAATATTTTCAAGGACCCATTCTTTCATAAGGCTTGACTTTGCTCGTGATTGGTATTCTTTAGATGTGGCCAAACCTTTTCATCTCATGTGTTTATTATGATATGTATTTACTATTTAGTAAAAGGATGTGATATTGTATGGACATGATACCAAATGTCATCTATATATCATTTGTAATTTCACTATGATCAAATTTTATAGAACTAATAATTATGATGGCCCACATGAATTGTTGACATTATCATAGATTTATTTGTAGAAAGATAACTTCATCTATAAGAAACTAGTTTAACACTAATTTAGAGAGAATTGGTATGCTTCCAAAAGTAGTTGAGTTCCAAAATATTATAGCATCATATACATAAACGCTCTTATTTACAAATTTCCTTGAGATTTTTAAAGCATGAATATTTTAGTGGCGGTAAAACCATAACTTCTTTTATTTATCTTTTCTTTTGATTGCTTGTGGCTACGTGTTTTATATAATTCTTTTTCACTTTCACAAGTGAACAAAAATGTATCTAAGGCCTTTCCCAATCCCCCTCCCTATTACTCCCATAAAAATGCATGGATCAGTTCACATTTTCATGGGTTTCATTCTCACACCAACATGGAAAAAGATATTTATAATTTAATGACAATTGCAAGTTATAGAAAGGAGGCCATCCACCTTTTTATATCTTGTTTGAGCACCATTTATCATTTGAATGCAAGAACAAAGGTGCAAAGGAGAATGGTGGAATTAATGGAGGCTTTCTCAGAGACACCACACTTGGCACATATATGGAGGCATGGTTACATGGCTTGTATTAGCAGTTGTTGCATCATTAATGGAGTACCTTGAATGTAAGTTGAAGCCAGCGATTGGGATTGTATTGATTTTTTATATGAGACATGTAACCATGGTTGATATTATTTTTCTCATACAATATTTTTTATTCTATATGATAGGGCAAATGGAGCAAACATGCCTTTTCTACTAGGTTGATTATTTTTCCTAAACAATATTTCCAGGGCCCCATTCTTTCAGAAGGCTTAACTTTGCTCATGATTGGTATTCTTTAGATGTGGCCAAGCCTTTTCATCTTATGTGATCATTATGAGATGTATCAACTATTTAGTAAAAGGCTCTAATATTGTATGGACATGATGTTGAAATTCATCTATATATCATTTTTAATCTCACTATGATCAAATTATACATAAATAATAATTATGATGGCCCACATGAACTGCTCTCATTGTCGTGGCTTTTGTTTATTTGTAGCAATGTAACTTCGTCCACAAGAAACTAGTTTAACACTAATTTCAAGGGAATTGGTAGGCTTTCAAAATTATTTGATTTCCAAAATAATATATCCTCACAGACATAAATGCTCTAATTTGCAAATTTTCTTCAGAGTTTTAAAGCATGGATAATTTACTGGCTATAAAACCATAACTTATTTCATTTATGTTTTCTTTTGATTGATTATGGTTGCATATTTTATCTATTAATTTTTTTCACTTTCACTGGTCAAAAAAACGGTATATAGGGCCTTTTCCAAACCCCCCCTATTACACCCCTAAAAAATGCATGGCTCATTTCACATTTTCATGGGTTTTATTCTCTCACCAGTATGAAAAAATATCTTTAGAATTCAGTGATGATTATAGGTTATAAGGAGGATTCCATGCACCTTGTTCTATCTTTCGTGAGCACCATTTATCATCTTAATGCAAGAACAAAAGTGCAAAGGAGAATGGTTGGCTTGATATTGGATTTTTCAGAGACATCACACTTGGCACTTATGGAGGCATGGTTACATGGATTATATTACCATTTGTTGCATCATTAATGGAGCACCTTGATTGTAGGTTGAATCCAGTGTTTTCTATTGTATTGATGGTTGATATGAGCAATAAGGAAGCCTTAGAAGCATGGAAAATTTTAGGGGGGAATTTCCCATATAAAAAAGTTTATGGGGTGATTTTTTTCCATTAATAACATTAGAAACATTATTATACTTTAGCCCAAATTTCAAATTAGCATATATATATATATATATATATATATGCAATAATACATTTTTAATTGTTTATAATTGTATTATTGTACAACGTATTATTTAGGTCTCTCATGGTTTGTTGAAATCATTATATATATATGCAATAATACATTTTGAATTGTTTATAATTGTATTATTTTACAACGTATTATTTAGGTCTCTCATGGTTTGTTGACTCGATGATTTCAAGTTGTCTTTGTGTTAATGAACTGATATAAGAACAATGATGTCTGATGGTTCAATGCGATTCTTGCTTGTTTAAGATTGAGTAGTATAAGGGCTACTAATAAGCCAAAAAAGGTAAGGCATGATTCCTCTAAAGGACTTATCCAGGTTGCAACCTTTGAATTTTACAATCATTGAGTGGCAAGTTCCTGAAATTAACACTTCTCTACAATTTGATTTTGATGGTTGACTGAATTATGCATTCCTCTAATGAACATAGTAGTAGACTAAATGTTGAAAGAGCTTGGGATCTTGTGGTTTAATCAGTGAAGTAACTATTGTTGTATAAGAAAGCTTGATTTGTCATGACTAAACTTAACCCAGAATTAGAAAATCTGCATCATAGTAGGGTATGAAATTATTTTACTCCCAGGAAAAGGGAAACATTAAGGATTTTGATTTCTGAGTTAAAACTTTGTGTGTAAAAGTAGTGGGTAGTAATTTGGTAAGTATTTGTTGTGGGTATGATCTATGAGTCAAAATATCATATGCAAACTGTTATTTCTATAATTGTCAAATCTATATGCTTCCCCTTTACTATTATATCCTCCTGTTTTGTTTAATGGTATTGATGACAACATTGATCCTCGTAGTCCCCTATATGGGTACCTAAGAGAATCCCATTCAAGAAACAAAAATAAATCCAACCATAATTTACACCTTGTAATGATGTGAGATTATATAAAGGATCAGATTTTAGATCTTTAATGGTGTGTATTCATATTGGCAATTGTATATTGTTGAAGAGAGAGAAAAAAAGGCATGCTTGTTGGCACTTCTATATCATTGAAGAGAGAAAATGGTCAGGTTTGGAGGTCAATTGTGTCCAAATTTCATCATGGATAGGTCTTACTGTTATAGGCTTGGAATCTAAAATAATAACAATTGTTATGAAGGAAATATTATAGTGCTTTGTGAGTATAAAATTTTGATTGGAATTTTTATCAACAATGCAATTTAATATTCATAAAATTGCATTTTTTGAACATTTCTTGTCATATAGAGATCCTCTTACCTTTAATTAGTTTCAAAGAAAATACTAATAAACTACTAACATCATATCCTAATGAAGCAAGATCATATGGTCTCTTAGAATTTATTACAAGTTTTAAATCCTTGAATAATTTTCAACATTCCTTGTTTCATTACTTACAAGTTGAATATAGTCTAGGTATGGACAACAATAAGCATATCACTACAATAATTAAGCCTTGTATTTGGATTTACTATATACACAAAACAACATAAATAAAACACAACAATGAATAAAGACATTAAAATGGAAACTTCAACAAGGAAAGATATTTTAGTTTCTAGATCCAAGTATCTAAAGCACCTTTACATGTTATTGACTAATTATAAGATCTAGAAAAATGTTGAGGATATACATTTCAATATTTCTTTGACCACTTTTGAAAATCCTGCTATTTGTGCAAATAATACTTATTTATGTGGGTTGTGGGCCATATGAGCCTGCAATGGAGAAGAAGGATCTCCTAAAGTATCAAACCTGCATTCTTCTATTGATAAAAGATGGCTATTGCAAGGAGGTAATGGCCATGAATGATTAAACGGTACATTTTTTTAGATTTGATATTTCAATGACAATGAGAATTTTGAAACCTAAAATGAACATGATATTATATCTATTGATAGGGTTTCTTTGACTCATAGCAGGAGAATATCTTGCAATGGTTTACAATTTGGGAACACATCCTTTCAATTGCTAAGGCTAGATCCCTTGTAGAATTTTTCTTACTTGCACAATTTTGTTTGGAAAAAATGACTTCCTCTTGGAATTAAAATAGTGGCATATATACAAAATGGATTAGCAGGACCAGATTCAGGATTTTTGAATTTTGATTTCAGGATATGGCATGGTTGAAATCAATCCTAGGATATGTCTTGCAATTATTGATTGGTTTCCTTTAGAGTTAAAAATAAGATACTGGTACTAGAGATATCTAAATATCTTGATTAACCTCTTTCTTGATTTTCATATTAGAGTCTTGGATGTTATTAGATTACAAATTCCACTAACTTCTTTTGTCTCTACCCTATATTAATTAATGCCTCTTTCTCTTCTAAATTCACTGCATTGAAATGTTCATTGCATTCAAATGTATAATCGCATTGGGTTCCATCCTTACGTTTTTCAAATTTTGATGGTTTTTTTTGAAAACTTCATTTTATATTTATACAAAGACATTTACTACCAATAATGCAAAAAAGGGAATATACATTGTAAACCATAATAGGTTCTATATTTTTTATTAAACATTGTAACATTGGAATTACATCTCCTTGATGCAGGTTATTTTAAGTTTCATGTTTTGATAGTTTATTATTAGATTGATTTTTTCTTATTTATGATAGGAAATGAAGTTAGCATTAATAAAGTTGGGACCTTTATATTCACATAGATAGTGCCCTAGTGTTAATGTAAATAACTAATTTAACAAGAATTGGACCTTTATATTCACATAGATAGTGCCCTAGTGTTAATGTAAATAACTAATTTAACAAGAATTCTTCTAAGGAAGTACAAGAATGGCTTGTTCAAGATTCAAGTATAGGAAATTGTTTAGATTTCTAGCTTTGTTATCGTGACAATTTTTAATGGTTTGTTTTTTGCTTGGATTTGGAGCATTTCGTCAAGTTTGGAAGTTTATGTTTATTCTGGTTAAAGATTGTGTTATTCCTTTGGATGCTTATAGTTCTTATTTGATGCTTGACTAGGGATTGAGCCCTTTTCAATAGCATGATTGGTTTCATCTAAATTCCATTGATTATGTTGGAATCTATTTGATACTGAGAGGGGGGTGAATTAGTATTAGCACAGTTATGAGTAGTTTTTAACTTCTTAACAAATTAATCTTGGTCTTCAATTATGCATCCACCATAAATAAAAAAAATCTTTCCACAAATGCGCAAAAATACATAACACATAGAAGTTTTACATGGAAATGCAAATGGGAGAAAACCACAGAATACTCTTTTATAATAAAAATATTACATTTGAGAAAGCACCAACTTCCTAAGTTCTCCCACAACAACTAGAAGGAGTCACGAACCCCATGGTTTTACAAGAACCAACCTGAAGAAACCACCAACTCCTTGAGTTCTCCATCACCAACTGGAAGGAAGCTACGACCCCCTGCTCCTTTCCCCGTCCCGCTACCCAGATATATAAGAAAGGATATTGCTTTGCTATACTTATGATATGTGCAAAATTTAGATCTTTTGGTGTTCCTTCTGTTGTGCGCACCTTCTATATGTTGTAATATTATTTTCACTATGATGCATACATCACTTGAATTTACACTCAACACTTCACTTCAACTGACGCCGCACTTCATATACTATGTGTTGCTTAATCAAATTATGCAGTCTGCACCAAGGTTCAATATTCCATTATGTTACTACGCATTTTCAATCTCAACTGATACTGCGCATCAACTAATAACCTATTGTTTTGAATTCCTGCACCAATATCAGATGGAATTGCGCACCTTCAAAGATATGTTCATTCTGTCTCGGTGCAATAGTCTCCAGATAATGTGTGACCTTTTATGCATCATATGATTTGTCCTTTCGATTTAACGCACTTGTCTCAAATCATCCTCATCATGAAACGACCTTGATTATGTTTCAACTCTGTATTTGCACACCTGATGGACTGCTCTACTTCGCACACATCAACTCAGTTTGAGTGCGTCAATGAAACTTCTTCACTTCGCACATCACAAGATGTACTTAAATTCTGTCTCTGCACTGTTGTCTTAGAACATATATTACTGTCTGCATGTTGTCAGTGATACTGTCATTCAGTCCTCAAGCACTTGCACATCTTCTGTAATTCTGCCTTTCTGTCTTCGCACAACTGTCACATATCTATAGCATTATTTTGGGCACCATCAATTATTCCATTCCTCTGCTTGTCTGAACTTGGCTCTCTACTATATCATGATGTTCTGGTTCCATGAGTCCTTGATGCTTTGAGTATTGGAAGGTTGATAAATTTGTATCTTCTAGCTTTCCTATTATAATCTCTTCATCCTTGCTCTCAAGATTACATCATTCTCCATCACTTCTTCTTATTTATACTTGTTATGCGCAGATGGTGATGTCCACAAGTTAGTTGCGGTGTCCTTTTTTCATTTCTTCACGGTTCTAGTTACTTCATGCTTCCACCACTTTTCATCTTCTACGCCACTGAGGTGTCATCTCTTGTGGGTTTTTGCGCATACATGGTCCTTTCCTTAGTGGTACTTTTACCTTCACGGTGTGTTCTTTCTCTCTTGATTTAACATTGCTTGTGGGACTTGGCACTTGACATATTCAAATGCTACATTCTTCTTGGTACTTGTGCATGCTTCAAAAAATAACAACTTTCTTTAATTGGTGAGTCTTGTGCTCCTCTGGGACTTGCATAACTAATTGATCATTTCTTGTTCCAATTTTCTTGCGCACTCACAAACCTTGTCCAATCAAATCTCGAACAATTGTCCAATCAACTCTTTGGCTTGCTTGCACACTCCCGAACTTTTGTCCAACCAATTCTTTGGCTTTTACCTTGAAGGAATATGACTGGGTGGACTTGAGACCTGCACCTATACCACATTTCATAGGATGTATTCCTTATGTACTTATTCAAAATGGATATGCTTGATGCACTTCTGAATATACTTCTTTAGGCTAGCATCCACATCTTTCTTTATCTTTCTTGTGCATATACTTCTTCAAAGTGGCTTACATATACTTTTTTAAATTGGAACATGAATATGGATTCCTCTTTGACATAAGTTGACATCAATGACAACCAAATTTCAACAATATCCCCCTTTGGAATTCATTTCAACACCTAATGAAGCTGTGCATAATCATGTCCTGAATTTTGTATGCTTCATCTATGCCAATCATAGTACTCCTCCTGTGTTCTTTGCTAATTTGAGCCTTTGTTATCTACGCATTCTACTGTCAATGATTTTTTTGCTTCTTGTTACTTTTGCGTGGATCGCATGATTCATGATCATTATCATTTCACTGTTGCATGCTTCATGATCAGCTTCATGCTCTTCATGATCAAATTCATGCTCTTTCTCCCCCTTTGACATCAATGGAAAAGAGGTGCCATCACTGTGCAATTATTGGTTCTCATTTCTTTTGCATTGTGATGGCTCCATTCATTTGCTCACTGGGATAACTCCCTTATCTTCATACACCATTCTTTTACTGAAATTTTGGCATTGATACCCTGCAATCTGTATCTCAGATACGTTCCTGTTGTACAGTTGCTAACTTCCTTCTGTATCTTGATCTCCTTTTCTTGTCATAATCGTTCATAATACTCCATCATTCCTTGCACATATCGTCATGCAATCTTCCTGTTGTGCCAACTACACGTCCCGAATCCCAGTTGCTTCTAGTTTTACACTGTCTTTTCCATTGATCTCTTTTATGCATCTAAATGTACCTTAAGTCACATTTACTACATTGTGACTTCATTTGTTACCTTTTATGATATCGCATCCCTTTCCATGGAAACCAAATATTTGGCACGTTCTTCCACTTGTTAGCTAGCTTGGACATAAAGCGATTTGACTAACCATTCTTGTGACACCTTTGATGTGTCACAATCGTACTTGATCTTTTGGGGAAACATCATTCTCGTCGCATGGAACAATGAATTGTATTTCCACTTTTCGTCCTTTTTCCTAAACTCGTTAGCTCGAGCAATTACTTTTGGTGACTCCATGACCAGCTTTGAATCGTGCAAAAATGAATGCAATTTACTTCCATGTCTCTTCAATTAAATTTCATGCATGCAGAGAACCATCATTCAATTCTATAAGAGAGCTACTAAATGCCTGGTTCATCATCCATGTTCTTCTGCCAACTTGCTCTACATCGCATTTCCTCCTAGTCTTTCATTTTTTCTTGTCATGGCTTCTTTATACAAGAAAATGAATGATTCTCTTGAAAATGTGCGCCTTATTGTCCAGACGCAACAATCAGAGTTCACTCGTCTAAAAGTCGACATGGGAATTTGGCAGGGCCAAATGAAGGATTCTAAATTCAACAATTGTATGCTTAGTCGCAGGTGAACCATAGCCATGTGGAGGGATTGAATAATATGATCAAACGGGTCAACTTCCTGGAGCAGCAACAACAACTAATTCTTTACGCACTGAATTCAATTCAGGATGAGCATTCTATTGAACACGTGTCATCTGCAGCTATGTAGCTGTATCACCTGCAGCCAACTTCTGAGTACAACGAGTTGTTTCCAATGGATTTGGAGATTCGTCTTTCACAACAATCAGATGTGGAGCTAGACCTTGAATTGCAGCTTTGAGTTACTTCGCAATCTTCAACTGTTTTCATGAACTCACCTTTTTTTCCTCGACATGAAGTCTCTTTTGATGTTCAATTCTATTCTCATCAATGGAAAACTCATGCATTTTGTAAATGCACAAATTTTGAATATAATACAAATTATGTTTATATATATCTCTTTGCAGACTCATGTTTACTTCTCAACAGTATTTTTTTGTACTTTTCCTTCATTCTGTCCCATGCAAGTACTTTTGTGCAACAAATTAACTTCAATATAACTCAGTAGCTAATTGAATATGTATATACACAAATATTTTATGCGACACTCCAACTTAACACATATAACTTTTGTAATATATATGTGACATGCATCCTCAAACTATAACCTTCACTAACATACTCCTTGAATTCCTAAGATGCATCATGTTGAATTCAAGGATCTCACTCAATCTCTTGGAGATTAGAAAGAGGGGCGGTAATTTCTTGCTGCTTTGGATGTACTTGGATTGTCAGCTTCTTCTGCACATTTTTGAGGATATTTCCTTACCCAAGTTTTCATGTGCACACTTCTATTCTGATTATGCACTTGACTGCCATCCCTATTGATCCTTGTATGGTGATTGCTTTTGCACAACATGTTTTCATCATAACATTTTACTATACTTCGACAATACATAGCCTTATGTCCAAATCCATCACATGCATAACATCTCATAGTTTGCCAGTACTTAGCAATATGACCAATGCAATTGCACCTTGCGCACTTCATTCTATTGATTATTCTCTGATTGTTATAATGAAAAGAGTTATAATAATTGAAGGAATTGTCATACCTAAAAGACTTCTCTTGATTTGAATGATGTTCGTTGTGGCAAACCTTCCTAGATGTTCTTTCATAACCAAGGCCTGAATTATCTTCTGGCGATCTCTGATCATTCAGAATTTTGTTCAGAATTGATGTTCTCCCTTTGAAATTGTTCTTCTCTTCATCCTCAAGAATAGTCTTGTCACTTCCTAGATGTGCACAATTTGGAGTATTACTTATGATGACATATTGAACTTGTTCCTTTCCCTTTATCTTGATCAACTTGTCTTCTGAGCGAGAGATCTCTCTATCCTTTAGTTCACTCTAACTTGTCAGCATATTATTTTTCTGTGCTAACTATTCCAAATAATCCTTCAACATGGATTTTTATTCTTCAAGTATTTTGATCTTGACAACTGCGCAGTTCAGTTGTTTATCGTATTCCATTATCTTTTCACTGCCTTGTTTGTCATGAGATTATTGAAACTCTTTTACAAGCTTGAACTGAATTCGACAGTTGGTCCTGTAAGAGTTTACTCTTCTTTCTTAACTTCTTTAATTCATCTGGAACACTAACCAATTCACCTTCCCATTCAACATCTGCAGTTTCTTCTTCTTTAAATTGACTGTCAGATTTGACTTCTGCGACATGATTTGGAGGTGTATTGAAGGACCCACTAAAGAAGTATTTATCCAATGATCCTGGTTTTCTTTGAGCAACTGGTGTATTCTTCTTGATTGAAGAACAACTCTTCTTTTCATCACTTCTTTATTCTTCCACAAAGGCCATGAATAGTACATATTTTGGATTGTCATTGCAGTCACTTACTTCGAACACATTTTTGTCTTCCTCAGTATACAGACTCTTCCTCTACTTTGGAACCTTCTTTCTACTTTATGGTTTGTCTTGAGTGCATGTCGCTCTTCATTCATGGGAACTGAATTCTTCCTCTTTGTCACTATCTCCATCTTCCCTGTATGGGAACTTAGAATCAAAGTGGAATATTCCCCCACATTTGAAACATTTGAAATCCAAATTGTTTTGATACTTACCACGTCCTCTTTTTAGCTTCCTTCTGAATTTTGACTCCTATTCATCTGATTCATTGCAGGAGTCCTTTTCATGCTCATGCTTAGCCTTTCTAGTGACTTTAAAGGCTTCTTATTTTCTAATGGGATTCTCTTTCTCGGTTCTCATCTCTTATGCAATCAAGATCCCTTGAAGCTCGTTCTTTTTTAGGTCTGCAATATTGGCTCTATCTTCCAACACAGATACCTTTCTTCTTCCACAAAGGCCATGAATAGTACATCTTTTGGATTGTCATCGCAGTCACTTCCTTTGAACACATTGTTGTCTTCCTTAGTATACAGACTCTTCCTCTACTTTGGAACCTTCTATATATTTTATGGTTTGTCCTGAGTGCATGTCATTCTTCATTCACGGGAACTGGCTTCTTCCTCGCTGTCACTATCTCCATATTCCTTGTATGGGCACTTAGAATCAAAGTGGCATATTCCCCCGCATTTGAAACATTTGAAATCCAACTTGTTTGATACTTACCACGTCCTCTTTTTAGCTTCCTTCTGAATTTTGACTCCTCTTCATCTGATTCATTGCAGGATTCCTTTCCATGCTCATGCTTAGCCTTTCTAGTGACTTTAAAGGCTGCTTCTTTTCTGATGGGGTTCTCTTTCTCAGTTCTCATCTCATATGCAATCAAGATCCCTTGGAGCTCGTTCTTTTTGAGGTCTTCAATATTGGCTCTATATTCCAACATAGATACCTTTCTTCTTCCACAAAGGCCATGAATAGTACATCTTTTGGATTGTCATCGCAGTCACTTCCTTCAAACACATTGTTGTCTTCCTCAGTATACAGACTCTTCCTCTACTTTGGAATCTTCTTTCTTTTTTATGGTTTATCCTGAGTGTATGTCGTTCTTCATTCATGGGAATTGGCTTCTTCCTCACTGTCACTATATCCATCTTCCTTGTATGGTCACTTAGAATCAAAGTGGCATATTCCCCCGCATTTGAAACATTTGAAATCCAACTTGTTTTGATACTTACCAAGTCCTCTTTTTAGCTTCCTTCCGAATTTTGAATCCTATTCATCTGATTCATTGCAGGAGTCCTTTTCATGCTCATTATTAGCCTTTATAGTGACTTTAGAGGATGCTTCTTATCTGATGGGATTCTCTTTCTCATTTCTCATCTCATATGCAATCAAGATCCCTTGAAGCTCATTCTTTTTGAGGTCTGCAAGACTGGGTCTATCTTCCAACACAGATACCTTTGCATCAAATCTTGAAGGTAGAGTTATCAGTATTTTCTGTACAATTGATTTTTCTTCTATATTAACTCCAAGACTCTTGATAGCATTAACTATATCATCAACCCGTAATAAGTAAGAGGCAATATTCTCTTCATCTTTCATTTTCAGGGATTCATATAACCTAGAGTAATTTTGCAGCATTTCCTTCTTTACTTTCTCATCACCTTCATAGACACCTATGAGTTTATCCCATACTTCCTTGGATAAGGTGAAATGCATGACCTTGATAAATTCAGTATACGTTAACCCACATAGCAGTTCATTTCTGGATTTTTCATTTCATTCATATAGTCTCCTTTCGGTTGGGTCAATTGGTGCGACTGTTGGGACATTGTAACCATCCACAATGGACTGTCAAACATTGGCTCTGAGATATTGCAAATATACTTCCATCCAGACCTCCCAGAAAGTATAGTTGGTTCCATCAAACCTTGGTGCTATATTGGTGGAGATACCTTCCTACTTGTCCATATCTGCACATGGATCTATCTTCCAAATGTTAATATTTTACTAAAGACACACACTCTTCTACCAATTGTTGGAATCTATTTGATACTAAGAGGGAGGGTGAATCAGTATTAGCGCATTTATGATCAATTTTTAACTTCTAAATATATTAATCTTGATCTTCAATTATGTATCCACCATAAATAAAACATTCATCCACAAATGTGCAAAAACACAGAACACATAAATTTTTTATGTGGAAACACAAATGGGAGAAAACCACATCATGCTCTTTTATAATAAAAAGATTACATTCAAGGAAGCACAAACTTCCTAAGTTATCCACCACCAACTGGAAGGAGGCACCAAACCCCTATTTTTATAGGCAACGACCTGAAGCAATCACCAACTGGGAGGAGGCTACGACCCCCTACTCCTTGGCTTGTCCTGCCACCCAGATATATAAGAAAGGATATTGCTCTGCTATACTTCTGATATGTGCACACTTCATATCTTCTACTGTCCCTTATACTATGTGCACCTTTTGTATGTTGTAATATTGTTGTCACTATGTTGCATACATCACTTAACTTTACACTTAACACTTCACTTCAATTGACGTAGCGCTTCATATATTGTGTGCTGCTTAATCAAATTCCGCAGTCTACGTCAGGGTTCAATATTCCATTCTACTACTGCGCATCTGCAATATAAACCGATACTATGCATCAAGTGATAACCTATTGTTCTAACTTTGCGCACCAATATCAGATGGAACTATGCACCTTCAAATATATGTCCATTCTGTCTTGGTGTAATAGTCTTCAGATAATATGACGTGACCTTCTGCGCATCATATGATTCGTCCTTTCGGTTTAACACTGTCACATACCCCAATTTTGTGAAAATAATGTAATTATTCTATCATAATTCTAAGACATTATGTTAAATTTAATGCTTAGTAGAAATTGATGACTCAGCAGAGTCACAAGTAATGGAATGTAATTCTGAGTATTTTATTATTAATAAATAAATTATGGAGACAACAGCATGGGAGAGCTGTTAAAATAGGTTACTGGTCTAACTGGTGGATGGAACTAGGTGGAAAGGCAAAAGACAAGTGGCATCATCCTCAAACACTTCCTAAGTTGCAGGTGGCAACTTCCCTATATTTTGGGGTCATGATTCCCCAAGAAAGTGGAATCTGAGCAGGTGGCTCATTAATGACAGTTAACCCAACTAAGACCTAGGCAATCTTTTAAATAGTACTCAATGAACTGAGTTGGGGGTTCCAGATTGTTCTGAAGGGAGAATACATTCAGGTGAATGCTATTCAGGAGTCCCATTGAGGAAGAGGGAAAGACAGTAAGGAAGATTGTTTGGAGTGGGATGCTGCAGGAACTTGGTTCCAGTTTAGCTGTTTTGGCTGAGTGAATTGTTTTGCTGCACCTAGTTCCAGCCAGGGAGACCAGAGAAAGCTCGGGGGTCCTGAGAAGTGTTGTCTGGGCACTCTCCAGGAGTTGGTAGGGAGGAACATCCTCTCATTGTTGTTGTTGTCCACAGTTTAAAACAGGTTCTGCCACTTACTCTTGTGTGTTTATTAAGAATAAATGAATGCATGTTATGTATATTTTCATTATGTCTGAGTATTAATTAATTCAGTAAGAAATTCGCAATCCCTAAATATCAGTAGTAGATTAATAATAGTTACTGTGTTGAGATTTCTTTTATATTATTATTATCTTATGGATAAATTATTTACAATACATAAATAACAGTTGTAATACTGTAAGTAATAGCAATTGTTGTAATTGCTAAACCTAGTTTATTTATGATAACACAGAAATAGATACGTAGGGTTTAAGGGTACAAGTTATTTTTTTATTTCAACTCTTTAAAACAACCATAGGAACTGCAATAAACATAGCCATTTAAATCACAGCATTTATACTATTTATCAATGCCTTTCAGATTAGTTACAACAAATGCTAGAAAACACCTTCTACAATGATTATATGTCAAACTAAACAATGGTACTGAAACCTATTAGAATATCGACATAAGCATTTGATTACAGTTAACAAAATTACATGGTTAAAACACAAGTGAGATAACAGAACCAAGATTAGCTCGACATCAAGTTTAGTTGTATCAATAGAGTCAAAAATCGAACCACAGAATCGTCTCTTCTTGTCTATTAGCTCATTTATCGAGCTCATTAACTTTGTTTTATTTTCTTTTTCTTTTAAAATCTGAAAAATAGCAGCAGAGTTGAATTCATACCCATAGAATAAACAATTAAAATAAATCACGACTGTGGAGCTCGACTATCATTCTTTTTTTTGTTATGTAAACCTTACGGTATTATTACCATAAGTCTTTTCCAGCTCGTAGTCAACTACACTATGCACTTAGAACCTTCCAATAGATTATGGCATTGCCAACAGAACCTTAACCCATCACGATAGATCAAGCATCGGAGTGAAATCAAAACTGTAATCTTTTGAACTATTTAAACCCTACCACTTCAATTTCATTATTAATTAAAACACTAGGATTATAACCAGGTTTCCATCTACGATCGCAACTTATTTTCTATTTGACACAGCATGTAAACACAGAAAGTTACAACACGCACCACACCTAACTCATTTTTATAGTATGACTGTAACAAGTCTTTTTATATCAAAACTTAACCTACACAGCGTACGAACGTATAAGCCAAACCAGTGTTCAATAGGAAGACTTTAATTTCACCTACAGCCGAGTTACGAACCCACCATTGAAGTGGTTTAAAAACTTAAAACAAATTTAATAATCACAGTACATAGCACAGAACCAATAACAAATAACGCATGTATTAATACAGGCCATTATATAGGTAACCGTTCTTTATATTTTCTTAACTTCCACAAAAATGGGTGAATACCCTAATCTTTTCAAAATACAGTAACAAACACCCCAAGGCCGTCATATCAGAACAAGTCACAACCTGTATCTTTATACTTTAAATCGTATAAAAACCCTAACTACTATAAGAAAGACGAATACATTTAAAATACAACCGCAACCATATCATACTACACACATCACAGGGTCAAACATGTCTGTGAATGTGATAACAATCAGCCACAAGACCAACAGCACGGAACTAGCCACAAAGGTGGTCCTATCAAATCAAACCCTAAACACTCTAACCACCAAAGGGAGGAAAAGCCATGGTGAAACCAGGATTACTCGGTAGGAGCCAAGTGCCAGAGGATGGGCCTCGTACACCTTCAGGGTTAAACCGTTCCTGCACAGTACAAGATTGTCGATTTAGTTACCACATTGGTTCTTAATTTTAAACAATCTATTTTTTTTTAAAAACCACGAAGCAAATGATATAGCTTACCTGCGATTGTTGGAGGAATTAAAAACGCAGTGAAATGACCCAGTAGCCTCGTGCTGAGCTATGTGTAAAACCCCACCTTGTTCATCAGAAGAAACGGTCTGGAAACTCCCAGGTTACCTTTCAAATTGGAAGTCGTGACAGGAAACATTTAGAACGATACCCTCACACCCTGGATAGACTAGTTTTTGGAAGCACAAACACAAACCCCAGGCCATAACCACTTCATAGCTACCAATAGCAGAAATACTACGACTTTAAAACAATAAAATGGATAAGTACGAGGGCTGGGAGAATCATAGGATTTGCTAGCAAACAGTAACAGCAGAAAGGATAACCCAAGTTTCCCAGTATACTCATAGAACGCCAATAGCAGAGTCTACTAACTCACAAACAACACAAGGGACACACTCCATGACTGTAACAGCAAGGGGGCTGCAACTTACAGTAGCACGACGAAAAACTCAGACCAGGAGGGTTTCTCTGGAAACCGAGCCCGAAGGCAGAGGGAAATGGCCAAGTAGGGTTTCGTACAATCATTTATATCATCAAATACAAGGACCAGAACTTTCCACGTATCCTTTAAAAATTTTAACCTGCCATGGGTCGACAATCCATAGTCCATGTTGTATTTCAAATTATTGTTTCTCAATTTTAAATCATAGTAAGGATATTCTCGTTTGATCGAGATACCATCATTCAACCCAGTATATAATGCATGTTAGGACTTTGCCTTCGAAGTTTTCTAGTGGACATAACACCTTTCCCTACAATTAAATAGAATTGTATAGTCAATAATGTTCCAATGTACTACGAGGGTTCATCAATGTTTGTAGAATTAAAATCTTACCTTGGTTAATATAGATAATTGCATAGTTATCCATAAAGGCTTTAGAAGCATAATTCTCATATCATCGCTTAAACAATTTAACATTTGGACAATACCTATAACTCTTGTAATATTTGGAGAAAATCTGGACTTATTACTCCATACAAATGGACGTTGTCCAAAAACACAATCACATAAGTATTCTAGGCATGGAAAAAGCAAATAGCATGATAAAAGTTATTTGGAGAATGATGTAATGTAAACTATAAATGGTTGTAACAATATATCACTATCTTATCTTAACCCCAGTCGCATGAGAAGAGAAAAAGGTTACATCCATCTATGGAACATGTAACTAACAAAAACAATAAACAATGCTAGCATTAAGCAATGTATACGAGGAATTATTCCAGATCCTTTAAAAGAGGAAATGTAAATGATACAGTATCAACAAGACAAATAAAAATGGTATGAATAACATAAATCAGTGACTTTATACAGTACTAAATAAGAGACATTGTTTCATCACAATGATAATATCAAAGAAACAATACTTCATAGGGATGCTTAAATCATTTTGATCCAGAACAATAGTTATCACATTCTCATGTAAATTGCCAACTCTCTATCAAGTAAGATTTCATTAATATTACAGGAAGGGAATTCTACCTTTTTACTTGACAACCTGTCTAGCATATTTAGACCCTTACTGAGCAATATGGTTCAGTTAAATGATTTATAATGCTTTTAAAAATTCATTGGTGACGATCCATACTTTACTTGTATACCTGTAGAAAAAGTACGGTTGATGCATTAGCTCGAAAGCTAAGTAAGCCCAGTCTGCTATGGCAACTCCCCTCGATGTTGCAAAACAATTAAAACAATCAGTAACGGAAAAGAGAAACCCATAATAACTTTTAAGTAAGAGAAAATATCATGCAGACACATTCTATAACCACGTAAGCTAAACAAACAATTAAATGACTGCATTTGATAACATTTATTGCTATCCTAAAAATTTTAAATTTTACGGAAATTTTTGGGTTTTGACAAACACACTTGTCTCAAATCATCCTCATCATGACGTGAATCCTTAACTATGTTGCGACTCTGTGTTTGCGCATATGATGGACTGCTTTACTTTGCACACATCAACTCAGTCTAAGTGTGCTAGTGAAACTTCTTTGCTTCACGCATCACAAGATATACTTCAAGTCCGTTTCTGTGCTTTTGTCTTAGAACATCTATGACTATTTGCGTGTTGTTAGTGATAATTCCATTCAATCATCACTCACTTAGTCATCTTCTATAATTTTTCCTTTATGTCTTCGCGCAAATGTCACAGATCTACAACATCATTCTGTGCACCATCAGCTATTCCATTCCTCTATTTGTGCACACTCGGTTCTCTACTAAATCATAATGTTTTGTTTCCATGATCCCTTGATTCCCCGAGTATTATAATCTTTCTAAATATATATCTTCCAACTTTCCTATTACAAGCTCTTCATACTTGCACTCAAGCTTACATCATTCTACATCACTGCTTCTTATTTATACTTGTTCTGCATGGATGGTGATGTCCACAAGTTAGTTGTGGCGTCCTTTCTTCCTTTCTTCATGGTTCTGCTTACTTCATGATTCCGTCACTTGTCATCTTCTGCACCACTGAGGTGTCGTTTCTTGTGGGTCTTTGTGCATACATGGTCATTGCCTTAGTGGTACTTTTACCTTCATGATGTGTTCTTGTGGTCTTGATTTACCATTTATTTTGGTACTTGCACACTTGACATCTTCAACCACTACATTCTTCCAGGTACTTGTGCATGCTTCAACAACTGACAACTTTCTCTGATTGGTGAGTCTTGCACTCTTCCAGGAGTTTTATAATTGATCGACCATTTCTTGTTCCAAGCTCCTTGCTCACTCCCAAACCTTGTCGAATAAACTCTCAAACATTTTTCCAATCAGCTCTGTGTCTTGCTTTCACACTCCCAAACTTTTTTCCAACCAATTCTTTGGCTTTTACCTTGAAGGACTATGACTGGGTGGACTTGATACCTGCACTTGTACCACATGTCATAGGACGTATTCCTTATGTACTTCTTCAAACTTGATATTCTTTATGCACTACTGAATATACTTCTTTATATTGGAATTCATGTCTTTCTTCAACTTGCTTGCGCATATACTTCTTCAAAGTGGCTTCCATATACTTTTTTAGACTGCCACAGGAATATTGATTCCTCTTTGACATAAGATGACATCAATGAAAACCATGTGATAATTCTATATAGGATCAATACCATGAAATAATTCTAATAGCCAAGGATCTTGAAGCGAAGAAGTCCTCACAAGAATTTATTCAAAGATATGCAAAAATAAGAAGAAATATTGAAACAGAAACATAAGAGAAGGAACTGAATTGATGGAAATATCATCTCTATATTATTCAATAATATGAATACAATATATAATACACCTCATGAGATAAAATAGAATGCCTTGAAGGCAAGTTGTAAAGCACGAAAAAGGAAGGCTTACTAAAAGCTAGAAAAGCCCCTTAGGTCAAAAAAGCACTTTCCAAATCAATCAAGAGGATCACGAATTAGATAAATATGGTATAGAAGATAATGAGTAATGAAAATGGAATGTGATGAAGGATTTTGTAGAGAAGAAAGAGGTGGAGGTCGAATTGTCCAAGTGGAGATAGTTTCCTAGTCAAACTAGCTTTACCTTATCCACTAGAAAGCAAAAAAAGCAGGATAAAGTTGTCTAAAGAAGGAAGGAGCCTTTCTAATCCAAGAATAGAATAAAATTAGATAGAATCTCAGGAAATCTTATCCAGAATCTATCCAAATTTGTTTTAGTGACTTAGGATGGCATATGGAGGCATAAATGAGAAAATCTAGTCCAACTACATAGTCTACACATAGGAAAATTAATCTAGATGAATAATAAAATATATCCTAAGTATGATTGGGTTTTTAAATGTTCCAACACCCCCCTTAATCCTGATTGTATGTGAGTAAAATATCATAAATATAGGGCCCAAGAAACAAGGCTTATGGTCACCCCAATACAAAAATTTATTAGTTCATGTAGGTGAGGAAAGAAGGAAAACCACTTGGGAAGAAAACCTCCCCTCAATATCATGGAATACACCATAATAAGGATCTCCAAACTCCAAGCAGGTGAGAACTTGGTCAAATTTCTGGAGGAATCTTCTTCTTGGGAAGAAGAGGAATGTGCTCACTAGACTTGAGCTTCTTGAGATCAGGTCGAAATGAGACTTGATGATTTCCTTCATCTTCTATGCAATAGGTGCCAATAATCATGCAATGGATCAGAAGCATGACAGAGAGAACGAAACCAGTCACTCCAACCTATAATTTTTCCTCCTTAGTATTCAATAACACACAAAAAAGCAACCAAAAGAGAGGTTCTGACTATGTATGAGTTGCAATAACTGGTTGATGATTCGAATCAGAAGACATATGAGAGAACTGAGAGGTGTCTCCAACTTCTTGAAAAATGTGTTGGCAATCATGTAGGAACTAGAAGGAGCATGGACAAAGGAAGTGAATACGCAACCTATTAATATTTCAATAATTTCATTCAATAGGATCACTAAGAGAATAACATGCACAACATAACAATCACAAGAGACAATGGACACAAATCATTTCACCGAGGAAAACCAAGAAGGTGAAAAACCCCACAACTTCCTTAGAGATAGAATCAACACCAATACAAGGATCACAAAGATCAAACCCAAAAGATAGATGTCTTCAACAGCTACTCCTCCTCCACTTGTGCGCACCTCTCTCTCTCAACTATGCGAGTTGGATGAGTGAGTAAATGAGTTAAATGAGTTAAATGAGTTAAATGAGGATCACACATCCTATATTTATACTTTACTTCACTTGTATTTTAACGCTAACTAGGTTGCCCCCAACTTAACCACTTAACATAATGTTGACTGGTATGACCCCACTAGGGTGGTCTAATCACTAATTTTTTTGACCCAAAATCCAATGCCACAAAGTCGAATTTTCTACATCCTCTGGTCGACCATTCGACAACCTCCATGTTTTTTTAACGTCGGTCCAGTTTCGGCTTGAATCCAACGGCTGGAAAGTCGTCGGTTATTCGACACCCCTAGGAAATTGGATAACCGACCTCTGTCACTTCAGAGGAAGCTGGATATATTCAATGTGGGAGTCGGATATCCGATGACAATCAGACATGGAAAAGGTTGGAATCCGATGTTCCTTGCCGTCAGAGATGTGGCAAGAACATCAGATATCTCCAGTGTGGGAGTCAGATATCTGACGACAATCAAACATGGAAAGGCTGGAATTTGACGTTCCTTGCTGTCGGAGGTGTGGCAAGAATGTCGAATATCTTCAGTGTGGGAGTTGGATATCCGATGACATTTAGACATGGAAAAGCCTGGAATCCGACGTTCCTTGCCTTCGGAGGTGTGGAAAGAACAACAGATGCCTTCGGTGTTGGAGTCGGATATCCGACAACAATCAAACATGGAAAAGGCTAGAATCGGACGTTCCTTGCCGTTGGAGGTGTGGCAAGAACGTCGGTTTAGTTTTGTGTCGTCGTCGGATATCCGACTACCATATGATATTTAAAAAAAAAAAACACTATTATTTGGAAATCAATAGATATATTGTTATTCTTGGATCTCACGAAGAGAACCATGTTGAATTTCCACTCAACATAGTTGATTCAATGTTGACTCTTCATCCTCGTCATTTGACATGATCTATACGAGTCTGTCTGCAGTTACCTCTAATTCAGTGACTTCATCCTGTGTGAAGGTGATGCCCTCGAGGAAGTTCAAATGATAGGGGGGTAGTTGAATCAAATGAAATAAAAGCAACTTAATGATTGGAGGATTTTCTTTTATGAATTTACTAGATATAATTGACAAGTATGAGTTCAAGAAATATGGCACAAATTATATTCATCAATTGGTATTGAGTGATTGGTAGCATCCATGGTAGTAAGCTATGCCTTATGGAAAAAATAGTAGCATTCCTCTCAACTCTAATGTGAAAAGTGTGGATCAGTAAGCATATACATAGAAGCCTTAAAATTGTTCAAAGAATGAAGAATGATGAAGGAGATAGTGGACAAACTCGGGATTGCTAGAAGTTATCAATGCAAGGAATACATGGTCAAATTGAACATAAAGAGGATTTCCACGGTAATATATTCCATCCAAACCTATCAAGTGCACTTTTAGGTCAGCGATTCTCGAGTGACTCGATATTCCAAATTGAACATAAAAGTACACTTGATAGGTTTGGATGGAACAGATTACTGTGGAAATCCTCTTTATGTTCATTCTTGAGTGACTCGATATTAACAATTCCCATTATCACAAGGGGATACATCAAATTAAAAAAGGAAAATAAAGAAAACATATAAAGGGATACGTAAATTTGACAAAGGAAAATAAATATAATCTATAATTTGCATCAAAAAAATAATAGGGTACGAACTGAACTAAGGAGATTCGAACCTGCGACCTATGTCTAGTCCCAAGGCTACCACCTTCAAGCTTGACCTTATCAATCAATTCCCATCGCCATTTACTCTCATACGACATCCCACAACCATTTCTCTCGACACCCAGTACTCTTCATTAATTTTGCATGCATTTCACTGTGCAACCGTCTTAGATTCTCACTGCGTTTTCCCTCAATTAGTTTCTCAATTCAATATGACCCACACCCGCCGTCCAAGGAGTGTTGCCAGCGGTCTTGAGTTTCAGCTTGGAAACGGTGACGATTCATGGTATTATGTTTACCTTCACCTGCAATATGGAAAACGTATAGTTCACTGCAAAGGTTTGTCTGACAAATGTGACGGTTTGGGTTCTGTTACCCTAGAGCAATTCCTGAAAGTGACCTTGGAACCACGCATTGATTAGAACCCAAACCATCACATTTGGAAGACAAACCTTCGTATTGAACTTTGAGTTTGTCATATTTCAGCTGAAAGGAAACATAATACCATGAATCATCACCGATGCCAGGATGAAACTCAAGACCGCTGGAAACACTCCTCGGACGGGGGTCGTGGGTCATGTTGAATTGAGAAACTAATTGAGGGAAAATGCAGTGAGATTTTGAGACGGTTGCATAGTGAAATGCATGCATAATGAATCAAGCTTGAAGGTGGTAGTCCGTCATCTCCCACTGTGAAATGCATGCAGAATTAATCAAGTTGCTTGAACGTGGTCTCCCATTGTCAGTTGCACTTCAAGCTTGAAGGAGGTAGCCTTGGGACTAGACATAGGTCGTAGGTTCGAATCTCCTTAGTTCAGTTCGTACCTTGTTATTTTTTCGATGCAAATTATATGTTTTCTTTAATTCCCTAGCGTAAGAGGAGCCATTATGGTCAAGTTGCATCACTAAAAAATGATGAACATTGACAACAAGCAGCATATTTCTAATTGTTGTTGGTGTATGCTAGATTAGTTGCAAATATCGTGCTTCAGAAGCCAGGCTTCAATGGTAAATATACCATTTTGGAAGGGTTTAATGTGAGGTTAAGGATATTGATTCCAAGGAAATTAAAGAGAAGGTTAAGGATATTGGTTCCAGTGCATCATTTACTCAGCCTTTGAAGTTGTCGAAACTCGAAATTGGTTATGATGAGCAACCAAACATCACAACAAGCTCCAAGAAATTGTCAAAATTTAGATGACACGCGAGTGGGTTGTGGAAAGACAACATCGTAGCCATTCATTGATCTCCTCTCTGTTTCGAGAATAATTCAATATTCTCTACTGAACAGGGCCAACCACGTGAAGTTGGAAGCTCTTATGGCCCCTCCCCCCCCTCACATCACTCTCAATTCCCCATACCCAATGCATGTACTTGAAAAAAAATACGTGCAAATTCATCCATATTTCATCATGAACTTTCATCTACCATTCATTCAATAAAAGCTAACATTCATTAAAACATTGTTTCATTCAGTCAACACATTCATACAATAAAAGATAACATTCAATAAACTATTCATTCAATCAGTCAACACATTCATTCAATAAAAACTGGCATTCAATAAAGGTAACAGTTTACTACATTGAATCATTAAACCATTAAACCATTCATTCATTCATTAGGCCAAAAATCATGGACGATATATTGTTATCAAAAATAATTAGACGACATTTTTCCAGTCACTTCTTTTTAGTTTTTCTTCTCTTTAGTGGTAAATAATCTATAAGAGGAGCATCTACATGTGGACTTTCTCTTCCAGTTCTTGGTTCTTCATCAAGCGCTTGTGGTGATGTCTGCATCTTAGAGTGTTGATATAGACATGGATTTTGCGGGAAGGGGTTCAGATTTGCTGCAACAATGTGAAAATGTTACATCGTTCTATTTTGTTATTGTAATGACAAGTATTTCATTTAAAAAAAACATTACAAAGGTGTTTTCTTACCTGTTGTGGCCACATCATGTTGTTCATGTTCTTGTCCAGGCTCAACCTGTACAGTTTCACCCTCTACATGCTCTGCAGTTGAAATATGGTGAACTACAATTAATGTTCACCATTTGCAATGCTATACATAAAATTGTAGCATATGAATAAATCCATTACCAGGATTCGAAGCATGATCTTCAATTTGTTGTTGTCCCTCCTCGACATTAGGGGGATCATTGCTTTCCTGCTCAAAACAGAGTCAATATTTTTTGTCAAGTATTTATAACGAATAGATTGCACAAGCAATAAATCTTCAATAAAGTATATATTTACTTGTGCACCGAATGGATTGGTACCAGAAGACTGTGTTTGCCCAGACAAGATTTTTCGGCGTTCAACAACAGCTCCAAAGCCTTGCTTGAAGCCAAGCTTCATGTCTTCCTCAGTGGCATTTTCATTGAATCGTTCAGCCTGCATATTTGCATAACGTAATTAATTAACATTTTGTGGTGCAATAAAATGAAAAATAATTTGCAATTTATTATTTGTATGCATTATTGGTTTTTCAAAACTTACAATTCGTGCCGCCAAATTTGAATAACCACCAGGCCCATGCTTGTGTTGACCTATTTTTTCCAGTCTTTCCTTTGTGGCCTTTGATGTGTTTGGCAGCCTATGTAAGTGTTGAAATACGTTAGATGTTCCAAGTTCGATACAGAAATCAATAATAATAAGGTTTAGAATTACATTGCGGAAAGTATTAGATACCTCCCTGTGCCTAGTGTTATCTTTTCTTCTCTTCTCTGAGCCCTCTCCTTTCCATCCTCCACTAGAGCTCTCCGCTCCATTGGTGGAATCATTGAAGGGCGCTCATACCTATGGTTTTTTCCCAGGTGGGTCCTATATTGGTCTCGGACAACCTTGATATGTTGTCCAACCCTTTTCAGGACCTCAGCTTTATTGAAGGTCTTGTCGCCGAACAGGCCAACCAACCGATTAGTGAGTTCATCTTTTAAACATTTCAGTTTTCTATCCCACCTTTCTCGGATGGTGGGCCTAAAGATCTCCAAGCACGCGTCATTCATTTGTTTATAGAAAACATTATTTCCTGCAAAACGATCATGCCATGATCATAATTAGTTGAAAGAAAACGTTTTATCGGTATATTATAATGAAGTTATAAACACTAACTTGATCAACGTATATTAATTACCTGGGACCTTCTCAATCTTTATTGGGAGGAGATCTACGTCGACAAAAAATTAGCCTCCATTTTTCCCATGCTAGTGACACGGGAAGATCCTGGAAATGCAGCTAGGTCGATATCAATATTACCAGGATTCTCGGTGTCGACCACTTCTTGTGGATGATCCGGTGTGCATCGGTCACTAGCAACCCATGCACTCATAGTTGGGGTCCGTGGTGTGTCAGAACATGTTGCCGACTGTTCAGTTGACAACAATGGCGAAGGAGTCGATGCATGTGGAGTCATTTTCTCATGATGCCACGTCTCTCCATGAGCCTCGGTGGGGCCAACAATGCCTTGACCACTATTGTGTGATCTCTAATAATTCTGTAAATACAAACCACGTCTTATACATTTAGTACTATCATATAAAAGAGAAAATTATAAAGTTATAAATGAATTATTTTATGATTCAATATTCCTCAACTTACTCGCAAGGATTCATATTTCCGTTCCAACAATTCAATCCTTTCCATATTCTGGCTTGTCTACGGAACCTTGATTAGCAGTGAAACGATTTATGCACTATATCTTTCCAACAATTTCTCTATCATATTAAAAGGGTTTGTGGTTTCACCAATTATGTCGGAATCTTTAAGCATCTCAGCCACTTCAGGATCTACAGAACATTCTTACGATGCTGTTTCAAATAGCGATTCACTGGGCTGCAACAAAAATATATAAAACACTACTGAGTTCTATCATGATAGATTCTTAAAATTATATCAACAAAAAAAATCTATCATGATATATTCCTAAAATTACAACTAGGTTTACTTGGTGCCTGGACGATGGTGTCGTCTAATCCACGACTGTGGACTTGCCCCAATCATCGGACCCCTCCAAAAAGAAGTAGAAAACATTATCACAGTGAAACCAGTATACACACAAAAAATACATAACAAAATAAACATTATGCTACGTATTATATTGGTACAATTACAATGGATTATACCTGCAACCTAGAGGATCGTGATCCACTCATCGGATTGATGGTCATAGGGGACTTGCCCCGATCTGCTAATATATGGGAGCTTCCCCTTACAGATACCTAAATCAAAAACATAGTGAAAGTCACCTAAATAAATCCAAAACTAATCATGAAAAACAAATCGATTAAAAACTATTATTAAGTATTATATTTTTAATATTACAAAGAATATGTATACCTGTTGCGTCGAGGGTACTGTGACCCTTGGAGAACCAGACTGCATAAAAAACATAAAGAATTTTATGTAAACGAATAGAAACGAAACCTATATACTAATAATGAAAAAACAAAGCAAAAAAAACTATTTTTTCTTATTATATTTGTACTATTACAAAGATGTATACCTACTCCCTAGAGGAAGATGTACTCCTCCAACCATCTACTGGCGGGGATTTATCCCAATCACTAGCCTGTGAAGTAAATATGGAAAATTTAAATGAAATAAACTAACAAAAAAATCCTTAATATGTTAAATTCATTAATAAAAGGTTGGGTAAAATGTTATATGTACCACTCCCATAGTAATCTTGTTTGTATCTACATTTCCATCTCTACATGTTGCTCCTACACTTGGATATGCAAATGGATATTTGTACATATTAGGGAGTCATCATACTATATAAATCACTTTATGTATTTAATTTTCCTAAATAAAGATTCATTTTTGTCATCAACTCACCTTGACATCCTCTCTTTATAGTTGTCATGGTTTTATTTCTGCTCCTACTTTGTACTTTTTTAAGTTGGGTACTTGCCTCTTTCTGCTTTGATAGATTAGCAATAGGCATTGTTTTCACACTCATAGAATGTGCTTACAGTTGATGTACTTTTGAGCCCCATTGACCTACTTATTGTGGTTTTTGGTTGGACATTAATATCCATGTGGGTTTGTTTACCTGAGCTGTAAACACAGCCAACTTGTGATATGACAGGTTTGGTATGTTTTTAGCAGGTGCAAACTCACAGACCTTCATAGGACGGGTTGTTTTCCAATTTAACCCAAATTGATTGTAAATTCCCCCTCTTGTGCTGAATGTAAATTTGGTGCACATCTGCCACCCTAAAAAGATGAATCTGATATAGATGTGATTGGACTCTTCCGCCACCACAGTCCAAATTTGAAGCTATTATATTCTAAGTGTTAAAGATGCTACAGTACTACCCCAGTCGAAGACTAAAATTGCCACAATCCAAGTCATGATGGTTTGATTGAAGTCTGAAGTATGATGATGCATGCTTACCTTTTATGAATTTACTAACCCTGATGAATGATACAATGAAAGCCAATTTTAAGAAGATGAATACTTTAAAACAAACCATATTAGCCTGAAATATTTCCTAAACCAGAACAACAAAAATGGGTAAGAAAAATCGAAGTTCCGTTTTCCATCGAGGCGGCTTACAAATTGATTTAAATTTGACCACAATGGCACCAACCGCAATTTTAGGCCTATATAATTTTGTTCCTTTTATATATATACGTTTCCAATCCGTCAAATGTTTCGTTACTTTGCACCCTGGGGCCACTTTCTGTCAATTATCATCTTCAAGCCGCCTCGACGGAAAATGAAACTTCAATTTTGCTTATATCATGATGCTAATGGTGTTATAGGATCTATCTCACATGGTTCTACTTCATAATGGGATGGGGCCAATTAATCTTACTGTCAAAACTCATATGGTGGCAAGGATTGACTACTTAGAATAACAACACTTTTGGATGTGGAACCTATGCCTTTTTTTGAGAAGGTAAAGTGCTTCTAGAACTATGGTTGGAGTTCCTCCAGATATTGGATAGATTTACTTTCACGAAAACCCATCCCTCTTACTTTTATATCCCACATTTACAATACGTCATGGCTTGTGTAGAAATGTTCCACCAAGTTCCTAGAATGTGGGATGCAAGAGAGGTAAACGCATTCAATATATATGTCAAGCAACCCCCACCCCCCCAATATTTTAGAAAATGTCATAGGGAAAATCTGGGTCTGCAACATATAGGACCCCATCCTAAATACTAAATTATATATATATATGAAACTCAAAACATAAATAATAAATCATTGAAATTTTATAATCTTATAAATAACAATATAACATAATAATTAATAAATCATAATTCATAAACCCTCTATATACTATGGCCATTGTATTTCTAATTTCTATTTAATTGAAAATTTAGAGGATGAGACTGTGTTTCCAAGGTTAGAGGCATGAATTATAGTTTCCCCGGTACAGTTTTGCTAAAATCATGACACAAGATTTCAACAATCAACAACTCCAACATCAGGGTACATAGAGGGCTTGGTGCTCTTTATTAAACATCAATCTCATTCCAGCATACAGAATATAATCTAATGGACATGCTGCAATCTAGAAAATCCTAAAACCTTGAATGTTTACTAAATTCTGAATGGGATATGAATTCTACTTTTTCTCCATCTGAGATTCGATGAAGTTGGAACCACTCTCAAACATTCTACAACCTAGGAAAACCATGTTGTACGTGGGGACTACAACCTACGATATCTAATTGTAGGTGGGGACTACAACCACCCTCTTAACACTCCATGGAATATTATCAAGAACATGTTTCTTCTATAGACTTACACAAGAGATATTTAATTTCTACACACAAAGAAACCATAGTCCCATAGTGACACTCTAAGTTTGTTTGCATAATTATTACTCTACAGTCTAATCAAGTTATGAATGGTTTTCCAAAAAAATGGAGTACTCATAAGAAGTATGACACAATGCCTCCTAGCTCTATTCTCTTGAGAATGACAAAATTGCATTTTAGTTATACAATTTTGGAGCATCTTGCAGGTGTGGGAATACCAGGGAAAAGATCTGAGTTCTCAAACACACATATAGTTTTTTGTGTTCTCAAGAAAAATGGGTGGCAATATATGAAGGCCAAAACCATATGCCAAAAGGGGGTGTAAGAGTCCTTTGGAATATCAAAATGAAATAATAAAAACTTAGGGTATTTCAATGACACCCAACTTAGTGCATACGTCCACACCCTAGTACTCTAATTGCCAAAGATGCTTGATTTCTAAAGAACATTTCTCCATTTGTAGGTGGATTTGTAGTGACAAATTCACCATTATGGAAAATAAATCATTCAAATCCAAGGAGGTATTAGAGTCCATATTCTCAAACATAATTTGATTTATAACTTTCCAAAGCTAGAAGAGAATTCATATATTATATATGCCATGCCTTCCCAATATACACTATCCACAAGCCTTGTAGTAGAGCCATCTTCCAAGATAACTAGGAACACTAGAAGTGCTTACATAGGCTTTTGGTCAAGTTCCAGGGCTCTTGAGATTTTTGGAAAAATCAAAATATGTGTTAAAGAGACTCTGTGTCATTGCAAAAGGCATTATTCGAGGAAGCAAGGCCAAGGTGTCGAAGCCTTATTCTTGCAACATGACTATGATGCATTAATGACCAGGTTAACATAGCCTTTCTTGGCTCCAAAGGCACTTTCCAAATGACCTCAAGTATTCATATGATTGCAATTCGTTCATCAACCACTAACCAAAATCACCTTAAAAAATAGCTAAATTCATTGGCCAATTAGGTTAGTTTCCTCAATTTAGATATTAGATGGAAAGATAGGATCCAATGATGATATATCTAAAGGAATTGCTTCCTTTGGAAGACTGTGAAAGGTAGTTTGAAAAATTATGCAATTTTGCAAATGATACTAAAGCCTGGTTTGTTGATTAGACATACCATGACTTTAGAAAAGGCAGTTCTACATTAATTGCAGCCATGCAAACAACAGAAATTATGGGCATATCTTACTTAAGTAGTGGTGATAGTGAGATATGGGCATATTCCCAGTATGCCTGATAAGTATACCATCCCTATAGCACATGTTTTTGGAGTGAAGGCACTATGACAAGTGCATTTATTGCAAACTTTCGAAACAATGTCCACAGGGACAATTGTTAGCCATTCATTCATTTTATTGGTTAATTGCACTCGGGAGTTTCCTTTTTTATCCAGAATTCAATATGAACATTAACACCACCTACAACAAAATTGGTTTGTTATATTTTTGCCCCAACAGTGGTCAATTTCAAAGGCAGATATGCACATTGAAGGAAATAGAGAATTGATCTACCTGAAGGAGAAGAGGCAGAAGTTGGTGGAGCAAATTGAGGATAGGTGTATTGTCCAGGATGAGCTCATATATACGCTTGACAGGATTGTGCCTAATCTTGTGATCTCTTTGGACCATTCTCAAAGGGTAAGTTTTGCATTCAATGGAGGAGATCAGAATAGAAGGGTACGGCCACAGAAGCGCCATCACGGGGGTTCTGATTCACACACAAGAAATGCCTTGAGTGGAAAAGTTTTAGGCAATGGTGTTCAAGTTGGTGGAAAACAGCACAACAACTAAATACTAAAAGTATAGATAATTCAAATGCAATGGGTGTTGTTCAAGTATTGGAAACTGCTGGAGGAATAGATTTAGGTAGATCCCCAACTTGTATGAATTATGGCATCCCGAGGCCAGATATGTGGGCTGTATCTGGAGAGCCTCATCCACAAGGCATTCATGGCATGCCAGTGGCAGGGACTCCAATGTTTCCAGGAAGCAATCCTCCACAAATGATGGTCCCAAGAGGTGTACATAGACCCATGGGTCTTATGGGAATGCCTGGACCTGGTGGTGTTCCTGGACAGCCAATGGGATTTAATGGTCATCCTACTATGCAAAGGCCACCAATAGGACCATCTCCTAGTTTAGTTCCACCTCCTATATCTTCCAAACCAAGGACAGAGGAATATGACATCAAAGATATTGAAGCAAACTTTGCAAATTGATGGCCTTATTTTCCTCTGGGTTACTGGACGTGCAATGGAACTTGGACGAGAATGTATGGAACTATGGGGTTATCGTCGCTTTGAATAGCTTATATGGGTGAAGACAAACTTGTTTTAGCGAATTATTAGAACAGGGGCAACCAGCCACTGGTTAAATCACATTAAAGAACATTGTCTTGTTGGTATCAAGGGTGATCTGAAAGTGAATGCATTGCAATAACATTGTAATTACATTGTTTACCACAAGAAAAACAAAATTACAATACCAAATTAGGGATTTATACTCTGGATTGGACCCCATAAAAATTAGGGCATCATACTCACTGATTTGGGAGGCGCCATTACTTCTTCTTAGAGTTGCTCAACTCGGGCTCCATCTCACTTGCATGGCCACAATCCCAATTTCCACGCGCAGGCTCAATATCCTCTGCTCACAGCTCAGTACCGGACTCAAATGCAGGGAACCACAATCCCAATTTGCACATGCAGGGTGAATATCCTCTTCTTACAACTCAACAAAAGTCACAAAAAGGTCACGGGATGTAGCAGACATGGTCCACAGAAGAATGGTCTCGCGGGGAGGTAGCAGAAAGGGTCAGCAACAAAAACTGTCGCTGGAGGTATCGACAGCACAAATCACGATAGGTATCAAGTTGGTAAGTTTTTGTATTTGCTATGTATTTTTTATTTTTTTATATATATCTATTATATAGTGTTTTTTTATTATATATTTATTATATTATGTTTTTTTATTATAATACAAATAATAACACAAATAATTAAAAATTTAACCAGACGAGGATCGAAATATAATCAATCTAGGTTATTTTTGTTTAGAGGTTAAAATAAGATCTTATATCAAGCTATTTAAATTGTATAGAGATGTATTTTCTTAGACATACCAGGACTTGAAGGTGTATGACACAATAATTATTCAATAGGTGATACCATTGAAGAAAACAACTAATCCCTTCCAATAAAAAATGTGAAAGGTTCATCCATCATTAGAACCGTTGATGCAAAAGGAGTTGAAGAAGTTGCTAGATGCAAACATTATGTTTCCAATGCACCATTAGCCATGAATTGAAAACCTTGTACATGTTAAGGAACAAGAGTGGTGAAAATAGGCCTTGTGTCAATTTTAGAAACCTTAAGTAAGCATAAGAGAAATATAATTATCAAGATCCACCTAAGGAGTCAATTTTGAAACCTGTAATGTAATGCCCCATATTTTGACTAGGCGTATTTATCAGTTAGACACACCATACTTTATTTTCTTATATATTCTTTTGAACTCAGCTCGACTGAGTAAACTATATTACGATATGATGGACCTCATTATATGATGTACTTTGTTTTATGATTTCACCATGATTATGATGTTACTATGTTAGGAGGTTATGATGTCATGATTATCATATGATTTCTTTATTTTACGATTACAGTATATGTTTATATGTTTTCATTAATGAGATGTGAAATATATGATTCAGTACGTGGATACCATCTTCTTATATGAATTATTGAAGTGTTATATGTCATACGCATCTATGATGAGCTAAAAAGGTAACATGAAATAAAATGATTTTGATAACATGGATCAATTGGCGATCAATGGGAAATGCTTTCTATAAATTGTATTTTGCAAAATACTAACCTACAGGACTCAAGGGCTATGGGATAGCCAGTTACTTGATCTGATATATATTGGAAAGGAAAACATGTTCATACAGCAAACCTCGGCAGCCAAAATGAGGATACGATAACACAAATTGATAATCCCGATAGCAGCAAGTATGAGTTGATAAGGGCGTAGGCCCAGTATGTTGAGAGGGATGGATGTGTTTCCCACCCTATGGTTCCATGAGACCCGAGGTCGTGGGAGGGCTGTGCTGAGACACGCTCCCCATGTTGTTGTGATGACGATGGTCAGATTCCTGCTAGGGGAGGATAGGTCCGCTGTTCAGCCGACGCTATCGCTCTCAAGTTCTATGTGGTCAGATCGGTGAGTCCGACATCCACTGTTGTACTAGCAGAGGGAGGATAGGGAGGATGCTGGACGTAGGTTATGATGGGAGGATGTGTTAGTTAGTACTGTTGGGGGTTTAGTATTCCTTGATTCCGAGTTAGTGGAAGTAGGCACCCTTCCTGTACTTGATTGATTAGACTAATGTAAACATAAAGACAATGATGTTAAATCGTAAAGGGTTAACTGTTAAATAACCGAGGATGTTAAAGTAATTATACTATATATTATGCTTGCTCTTCTGCATGGGGGTAGATACTATTATTAGTTAGCAAGTATGCATAGGCGGAATGGGGTTTGTTTATAGTACATATCCGACATGTGCATACACTGGCCATGCATGCACACCTTGTACGTGTACAATATTACTGGTGTATAACATACTTGTCATGCTTGAATAGTAGTATAAATGTCATAGATAACTCAGTTAAGGATACATCAATCAACTTAGGTAATGAATGGTTAGGTTGTCAATGTGTAAATAAGTGAATTAGTAATTATATGAAAACATTGTAATAATAAACTAAGACAAGTGTCGTCAGTTAACATTGTCATAGGAGAACTGTTGTGAATAGGGTAATGATAGTGTCTAATTAATTAGTAAAATTGTTTAAGCCCTCACAAGTGCTTTGTTTATAAGAACAAGGATGCTATGTTGATGATAGGGTACTCATGTGATAAACAAATAATTAAGAATACTATGATTAATTCACCTTTTATTATTTTTAAATGGTGATTTAATTATTATTATTAATTAATAAATGGTGATCTAATTATTATTATTACTTAATTAATAATATTCCAGCAACATTTATATATCCCTATCGTAACAATTGCAATATAAGTAAGATTTAAAATATTGATTTATAAATTAATATTGTGTGATTATTTCCATTTCAAAAGTTAGCCATAATAGGATAATCATTTTTGGAATGAACGTGATGTGATGGAAAATGGTTATTTAATTATTCAATGTTAATCTTGGAATTTAAACCTCAAGCTAAGTAGTCTCGACGGATAAGGTGTACCATTAAGACACATCATGTCCAAGTTGAAAAGGGGCAACTAATTATATAATATTTTATTAATTACATTAATAACATTAAAAACCAAGGATAGAGAATAGACTTGTATTTAATGAAGCTTGTCCCGAATGGATAACCTTTGGGTGATAATCCCCACCGTAATAAATACTTACGACCGTCAATCCAAAACCAACTAATTTTTCCATGAGAGTAATTAATTATACATTTTTATAAAGAACCGTGTATGAATGAACTGGTGATAGGAGTAAATGTTGAGGGGCTCGAGAGGGGGATTTTGGGGCGGTGGAGTAAGCCCAAGATATTCTCGAGGAAGGGAAATTATATAGAGGGGGAGAGCTTGGAGAAAGGGGAGGTTTTTTTATTGGGGAAGAAAAGAAGTTTGGAGAACAGAAGTTGGGAGAACAGAAAGTTTGGAGAACAGAAAGATTTTGAGAACAGAAGGAAACACTGCTCTCGGGATTATCAGATTGTGGGCTCGGGGGCTTGGAAATCCTTTGATTTCCAAGGGCCAGCAAGATAATAGCTGGTCGGTAGGGTGGACACTTCAGTTTGGCTGTCTAAGAGGTTATACAACCTACTACAACCTACGGTTAGCATCAGCATCAGGTAATTTCCTTGTCATTTACGTTATTTGATTATTATGCTAAAATCTTTCTGTAAACATGCATAACTTGCTATTTACTGATTTACTAAGTTGTGAAACCTATTCTTATGCTGGAACATGATTGTTGAAAAGAAAATAACGATATGTTTGTTTATTTTAAATTACGAATGTAAGGTTAGTGAAAACACGACAGTACACTAAATATTATTTAGGCACATAGTAATTCTTAGAAATTTACTTCCATAAACTGATAAAGTTTAAAACGTAGAAAATTAACCCTGAAATTTTACATAGTGCTCTGCTGTAAAAACCAGAGCACTACATGTAATGAGATCTGAAATGCTCACTCTAGGATGGATTTTTGGGATCTAATCAAGTTCTTTTCTCAAATGAAGATAGATCGAAAATTGCTTTCAACACCAAATGGAGCAATTCATGTGTAATGGATATAGGTTTCATAGGCCTTATAAATAAAAATGTACTTGTCTATATGGACAATATTGAAATTAAAGCTATTTTTAATAGATGTAGAAAATATGGGATCACACTACATACCAATAAAAGCATTTTCATTATTGCATAAGGAAAATTACCTGGGCATATCATTTCAAAATACATGATATTGGTATATTAAAAAAGAATAAAATCTATAACATTCTATCCCATTGCCACACAACAAGGCATTGATGTAATCATTCTTTGGGAAAATCAATTTCATAAGGTGTTTTGTCTTTTTCTTCATTGAAATCCTCAAACCCTTGTAAAAGATGATTAAGAAGGATGCAGTATTTTATAAATTGAGGTTGAGAAATCAAGAGAACTATTGCTACCGCTCCATCCTTAACCAAATTAATCCAATCTTTGATTATAATTTTTACCTCTATGATAAAAGGAGTAAATGTCCAATATCATTTATGAGCATGAGAATACAAGATGTTAAATTAAACTATATTTAATGATTAAAAAACAAATCTAAGTTATGCATTTGCATCTAATCACTCCCTTTTGTCACACTCATTGTAGATGAAAGGAGTGAATTTCCAATGTCATTTATTAGCAAAACGATTACACAATGTTGAATTAAACTATCTAGTGATTAAAAACACATGAATAAGTTATGCCACTCTCTTTTGTCACACTCACTCATAAAGAACTATCTAGTGATTAAAAACACATGAATAAGATATGCCACTCTCTTTTGTCACACTCAATCATAAAGAACTATCTAGTGATTAAAAACACATGAATAAGCTATGCCACTCTCTTTTGTCACACTCACTCATAAAGATGAATTATGAAAGGAGTGACTTTCCAATATCATTTATCATTTATGAGCACATAATTACAAGGTGTTGAATCAAATTACCAAGTGGGCATAAGTTGCATGATGATGATGATGGTGATGATGGCGATGGCGATGGTGATTATGATGATGAAGATGATGGTGATGATGATGATGAATATGCTAAAGATGATGATGACGATGAATATGAATGACGATGATGATGATGATGATGATGACGACAACATCGATGATGATGATGATGATGATGATGATGATGATGATGATGATGATGATGATGATGATGATGATGATGATGGCGATGGCGATGGCGATGATGATTATGATGATGAAGATGATGGTGATGATGATGATGAATATGCTGAAGATGATGATGACGATGAATATGAATGATGATGATGATGATGATGATGATGATGATGACGATGATGATGATGATAATGATGAAGATGACGACAACGTCGATGATGATGATGATGATGATGATGATGATGATGATGATGGCGATGACGATGATGATGATGATGATGAAGATGATGGTGATGATGATGATGATGATGGTGATGATGAAGACGATGATGAAGAATGTCTATCTAAGATGATGAAGAATGTGTTTTTATTCATTATGATGATGATGACGATGAATATGATGATGACTATGATGATGAATATGATGATGATGATGAAGACGATGATGATGACGACGACAATGATGATGATGATGAAGATGATGATGATGATGATGATGATGCTGATGATGATGACGATGATGATGGTGAAGATGATGATGATGATGATGTTTGAGTCTTAATAATTGTGCATTTCCTTACTAATCTTCGCTCTGTTTCGAGAATAATTTAATATTCTCTACTAAATAGGGCCAACCACGTGAAAGTGGAAGCTCTTATGGCCCCTCCCCCCCCTCACATCACTCTCAATTCCCCATAACCCGACAAAAATATCTATGTACAAAAATATTAAATGTGTTTTTTGTCATACTATATTATAACAAGCAATGTTTCTAATTAAAACATACAGGAGAATGGAAACTCACTAAGAAACAATTAATTTATTATTACTACATACCTCGTAAACTTGAATGGTCTTCATCATCTTCTTCATCTGAGTCATCATCTGTACTATCATCCGATGATCCAAATTCAACATTGTAAGGATTGGCCATATCATCATTGTCGTCGATGTTAGTTACGATCATCATGTCATCGTTGATATCATCTTCATGGACATTGTCTGATACATCATCTGATTCAAGAAGTTCTTCGACATCTTCTTCAGGAACATGATCATCTAACTCATGTTGATCATGGTCATCTTCAATGGCGTCTTCTTCTTCGAGAATGTCTTCATTACCTTCATCTACGTTATACTTTACTGGCCTTCCCCTTAGATCATGTCTCAAAGCAAATGACCACCCCGCTCTACCTGGAACCTCAGAGTAAAATACATGTTCACATTGGGTTGGAAGAACATAGGGATCCGTTCTTGGCTCAAACAACCTTGTATTTAGCATGGTAAATCCATTATCATGTTCAATAATTGTTTTATCAGGATCACGTTGATTCAATCGACACCTGTACCATTTGACAATGAACAGAAATACCTTGAAGGAGTTAAAGTCACACTGAAGAATGTCTTCCAGATACCCATAGTATCGATTTTCAGAGAGTTCTGGATGTCTGTCACTTCTAGAAGAAACATTGGTCACCTCAAAGACTGCAGATATTCCACAATCAGATGTTTTCTTCGTTTTATCTCTATGGTTGTTCTTTAGACTTATACAGCCCTTACTTCATTTTCATTCATTTTTTCCATTTGCCTAGTTCATGCATTCCTTTCATTTTTCTTAAGTTTTATATTACCCTAGTTATTTTTTGTTATATTTTCATAATTAAATAGGATCAGGCTCTTTTCATATTTATTTTCAAAATAAGGTTTAATTTCTTGGTTCAAAAGATATTTCAAATGTTTGGAAACTATATAATTCAGCAAATCTGATTTAAATGTTAAACTGACAGCATGTGCCAAAATTTTAAATATGAAAATGTTGTCAGTACTGTAACAAATGTTGTCAGTTTCGCATAAATGTGAAATTATGATTTAAACAGGGGTTTTAAGTTTGTAATTATAATTTGCATTTATTATAATTCGAAATGAATTATCAATATGCATGTATCTTGTACCCCGTAAGGCATGGCAGCCCATTTCACTTGACACATGGAAATTGAACAAGTACACAGTGATGACCGATGAGTACAATCCTCCAAGCATCGAAGTTCGCAGAGTTGATGGGCAAAGGAATGTGACTTCGAGAAGGAACCCTGCAGGGTAGGGTTATCACAACACTGATACATTTTGGTTTGAATAGGGTAAAATATGGAAGAAACCTCGCAGGTCCAGGAAAAGAGGAAACCAATTGGCCTCCCTTGCAGGGCCGAACCAAATAATATCCAGTGGCTTATGCAGTTTCCAAGATCAACAAAACTGATGAGAGACACAGGATGGCTGGTATACTGTGAAAAACTACAGGGTTACAACCCCGAAGTGACTAAGGATTTTATAAAAAATTACAAAGATGGGGTTGTTGATTTTAAAGTTTCAAAGTAATTGTTAGTGAACAGTCCATATCAGAGGTCATCGGCGTCCTAGCTGAAGGTGAGAGTTGGTTTAAGCAAAAATAATTCAAGGGAGACTACAGTGAGTTTTTACTGCCTGGGTTTGAGGATTTAAATTGGCAGAATGGGGTTCATGTCAGCAAAGTGAAGCCCAATTGGAAAATCCCTCTTGAAATTATTCAAAACTACATTACTTGTGATGGTCGTTTTGACAAGATTCTAAGATGCCACATTCAATTGTTGATGCATTTGCATGGGAGAAAGAAAATAAATTTTCCATAGTATTTGTGGAGAAGTTTGCAGAAAATGGTCTTATGGGTGCAAGGTCACCCGAAACATACAGAACGCTCCATTTTTCATCATGGGCTTATCAAGCTCTTAGTCCTTCATCATCTCAATAAAATTGGGAAAAGATGGGATTAATTTCTCCTCGAACAGGGTTATGAAATCAAGAAAAAGAAGAATCCATCTAAGGAGAAAGGGAATGAAACAAAGTTGCCAGATAAACAGGTACAGGCTGAAGATTATGAAAGAAAGGATGAGGCAGGGCAAACCACATCAAATGTTGTTGAAGGTAAGACCACTCCTGACCAGTCCAGTATACAAAAGCCTGATATGTTGAGTTTTATTGTTAAAAACCCAATTGTTGAGGAAGATGAACCAATAAAAACTATAAGCACGGAAAATGTGGATTTAGGGCCAAGGACAAGGTCTAGGACCAAGATGGCCTCAGAAACTAGATTGCTGAAGGAGCCTACAAAGGGAAATGAAATTGTTCCAGTCAACGATTCTGATAATGAGATGGATACTCAAGAAATTGATGTTTTCAATTCTGAAAATGAAGATTTTATAGATATGCAGGCAGATATAGGGCATATACCCAAGGTATTTTTTGAAAATAATCAGGTTCATGCTAGAAATCAGGCATCAAGCTCTATGGGCGTGCAGAAAGAGGATGTTGCAATGGGTGCAGAGGAGATGGAGATAGTCCCTGAATTGGACCAGGTGAAGAAAACCCTACAATCTTACAAAGAACAATGCCAGTACCTGCAGAATATAAACGAGAACCTAATGTTGGAAAATAAGAGGCTTCGAGAATACTTGGGGCAAAAGGATGCAGATTATCAGAAGTTGGTAGCCATAGCTAAAGAAACATTGCAAAAGAAGAGAGCCATGCATAAAGAATGGAGACAAATGAAGACCCAACTGGACGAGTTGCAAGGGTGAGAGCACAATGCAGATGCTGAATATACCAGGTTACAAAGAAGATCACAAGTTTTAGATGATTTGGCTGTTCTAGCGGAGTCATCTAGAAGCATCTAGTTTATTTTGTTATGATTAAGTGATAGGGTTTTATAGGTGGCAAGTTGTTTTTTTTAACTTTACTTATGTTAATGGTTCGAGCGACTTAAGTTCAAAACTCTATTCCATTTTTGAAGGGATTAGATCCAATAGAATAGGATCTGTTAACTGTTTTATTTTGAACAACTTTTTGTATATATATGAGATAGAAATGAATTAGAGAGGGTTGTAAATTGAACAATATGATGGAAGTTCGGTTTTAAAAGCTATGTACAGGCATGTATGTTGTTTCTTATATTATCTTTTGCAGAAAATGACTGTTTTTTTTAAGTAAATTATGATCTTTGAGCCTATCTTGTTTCAATTTATGAAGTATATACTATCATTATTCTGTCTATGCATGGTCTCAATTTCATGTTGTGATTCTCTTGACTAGTATATAACTATGCCCCTATTATGAAATGAAACTTGAGCTCTTACATTTGTATATTTATTATCACAGTCATTTTTTTGTTTCTGTTTGAGTATTGAAACTTCAAATTATCCCTGTCATCTGATTTTGAATATCCAACCTGAAACATAGATTCATTTGCCACCAGGACTTCATAAGAATTACTGAGTAGATGTTTTATATCTACCATTTAAGATTTCCTTAAGCTTGAACTCCCGTAGTCTAGGTTCAACTTTAGGGATAACACTTCGTTTCATCCAACTTTTTGATGCGATATCTACATCCATTGCACCACATAGCCTTATGGTGTTTTACCTACAACAAGCCATACATGAAAAGACTACATAATGATCCAATATTTAAGATTAACTAGTGCATGTTTATAATAATGCCATACAAGGAAAAAAATCAATGTGACGTACAACGACAATATTTTTTACAAAAAAATAAATAGTGTGGTTGATTAATATGTTTACCTGCTTATCTTTTAAACCTCTTGCTAAATCGATTTCCCTTTGTGTTAGATTGGTGTATCCATTGTGATGTGCAGCTTTAACCAATGAAGCCACACCTTCCCATGATATTCCATGATCAGATTGTTCACATCGTTCGATCCATACCTTCATCCAGTCAAGATTGTTTGCGATGTATAAATGAATTGCATCCCACTCTCGACCAATTGTTTGATAGCAATAAAATTAAAATTCAATACAAACGTATAGTCACTTAACATTAAAGTATATAATTACACTCTAAATTGATGCAAAACGGTACTGAATATAAAAATAGAATATGTATGTGTTATCTCCCCAAATAAGTTAGGCTAGGCGCTTGTTTAGGAGATAGAAGTTTGGTCTTTTCATTTTATTGTATTTGAAGTTGCGTAGCATAGGATTGGATTATGTAATGAAGCTTGAAATAACTATTGAAGTTGCTCTTCTCCAAATAGAATTTTCAGGTTTCGGTAGCTTAGGCGGGCCTATCAATGGTTCATTAGCTACCGCAAACCCCACTTTTGGCAGCTTGCTACGCGAAAGATGAAACACTCCAACTACCGAAAGGGGCAAGCTTACAGCGTGAGTCAAGGGACAGTTTTCGGTGGCTTGGGAAAATACGATGGCGTTCATTAGCCACTGAAGGGTAGATATTTTCCGTAGTTCGCAGTTTAAGAATGAAACCTTCTGTAGCTGCGAAAGCAAAGTCATTTTCGTGATCCATGGGGCCATTTTTGGTGGCTTGGGCAAACATGATGGTGTTAATTAGCCACCGAAAAGGAGGATACTTTTTCGTAGCTTACCATCCAAAGGCTGGATTTTCTATAGCCACCGAAAGCAAAAAGCATTGGTGAAGATTGTTTTCCGACAGCATACAGGGTTAAAGGCAGAATATCGGCTACGGAAACTGAGTCGGCGTCAATCAGTGGACACGTCAAATCAGGGGTTTGGTCTTATTTTAAAGGAAATTCATTATGGATTAGCCGCCAAAAGGGTCACTTCATCGAATACACGATCTTCTCCAAGGTGAGGCCGGATGCCATCATCATACCTCTGGCCAGACAGACCTTGTTTCATCTCTGCATATCAGCGTTCTAAAATTTCGTTCCTCCAGTATCATCATGCCGCAGTAGCCATCCTTACGCCCTCATGATTAACCACCTTTTCACCCCCTTAGAGTAAGTTCCCGAAAAGCCACACCACCTTTCCTCTTTCACCCTCACTACGATGATTGAACTTGTTTTCTCTCTGATTTCGCGTCTCTCCCTCAGTCTCATTTTCACTAGCAAGCGCCAGCGAGCAGGTTGCAAATGAAGAAAGTAGGAGGAGCGGCCCTCAGAAAGGAATTGAATGACATCTGCTACTTGGAGGCAGACCCCGAGGTATGTCAATTCTTCAAAAATGTCGGCTGCTATAATTGTTGCAAAAAACTACAGGGTTCTCATCAACAGGTGGCCGAATAATTTTCCCTCACGTTTGACGGCAATAGGGCGGTAATAGGCAAGGAGGAATTCCAGGTGGACGAGGCTCTTATATCCCAGGTGACAGAACTTCCAACGACCGGAGAAAACTAGTTTAAGACCACCGTCACAAAGGATTTCGAATTTCAATCCTATCTGAAACCTGAGCATAAGAACCTAGTATGGAAGAAAGACATTCCTATGTCATATCTGGAGGATAAATGGCAGCTTCTATTGAAGTCGATTCTGGTCTATATAACCTGTGAAGGCAGGTATAACAGGGTGTTGATTTACCATTTTAGATTACTAGATCACTTCACTGAAAAGAGCCCCTTAAATCTCCCTTTTTACCTCCACAAAAGCCTGACCAAAATGGCACATCAAGTCAAAGCCCAACCAACCAAAATTGCAGGTAGATTGTACCACCATGGTTTGATCAAACTCATACTCTCTGAGTTGTTGCAAAGGAAAAACATGAACTGGATTTTCTTCCTTTTCTAGAGTGCGTTCGAAACAGAATTGCGACCGGAAGATGGAAAGAAGTTTTCCACCCCTAGAAGTGGGAAAAGGAAGAGGAGGGCCATCTCCCCAATTACGACCGACCCCCTTTCCTCAGCCCCCAAAGTGAAGAAATCCAAAAGGAAATTATAATTCAAAAGCAAGACTGAGGGCGAGGGAGCTATTTCAGAAGATATCCCTTCAAGGAATGCAAACCTTTTAAACCTCCCTTATACAGACTCTAAGGAGGATGATTTGCAATAAGCTAGAGTAGGAAATAAGGAGGTGGCGAGGGAACAAGAGCTCCAGGAAGCAGCTCTGTCTGTGATGGAACAGGAGACCCCCTATATTAAATTGCCTTCTCCTACACCTGTGGAAGAGCAGAAATTTGAATGTGTAAACTTATCTTCCCCTACACCTGTGGAGGAACAAGGTCAGCAGGTAGCCGAAGAATTAATTCATAAAGCAAATATTTTTGCCTCACAGAAAATTAATTGACTCCTCAAGCAAGCGTATGAACTCGAGATACTCCAGAGAGTCATCAAGGAGAGAAATGAGAGGCTGACTGAAAGATATAATGAGCTGTATGTTTCTTTTCAGCGGTTGAGCAAGAAACATGGAAAAATGAGAGGAAGAAACATTAGGCTAATTAGAGAAAATATCAGGCTGAGGAGAAAGGTCGAGTCTCTGGAGGGTAAGGAAAAAACTCAGAATCCCCAGCCCAAGGTGCAGTCAGACCTCAACACCTTAGCAGCCACTGCAATCAATTTTGTTGACACTCCAGCTTCGGCCCAGGAGGAAGAGGAAACTAAGCAGCAGGGAGAGGAGTAACAAAGGTCAGAAAGCGCAGTTTTGGAAAAATTTTGCAGGCTGGGCCATACACTGTTTTCGGCAGCTTAGGCGAACATAAAAATTGTTCATTAGCTGCCGAAACCTAGATTCGGCAGTTTATGATATGCAGGCAAGACTCCCCTAGCTATCGGAAGTAGAGGCAAGTTTCAAACACCTAAGGGAGATTCGGTGGTTTAGGCGAAACGCTAAAATTAATTCATTAACCACCGAATGAGGGGTTTTCCGTAGCTTATCACCTTCGAGCCCAGTTTTGCTAGCTACCGAAAACGCAATGGTCTGTCTTGGGGTATCAAAACCTTTTTTGGTTGGTCCGATCAACTTAAGGGCATTTTTTTCAGGGGATTGATAAACGTTCAAGGCATCATGATCACCTTTGGTTCTAGACTGAGGGCGCCAGCAAGGTAAACATAGGAATATTCCTATTTATTTTTAGAAAAAGACACCTACAGGTTTTTGCAGGCAGCGGTTCAAACATGTCCTCCAGCTCCCAGAGGCTCGTTTCAACTATCGAGTATAGGTGTATCAGCAAGTATCAGTTACTTTGATCATAATACACTGTCACTTCTTTCATAAAACTGTTCTTAGTTGTTATTTTTAGCAGATTCGATCCATCTTTTCAGGATCTGAAAAAAGTCTGTAAAGGCTATAAATCCCATGAAGTATGTAGAATAGGGGTTCGATTTTGGAGAAACTTTGCTTAACTTGTATTATCAGACTTCTGGTTACATATCATTTATATAAGCTTCTTTTGCCATATGTGTGTTCAGTTTTCCTTCTTATATCTTTTATACTTGCAGTGAAATGTCTATTTCGTGAGTTTCCATTGGTCTCTGCCAGATAGTTGTAATCCTATCTTCATATTGAGAACTCGATATTCAGTGCCCTTTGCTTATCCTGATTTTCCATTTATATATATATATATGTTGTATGTATGAGTTTGCTAGCACGATAAGAGTTCTTCTGTCTATCTTTTACAACTTCCTGAGCACCAATGGCTAAAGCCTTGTCTATTTGAATGTATCCTTGTATGTTTTGAGCATGTAAGTTTCTATCTCAGTCATCCAACTTGATCCACATTTAACCCATCCTTCAAGATAAGTTTAAGTTACTAGGCTCATCCGAGTGCAACCTAGGAAGACTCCTGGAGAGATAACAAATTGGCGCCGTTTGGGGAAGATTATTGAAGCAGCAGCTTCCCTGGGAGACGACATAGTTCCAGCTTTGATGATAGACAAAGCCTGGGCATTATTTCGGTTATAATCATCTATCTGGAAAATCCATTGGAACGAAGTGGCTTCGAGAAGACCAAGTACCATAGCAAATCCTCAAAGGCCACCAGTGACACCTGTTTCAGACCCCGAACAGATTGTAAGGAGAGGAAGGACTACACAGAGACAGATTTCCAGATCCACAAGGGGAACTACATCAGGCACTACCAGAGGTATATCTTCTGTCTCATCAAATGAAACTCCTTTCGAATCCCCATTCCCTGAAACAGCTATTTCAAAAGAAACTATAAGTAGATCAGAAGACTCATGGGATCAAGTATCCTCACCCGTTTCTGCTGCCCAAGACCCTAGTCCTGAATCTGTTACCCGAGATGACCTAGGAAAAGAAATCCTAGAATCCATCAAATAATAAGGTTGTTCCTCTTACCTGCAGCCCTTACTGACTGAACCAGAAGAGAAGTACCCTTTTGTTTACACCAACGTACTTGCCATTGAAAACATTTTCCAGGACCTTTTAGACCAGCGTGAAGAAAGGATGTCCTCGTTACTTGCACAGTCCAGTAAGAAATCCTATTTTCCATAACAGACATCAATTTGTTTCACCCCAAATCTTGGTGACTCCACTAAATCAGAACCCCACCTTCATCGTTACCTATACCCCCTCAGCCACAGTCCACACCAAAAACATCTTCTTCCACCCTTTTAGTACCCACATCCACTATGGCTATTCCTCTAACCAAAATGGAAAAGATCCTCATTGCTAGGTATGCCCCTCTAAATTTGCCTAATCCCCTTGCTGCTATGCCTACCAGAGATTACCAAAAGTACATGCCTAAGTTCACTGGAGAGGGAGATTTCACAGCTGAAGAACACCTAGAGGCATTCTATAGCTATGCTGAGAACATAAATATTGAGCATGAGGATGTATGGACTAGGGTGTTTGTGCAAAGTCTAGATGGCCAGGCTAGGAAGTGGTTCAAAGAATTACCTGCTGGGTCAATAATTGATATCGAATCCCTAGATGAATTGTTTTTGAAGAATTGGGGGGAAAGAAGAGACCACCTTTATTACCTCATAGAATTTGACAATTTGAAGAGAGAAAGTGGCGAGTCTGTGTCTGCTTTCACTAAGAGGTTTAATAAAATGTTTAGCAAAATCCTTGCGAAGATCAAATCCACAGATACCTCAGCCAGAATTACTTATGCAAATGCTTTCGATCCTGATTTTTGCCTTCATCTCCAAGAAAGAAGATCTGCCTCTTTAATGTTCATGCAAGATGCTACGCTCGAAGTCGATTCTAATATGTCCGCATCTAAGATCCTCAAAGGGAAAATCGATAAAAAAAGGCAGACTCCATATTCTTCCTCCTCGTCAAAAACCAACCTGGAAAAAATGGCCAAAATACTGGACAACTTGACCTCCGAAATGTCCAAGCTGAAAGTGCAAGGCCAGCAACCTGCAAAGAGTAAAGGTCCAAATGAATTTTTTCCCAGGAACACTAATGCTCCCCCTTACAAAAGGAATGGCCCACAGGCTCAAATCCTCCAGAGAGACAAGAATCCTGCTGAAGAACAAAGGATTAGAGCCCCTTTCCAGCATGTGGTATTAGAAGAGGAACAGGACCTTATTCAGGGAGGAGAAGATGAAGAAGACAATATTAATTGCATGAAAGATAAGGTTGACCCCTCCTTCCTGATACAATCTGATTATCAAAGGAGCTATGATTTGAGGTCTAGGACTGTTGCTAAGAAACCTTTAACCCTTGCTCCTGGGAAGAAGACTCCTGCACCCACGAAGCAGCCTGCTGCTCCTGCAAAACAGCCTGTCACTCTTTCAAAACAGCAGCCTACTGCTCCTGCAAAACAGGTGGTTGCTCCCACAAAACAGCAGCTAAGACCATCTCAGCCAACTATCCCAGATCCTGTCCAACTTACAGCTCCAGCTCAAGAGGCAAGAATTCCTGACAAGTTGCCCTACTCCTTCAATCTCGAATCTGAGATTCAGAAAATAAAAATCCCTGTCCCACTAATTGAGCTGATGAAAAATGATTCCTTTAAGTCATCTATGCTGAAATCCCTTCAGCCAAAGATGCCCATAGACGCTGACTTCATGAATTTACAAGACGATAAGCCCTTAGTTACCCTAGGCCCCATGGTTGAAGAACTGGACGGGTCCTGCCCACCATTCTATATCTCCTTAAACATCCACGAAAAAATCCTCCACAATTTCTTACTTGACTCAGGTGCCTCTCACAATCTCATGCCTAAAGCAGTGATGGATGAACTTGGGCTTAGCATTACAAAACCCTACCATAATCTCTTCTCTTTTGACTCCAAAAGAGTCAGATGCCTGGGCCTCATAAAGGATCTTGTCATAAACCTGACTCAACTGCCTTCAAAAAGCATGGTAATGGATGTAGTGGTTTCTGACATCCCACCGAAGTTTGGTATCCTCTTGTCTTGATCGTGGAGTAAATGACTAGGGGGTACCCTACAGATGGATCTAACTTATGCTACCATTCCTATGTTTGGAGGTGAAACTAAAAGGATCTACAGGGAAACCGTCTAGCTTATATCATCAGCAATGAGAAGAATTCTGTAAATCATCCCATTTACACAGTGGATACAGATTTTGGAGCATGTATCCTGCAAATAGATGACGATCAGTCGGCCCCTTTACAACTCACAAAGCCTACTAGTCAGCAACCTAAGGAAGTAACCACTACTGTGTGGAGCATGTTTTTTTATGGCGCCAGTACCCAGGCTTTAGCAGGTGCAGGTGTGGTCTCGATCTCTCCTCTGAAGGATGTTACCCATTTGTCTTATAAACTGGATTTCAAAACTACAAATAATATAGCAGAATACGAGGCTTTGCTGTTGGAAGTCAAGGCTGCCAAAGAGATGGGAATCATGTGCCTAAAAATATTTGGAGATGCAAAGCTCATCATACAGCAAGTGAATGGAAATTATCAGGCAAAGAACATCAGAATGAAGTCATACAGAGATGAGGTATGGAAACTCAGACATTGCTTCATGTTTTTTGATATTTCTTATATCTCGCGAGCCATGAACCACCTGGTTGATTCCCTTGCTGTCTCTGCTAGCACGTTCATTCCTCCCATGCCTCCCAAGTTGAAATATGATATCCAAGTCAGGTACAGGCCATCCCTACCAGATAATGTCAAATTTTAGAAAGTTTTTGAGAATGATGATGAGCTTAGTAGGTTTCTCCACGTTGTTGACGAATTTTCTGACATGCATATTGACCAAGAAAACCTGAATACAGAAGAATCTTAGAGATCCAAATTGAAAGGGAAAATAGGCCAACATGACATTGTTCAATTGCCAGGAAATCATATACCTAGGGGCCTAGTACCTCTTGAAAGGTTGTTTGACCATAATGATATCCCCTTTAAACCTGTGGATAAGGAAAAAGACCCAGTTGTCCATGAACATAATATAGGCAGCTAGGATCACCCTAAATTCATAAATCTGTCCACTGAGTTGACAACTAATCAAAGGTCAGGTTACTGCAGCCTGGTAAAGGATTTTGCAGATGTGTTGGCTTGGGAATACAGTGGCCTGAAAACTTATGACAAAGACACCATTCAGCACAGAATTCCACTGGAAAAGGGCACCACCCCTTTTAAACAGAAGCTAAGGCCTATCAACCCTCTCCTGTTACCTGTGATCGAGAGGGAAATAAAAAAACTCCTTGATGCCAAGATCATAATCCCACTAAGGTATTTTAAATGGGTTGCAAATTTAGTGATAGTAAGGAAGAAAAATGGTGACGTCAGGTTATGTGTCAATTTCAGGAACCTAAACAAAGGCTCCCAAAAAGTTAACTACCCTCTACCCAAGATGGAGCATTTACTGCAGAGAGTATCAGGAGCTAGGGTCATGTCATTTCTAGATGTCTTCTCTGGCTATAATCAAATTTCTGTACACCCCGATGATCAGGAGAAGACAGCCTTCACCACTCCCTGGGGTACCTTCATGTACGCCAAGATGCCGTTTGGAATGATGAATGTCGGGGCCACTTTTCAGAGGGACATGGATATAGCGTTTGTGGGGATTAAGGATAATTTTGTCCTCATATACCTCGATGATATCAAAGTATACTCAAACAGTCACTAAGAACATTTGCAGCACCTGAGGGAGGTCTTTCTGAAATGCAGACAATTTGGAATCTCTTTGAATCCTAAGAAGTCTCAGTTTGCTATCGGGGAGGGAAAGCTCCTAGGTCACATAGTCTCAGCGTAGGGTGTAAGGATTTATCCAGTTCGAGTTGAAGTGATTCAGAAGGTATCTATACCAAGGTCTAAGAAGGACATCCAATCTTTCCTGGGTAAGATAAATTTCGTCAGGAGGCTTATTCCAAATTTTTCTGAGTTGGTAAAACACATAACCTCCATGCTAAAAAAGGGAGCCAAAACCAAATGGACAGAAAATGCGAGGCACTCTTTTGAAGCCATCAAGCAGGCTATCATGGAAGCTCCTACCCTGATTAGTCCAGATTACACCAAGGTGTTCTATATTTTCTCTTTTGCTTCCCATGATACAGTGGCACCAGTCTTACTACAGAAAGATGACGAAGGGCTTGATCATCCAATTGCCTTCTTCAACAAAACATTGAGGGATGTCGAGCTGAAGTATGATCCCATAGAGAAACAGGCCTATGCTCCGATTAAATCATTAAAAGCATTCTGAATTTATATCCTACATGCAAAGGTTATAGCCTATGTCCCTTCAGCTTCTGTAAAGGACGTTTTAACTCAACCTGACATTGATGGCAAGAGGGCCAAATGGATCGCCAAGCTGATTGAATTTGACATAGAGGTGAAGCCCACCAGGTTAATAAAGGGTCAAGGTATGGCCAAGCTGATGGCTGAAGATAATTGCAAACTATTAGACATTAATTTCATCGGAATAAATTCTACAAATTTGCCAACAGAGGTAGCTGCAGCAGAACAATGTAACAGCCAACAGGTGGCTGAAAATTTGCTCTCATGCGAATGGTATTTAGGTATCATTCATTTCCTGCAGACTTTAGAAGTTCCCCCTGGACTTAGTACAACCTAGGCACAATCTCTCAAGCTTAAATCTGTAAAATTCTGCATAAGTGGTAATCTACTGTATTGGAAAGATCCTGCTGGCATTCTGTTAAGATGTCTAGATAAAGAAGAATCAGTCCAAGTCATGCATCACTTCCACTCAAGCATGTGTGGGGGCCATCATTACTAGAAGACTAAAGCTCATGAGATTCTAAGGGATGGGTACTATTGGCCTGTTCTGTTTTTGGACGTATACACTTTCGTGAAAGCTTGTGACAAATGGAAAAAATTCATAGGAAAACAGCAGCTAAAATCCCTGCTCCTGAAACCTATTGTGGTTAATGGTCCATTCCAGCAATGGGGCCTTGACTTCATAAAGGATATCAATCCTTCATCCAATGGTCAACATAGATGGATCCTAGTAGCCATTGATTATTTCACCAAGTGGATAAAGACAATTCCCTCCAGGAACGCTAATCATCAGGTTATCATGAAGTTTCTCTATGAAAACAACCCTGTCAGATTTGGTTGCCCAAAAAGATTGGTAACTGATAATGCACCAGCCTTCAAAGATAAAGAATTAGTTCACATGCGTGAGTCCATGGGCATCCAATTGGTTCACTCTACCCCATACTACCCTCAAGGCAATGGCCTCGCTGAGTCCTCCAATAAAAGTCTAGTCAAGATCATCAAAAAACTATTGGAGGAAAATCAAAGGAGTTGGGATTCAGAGCTAAAATTTTCTCTTTGGGATGACAGGGTGACAAATAAGAAATCCATAGGGACCTTTCCCTTTAGATTGGTTTATGGTACTGATGCCATTTTCCCAGTTCAGCTAATCCTGCCAGTGACTAAATTTATTCAGGAGGAACAAGATGAACCAAATGACACGGTGAGAAGAATGCTCTATTTGGTTGAATTGCAGCAGACTAGAGAACAAGTGGTGGAAAGGTCAGAAGCTCATCAGGAAAGAATAAAAAGCACTTTCGATAAGAAGGCAAAGATGGACAGTTTTCAGGTGGGAGACTGGGTGCTGAAATAGGATGCCCCCAGGCAGGACAAAGGCAAGCACAACAAGTTTGATTCTCTCTGGACAGGTCCTTACATAATAACTCAAGCACAACAGAACAATACTTTCAAACTGCAAAGTCTGGAAGATCAAGAGATGTTTGGTGGCCCAGTCAATGGGCGTTTTCTGAAACTTTATTTCATCTGAGGCTTCACAGCTTGGTCATTGTAATTACCGTTTCTGTTTTAAGGTTTTATCTTTTGGTTTGCAAAATAACTCCATGCCCAATGGACACTAGAAGATAGGTTTTGAGTCTTTGTTTTCAAGGGAAAGGAATTAGACCTGTGGTTCTTGGAACCTCGCAGGGAGGTTTCCATACCCGAGTAGGAGCCAAATGTTATCTCCCCAAATAAGTTAGGCTAGGCGCTTATTTAGGAGATAGAATTTTGATCTTTTCATTTTATTGTATTTGAAGTTGCGTAGCATAGGATTGGATTATGTAATGAAGCTTGAAATAACTGTTGAAGTTGCTCTTCTCCAAATAGAATTTTTAGGTTTCGGTAGCTTAGGCGGGCCTATCGATGGTTCGTTAGCTACCGAAAACCCCACTTTTGGCAGCTTGCTACGCGAAAGATGAAACGCTCCAACTACCGAAAGGGGCAAGCTTACAACGTGAGTTGTGGGACAATTTTCGGTGGCTTGGGCGAATACGATGGTGTTCATTAGCCATCGAAGGGTAGATATTTTTCGCAGTTCATAGTTCAAGAATGAAACCTTCCATAGCTGCCGAAAGCAAAGTCATTTTCATGATCCGTGGGGCCGTTTTTGGTGGCCTGGGCGAACATGATGGTGTTCATTAGCCACCGAAAAGGCGGATACTTTTTCACAGTTTACCATCCAAAGGCTCGATTGTCTATAGCCACCGAAAGCAAAAAGCATTGGTGAAGATTGTTTTCCGGCAGCATACAGGGTTAAAGGCAAAATATCGGCTACCGAAACTGAGTCGGCGTCAATCGGTGGACACATCAAATCAGGGTTTTGGTCATATTTTAAAGGAAATTCATTATGGCTTAGCGGCCGAAAGGGTCACTTCAGCGAATACACGATCTGCTCCAAGGTGAGGCCGGAAGCCATCGTCATACCTCTGGCCAGACAGACCTCGTTTCCTCTCCACATATCAGTGTTCTAAAATTCCATTCCTCCACTATAATCATGCAACAGTAGCCATCATTACACCCTCATGATTAACCACCTTTTCACCCCCTCGGAGTTAGTTCCCGAAAAGCCACACCACCTTTCCTCTTTCACCCTCACCACGATGATCGAACTCATTTTCTCTCTGATTTCACGTCTCTCACTCAGTCCCGTTTTCAGCAATAGGCGCCAGCGAGCAGGTTGCAAATGAAGAAATGAGGAGGAGCGACCCCGAGAAAGGAATTGAACGACATGTGCTACTTGGAGGCGCACCCCGAGGTATGTCAATTCTTCAAAAATGTCGGCTACTATAATTTTTGAAAAAAACTACAGGGTTCTCATCAACAAGTGGCCGAAGCATTTGCCCTCATGTTTGACGGCAATAGGGCGGTAATAGGCAAGGAGGAATTCCAGGTGGACGAGGCCCTTATATTCCAGGTGATAGAAATTCCAACGACCAGAGAAAACTGTTTTAAAACCACCGTCACAAAGGATCTCGAATTTCAATCCTATCTAAAACCTAAGCATAAGAACCTGGTATGGAAGAAAGACATTCCTATGTCATATATGGAGGATAAATGGAAGCTTCTATTGAAGTCGATTCTGGTCTACATAACCTGTGAAGGCAGGTATAACAGGGTGTTGATTTACCATTTTAGATTACTGGATCACTTCACTGGAAAGAGCCCCTTAAATCTCCCTTTTTACCTCCACAAGAGCCTAACCAAAATTGCACATCAAGTCAAAGCCCAGCCAACCAAAATTGCAGGTAGGTCGTACCACCATGGTTTGATCAAACTCATAGTCTCTAAGTTGTTGCAAAGGAAAAACATGAACTGGGCTTTCTTCCTTTTCTGGAGTGGGTTCGAAAAAGAATTGCGACCTGAAGATGGAAAGAATTTTTCCACCCCTAGAAGTGGGAAAAGGAAGAGGAGGGCTATCTCCTCAATTACGACCGACCCCCTTTCCTCAGCCCCCAAAGTGAAGAAATCCAAAAGGAAATTAGAATTCAAAAGCAAGATTGAGGATGAGGGAGCTGTTTCAGAAGAGATCCCTTCAAGGAATGCAAACCTTTTAAACCTCCCTTATACCAACTCTGAGGGGGAGGATTTACAGGAAGCTGGAGCAGGAAATAAGGAGGTGGTGAGGGAACAAGAGCTCCAGGAAGCAACTCTGTCTGTGATGGAACAAGAGACCCCCTATATTAACTTGCCTTCTCCTACACCTGTGGAAGAGCAGAAATTTGAATGTGCAAACTTACCTTCCCCTACACCTGTGGAGGAACAAGGTAAGCAGGTAGCCGAAGAATTAATTCATAAAGAAAAGAGTTATGCCTCACAGAAAATTAATCGACTCCTCAGGCGTATGAACTCTAGATACTCCAGAGAGTCATCAAAGAGAGAAATGAGAGGCTGACTGAAAGATATAATGAGCTGTATGTTTCTTTTCAGGGGTTGACCAAGAAACATGGAAAAAGGAGAGGAAGAAACATTAGGCTGATCAGAGAAAATATCAGGCTGAGGAGAAAGGTCGAGTCTCTGGAGGGTAAGTAAAAAACTCAGAATCCCCAGCACAAGGTGCAGTCAGACCTCGACACCTTAGCAGCCACTGCAATCAATTTTGCTGACACTCCAACTTCGGCCCAGGAGGAAGAGGAAACCAAGCAGCAGGGAGAGGAGTAGCAAAGGTCAGAAAGCGCAGTTTTGGAAAACTTTTGCAGGTTGGGCCATACACTGTTTTCGGCAGCTTAGGCGAACATAAAAATTGTTCATTAGCTGCCGAAACCTAGATTCGGCAGTTTACGATATACAGGCAGGAATCCCCTAGCTACTGGAAGTAGAGGCAAGTTTCAAACACCTGAGGGCGATTCGGTGGTTTAGACGAAATGCTAAAATTAATTCATTAACCACCGAATGAGGGTTTTTCCGTAGCTTATCACCTTCGAGCCCAGTTTTGCTAGCTACCGAAAACGCAAAAAACGCAGTGGTCTGTCTTGGGGTATCAAAACCTTTTTTGGTTGGTCTGAGCATCTTAAGGGCATTTTTTTCAGGGGATTGATAAACGTTCAAGGCATCATGATCACCTTTGGTTCTAGACTGAGGGTGCCAGCAAGGTAAACAGAGGAATATTCCTGTTTATTTTTAGAAAAAGACAACTACAGGTTTTTGCAAGCAGCGGTTCAAACTCGTCCTCCACCTCCCAGAGGCTCGTTTCAACTGTCAAGTATAGGTGTATCAGCAAGTATCAGTTACTTTGATCATAATACACTGTCACATCTTTCATAAAATTGTTCTTAGTTGTTATTTTTAGCAGATTCGATCCATCTTTTCAGGATCTGAAAAAAGTTTGTAAAGGCTATAAAGCCCATGAAGTATGTAGAATAGGGGTTCGATTTTGGAGAAACTTTGCTTAACTTGTATTATCATAATTCTAGTTACATATCATTTATATAAGCTTCTTTTGCCATATGTGTGTTCAGTTTTCCTTCTTATATCTTTTATACTTGTAGTGAAATGTATATTCATGAGTTTCCATTTATCTATGCCAAATCGCTGTAATCCTATCTTTGTATTGAGAACTGGATATTCAGTGCCCTTTGCTTATCATGATTTTCCATTTATATATATATGTTGTATGTATGAGTTTTCTAGCATGATAAGAGTTCTTCTATCTATCTTTTACAACTTCTTGAGCAGCAGTGGCTAAAGCCTTGTCTATTTGAATGTATCCCTATATGTTTTGAGCATGTAAGTTTCGATCTCAGTCATCCAACTTGATCCACATTTACCCCATCCTTCAAGATAAGTTTAAGTTACAAGGCTCATCCGAGTGCAACCTAGGAAGACTCCTGGAGAGATAACAGTATGATATATATACATAAAAATCAACAGTCAAATGTGTTATATTACCTTTCACATTCCTCGGTCTACCTTTCCCCTTCAGGTACTCTCCTTCGAAATCTTTATTGGAGTCCGGATCACAAATGCGACGTAAATTGAGCTTTGATGCTAATACAGGAAGATATTCACTAATATACAACATGTTTTGGTATACCATATATCCCTCCATCATAGAACCCTCAACGTATGCTCGTTATCTAACCAAACCGTTCATAAATTTCAAGTGCCTCTCAACCATCCACATGGACCCTGAGTGCGCAGGTCCACACAGTTCAATCTCCTCAACTTGGTGTATGAGGTAGTGTTCATGTGCATTGAAAAATGGCGAAGGTAGATGCTTCTGCATTTCACACATGAGACGAGGAATTTCTCTCCTCCAATACTTTATGTCTTCTTTATGGAATTCTTTAGATGACAACCATCTACAAGTGACATGACAACCCAATCAAGAGATTAAAGAAAAAACATTATTTTATGTAACATGAATTAGAGAACGAAAATCAAATATCAGTTCTATGTTGAATTAAACAAACACTAAGCTCATGGAAAAAATCACCACTTACCTCATGTATTTCCCGAGACTATATATTATTTGCTTGACATTGTTGTCGAAGTTGTCCGGGATAGAGAGAGGTAGAACATACTGTAACAATAATATACAAATCGTTTCATTTTATCAACAAAGAGTAGACAAACAAAAATACCAACCATATTCATTGGAATAAGAAGAAAAAAAATTAAATGCATATGGACATAATAATTACCTTCATGAAGACATGCCAATCGTGTGTTTTCACCCCCGCGAAATCGCCTTTCTTTGTTATGATAATCTTCGTGTTCGCACAAAATCCGGTGGGAAATTTAATTTTTCAAATGACTTCTTTTACAACATTACTTTGCTGGTCCGTTAACATCCATGGAAGTGAGTTTATATTAATTTGCTCTCTGTTGCTATGAAATTGAATGATGTCTTTCATTGCGTGATTGCTATCTTGAATGTCTTTGCAAATTTTGACAATTGTTTCTTTGTCACTCCTTCCATCCAATATTAGCCATAATGTTTCAGTCACATTTTTTCCGATATGCATTGTATCAAATAGATGAGCAATTTTTAGGTGCTCATAGTAGGGAAACCTACTAAATTGTCTAGGATAACTTTTCATTCCTCGTGGAATCCCATTAATTCCTTCATGATCACATGAACAACAATCACGAAATTACATAAATCAATGTCAATTACAGGAAACAACACACAAATATAATAAAATATAATATAGCATATCATATACAATGAATCATTATACGTACCTTGACGATTTCTATTATATTGCAACTTCCATAGGTGAGGTGTCATTCTCTGCGGTTTTAATGTAGTCTCTTGCTTGCCATTGAACATATTTTTTTCGGTAGTTTGATACCTGTGATTCTTAGAGAGGAAGTGCCTATACTCATCAAACACCTCCTTTCCTAAGCTTTTTGAACGACGAGATTTGATCTTAGGACCATAAACTGGACATGCAAATTTCCCCTTTGTCTGAAGATCTACATAAATATCAGATGGAATATCTATGTCAATTATAATTATATACAAAATGACTGGATTATTTAGAAAAACATGCGTGCGTAGTATATTAACTAGTAGTGCGTAAAATTAAATGCAAAGTGGAAGTTAAAATTACATACCACAAAAATGGGTTAACCCTGGGGCATCATGTATTGTCCATACAAGCATTGCATGGAATTGAAATTGCTTTTGTCGTATTGGTCTAGATACGTCATACATAGTGATGCCATTCCATAACTTCAGTAGCTCATCAATAAGAGGTTCGATATATACATTCATATCTTTGACTTGGTACTTACCTGATTGTTTTGAACATATAAAAAATATAATTATGAGACGTACCATTTAGATATATATTAAACCATATTGCATAATAGAAAAACATTAGATATATATATACATTATGCAACAAATGAGATACCACTACATTATAAAAAAAACTGCAGGGTTCGTACCTGGAACAATCATCGACAACATTATGTGCTCCCTCTTTATTGTCAACCATGGAGGAATGTTGTTGTTGATAACAAAAATATGCCACACCAAGTAAACGAATCTCATCTCTGCAAATGGATTGACACCATCTGCTGCCAAAGAAATCCTAATATTATGAGATTTTTCTTTAAAGTGAGGCCATTTTTCCTCCATATCTCTAAATGCAGACCCATCTGCAGGCATCCGAATAATTTCATCTTGACTTCTGTTCTGTGCATGGTAATCCATAAACTGCGCTATGTTTTTGCACCTTAATAGTCATTGCAAACGTGGAATAATGGGAATATAATGTAGAACCTTGCGAGGCACCTTTTTAGTTACTTGATCTGTGCGATATCTATTGATATGACATTCAGGACATTTTGTTGCAAATTCATGCTGATTGTAATATAGAACATGGTCATCGGGGCATGCATGAATTGCTTCATACTGCATTCCAATTTCTTTCATGATGGCAGATAAATCTCGATATGTGCGAGGTAAAATATTTGACGGTGGTAACAAATATTCACCTATCATGCTACAACAAATTAAAATAAAAATCTAGTTAATATATTATAGAAATAATATTAAAGAAACACATTTCATCCATAATAATTTGACTTATATATGAATTAACAATCAAATACACGATCATATATATTTGTGATGGAATATATGACATACCTTAACATCTGTGTGACTGATATGTTTGAAAGACCATTCATAACCTTCAATTTCATTATCAACAATATAACAGAGAGAAGATTTGTCTTGGATCCCTCATAAAGGGGTTTGTATGACTTATCAAGAAGAGGTATATCATGAATATAATCAAAATGTTCATCATTTTCATGATCATCATCATCGTCATCATCCATTCTAACATTAAATGAATCATGGATCAAAGTATTTGTAACATCATCTTCAACTATGTTATCAGTATGATCATCTTCTTCAATGTGATCATTAACTTGTTCTCCATTAATATTCATAGCTCCATGTTCCTCTGGTACTTGTTCTGGATGCACTTCCTCCAGACGATATGCCGTAGGATGTCTTTCCTTTATAATTACATGAAACCATAAATAGATAAAAGTTAGAATAAGAAATTCAAATGCAAAATGTAAACATTTATGTGATGCATTTAAAATGTAACAAATTTTGTACTGTTGGGATGAAAAGAACAACAACCAATTGTATTGTTGGTCAAATAGGTGCATCCGAACTATCCAAGAGACATAATTATTGACCCAATTACTGAGCAAAACTACTCAAATATAACCCAAAATTTCTCATACTGTCCACTAAGGTAAGATAAACGATGCTATGGTTTTTATAGAGAAATTACAACATGCCAATATAGTCGTTATTTCTATTATCATGATGGAAAGTGTCACAAATCTAGAGAGTTAAGTGCTTTCCCCGTTGAGTGGGTTAGTCTCACTAATGAACAAATAAATGAGTTATTCTACTATACCCTAGATTCAACATGCATAAAAGAAAAAAATATTATAATAAATATTAAATATTAAAATAATATTTATTGTCCATGTTAGTCCCCATCTATTGAAACCACGATCAATAGATATAAGAAAAAAAAAATTAAAATAATACATAAATTTACAAAAGCAATCAAAATAAAAACATATATAATGCAAAACTTACAAATGGATGGTATTCATGTCCCCCCCTCAGCGTGCCCATGCTCCCTACAATGTTTTTTGGCTGTTGTGATCAAAATATTCTCCTCTTAAATCCATTGCATTTACTACATGGACAATAGCATTTCCCATCACCCCTTCTTTCAACTCCTTCCCACAATCTAGCAAGCAATTGTCGATTTTGTTCGTCTGGATCAGGAATATTGCTAGTTGAAATTTTCTCGTAAAGAGATTGAATGAAGATTATCAATCTTATAAAATGAAGCTCCACACTTCGCTCGCTTGAATCACAAAAACAATGGAAATAATGAAAAGCAGTCCGCCGAATTAAAAAAATTCTGCAAACCGTCGCTTGTATAGCAAACATGTCGGAATGTGTCGATATTTATAGGTTTTAAAAGTCAACCTTCCGTCAGATATCCGACACCTTGAACATAGTTACCGTTGGAGATTTGATGTCGGATATCCACATCCTCTGGCCATCCTAGAGCTTAATATGATGTCCGATATATGACATCCCAGGGCTTAATATGATGTCGGATATTCGACATCCCAGGGCTTAATATGATGCCCGATATCCACATAGCCATCGGATATTCCAGGGATCTCATCAGATATCCACATATCCGATGGATCCTTCTACCAATTTAAAAAAAAAATCATCAAATTTTGAAATTTTTAAGGCGAAATCCGACGACACTATCCTTTTCGTCGGATGTCGTCGGATTTTCTCGTCGAATTTTGGGTTCAAATATTGTAGTGAATAACCCTTTAACCCACATAACTCATACAGGGCCGACCCCACCAAGGTGGTCTAATAACCCATCATATATAAGTTATGACACTTACAATATAACTTGCGACACTTGCAAATACAAATGACGACACTTCCAATTGGAGGAATAATACATCTCCGTTGGGGATACAATAAAGTACAAATGTAATACATACATTATACAAGTGAATATATTCCAAAGTTACAAATACATCAACACTCCCTCTTAACTAGGAAGGTTTTCTCTTGACACAGATCATTAATACATAGCGACACAAGTATTCAATTCTAGAGCTGGATCATCGTCACTGGATCACGAAGCATCATCGTCACTACTGTTATATTGTCATAGGAAGTTCTAAACAGCCAGCGCTTTTTCATGTTGGTTGTAGGCCTAGCCTCATGTAGGTCTTCATCATATTTGGTCATCCTGTGGAATCCTCAGGGATGATTACGTGCGTCAACAAAACCTCGAAAGAGCATCCTAGGAATTTTACGAGCTTACTGCTCAACCTATCGGATCTCCCAGGATCTTTTACATGTGACCTTCACAAAACCTTAAAAGATTATCTTGCAACCTGCAAGATCTCTAAAGAGCATCCCAAGATCTTTTCCGTGCCTAGCACAGCCTGTCCGGATCTCCAAGATATTTTACATGTGAACTCGTAAAACCTTAAAAGATTATCTTGCATCCTGCAAAATCTCTAAAGAGCATCCTAGGATCTTTTCCGTGCCTAGCACAACCTATCCAGATCTCCAGGATCTTTTCTATGCGACCCTTGCAAAACCTTAAAAGAGTATCTTGCATCCTGCAAGAGCATCTCGGGATCTTTTACGTTCCTAGCACAACCTGTCCAGATCTCCAAGATCTTTTCTATGCAACTGCACAACTTGTCCATGGCAACGGAGTATCAACTTGATACTCATGATCATACTGATCATCATCATACAGCACATCATCCTGATTCACATCATCATCACATGATCACCCTGATCATATACATAGCATCATCCTGATGCACATCATTTGGAGAATCGTCCTGGTGCTCATCATCACCACATGATCATCCTGATCATCATCATAGCATCATACTGATGCATATCATATGGAGAATCATCCTGATGCTGATCACACAGCACTTACATCCACAGCCATGGGAAGGATCCTCCTACCACCATGCTTGGAATGGCTCCTGTAAATGTGTCCAGTACTTCCTCCTCGAAGTATCTTCTATCTGAAAAACACCAAGCCTCTCTCTAAAGTACTCGAACTTCACTCTGGCTAGTGGTTTGGTCAACACATCTACAATATGCTCATCTGTCGCAACATACTGGAGCTTCACTGCTCCTCTCTACACCATATCCCTGATATAGTGATAGTTGATCTCGATATGCTTCAACTTGTCATGGAACATCGGGTTCTCTTACAACTTCACACAACTCTGGTTATCACAATAGATACAAGTAGCATCCAACTAGAGATCAAACAAATCAGACAGTATCTTCCTTAGCCATACTTCCTCACAACTATCCAAACAAGCTGCGACATACTCTGCTTCGGCTGCACTCAGTGCTACGCAGGATTGCTTCCTGCTAAACCAAGAGATCACACCTGATCCCATACTGAAGCAACACCCTGAAGTACTCTTCCTATCTGCAGCACTTCCTGCCCATTCTAAATCAACATAACCCTCCAAGTTAAAATTTTGATTCGCCTCATACTTGAGCCGATAATCAATCGTACCCTTCAGGTACCTCAAAATATGCTTTAAAGAAACCAGGTGAACATGTCTAGGATCCCTCAGGAACTGGCTCAAAGTGTTCACCGCAAATCAAATATATGGTCTCATGTTTGTCAGGTACATCAATGACCCAATCATCTGACGATACATCGTGGCATCAACCGAATCTGACAAAGCATCACTCAATAGCTTCAGGTTCAATGCCATAGGTGTGGCCATGGCCTTGCAGTCCATCATCCCGAACCGCTTCAGGATCTCTACTGCATACTTCCCTTGTCCAAGGAAGATTCTATCTGCACTCTGCCACACCTCCATACCTAGAAATTAATGCATCATACCCAAGTCCTTCATCTCGAACTCGGCATCAAGCTTCCTCTTTGTGTTGGCAATCAACCTATCCTCACCTGTCACAAACATGTCATCCACATACAATAGGAGTATCACTAGATTTCCTTCCTCAACCTTGTAGTAAAGGTCGGAATCTGGTTTACTCTTGGTAAAGCCCAAAATGGACAGGAAGTTGTCTATCCTGTCGTACCAGGTCCTAGGTGCTTGCTTCAAGCCATATAAGGCTTTCTTCAATCTGCACACATATGACTCCCTGTCATGTGTCTCAAAACCGAGTGGCTTCTCCACATACACTTCCTCTTCGACTACACCATTCAAGAAAGTTGTCTTAACATCCATCTGGTGTATCTTCCACTTCATCATTGCATCCAATGCAAGTACTGTTCTGATGGAAGTATATCTGGCTACAGGTGCAAACGTTTCTTCATAATCTGTCCCTTCTTTTTGGGAGAAGCCACGAGCCACAAACCTTGCCTTGTATTTCTCTATGCTACCATCTACAGCATGCTTGATCTTGTAGATCCATTTGGAAGTCACAACATACTTCCCTTCTGGTCTCGGGACCATATCCCAGACATATTTCTTCTTGATCGACTGGTACTCTTCGATCATGGCATCCTTCCATCACTTCATCCCTGATCTTGGGAAATTCAGATTCTTCAATATCTTCAATAGGTAGTTTTCTTGAACTTCGTCGCTTGTTCTTTGGAACAAATGTCATTGTCCTTCTTTTGTAGGTGATTGTACACAATCTTTCCTGCAATTCAAATTCAATTGTATGATTAGAAACTTCTCATAGTTTTCAGAACAAAATCTTACACATAAGAATATATGTCATACAATCATGCATTTATCTTATCCAATGCTTCAATACAACATTCATCCATATCCCATACTTATACGGTAACTTTCTAGATGCCTTCCATCTCTACCAGAACAATGTTAAGAGTTTGCACTACTCCCAACATGCCAGCAAAGAGGTTTCATTCTAGATAAGTAGCAATGGAATGTTGTACAATACCATAGGCCTCTTACCCATTACATGTGTATTAGTAGTATATTGTTCATTAATGCAATTATTCTAATATGCATAATACACAACCTAAGTCTAGGAACATAAGTATATACATTATTGAACAATATTATTTAAACAATTAGATATACAATAATGACAATTCAAATACTTATCTTTGTTTTTTTGTTGGGTGGACTCCCTCTCAATCTTTGCTCCCTTTCTGCAACTCCATTCTGATGTGGATTGTAAGGAGTGTTCAACTCTCTCTTAATCCTTGAATCACTGCATAGCTTCTTGAAGTCTTCTGAAGTGAATTCTCCACCATTGTCGGATCTAAAGGTCTTGATCTTCTTTTCAATGTGGCTTTTTACCAAGGCTTTGAATTCCTTGAATTCGCTGAATACTTCATCTTTTTTCTTCAAGAAATGGACCCAAGTCTTCCTATAGAAATCATCAAGGAAAGAAACATAATATACATACCCACTCAAAGAACTGGACCGCATACATCAGAGTGGATAATTTCCAAGATTCCTTTTGCCTTGCTTTTACTGCTTGGAAATTCCTTCTTTGTGTTCTTTCCTTTTGCACATCCTTGGAAAATACCTTCATGATTTGACTGGATTTCAGGAAGACCCCCTACTGCTTTGCTTGCAATTGGTAGTGCTCTATAGTGCACATGTGCAATCCTTCTATGCCAAAGTTCACTTGGCTCCATGGATTCATGTACCATGGCATGTTCAGGTTGTCCCTTCAATTTGTACAATCCTCCCTCTTGCTCTCCAATCACTACTGCATCATCTATGGTCTTACCTCTTGGCCATCCATAAATGAAACTCTCATCCCCTTTGCATTAAAATATGATATGGAGAGAAGATTCTTCTTGAGTCCAGGTACATATAGAACATATTTCATCTTTAAAGACTTCCCAGAGTCTAACATGTAGGAGGCTTCACCACTTCCTTTTATAGGATATTTATAGTCATCCCCAAGTTTTATCTTATGAGGTGACTCATGTTCAGATAATCCATAAAAGATTCTTTAAATCCCGTCATGTGTTTGGAAGCCCCACTATCAATAAGCCAATCATTACACCCATGTGAAATAGTACCTGTGAGAGCAGAGATTAGAACATATTCTTCGTCACTTGAAGAGTCTTCACTTTCTTCCCTAGTCTTCTTTCTGGTAGGTTCATCATCCTCAGCAGCAGGAGCATGATATTTCTTCTTGTTGTTCTTCTTCTTGTTGTTGTTGAAGTCTTGATTATTCTTGGGACAGTCTGAGGCATAGTGTCCCTTCTCATTACAAGAAAATCATATAATGCGAGTGAGATCTTTCTTCTTTTGATGGCAGTGAGAAGATTTCTTGTGATTAGATTTATCCCTCTTGAACTTACCTTTCTTGGTATGTGTTGTGAGAGCTTGGTCTTCACTTCCCATCTTCTCTTCCTGGGACACAAGCCTAGCTTCTTCTTTTGAGCATTCCTCCCATAGTCTACTGAAGGAGATCAATTTCTTTCTTGAACAAATACCTTGGATGAAGGAGTCCCATGACCTAGGTAGGCCATTTAATGTGGTCATTACAATTTCTCCATTCTCCACTACTTCATCCACGGCTTCAAGTTGTTCTTTGATTTGAGAGACCTTAGTAAAGTAGGATTGGATGGTCTCTCCATTCTAGATCCTTACCCCTTTCAATTGGTTCTGCAAAGTCATCTTCTGATTTATGTTCTTTCCTTCAAACAAATTGGTCAAGGAGTCAAACATCTCCTTAGGTGTCTTTAGGGAAGACACATGGGGTATGAGATGTTATTTGATAGAATTAGCAATGATTCTCTTAGCCTTGACCAGGTTCTTCTTGTGTAAGGCCTTAGCCTCATCTCCCTCTGGATTTGGAACCTCTTGACTTATGTAGGTATCCAATTCATTCTCTTCTAGGATTAACCCAATCCTATACTTTCGTGCTCGGAAGTTATCAGCCCCTTCAAGCTTATCTTCAAGATTGGTGTGGTGAGACATCTTAAAGAGTACTTCAAAAGCTTATCTTCAAGCTTGGTGTGGTGAGAAATCTTAAATAGTACTTCAAATGGAAATAGAAATTTTTAGGTCTTACCACTTAAATGCTAAGAACTGGATGAGCAAGCTGGTGTGGAGACTCCAAAATTTGACCTTCCAGAATTGACTGTAATGTTTCTGGTGTAACTCAGAAATTTCGGATCCTCAGGGTTTGAAACTTTGGCCTGTGGTATCCTGTCCTATTATCTTTCTAATCCCATAGGTTTGAGATCAATTGGATTTTCCGAGAGATATTTATTCCAAGTGTCGCAACGTGACCTATTTATGGGATAAAACAGGATAGCAAACTTGTACGTAGTTCCACATGTCACTGGTTCAAGTTCGGCCTCTGAAACCTAGACCTGTGAAACTAATGTCCGTTCTCTTACTATCACTTTTTACATAATTTCATTTGGAGCTTCCTAGCCCAAGTTATGACCTTTTTCCCTAGGTAACCTGTTTATGAATGAGATCTGGAAGAGGCAGAAACCCTAAATTGTACGTATCATAAAGCATAAAGTACAGTGAATCAGATGATGTGCTTCAGACACAAGGTACATGGGGATGTTATCTTCGACCTGTAAATGTTTCAGATCCTGAACCTTCGCAAAAATGGATTTATAGTGAAAGTTCCAAGATGACTAGGTTTTGCTATTGCAAAGCCCTTCTCTAGTCTAGCCTCCTCTTGCCTTTGATGACATGTGGAGAGAAACCCAAACATCAAGAAGCCCTAGCTTCTTCTATTTCATAATGTCTTCTTCTTAGGTCATCTCTGATACCATGTTAATTTTTCAATAATTTCATTCAATAGGATCACTAAGAGAATAACATGCACAACATAACAATCACAATAGACAATGGACACAAAGCATTTCACCAGGGAAAACCAACAAGGTGAAAAACCCCGCAACTTCCTCACAGATAGAATCAGCACCAATACAAGGATCACAAATATCAAACCCAAAAGATATATGTCTTCAGCAGCTAATCCTCCTCCACTTGTGTGCACCTCTCTCTCTCAACTATGCGAGTTGGATGAGTGAGTGAATGAGTTAAATGAGGATCACACATCCTCTATTTATACTTTACTTCACTTGTCTTTTAACTCTAACTAGGTCGGCCCCAACTTAACCACTTAACATAATGATGACTGGGCCGACCCCACTAGGGTGGTCTAATAACCCTTTCACCCACATAACTCATACAGGGGTGACCCCACCAAGGTGGTCTAATAACCCATCAGATATGAGTTATGACACTTACAATACAACTTGCGACACTTGCAAATACAAATGCCGACACTTCCAATCGGAGGAATAATACATCTCCATTGGGGATACAATAAAGTACAAATGTAATACATACAATATACAAGTTAATATCTTCCGAATTTACAAATACATCAACACAACCAACAACAACATGTTATACAACTTGACAAGAACTTTATACTCAAAACGAGAACTCTAGCCATAAAAAACACCAAAAAACAACCCCGAATCAAAAAGTGGTGCTACCGGTAGCACCACTTTTTGATTTGGGGTCAAAAATATAGAAATGAACCAAAACATTTGTTATTGTTGTCTACAAAAACCTTAAAATCAATCTCTAAATTGAAAACTAATGCTACCAGGTAGCACACTTTTTCAAAAAATGGCATTTTTATATGATTTTATCATAATTGAAATTGTGTTTATTTAATCTCTTAGTAACACTATATAAAACTTGCATTGAGTTAAACACAAATTATTCAATAAACAATTTGACCACTCTTTTCATATAAAATACAAAAATTTATGATATTCATCACAAAATCATATATTAAACCATAAGAAGTAGAAGTAATTCATATCAAAATTCAAGCACTCCTCTAGAGTTGACATACAAACAATGGCATATTATTAAAAAAGAAAAAATGTTTCATGTGCAAATATTCAAATCAACACATGGATTCTGACACACCATCAAAAGCTACATTGTCTTTAGATGAATGACTGTATGAAGATGTAGATGACTCGTATTCTTCTCTAATATCAATGAGTGCACCATCTGAATCTTCATGTACGCCCAACATTTCATATGCCATATTCCTTCTATATCTACACCTTGGTTTAGCAAACTCCCATGTTGCAACTATTTCTGGTGCAGTGTTGGAAAAATTTTGAGCAAAATTTCTGCTACTGGTGCAGTGTTGGAATAATTTTGAGCAAACTTGCTCAATATTCATCTGAAAAACTTTGTAGAAGAGTTTCCTTGTCCTGCCATGGCTCTAATACCATGTAAACTTCAAGCACAACATATTTAGAAAACAAGGACAATAGTTACTAGAGATGCATGCAGCAAATTGTGTGTCAAAACAATGGTGCAAAATGTTTGCAGCAGTTCATGCATTGTCATTAACTCGGAAGATAATTACAATGTGTAACAATGGCAATAATATCCCTGCAATTCAAATCCTAGAGAGGTCATTCGAATTGAATTAATGAGAGTGGCTTACTTGGTAGTTAACACCACTCAGTACATTAGTTAACCACTTAACTACCATGTAATTGAGTCTAACAGACTCTAAAACTGTCAAACTGAGTCTAACTGGATCCAGAACTCAACTAAATTCCCAAAATTAGGGGAGGGCGCCTTTCTGACTTCAGTTAACTAATTTTTAGATGAGATAACACCAAATTAGGTCAAACTGAGTAGGAGGGTGCCTTTCTGACTCCAGTTAGCTTATTGTTAGGTGAAAAACACCCAGTTGGACTGAGTAGGGTGCATTATTCATGCAAATCACCCCAGTTGGCTCCCTGAATGATGGAGGAGGCCTATTTAACTGAAATTGATGATGCAGTTGGCTCCCCAAATGAAGGAGGAGACCCAATTGACTGAAACTGATGATATGTTGATTGTGTAAGCACATATTTGAGTCAAAATACTTAGGACAAGTGGTAAATTAGGCTATTAAGCCCAAATAAATTATGTGTAGTTGGAAAATGAATCCAACATTTAATTCTACTAGATATTTATATGTACTCCATATACTCCCTACAATCAATAACCATTCATTCAATCATTAATACATCAATTAATCATACTAGTATGCATGTACAATGTAGGTATACATAGCTAGTGTATACATACCTATGTACGTACTAATTATAAACAATCATTCTTGTAATGCATGGTTCATGTATGTTCTCATTCTCATCCAAGTATGCAAGATAACAAATATAAATCTCAACATGTAGCAATCACACTAGTTTAAAATAATTCAATACAAACGACACAATAAAATCATATTCTCACACATGAGTAAATCAATACTTTTAGAACACAAAAGTAATCATGTTGCTAAATAACTAATCATTTAATTCAAACCATACTTCGTATTCCACATCCTATCCTTTCTTGTCTTGGAATATGTTGGAGAATCAACTATATTGACCTAACCCCAAATAGAACTTGTAAGTGGAAGTGGAAGTGTCAACTATGTCGACCAAGCCTCCCCAACAAGAAACTGGCAGTCATCATCACACAACTTCGGGAGCATGTCTTTGCATAGCCCTCCCACGATTCTAGGTTTTGGAGGATAAACAGTGGGAAATACCTCCACCCCTCCTAATATAACTAGGGCCAGCACCTTATACTAAGCCATACTATGCAATTATTGTTCTTATAGACATTTCATCGAACAACCATTCTGGGAAAGTTGTGCATCTTGTAAAAACTACACTTACCTAAATATTATAGCTCCATTTGAAATCATAAGAAAACATATAATACACATTACTTTCACGATGTCTACGACATCCAATTCACGTCATCAGTACAATCATTTGGATAAAAATAACTCATCACTCTGTAGTTTGATTCAACATTAACTCATATTCATGTAGATATGAACAAATTTTGTAGCTCGAACTATATGTTTATTTATACCATTCCTCACATCTATTATATATTTACAACATTGTTTGAGTTGGTATCCATATACCAAGTTTCCACTTCTTACTTTGTATGTTTAATGAACTCACATATTTATCATTATTGCAACATATAACCATAAAAATAATATCCCACAATGCATAAACATGTTCATATGTCCACATGTAAAGTGTCTCTTTAGTATGGCTTGCCTAACAAGAAGGTAGGCAAAATAAACATTAGGACAAGTGATAATATAGTTCTAGCCACATAATGCCAAATGAGGGGCATTATATTTAGCTAGGGAAACCTACATTGGTGAAAGCATCCCAAATGTTGAGTTTCTATACATCCGCTACTATAGTGTCTTCAACCTATAGAAATCCAAGAAAACCTTTGTGTGTGTACATGAGGCGCTAGATTAATGTATAAAAATGTAAAGACGTGATTGAAGCAAGAGTGGGGGTACCTAGTAACAAGAGGTAGTTACGTGTGCCAAAAATAAATCCACAAAAGAAATCATAATACAATGAAAACCAATAAGCATCCAAAAGAGCAGTTCCTATGCCTATTTGATCATGTAACAATTATTTCATTTTTCACTCTATGGAAGTCCTAGATGGTGGAAAATATGAATTTTGGAATGGCCCTTTTCCCTCCATCTTTTTTGCATCGACATTGCACTTCCTTGAACACGTGTCATTATAATGCACCCATCCCTAGCTTCTCTAGTCTACTATGATGAGACACTTATAGAGACCTCAATATTTTACATGATGCTTGGTGAAGTTTCTAGCTATGGAGAGATTGACAAGTTGCATTGAGTTGCATCTTTAGTTTAAACATGTATAACTCCTCACCCTATGTTATTACGCTATAATTCATGTCTATGTAACTTCTTGATATTAGCATATTGCAGCTCTAAATTTGAGTTTATTTTGATTTTTGAGTGCAGATATAGTGTGATTTACGCATCCCTCGTTAATGAAGTTTGTTGGATCTAATCAATTTCATATAAGGCTTATAAATTCTCAATACCTAGCCTCATAGGTGGAGACATAAATTGAGACTTCAAAGTTTCCAATTGCATTTAATTTTGTGGAAGAAAAGGATATGTCCCTGGCTTCCACTTTCATATGTAGTACTAAATAAAGAGGCCACCAAGTAAGATATGTTTCTAAAAAAATTACAATTTCAACTTGCACACTTATGTTAAAGCATGATCAATACTAACACATGGATCAAGTCCTTTGTGAAATAACCAAGTGCCATTATTCCCAACATTTTTTATGTCTAATAATTAGTGCTTTATTTGTCTTATGGAAGTATGTCGCACTATGTAGAGACTTTGACTCTATACAACAATTGTTTTAGAAAAAGGTAACAAATGTGTAAGCATAGTAGAGTTGGAATAGTAGAAATAGGTTGATTATGGTAATGTGTAGTGCATGACCACACAAACTGAAAGAATTCTGTGTGTGATGACTGCACACAAATATATGGAAGGTGTGCACACTTAGTAGAAGAAGTGAACATAGAGGGAGCTTGATGAAGATATTTTTCCTACCAAAAAAATGTTGAATGTGCATTGGGGTATATCTTATATCATTGGCGAAATAGAGATGTATATATAAAATCTATATATTCCCTTTCTATATTCAACAATGCTACACATAATCTTATCTTTTAACAAAATGCATCCCTATTGTAAAATGCACAGAATGAAACTACCTATCAAAGTTTGATTTATCCAAACAACATCATATAAAATATTATTATAACTAAACACATAATAATTTGTGAATATCACATATCATTATCTTCACATGCTTATAACTTCTTATCTTCCAAAAATTTTGGCTAAACAACACAAGAAATTAGCATCACCTCCAAGTTCATGAATGCATACCCATTGATACAATTCTCGTGCATCCCCACAACTGCAAAATTTTAGAAAATTCAAAATACTCATCAATTATTGCATCCATGCATAATAAAAATATTAATTTATTTCATTTATAATAACAATATTTCCTTATGTCTTTTCATGTCATGTAGGGACTAACAACTACATGGCTTATCTATTAGTTTTTACTTTTTTAGCATATAACATTAAACATTCTATCACTGAAAGAAGAACAAGCACAACAAGAACACAATAAACACAATATTTCTCTCAGGGAAACCACAAGGGATAAAACCCCAGCAAAATCTTCCTCGATATAGAAATCACAAAGTACAAAAGTAAAACCCCAAGACAAATCAGCTACTCCTACACTTGTGCGAACTTCTCTCTCTCTCTCCTATGCGAACTTGTGATAGTGAATGAGTGAATATAAATGAGGAACTCATCCTCTATTTATATTCTTCCGTTGGGGTGAATTTTCCCAAACTAGGCCGACTTATCCTAACTAACTAGGCCGACTTCTCCTAACTGATTAGGCCGACATGTCAAATACATAATATAATAATATTTTATGGGTTCTTCTAGCCCGACATAGGTACTAGGGTTTACATTGACTCTTTCAATGACTCTTACATTATCAAATAAATCAATGACACCTCCCGAAGGAGGAATACAATAATACAATAGACAAATGTAAATAGAATATCTTCCGCGGTTACATTCTTTTAACACTCCCTCTTAACTAGGAAAGTATTCTACAGGTAACACCAACAGCTACAAAACTAATTTGTGAAACTCTATATGTCATAGGAAGATTTTGGATCATCATATGTATGGGGTATCATCTGCTGGAGTAGCATCATCATCGTCCACTAGAATGTCATCATCAACATCATAATCATCTATTGGAATATCACCATCAGCAACATCAACAACATCATCTACTGGAACATCCTCATCAACTGGAACATCCTATGTTGGAACATCCTCGTCATCAACATCATCAACTGGAACATCCTATGCCGGAACATCCTCATCGGCAACATCATCAGCCGAAACATCCTCTGCTGGAACATCCTCATCAGCAACATCATTAGCTGGAACATCCTCTGCTGGAATATCCTAGTCAGCAACATCATCAACTGGAACATCCTCATCAACAACATCATTAGCTGGAACACTATCAGTCAGCAAGTACTGATATTCCATCACCCTAAACAGGAATCCATCCCTTTGGATAGGAACTCTATCAGTTAGCAAGTATTGAACTTTCGTCACCCTTGGACAGGCATCCATCCCTCCGGATGGGAACTCTATCAGTCAGCAAGTAATGATATTTCGTCAGCCTTGGACAGGCATCCATCCCTTCGGATAGGAACTCTATCAGTCACCAAGTAATGATCTTCCATCACCTCTAGACAGGAATCCATCCCTCTGGATAGGAAATCTATCAGTCAGCAAGTTATACTGATCTTCTATCACCCATGGACAGGCATCCATCCATATGGATATATTAGTCATCAAGTACTGATATTTCATCACCCCTGGACAGGCATCCATCCCTCCGGTTAAGAACTCTATCAGTAAGCAATTACTGATCTTCCGTCACCCCTGGAAAAGCATCCATCCCTATTAATAGGAACTCTATCAATCAGCAAGTACCGATCTTCCATCACCCCTGGACAGATATCCATCCCTCCGGATAGGCAACAGTTCATGAGAACTGGAACTATCAGTTAGCCAGTAATGATCTTCCATCACCCTTGGATAGGCATCCATCCCTCCGAACAAGCATCATTTCATGAGAACTGTAACTATAATTTATCCAGTACTGATCATCCATCACCCTTGGATAGGAATCCATCCCTCCAGATAGGAATCAGTTCGTGAGAACTGGAACTATTAGTCATCTAGTACTGATCTTCCATCACCCTTGGATAGACATCCATCCCTTCAGACAGGCATCAGTTCGTGAGAACTGGAACTATCAGTCTCTCTTTCTAGAGAGTTCCCTCTAAACCACACCAATCTTGTCTTGAAAGTATTCACACTTTATGCGAGACAGAGGCTTAGTCAACACATCAACAACTTGTTCCTCTGTAGGAACATACTCAATCTTCAAGGCTCCCTTCTGTACCATATACCGGATATAGTGGAACTTGATCTTGATGTGCTTCTATCTATCATGGAACACAAGATTCTATGTCATCTTGATGCAACTCTGGTTGTCACAGAGTATATACGTAGCATCAATCTCTACATTGAACAATCCTTCCAACATTTTGCGAAGCCACACTGCCTTGCTACAAGCTAAACAAGCTGCTATATATTCATCTTCCGCTGTATTGAGTGCAACACAGGGTTTCTTCCTACTGAACCATGAGATCATTCTTGATCCCAAACTAAAGAAACATCCTGAAGTGCTTTTTCTATCTTCGGCACTTCCATTCCAATCTGAGTCTGTGTGCCCATACAACCTGAATTCACTATCTGAAGCATATCTAAGTCCATAATCCAATGTACCCTTTAGGTACCTCATCACATGTTTTGTTTAAATCAAGTGAACACTCTTGGGCTCCACCATATATCGACTCAAAGTGTTCACAGGAAAACATATATTTGGTCGAGTATTGATCAAGTACATCAATGACCCAATAATTTGTCTGTACATAGTGACATCTACAATTTCTGATGAATCATTATTCAAAAGCTTCAAGTTTATCACCATCAAAGTAGTCATGGCCTTACAATCCAACATTCTAAATCTCTTTCGGATCTCTACTGTGTATTTTCCTTAACTCGGGAAAATATCATCTGGAAACTACCATACTTCAAGACCTAGAAATTAATGCATCATACCAAGGTCTTTCATCTCAAATTCTGCTGCAGTCCTTCTCTTACATTCGGTGATGGGCTTGTCTTCTCCTGTCAGGAACAAATCATCTACATACAATAGTAGTATCATAGGTTCATCATTCATAATATTAGAATATATATTAGAATATGCTTTACTCTTGGTAAAGCCCAAAATCATCAAGAAGCTATCAATTCTTCCATACCATGCTCTAGGTTCTTGCTTCAACCCGTACAATGCTTTCTTTAGTCTGCATACATGTGACTTTATTTCTTTTGTTTCAAATCCTTCTGGTTGCTCGATATATACCTCTTCTTCTATCTTCCCGTTTAGGAACGTTGTCTTTACATCCATCCGATGTAAATTCCATTTCATCTTGGCTTCCAAGGAAAGAATGGTTCTAATTGAATTATATCTAGCCACATGAGCAAAGGTCTCCTCATAATCAATTCCTTCCTTCTGAGAGAACCCTCGCGATACAAATATTTCCTTATACTTTTCAATGCTTCTGTCTGCTGAGTGTTTTGTTTTGAAGATCCATTTTGATGATACAACTGCTTTATCCTTTGGTATTGGTACCACATCCCAAACATCATTCTTGATGATGGAATGGTATTCTTCATTCATAGCATCCAACCAATCTTTCTTCTTCACTGCATCTTCAAAACAAGATGGTTCCTGATCTTCAACAAGGTTACACATCAAGGTTACATAGTTGGAGTATGGCCTTGGTCTCTTTCTCTCTCTATTGTTTCCTTATGGGGCACCATACCTTCCTCCATATTGAATTAATTATCGTTCCCAAGCTGGTCTTCTCTTTCGATAAATATCCTCATGGGGTGTCTCCTCAGGTCTCTGAGGTTCTTCCATGTCATGATCCTCTGGAATAGGTTCTTCTGTAATATCTTTGTATGGTGCTTTGTTCATTTCTGTAACTCTAGGAGCCTCCTGATCCTTTACATCCTCATGAGTATTTTTTTATTTGTTGAAGGATGTGTCTTCATCAAATGTAACATCTTGACTGAGCTCAATTTGGAGAAATCCTAGAATGTAGATACGGTAAGCCTTTGATTGCTCACTATATCCTACAAATTATCCCTTCTTTCCGGAAGGTTTCAGCTTCGATCTCTTCTCTTTTGGAATATGGATAAATACAGGACATCCAAATATCTTGAGATGACTGACTTGAGGCTTCTTACCGGAGAACATCTCTTCTGGGGTCTTGTTCCCAAGAGCACTGTGAGAGATTTCTTTTTTATGTACATATACTGTGGTTATAGATGCCTCTGCCCATAGATGCATGGGTAAGTCTTGGTAATGGATCATAGCCTTTATTGCTTCTATGATCGTTCAATTCTTCCTTTCGGTTACACCATTATGTTGTGGATTATAGGGAATAGTAAGATCCCTCTTAATTTTTGCTTGTTTACAGAAATATTTGAAATCTCTTCAAGTATATTCCCCTCCATTATCTGACCTTAGAATCGTTATCTTCTTTTTAGAGAGGTTTTCTACAAGAGCCTTGAATTCTTTAAACTTTTCAAAGACTTCATTCTTATTCTTCAAAAAATAAATCCATGTTTTGCGGGAGTAATCATCAATAAAGGAAGCATAATAGACATACCCTCTTAGTGAAGTGGTGGACATAGGTCCACAGATATCTGAGTGAATAATATCCAGAATACCTTTCGCTTTGTTGTCACTACTAGAAATGGGTTCTTCGTACTCATTCCTTGAGCACATCCTTTGGATACTCCTCCATGATCAACTTGGATTTTTGCTAATCCAATCACCACCTTACTTACTATTGGTAATTCCTTGTAGTGTACATGAGCTAGTCTTCTATGCCATAGCTCACAAGGGTTCATGGTGCTGGTCATCAATGATGTATCTACATTACCCTTCAGTTTGTAAAGTCCTCCTTATTCAACTCCAATGACTATTGCATCATCAATAGTCTTCCCCTTTGGCCACATAAGAACTTCACCATCTACAAATGCAATTCGAAGACCTTTCTTATCTAATGTTGAAATAGATAGAAGGTTCTTCTTCAAACCTGGTACATGAAGTACATCTTTCATATTCATGGAATTTCCACAATCCAATTTATAAGACGCTTCTCCCATTCCTTTGATGGGATATTGATAATCACCTCCAAGTTTTACCTTGCGTGGAGATTCCTTCTGAATGATATGTGAAAGGGATTATTTGTATCCCGTCATGTGTTTTGAAGCTACACTATCCACTAGCCAAGTATCACTCCCATGAGATATTGAACTAGTGAGTGTTGAGATTAGAACATATTCTTCATTGGAGTCTTCATCATTTTTGGACTTGACTTATTCATCATACTCACTATCTTCTGTTGCATGAGCATGAAATCTCTTCTTCAGCTTCTTGTGAAGTCCATATTTGTTTGGACAATTTCTTGCAATGTGTCATGTTTTGTGACAGGAATAGCATTCAATGGAAGATAGATCTTTCCTGGACTTCCTTTTCTTCTGAGGTATTCTTGGAGAGTCCTCACGGGGACGTATGTTGTTCTTTCTCTTCCTTCCACATTTGGCGTGAGTTTCCAAAGCTTGATCTTCATTGTCATTTAGTTTCTCCTCTCTTACCGCTACTCTTTCTTCCTCTTGTACACATTCTTCCCATAGTTGTCTGAACTCGATCAGTTTCTTTATAGCACAAATTCCACGAAAAAATGGTTCCCAATCTTTGGGGAGACCATTCAGAGTGGTCATCACAACTTCTACATCCTCTATCATGTCCCCAAGTTTCTAGTTGTTCTTTTATTTGGGACACTCTAGAGAAGTATGAGTGCATGGACTCAAACTTCAGGTTCTTCGCACCCTTGAGTTGATTTCTCAAGGTCATCTTCTTATTAATGTTCTTCCCTTCAAATAGGTTGGTCAGGGCATCAAAATTTTCATTTGGGGTCTTCTTGGAAGACACTTGGGGGATCAAGTGATCTTTTATAGAATCAGCTATGATCCTCTTTGCCTTGAAAAAATTCTTCGTATGCCTTGTTTTGCATTCATCTCCCTCTGGTTCTGTAAGTCCTTCCTTTATGTAGTACTCTAGGTCATGTTCTTCAAGGATGAGCATGACTCTATATTTCCATGCCCTGAAGTTCTCAGCTCCTTCAATATTTTCATCAAGCTTGTTATTGCTTGTCATATTGATATAATGAGTACTTCAAATGGAAATATAATAGTTTTGAGACTTACCAGAAAATTTGTCCTTCTGAAAGCTACTTCTCCCTTGAGCTAGGGTTTGTGAGAGAAACCCTAATTTTCTAACTTCAGAATTTTGGAAAACTAATTGGATAAGCAGCTTTGCCTCCTCAAGGCGAGTTGAGTAAAGTACTCCTTCTCCCAATTCTATGAGCGGATTATCCAAAAACTTGATGCCCTAGTCCTCTCGGGTTGCAGTGGGGGACCCAAAAATGAAAATTCTTAGAATGAAAATATGCTTCGACAGAAAGATGTGCCTTAGTGAGGCGAGTTAGATGCACTATCTTTTTCAGCTGATCTGTGGAGGGAGATCCTGTAATAAGAAACCCTAGTTTCTGTAGTTACAAATGCTGCACACAGTTTTCTTTCAGGCCCGCTCTAATACCATGTTAGTTTTTACTTGTTTAGCATATAACATTAAACAATTTATCACTTAAAGAAGAACAAGCACGGCAAGAACACAATGAACACAGTATTTCTCTCAGGGAAACCATAAGGGAGAAAACCCTGGCAAAATCTTCCTCAATATAGAAATCATAAAGTATAGAAGTAAAACCCCAAGACAAATCAGCTACTCCTCCACTTGTGCAAACTTCTCTCTCTCTCTTCTATGCGAACTTGTGAGAGTGAATAAGTGAATATAAATGAGGAACTCATCCTCTATTTATATTCTTCTGTTGGGGTGACTTTTCCCCAACTGGGTCGACTTCTCCTAACTAACTAGGCTGACATGTCAAATACATAATATAATAATATTTTATGGGTTCTTCTAGGCCGACATAGGTCCTAGGGTTTACATTGGCTCTTTCAATGACTCTTACATTATCAAATACATCAATGACATCTCCCGAAAGAGGAATACAATAATACAATAGACAAATGTAAATAGAATATCTTCTGCGGTTACATTCTTTTAACATTATCTACCTTGTTTTCAAATGTGAACCGTTAGCATCATATAAGCATTTAGACCTTTCGCATAGAAACCTTTAAACCCATTTGCATTATTTTAGACAATTTTTTTCTATCGATTAATATTTCTAAAAGAAAAAGGCAATGTCGATATAATAATAAATAACCCACATAAAATATTCAATATCTACTAGATGGACAATCTCCTTCAAAATTTAGGAAGATATCTAGATTAACCATAAAACATAAACAAAATTATTAAACGTTTTAATAAGTAAATTAATTTTACATGAACTTTTTCAAAATTTAGGAAGAAATTTAGATTAACCATGAAACAGGAACAAAATTATTAAACTCTTTAATAAGTAAACTAATTGATTTAATATTCATGTTTTGAGAACTATAGGTGTTGTTGAAAGTTTTATCGATTGTTCTTTGAGGCTCCAAGAAACCTGATATGGGCGGAATAAGGGATGAGTTTGGGCGACGGCCTGCGTTTCTGGAGGACCGGCTCTGAACTGTGCCGTGGCTGGACCAGGAGTAGACTGCAGCGGGTGGCCTTGGTAGGATTGGTTTGAACGTTCGAATTGAGCTTTTGAAGTAAGACTAAATAATAGAATACCAAATCTGAAAGATGAGGGCTCCATGAAACCCTGGACTTGGCGGAATTAGGGCAGAGTAAGGGCGACGGACTGCGTTTCTGGAGGACCGGCTATTACACTGTGTCGTGGCTGGACCAGGAGCAGACTGAAGCGGATGGCCTTGGTAGGAATGGTTTGAACACTGTTCGAATTGAGACTTCGGGGGCTCCATGAAACCCTGGGGACCGCTTGAGTTCTGTTAATTGGGCTTTGGTGGTGTGGACTATGTCATTGGGGTCTGGATGACCCAGCTGAATTATCCTGAATCGTTGTGGATATTGACGGTGTGAGCAAGTGGTCCTAGCACCTGGAGAACGCGTGAAGAGATACTTTCCAGAGCGGTACAGTGTTTTGTGTGGGGTCTTCTTGACCGGTGGATTGGGGTTTGGGCCCTATCTGGGGATCCATCCGGCTCTCTGGCAGATTGCTTGGTCGGGGATCGTTTTTGCCTGCTGTGAAGGAACCACTGAAGCGGTATGGAGAGTGGATATGTGTAGGAGGTGGACTACACCTCGGATGGGGAAGGGAATATGGGGATTTTCGATCTTGGAGCGATCAATTCGGCGGAGATTGGGTCGACTGTCCATTTCTTGTCAGGCCGGGGGACTGGGGATGCATCTGGGCCCCTGGGAGAGCTGGATTTGGATGGACACCTCTTTACCCCACCGACATCTGCCAGAGTTACCTCGCCGGTCATCTCACTGGGGTTGGAGGGTTTAGAGGCAGAATTAGCAAGCTTCCGGTCATCTGCAGGCTTTACAGATAGGCCAGACTTGGCCGGTCTTCTGGGGAGGACGCTGCAACCCCAATTGGGGTCTTACTCAAACTTTCCAATTCCTTCGGCAGACGCTCGTGAGGATAGGAACGAAACTCAGGTTGGATGTGACAACAAGCTGCTGGGAGGTGGACTGGCATCATTATCTGTTGGCAATTTGCTCAAGTCGGTGGAGTGTCGTGATGTAGAGGACCGGGGACAGGCCAGTGGTGGACAGGGCTCCTCAACTTGTGGACAAGCAGCGTTGGATCCTGGGGTTGGGGAATTACCTCCTGATGATGAACCCCGGTTAAGCACAAGAGCAGGGGTTCCTGCACAGGCTGTTAATCATAAAAAATTTGCCAGAAAGGTGAAGGAAAGGCGTCGGAAGGACAAACTTGTGTTGGGTGTGGATGTCTCTATGGAGGAGGCGGTGGACTTCTCTCATATCGCGGTGGTTGGACATGTCCGTGGTAAGAGGATTGGGCGGAGTTTTCTCCAGAGATGGGCGGCCGAGCACTGGAAGGATTTGATAGTTCCTGCACCAGAGATTAGGATCTTGACGAAAGGCTGGTTCTCCTTTATACTGTCGAGCCCTGGAGAGGTAGCAGCTGTATTAGGCCGTCATTGGACGATGATGGGCGTCCCCATTGTGCTGAAAATATGGTCACCTTTCTTTGACTCAAAGACAGAAAAAATAGACAGAGAACCTATATGGGTGAAGCTACCAGGGCTCCCCATGCATCTCTGGAATGAATCACGATTTGCAGCAATTGGGAATTTCCTTGGCGACTATATATGTGCGGATTATTCTCATAAGGTAACTGGTATTTACTCGGTGGCTAAGATTTTGGTCAAGATCGACCTTAGGCAGGGGCTATCGGCTGAGATCATGGTTCAGACAAAGGATGGGGACTTCACACAGATTTTAGACTATGTGGGGGTGCCGTTCCGATTCCATCGCTGCCACGCTCACGGACACCTGGTCGCGGATTGCACGTTACCATTTCGGGGCAGCCGACCGATGGATATTCCTGTGACAGATGTTTGCACTAATCCTGCGAAGATGGGGAACCCACTGGTGGTGGGGGTTGATGGATTAGCGACTGATTTAGACACCGGGGCGGACCAGGTTTCGGTGCTACCAGTAGCCCCATGCGGGAAGTAGGGAACTGGGAGAACTATGGCAACATTGGTGAACGAGGACCTGGATCTAATTGGGAGCAAGGAGACGGCTGTAGTGGGGACTTCATTAGGTACCACGACACCTTTGACGCGGGCAGCTTCCAGAAAGCTACAAGAGCAGGCAATCTTACATCGGGGTTCATCCTCCAACCCCCCGGGTATGTCTCACAAGATCTCTTCTGATATTCCTTTATATGCTGTCTCTAATGATTTGGGGGGGGGTTGTTTTGAGCCTCACTCTCCCGTCAGCTCTGTTTCACTATGCCCTGCTCCTTGTCTATTACCTGTAACTAATTGTGCATACACGCCACCGTTAGTAGCAACTTTACCCTCTCCCAATTCTGTGGGGTGTAGTATCCGATATGCCCTTAGAAATAGGGTGATCTCTGATGGACCGGGGGGTAGGGGACTTCCTGAATTGTCTGCTTGTACTGTGGGGAAAGGTCGGGGACGAAAATCTCATCTGTCAAAAGCACAAGACCGGGCAAAAGTTGATTTGGGAATGGGCACACAATCCTCTATTGAATGGGCACTTAGAGCAGCGAAAGCCCTGGAAGGGGGTTACATATGAAACTTATGTCATTCAACTGTCGTGGGTTGGCGAGTCCCATTAAAAAATCGTCACTTCGGAGGTTGGTGGATCTAAATCAACCTGATATCTTACTATTACAAGAAACACTGGGTGGCAGTGTGGAGGTTGTTAGGGTTTTGGAAACTTTGCTACCTGGCTGGAAGTTCATGGGTGTGGATGCTCGTGGACGCTCTGGAGGGCTGGCTACAGGGTGGAAGGTGAAGAGCTGCAGAGCTGATAGCTCTTGGGGGATCACTTCTGGTATCGGGCTGGAAGTATGGGATGCAGAGATTGGTAGGATGATAACGATTCTCAATGTTTATGGACCCTATTTAAATAGGGCTGGATTCTGGGACTCCCTGCTAAGCATGGATCTCTTTGACGGAAGGGATGTGATCTTGGGTGGGGATCTCAACCTTTCTCTGGGATCTTCTGAAGTCTGGGGGCCTAGGGCTGCACCGGATCCATTAGCTAACTTTTTCATACAAGCTTTCGCTGGGAAGGATCTACTTGACATAATGCCAAACAAGTTAACCCCTACCTGGAGGAATAAGAGAACAGGGGATCAAAGGGTGGCCAAAAGACTGGATCGGTTCCTGGTAGCTGATGTGTTGGTACTGGGGGTTGATGTAGTCAAGCAATGGGTGGGGTCTGGGGGGGTTTCCGACCACAGTCCCATTCTACTGGAGATAAGAGGCAGCAGAAACAAACCCCCTAGTCCTTTCAAGTTCAATCCTAACTGGTTGAAGGAGGAGGATTATATCAAATTAGTTCAGAATCTGTGGGTTCATCGACCTTTGGAGTCACTGGAATGCGGGCGCACACTATCAACTCAATCTCAAGCGTATAAAAGAGGCCACTATACTCTGGGCCACTGAGAAAAGGGTCAAAGATGACCAGAACCTGAGGGCTGCTGAGATGAATATCGATAGACTTCTACATTGTCAGGGTATGGGATATCTGGACGAACAGCAGAAAGGTGAGCTGCTGGACTGGGAAAGTAGCAGGAATGTGTTACTGTGTGAGCGTGAAGAGATGTGGAGAATGAAAAGCAGGGCAATTTGGTTACAATGTGGGGATGAGAACACTAAATTTTTTCAAGCATATGCAAAGGGGAGAAAATGCACAAACTCCATCTGGGGACTATCTTCACCTGAAGGGGATCGGGTCTCCAGCTTTGATGGCTTGGCTGAGATGGGTGTTCGACACTTCGAAGACTTATTCACAGCACAACCCGGGGCCTCTATAGCTGAGGTTATCAGGATGGATCAGCTCTTTCCACGTTTTGTGGGGGAGGAAGAGAACAAACTTTTGATGGAGGAGGTGCTGCCATTTGAGCTCTCGCAGGTAATGCAATCCTTCCAGAAAGACAAAAGCTCGGGGCCGGATGGCTGGCCTATTGAATTTTTCTTGGGCTTCTCTGATTTCTTTGGGGAGGAATTGTTGGCTGTGGTGGAAGAATCACGAAAGGCTGGCTTTGTTCATGGTCCTTTTAACTCGACCTTTATTGCTCTCATACCCAAATCGGACAAGCCTGAGAGTTTTGATGAATTCAGACCAATTTCACTCTGCAATTGCATATATAAGATCATCTCAAAGGTGATGGCGAGGAGACTGAAGAATATTCTGTCTCAGCACATTTCAAGTGAACAGTTTGGATTCTTGGAAGGTCGTCAAATTCATGAGGCCATTGGAGTTGCACAAGAAGGTATACACACTCTAAAGGTGCAGAAACAGAAGGGTGCAGTTATTAAGATTGACCTCTCTAAAGCATTTGACCGGGTTAGCTGGCTCTATATCCGGATGCTTCTCACACACCTGGGCTTCTGCTATGAATTTATTCGATGGACTATGGCCTGCATCACCACAGTGAGTTTTGCTGTCCTGATTAATGGCTCTGCTAGTCCATTCTTCCATGCAGGCAGGGGGCTACGACAAGGTTGCCCACTTTCACCGTTGTTATTTCTCCTTGTTGCTGAAGGCCTCAGTCGTTTTATCCTGAAAGCAAAAGCTGATGGCTCATTTCGTGGCATCTCCATATCTCAGGTATTGTATATTACCCATCTCCTATTTGTTGACGATATCCTCATTTTTTGTGATGGCTCGAGACAGTATATTGATAAGGTGGTCGAAGGACTCATTTTACTGCAAAAAGCCGCAGGTATGCTAGTGAATATTGAAAAATCAACAATCACATGCTCGCATTTAAATGAGCAGGAGATTCACAGAATAGCAATCAGACTTCCCTATCGGACTCTGGATATTGATGATGGCGTAAAGTACCTTGGATTTCACTTAAAACCCAATGCATATTTGAAGGCAGATTGGCATTGGTTAACTGCAAAACTGGAGCAGAGACTACATGGCTGGAGCCATAAATGGCTCTCGCGGGCTGGGAGACTGGTGCTGGTCAAATCAGTATTGGAAGCAATACCTGTTTATTGGATGTCACTTGCCTGGATTCCCAAAGGAGTCTTGGAGCAGATTCGTCGTTTGGTTTTTGCCTTCCTCTGGAAGGGTAAGGGAGTGAACCGTGCCTTGGTGTGGGTTAGATGGGAATTGATCGCAATCCCCAAAGCACTGGGAGGGTGGGGATTAAAGAATATCTTTCTATTTGCCAAAGCGTTGGGAGCAAAGGTTGCATGGTGAATTATACATACACGGAGCCTCTGGACTAGTGTGGTCTATCACAAATACATTGCTCCCTTAACCCTACTTGATTGGATTAGGCAGGGCAATAAGACGAGGGCAAATTGCTCTGTGGTTTGGAAAGCGGTGGTTCAGCATTTTCATCTCGTGGGATCAGGATTAGTCTGGAGAATTGGAAATGGGCATTTACTTCGTATTGGCCTGGATACTTGGGTAGGTAGTAGAGGGGGACATACACTGCCGGTGGACTTAAGGACATTTCTGGCAGCTAGAGGCTGTCTTTTCCTGGCTGATATTGCACAACCGGGTTTATCCACTCTCTGGCACCAGGGATGGCTCTCTGCCCAGCGTCTTGAGGTACCTGAGGAATTGATCGGAGATTGGGAGGATTATATCCGAAACTTAAGATATACAAATATACGACTGACAGATAGGCCTAATGAACTACTCTGGGATCACCATCCCTCAGGGAAATACACGCCCAAACATGGATATATTCAGCTTAATGTGGAGTTGCAGAACAGGGCATTGGTGTGGTGGTGGAAAACGCTGTGGAAGTTTAAATGCCCGGGTAAAGCAAAAATACTTTTCTGGGCGATATTGGAACAAAAGGCACCCACCTGGGACATCCTGAAGAGACGATTTATACAGGGCCCCGGGTTTTTGTCCACTTTGTAGGGAGGCGGACGAAACTATCACACATCTTTTTGTTCACTGCCGGTTCACTCAGGCGGTTTGGACAAATATATGCAATTCTTTGAAACTTAATGCGCGCTGGTGGGGAGAGAGTGTTATTGACGCATTCCATGATTGGTGGAATGATCAACAGAAATCAGACATATGTGCGGCCCCATGTATTTTTGCATGGGGAATATGGATCACTCGTAACAGGATCATCTTTCAGGACTGTCGAGTCCTGATGGAGCAAGTTGTGGCTCAAGCTGTGGCTATCATTTTACATTACAAAACAACACCCAAAGCGATTAGAATTCGTCCTGTGATAGCTGAAACCATTGATAAATCTATACCATGGGCTTTTTTCGATGGTTCTTCACTTGACCATCAATCGGTGTGCGGTGGAGGGATCGTTCTTCACAAATCTGATTCACATTATTTCCACATCACGGCTGGATTGGGCAGTGGTACAAACAACTATGCTGAAATCCTGTCACTTAGACTATTGCTGTTATTTGCACTAGAACAGAGATGTTTTTCACTACAGACTTTTGGAGACTCACTGATTGTTATTGATTGGGTCAATGAGAATACTCAATGTAATGTGATGGTTCTCTCACCTATACTGGAAGATGTTTTACGGTTAAAAAGGCATTTTAATCTTATAACATTCACACATGTCTACAGGGAGAGAAATGGCATGGCTGACCTTCTTTCCAAAGAAGCGTCGCAGCAACGTCTGAATTTCGGAACGTGGAGGATCACATCACACTCTACTGCTGGATCATACAGTTATTATCACAGGCCTTTCAACGAGGCGGTGGAGGATTGGGAGGGAGCTTACGGCTCCTGACAGATCTGTCTTCATAACAGTTCGAATACTGGGTTTTTGTATTTTGCTTTTTGGTAATATCACAGACCTGTAAAAGGCTCTGGAGGACCGGGAGGAAGTATTTGGCTTCGGACAGAACAGTCTTCATAATCGATCTTTTTTGGTTTTGGTTTTTTGGTATCATTACTGGCCTGTTAAAGAGGCTTTGGTGGCTCGGGATGGAGCATTGGCTCCTGCTGATTCTATATTTATCTGTTTGGTGCTCTGTTTGGACAGAATCTTCTGAAAGGAACTATTTCTTATGGATAATATATTGAATATGTAACTGGATATATGAGGGATGTATGGACAGCAAAGGGAATTTGTATGAGACATTAGATTAGCCAGAAACTTGAATTGATGATATGCGATAATGTAGGAATCCCTGTGATTCTAATACATGTGCAGAATGTAATTTTGTTCAATACATTTGAAATAAAATTACGACTTTTTCCAAGGAAAAAAAAATAAAAGTAAACTAATTTTACATAAACTTTTAAGAATATAGATTAAGTTGCAAAGTTATTGTAATAATTTTCATGAAAACTACACTATATAAATCTTAAAATTAATAAAATATGAATCTCTCATATCATAAGACTAAAAAATGATTAATAATTTTTTTAATATATAGAACTTTAATAAAAATATTAATTAATATTAAGGAGAAATAAACTGAAAAATGAGGTATTGTATTAAGTCTGAAAAATGAGATATTGTATTAAGTCCACTTATATCACATTAATAAGAAGAATGAGAGCTTAGTCAATTTTAGTAATTTCCTTTTAAATTTAAAAAACACTTTACACTTTAAGATCACTTGCTCTATGTATTTAGAGATATTTGAATCATTGAAAAAAAATGTGTCATTAAGTAAAACAAATGAATAAACTACATCAATACAATATCGGTCCAAAAAAACATAATTCCAAGTTCTATACAATCCATTTATGTTCCATACGAGCTAGAAATAGAATTCTTGATGGCATATATTCATTATCACATTGAGTCATCTAACTAAAAATCTACTCTAAATTGGAATTTATTCTCATAGAAATATAAACTACTTAGACTTAAACAATCTTTTCATCATCATAGTTAGAGCCCTCTACCCAAACCTCTTCTTTGAAATCTATTTTTTCTTACACTAAGACAATCTTGGAGCATAATCACTCATGTTGAATTAGACGAATTTAGAAGCAAAGAATTTGACTACCTTTCATTAAAGTGTTGTTAGATTGTATGGCATGCTTTTCATTGTGAGTGGTGACATTGCCTCCATTACATATTTTGAAACATAAGTATTTTTGACAATCCTTTGAGATGTAACATACAATGTATTATTTTACATAGAGTTAGATTGTTTTGACTTGAAAATCAATACCATCTAAAAATAAGAGCAGTGTCATCAAAGACATCATTCAAACCATCCATTTTCCTTCTACCCTTCTAATCATTTACATGATCAATTCTTTACCTATTTGACGGATATTCTTCATCATCTTCTATAAAGCAAGCATACTAAATAAATGTCAAATGTCAATCTCATGCTAAACCATTGAAGTTGAATCAATATTCCATATAAAAACTATTGATGTAAATTGAACTTCTTTCTATATATATGTACTAATGCTTCATCATCTTTTGCAACCAAAGCATACTAAAGAAATACCAAATGCCAATCTCATGCTAAACCATTGAAGATGAATCAATATTTCATATAAAGAGTATTGATGTAAATTGAACTTCTTTCTATATATATGTACTAGTGCTTCATCATCTTTTGCAACCCAAGCATACTAAAGACATGTCAAATGCCAATCTCATGCTAAACCATTGAAGATGAATCAATATTCCATATAAAAACCATTGATGTAAATTGAACTTCTTTCTATATATATGTACTAATGCTTCATCATCTTTTGCAACCCAAACATACTAACGAAATGTCAAATGCCAATCTCATGCTAAACCATTGAAGATGAATCAATATTTCATATAAAGAGAATTCATGTAAAATGAACTTCCACACACACACAATAGTTGCATTAATGACACCGTCAAGAAGAGCACAAATGAACTTAATTTACCCAATCCACCAATTTACATGCATTAATAAAAGAATTTTAAAATATAAAAGTAAGTGACCTCATAAATAACATTGTAATAGAACTTCAATATTTTTAATATAGACCTTTCACGTTAGTCGTTAATACAAAAAATCCAATACCTTGGGACATAAATTTGAGTAAAACCACAAAATAAGCCAGAATATTTTTGGTGTAGAGTAACACTTGAAAAAGTAATGTAAATCTGCAAAACAAAATCTATTACATCATCAGTAACTAAAATCATTAATCTTTGAATCTTTATCTACTAAATATCATTATAATTTCAACTTGTTTGATATTTGAAACACTTTTATACAAATGCAAGAGAGCCCAAACAAAAAAAATTATATTTAAAGATAACCTAAAAAAATATTGTAAATGCAAGAGAGCCCAAACAAAAAAAATTATATTTAAAGATAACCTAAAAAAATATTGTAAACACTAATGAATGATAATTGAACATATGGTAATTGAATGCATTATTAAAAGATAAAAAAAATGTGCAAAGATTGAGAGATAAAAAGAATTAAAAGCTGGAGAAAAAACAAACAAACAAAGAAAATAAAGCAAAATAGATTATTAAAAAAATAAAAAAACACTTTTCAATGTGTTTGAAACAACTTGTATCCTAATGTATAATATAGAAGTAGACCCATTATAATATTAAGTCATGTGAATAAAATAGGGCCATTCTCCAATTCTTTATGATTTTAGAAAGAAAAAAAACATTTTTATATTTATAATTGTAAAGACAATCAAATGAAATGTGACAAAACAAAACAACTAAAGGGAAAGTCTGAAACACTCTAATAATAATTTAATCAAACCTCAAGTCAACTTCTTTTCTTTCACTAAAATGTCATCTCATAATTACATAACAACAAAATTTAAAAAACATAGAGTTCCATTGCAATATGCACATACCAAGAATCTTCATAAACATGGATGATTTAATCATATAAACCCCTTTGATGAGAATGTAAAGAATCCTCATAAACATTATTCATTTCTCATAGAAATGTTAGTTAATAAATAATTTGTTCAAAATTAGATTTTGATCAATATTAAAAATAATGATAATTATTTAATATATATTTAAATTATTCATAAAATTATATATAATTATTTTTAAATCATTTAAATATAAATTATGTTTAAAAAATAAATAAATAAAAATTATTAAATTTTAGAGATAAATATTAAAACATATTTCTTTAATTGATTTTTTTATAAAACTTTATAGATGAAAATTAAAACATACCTCTTTGGCTACTTCCCAAGCACTGCTTCCTTTCCTCCATACAGCCTGTTTGCATCTTAAAAATCATATTCAGTCGTAAACATAACAGGTTGCATTCTTAAAAATCGTATTCAGTCGTAAATATAAAATATAAAATAAAAGTAAAAATAAAACGAAAGTTTAGTTAATAAAATATTACATTTACTTACTTACCATCAGAGTTAATAAGATTTAAAGTTCTTTTCCAACTTGGTTTTCATGTCTTCATCTTCCCACATTATGCTTCTCCACCAGGAATCCTCGCCCATCAATGCGCATAGATTCGGCAGCTTCTCCATTCCAACGGGGAATCTTTTCAAATCTGGGCAACCACGTATCTTCAAGACACGGAGGTGAGGTAGTGTTCTTTCATCCCACACTCCCCTCTTTGATGCTCCACCCAGACTCTGTAAGTTGAATAGTTCTTTGAGAACCAACTTCTGTAACCTTTGATATCCACTTGGAGATCCACTTCCACGACTCCCTATCCCCAACTCTCTCAACCCATCACACCCTCTCAACTTGAGAAGCTTTAAATTCGGCATCCACTCCAATGGAAAGAGCTCCTTTATGTTGTCGCAGCGATACAATGTTACCACTTCAAGATGTTCAAACTTGCAATTCGGCAGACTTGACCCTCCGTAATATTGTAACACAAAACTCTGTAGCTTCTTCATGCTCTTCATGTCCTCTGGAAGATCCCCCGTGCCACATCCTGATCCGCCGTAGTTCAACATTAAGTGCCTCATCTCAGACCAGGTTCCCATTATGCCATCTTTAAGTGGCTGTACCGGGTCTATAACTACACTCAACTCCGTCATGTTTTTGAGACCCTTCAAACTCCAAATACTTGCCGGCGCTTCCGTTTCCATACTTAAACCTCTGTATGGAACCACGAATGGAAACACGAGTCTGCTCAGTGAAGTAAGTTGAGACATCTCATGTGGAATCACCCTTAAACTATCGCACAAGTCTAAATCAAGACACTTGAGATTTTTAAGTTGTGCGATCTTAGATGGTAATGATTCTAGATCACCACACTTTGAAAGATTCAAAAATTGAAGCCTTGAAAGATTGCATATCTCTTCAGGCAAATATTTGATGCGAAGCCCACTTAATGACAGAAACTCAAGGAGTTTTAGTTGCCCCATTGACGTTGGTAATGAAGTTATTTGGGTGCAGCCGGACATATTAAGAACCCTGAGAGAGGTTAGGCTCAACAGAAAATCTGACGGAAGCTCTTTCAAATTTGTATTCCCTTTTAAGATGAGACTGGCGAGCTCTGCGCATCTCATGTGATCAGTGGGCAGATGTTCAATAAAAATATTGGCAACTGATATCCTCCTGCAATTGTTATTGTGAACCTCTCGGAAATTCCGAAGATTTTGGCCTGCCATGAGTAAACAATTCTCCTCTTTCTGGGCTATATACATTGCCATCTCACGAATAACAGGGTGGACTCTTATGCTCGGAAGAACATCGTGAGCTCGTTCCCTCGTATCCCAAGCGGACTTTTTCCTGAAGACCCTCGTGCTCTCGTGAACAATCTGGAAGAAGCAACGATCTAGAAGGAGTTGTAAGTACTTGCGGCCAAGGGCCATGTCCATTACATAGGTTCCCTGTTTGCTCTTGACGAGACCTTCACCAATCCACATTTGCACTAACTCGCGCGAGTCAACTTCTTGATTTTCCATAAAGAAAGCACAATATAAAAAGCAATTCTTAACGTTTGAGTTAGGCAAAGCATCGTAACTCCATCGTAATAGTCGATAGAGTTGAGCATCAAGGAGAGGATGAGTGGCTTGAAAAGATGGATCTACGGTTTTGATTATAGAAAAACAAGTATCCCACTGATCTACATTAGTTTGGCCAATCATTGCCGCGACTATGTTTATGGCAAAAGGCATACCTTTGCACTCGTCCGCAAATCTCCTGGCATGGTCTTGTATATCGACTGAAACTTGGTCGTCCTTGAAAGCGGCCACTCTGCGAAACAGCATCCAGGCCTCATCTCTGGAGAGGGGTTGTATTACAGTGGGTTCTTCTGCCTTCTCTTCAATATGCAACGGATTTGATGAAAGAAAGTGCAGAGAAGTCACAAATATTGACAAGTGGCTTTGAAAGTCATGATAGACCTTATTAAAATATGCGGTCCATTCTCTTATTTCTTTGGAGACGGAGTCAATAAAGCTTTGGCCTGGTGCGGAGCTATCGAGTAGGCCTTTTGCCTCTGTAAGAGAATTTAGCAGCAATGGCAACCAAAATTTAGCAGCCATGATCTCCCAGAGCGCTTTCTTTTCAGGTTGGAAGAAGGTGGTAAAATCTCGTAGAAGGCTATCCATAGGCCTCAAGTCGATTTGCAGAAGGCTATCCATAGGTTGGAAGAGGGTAGTAAAATCTCGTAGAAGGCTCTCCATAGGCCTCAAGTCGATTTGCAGAATCTGACGGCTATCCTCCTTCTCAATAACATCTTTCAACAGATCCGTGACCAGGTCGACCGCAATGGCGTTGCCTGATAAAACAATGTATTGAAAGTCACTTTGAAAGCCATGATAGAGATGATTAAATAATGCATTCCAATCCCTTATTTCTTTTGAGAGTCTCCCGGGACTGCACACGACGCAGTCAAGACAGCTTTGGCGTGGTCTCGAGCGATGGAAAAGGCCATTTGCCTCTCTAAGCGAATTGTGCAGCAATTGCAACCAAATCTTTACCGTCTCCGGGGGATCTTTCTGTTGATATCGGATGAAGATGTCAGTATAATGTAGGAGGGTCTCCATAGGCCTCAAGTCAATTTGCAGAATCTGACGGTTATCCTCCTTCTCAATAAGATCCTTCATCATTTCCATCACAGGGTCGACCATGGCATTGCCTGATACTCTGGGGACGTTTGCCATGGCTTTCTTGGTACAGTGGGAGAGAGAAAGAATGGGAGTATATCTGAGATGAACGATGGAGAGCACCTTGATGACAAGGTAAATAGCAACCAGCGAAGAAGCATTAATTTAAAAACCAAAGTTTATGCGATTCCGACAGTTGAAAAGAATTGTTTTCGAAATTAAGAATAAACGGAACTTCATAAAACGGAAAAGTTTATGCTAAAAAAGGGGCCAGTGTGGCCATTTCGATAGTATACAAAGAAAAAAAGAAAATATTCCAAACAAAAAGTAAAAGTAAAAGAGTACTAGAATTAGAAGACCACATTATTGATCGTTGAACTTTGTGTCTATGTAACGATATAGGTGTCAGGAAAACGCAAATATTAAAGAATAAAACGGAAAAGTTTATGCTAATGTAAGATTTTATTTGCTATAGTTTTCGGATCGACCAGGAGTGATAATATGCTTTTGCTTTTATTTGTCATGAAGAAGGGGCCAGTGTGGCCATTTTGATAAATATTCAAAGGAAAAAGAGAAAAATATTCGAAACAAAAAGTAAAAGTAAAAAATACTAGAATTTAGAAGACCACATTATTGATGGTTGAACTTTGTGTCTATGTAACGAGATAGTGTCAGGAAAACGCAAATAACTTTGCGTCTATGTAACGATATCGGTGTCACGAATATGCATAGATGACATAATAAGAGGAAAAGGTAAATATTAAAGAATATATGATATAATTAGTGTATATTTATTTCAAATTCATCGAGAGGGATCTAATTTTTTGAGATGTAATTTTTTTTGTTTTATCTTAAATTTTTTACACATTAAAAAAAATTATCCCTCAAGAAATTGGATCCCTCTTTTTTATTTTTATTTTTTTTAAATTTTTGATAAGTTATGAGCCAACAAAATTTTTTTAATTACTTTTGATTTTTTATAAGTTATGAGCCGACATGGAAACGTAATGTGACAAATGTTACAACATCTCCCCCATACTGGGTTGTAACGTAACGTGGCAAATATGACAAATGTGACAAACGTTACAACATCTCCCCCATACTGGGTTGTAACGTAATGTGGCAAATGTGACAAATGTGACATGTAACATGTGACATCCGTTACAGGATCTCCCCCATACTATTACTTTTTAGATTTTATTAATTTTGAAAACGTTACATGGACATGTGACATGTGACATCCGTTACAGGATCTCCTCCATACTAGGTTGTAAGCACCTCGTTTACACTCGATGCAATAAGAGTACAAGGAAAAAAAATTAAAGAATATATGTATTAAAAAAATTATTTATATAAGAAATTGTGGAATAGTGGATAATCAAACAAAACTTAATAGAAAAGAATGAGAATGATTGGGATATTTAAAAAGAGTAAAAGATTATAAAAATAAAGAATATGTATTAAACAAATAACTTGTATGGTTGTATCATATAACTCAAAATAAATGAAAGTAAATGTATATAATGAAGTTATAATAAAGAAAAGATTATTAAGAATAATGAATATATACACATTAAAATAATTTATTTAGAAAAAAAAAGAAGTTAATTTATTGAGGAAAGCCATAAGAAGGGGTAACTCAGTGGGTTAAAGAAGATAGAGTTGGAATAAAGTATTAAAGGTGGAAATAAGGGAAAGAAAAAGAAAATAATATTATGTCTAAGCACAATTTATTGAGGAAAGCCATAAGAATGGGCATTATAGGCAACTCAGTGGGTCAAAGAAGATAGAGTTGGAATAAAGTATTAAAGGTGGAAATAAGGGGAAAGAAAAAGGAAAGAATATAGATATATTTTCACAAGTTTGAAAAGCTCCTATTGCACACTATAAACATTACGATGTTAATGGTCACATAGAGAAAAATTGTTAGAAATTGCACCTCAAATTTCATCTTAAATGGTCTAAAAAGTAGTAGAATAAGAATAAGGCTATGCTTGCTTAGAAGTTGAATAAAATATAGATAGTATTCCAAACATTAAAGGTAACGTGACTTACACTTCTATTCAAAGAGAAGTAGCTTTGAGTAATCTCATCCCAAAGGAAGAGAGGGAAATTATTGAACTCATTCATGTAATAGGACTTAACCCATTTCCAAATATAATTTGAAACGTAAGACCATTGTTGAATCCAATGCCCAAGCATTATCTGGGATCTTTGCATTCTAGACTTATCATGGATTGATTTTTAAAAGAGCATGATTAAACATAAAATGTGCACCATAAAGAAGATTGTCAAAAAGAAGAATACACCATAAACACATGAAGCCACAAATTTGATAATGGAGTTCCTCCAATAAGGACTACATCTCCGGGCCTGCTTCTTCAATGGGGAGACCTTTTTTATAATTCTCAGCAAAATAGAAAATACATGGAAAAATACATCATTATACCTCAAATCTGAAGATGACCTACAAATCGGCTGATCAAAATAGAAAACAAACTGCACCACTATGTTCAGAAATCCCAGATGATGAGAATCGACATCACACACTCTATATTTCTGAAGAGTTGCAAAATCAACCTCTACAAAATCCAATGACCCCCCTTGTTGACACGTGGCAGTCCATATTGTACGGATCAGTATTGCATTAAGTGGGGTCATACTACCTCAGGATATGTGCCTTCCTTCGACCACCTACTCCCGCCTGCTAGTTCAGCCCCTTCAAAACGTTCGCATGGTCACCTTCCCCTCAACGGTGGTAAAGGTCGGCTTAAATAACAAAGGGGGTGGGGCTCTTTCAAGATCCGCCCATCGTGGCTTAGTGGTATGCCATTGTGATGGGGGCTAGGAGACCAAGGTTCAAACCCGCAGGATCCCCCCTTTTGGGCATACGTTCTAACTCTGGTGCATTGTTGGCTTCCCGCCGAACCCCTTGCTCTAAATTTGGGGGATACGGCCATCCTGTCCACCAAATATGGCGGGGCTGGTCGGCCCCCATTTTAACTAAACCTCTTCCAACTCCAATTCAAATAGGACCCTCACCATCCATATGCCAAGTCACACTATAGCAGGGTTGGTTAAGGCATTGGTCGGTTGGAAGAGAGGTCATCGATTCGATTCTTGCGGAGTAAATTTCGGCTTCCAAACAATTTTGGCCGATCCAAGGGTGATATGTGTCAGGACCGGATTGGGAAACATGTCACCCTAGGATTGGGCCACATATATACCACATCATCTATTAGTTGGGACCTACCACGTCAACACCATGTCAACTGCTGCATTAGAGCCACGTCACTTCCATGTCAACTGTTGCAGCAGAGCCACGTCACTTCCATGTCACTACCACATGGCACCATGTGGGGATTCCATGCAGGCCTCGTACACCTGTACGAATGCCATGTGTCACCCTTTCAGTGGTGCCATGTGGTGCCCCTTTTTTCCCTTTTCTGCACATGGAAATGTTGTCTTTCCAAAACTTCAGAAGTTAATAACTTTCACATCCGGAGTCTGTTTTAGGTGAAACAAATGCCATTGGAATCATCCTGGTGAGCCTACACAATGATGTTGGTTTTGTTGAGATTTGTTGAGGTTGAAAATTTGACCTTTATGGAACCTCCTGGATTATTCCTCCCCATTGAGAGGCTTTTGGCCTCCAAAAGCATTAGCAGTTAAGCCACCATAGGTGAGGGGATGGTTCCTTCACTTTCCACTTCTCAAGCCACCATTATTTACTTGAATGATTGCTAGTATATTCCTTCTTCTCTTGAACTTCCTGGTGTACCTGCTGGAATCTCTAAATAAACTTATGGGATTTTCCTTCATCTCTTTGTTTGTTGCAATAACCTTGAACCATTGTCATGTCAACCATCTATGTCTGTGTGTTGGTCTGTGGATGGAAAGAAGTATTCTTCTTCAACTTTGCATCCATCATTCTCCACAAGCTTGTGGGGAGTCCAAAGTGGACCCTTACACGTTGAAACAAAGGATGAGCAGTTTGCTCAACAATAACATGCTTGTTACATGGAATCAAGTTACTCATGAACACCTCATGAACCTATCTGCCTCATGACCCCTTTTCGACATAGACAACCCTCTTATAAATTCCATGGAGAAATTCTCACAAGGAAGAGAAAGATTAGGTAGTGGTGAGTACAACCCCAATTTTCTATTAGTGGGCTCAAAAATGCACAACACGCACCCCTTTACATTCATGGTTACAATCATTTTCATCAAATGCACAAACATTTGCACTAAAATTCTACCAAAATGCCCAAATACAATAGAAGTGTGAGCTTCCCTAACTGCATGCATTTTTTCAATGGTAGGGATATCAAGTTCTCCCCACTGGTAAAGTGTTTATCCTGCAAACAAAGTGTCTTCACCTGCATATCATGACATACATCCTTGAACACTTCATCTTTAGCAATTTCCTCAACATGAGCAAAAGAAGCATTATTTAACCATGTGGATGCAAAAATAGGACTACAAATCACATCAATTCCAATGGTATCAATTTTGGAGGGATGTTGAAGGACTATAAAAATGGATGTTGAAGCTGGATTGGTCTTTTCTTCAACAATGTCTTGTTGCTTTCCTCCCCATTGAGAGGATTGTCTCATCTCAAGCACTTAATTCTTATAAAAGGGGTTATCATGAGACTTATCAGGATCTTTTGCTTTTATGGTTATAAGCACAAGATTCTTGTGAGCATTCACAATTCTTTTCATTGAACCTGCACTAACAAGTGATGAGTTATCCTTCATGCCATGAGCTCTAACAATATATTCCACCCCATCCTTTGTGAGATGGTATTTGTTCTCTTGTCGAAAGAAGATAGATTTTCTATCATAAAGATAAGGACTCCCAAGTACAATGCCACACATATCCAAAGGAACAACATCCAAATCAACCTCAACTATCAATTTAGAAGCAATAACAAACCTCACTCTACATTGTTTGGTAACTTGAAGTTTTGCATTGTCATGCACCCAATCTAGAGGTAAGGTTTGGGATGAGGTATTGTGGTTAGTCCCAACTTCTTCACAATACTTTCAGAAATCAAATTGACTTGTGATCCTAGATCAAATAGTGTTTCAATATTTGTATGATTTGCAACAACTCTTATGTGAAACAATTCACTCCTTCTTTCATAATCATGAGATGCATGTGCAGAACTTGAAATAATATGAAAGGAACTTTTACCTTGTAAACCAACTACTGTGATCAACTCTTCATCACTCGAATCAGATCCCAAGTCTTGGTGCACTGTATCAACAGTCTTCTGCTTCCCTTTTCCACCAAATTTCTTTGGCCTCATTTTTAGATCCAGATTCCAACAATGCTCCTCATCATGTCCATCTGCCTCACAATGAGTGCAATGGAGCACTTTCTTCTCTTTATTTGTTGTAGATGTCTTCTTTTCCTTGCCTTTTCCTTTGAACTTGTTGTTCTGAAACTTCTGAGGTTTCTTTGGATGGTCTTCTTGTACATATTTTCCCCTGCTTTCAATGTGAGTAGCTTGCTTCATCCAAACTAGTAGGATTCAATAACAACAATGTATGATTAATATAATTGGGAAGTGCACCAATGTATTTCATCAAAGTTTATGAAATATCTAAAGGAATATTCAATTAGCCTTCTTCCTAAATTCTTATGTGAAAATTTGAACATTCTCACCCTTATTTAGCCTCAAATTTTTCCATTCCATCATAGCTTTTTTAATGTAACCCAATGGATAGAATTGCTTTCTTAATGTAGAAGTAAATTCAAACCAAGAGGATAGAAGTTTACCATTGTGCTTGCTACCTTTTTTAAGATTTATCTCCCACCATACAAAAGCAGTACTAGATAAATGAGGAGAGACCAATTGAACTTTCACCTCTTCTTCTTTAATCTGTTGCACACGACAATAAAGCTCGATCTATCTTATCCAGTTGTTAAATTTGTATGCATTGCATTCTCCATTAAACATGGGAAAATCAAATTTTACATCAAGCTTTCACAATGGGTTTTTAGAATCATTTTTCTGATGAAAACTAGAATGATGAGAAGAGGAAGAAGAGGAGGAAGAGCTCGAACTCGAAGAAGGATATGAAGGTTCAAGAGGCTCTTCTCCATCTTCTTGATTCACTAACGCTTCACTTTCTTCTTTTTCCTTATTTTTCTTCTTCTCTCTCTTTTCCATTCTCTCTTGATAATCTCCAAAGAGCTGCTCTACCCTGTCTGCCATTTGGTAAAAGGCCTTGTGAAAATATTTCTCAAGCTCGGTGCGGATCTCTTCATCCCTCATCTTTTTATTTCAATGTGCATGTCCAATCTCGGGATTATAAGGCACTAATTCACCTTATCCTCTTTTGAGCTTGGAGATGTTTATCATTCAAACTCACAATCCAAAGTCATAGAATCCCGATACCAACATGATATGGGATCTTTGCATTCTAGAATTATCATGGATTGATTTTAAAACAGCATGATTAAACATAAAATGTGCACCATAAAGACGACTGTTGAAAATAAGAACACACGATAAACACACGAAGCCACAAATTTGATAACGGATTTCGTTCAATAAGGACTACATCTCCGAGCCTACTTCTTCAATGGGGAGACCTCTTTTATAATTCTCAGCAAAATGGAAATTACATGGCAAAATAAATCATTATACCTCAAATATGGACATGACCTGGAAATCGGTTGCTCAAAACAAAAATAAGACTGCACCACTACGTTCAAAAGGCCCAGATGACGAGAATCGACATAAAACACTCTATACTTCTAAAGAGTTGCAAAATCAACCTCTGGAAAAGCCAATGACCCCCTTATTGCCACGTGGCAGTCCGTATTGTACGAATCCCTACCCCATTAAATGTTGTTGTACTTCCTCGAGATCCATGCCCACCTTCGGCCTCCTGCTCTTGCGCGCTGATTCAGCACCTTGGGCATGTCCGCGTGGTCACCTCCCCCTCAGTGATGGTAAAGACCGATTTAAATAGTAGAGGGGGCGGGGTCCTTTCAATACCCTCCCCTCGTGGCTTAGTGGTAGGCCATTGTGATGGGGTCCAGGAGACCCGAGGTCAAACCCATGGGCTCCCCCCCATTTGGGCATATGTTGTAACCTCGAAACATTGTTGGCTTCTCACCAAACCCCTTGCTCTAAATTTGGGGGATCTGGTCAACCCATTCACCAAATTTGAAAGGGCTGGCTGGCCCCCATTTTAACCAAACCTCTGCCAAATCCAATTCAAATAGGACCCCCTGTCAATCCATATGCCAAGTCACATGGTAGCAGGGTTGGTTAAGGCGTGGGTCATTTGGCAGAGAGGTCGTTAGTTCGATTCTTGTGGAGTAAAGTTCGACTTCCAGCAAATTTTTTTCGGTATAGGGGTGACACGTGTCATGCCTAGATTGGGCCACATGTCATCGTAGGATTGGACCATGTATATACCACATTATCAACTAGTTGGGACCTGCCAAGTCAACACCATGTCAACTACCACGTCAGCGCCATGTCATTGACATGTGGCACCATGGGGGATACCACATAGGTTCCATACACCTATATGGATGCCATGTGTCACTTTTTCAGTGGTGCCACGTGGCACCCCTTTTTTCCCTTTTCTGCACATGGAAATGTTGTCTTGTCGAAACATCAAAAGTTAATAACTTTCACATCCGGAGTTCGTTTGAAGTGAAACGAATGCCGTTGTAATCATCTGGGAAAGCCTTACGTAATGATGTTGGTTTTGTTGAGATTTGTTGAGGTTGATAATTTGACCTTTTTGGAACCTCCTAGATCAAAGCATGATGTATTGAGGAAATCCATAAGAAGGGGAAACTTAGTGGGTCAAAGAAGATAGAGTTGGAATAAAGTAAGAAAAGTGGAAAGAGGGGGAAAGAAAAATGAAATAAGATAGATATATTTTCACAACTTTGAAAGGCCATTATTTCACACTATAAACATTATGATGTTAATGGCCACATAGAGGATAATTATTAGAAATTGCATCTCAAATTTCATCTTAAAATGTCCAAAAAGTAGTAGAAAAAGAATATGGCTTTGCGTTCTTAGAATTTGAATAAAGGATAGATATTAGTCCAAACATTAAAGGTAATGTGACCTATACTTCTATTCAAAGAAAAGTAGATTTCAATAATCTCATCCCAAAGGAAGAAAGGGAAATTATTGAACTCGTTCATGTAATAGGATCCAATTGAAGTAGAAAAATGTAGATTGATTGTTCGGTCTTACATTTGTTAGAAGTGCATAATCGTCCTCATGTATTCCCATTGAAATGGTTGATTCAAGATATGGAATTGAGCATCAGTAATGTAAGTTAATATTTTCCATTAATACAAACTTTGAAAATGGAGTAGAATTGGATGTAATCCCAATATCATATGTATCTAGGGTCAAGTTGGGAACCCTTATTTTTGTATAAGATTTGCAATGATTGCGTAGAGGGCCACCAAGTAGCATTTTGTTAAGGATGAGAAAGAATTTTCCATAAAGTAAAATCTAAACTCTCGTTGATAAGTGCATACCAAGATAGGAGGATGAACAATGCAAACAAGATGCTTATGTTGTTATCTCTAAGAGAAGAGAAACAATAGGGAGAAGGACAGATGGATATTAGAGAATCCATGAAAGGATGTGGTAGTGAGTAGGATTAGTATCTAGAACAAGATTAATTCCTATAAGGAAGTGTTTCAAGAACCCAAAGGACTACCACCTAAGAGGGAAGTTGAACACAAGATTTAGTTATTTCCAAAATCTTCATTGCCCAAGATGAGATTGTATGGATAATATTTATTAGAATTTGATGAAGTAAAGAAGTAATTACAAAAAGTCTCGAACATGTCTTGCATCAAGAATTCCCAAGGCCCAATACTTGAACTTGTGGGTCACCTACATCATAGTGCCCAGATGGAAGCTAAAGAATCCACATTGATTACTAAGCCTAGAAAGAAAAAAGAAAAATCAATAATCTTAAAGTATTGTCAAGTAATAATGAATTGTTGCAAATAGCCACAACAAGCCAAATGCTTCACAAATATCACTACTACATTACAAATATGCAACGTTTCATTTTTATGTCATAGATACTATCAAGCTTTGATGAGACGTTATTTTTCTAGTGCTCACCAATTTCATGTGTCTTCATTTGTGTCATTTTTGCATCAAAATAGCATCATAAAGAGCATCATATGAAGACTCAAAACATGAAACATGTTAATTTGTTAATTAGATTTACATCTAATTTTCATCATATTATGACGCAAAACATGATTCACACTACTATGTTGATTATTTTTTATATTGTTTCTCATATTCCCATCGTGTGATGATGAAAAATATGGCATACGTTAATATATTAATTAGGATTTTGTCATTTTTTATTAAAGTTGCATCATAAGATGATGCAAAACATGAAACATGCTAATTTGTGTTGATCAGATTTGCTTCATATTTTCATTCTTTATATCATCATTGTGAGTCAAAACTACATCAATTAATTAAATTAGCACCAGTGTATGTTGCAAAACCCCACACATGAAAATATGTTGCAAAACCCCACACATGAAAATATGTTGACAAATATTGAATGGTGTATGCATCACCTTGATCTGAATTTAGTGTTATTTTGTGTTGCCACAATATCAAACAAATAAACTAGTGTTATAATAGTTCATTTTAATATCATAATTTTGTTCCAATAAATATTTTTAATATCATAATTACATCATAAAATCTATGCATATGTACACAGATATGTTGACTGGAATCTACTTACAAAGTCTTTTCCCTCCACTTACTAGAATTTACTAGCAAAAACTTGACATATTGAATGGAATCCAAATTATAGATAGCACTCCCCCTCCTAGGATCACAAGTAGAAACCTACTGCTAAGCCCATGAAAATAGCATCACTTGTAATAATTCTACAACCAAAGAAAAAATAAATGAAATTAAGTCTCATACACCCATAATGCCTTACTAGTTGTGATGATTTTTCCCATGAATTGGAGGGATTCAAACCTAGTACTCCTATTTCCCACCTTAAACAATCATTTCAATAAGCATAAGGAGCCAAATGTTAGCCAAATTAGGAGAGATATTTAAAAATCCCTACAAAATAAATCTAGTGCAACAATATCATCATGATGCATGATTAGTAGATAAAATCCCACATGAGCTAGGTATAAACACTAAATTCATTAAAGAAGAATTACCATATGAACAACATATTAATAAAAACAAGTAGCATCATCATATGATTGTGAAGAAATCTCAAAAAATGCTCCACACATAAGAAAACATTGAGGAAAGTAGAACATAAGTCCAAGATGAGATATATGGACAAAAAATCAAATAGTAAAGATATCATTTGAACATGTGTAGTAAGATATAACAATTTGTATGGGATATAATCAAATATATGCAACATCTCAAAGGATAATTAGCCCATTTGACAATTATTTATATATTAATCACCCTGTCATTAAAGTTATCAAAAAAAACCATTTAAGATATTGGTGATTAGATATTTATATACTCAAAACACTCAAAATTAGTGGCTTTTATCATTTTATCATTCTTATGTTTGATGTTAATACATTTGTATGCCCATTGGTTGAGCAAAATATTGGTGATTTATGTTCATTAAATATATCTTATGATTTAGCAACTCCCATTCATTAGAATGCACAAAATGACAACATGAAACCACCATATATTTGTATCAATAAAAAATACTAAGAGTATAATGAATACTTACATCACTACACCCTTAATGTTACTTGATCACCCATATTTACTTCACCACTTACATCTACATCATCTTCTTCTTGACCTCGTGCAACAATTACAATGTGTTCAATTTCAAAAAATCACTTTCCATTGGGTGTGTAACACCTAGTTTTTTACCCAAATATGTATAAAAATGTAAGTATTTATGAAAGGGTTACAAGCCGAATATGCATGGTCCAGAGTGACCAAGTTATGTAAATTTGTAAATTTCCACTCTTTAATGTAAAAATCCATGGTTGTTGTAGACTAAAGGACAAAATAAAAGATATGGGGGACTATCCTTCCACAAAAGGGGAAAAGGTACCTAACCCATGCATGCCACATATCCAACTCTCTGTAGGAAAGGTAAAACTGTCCAACCTCATGCATGCCACTTGTCCACTTTGGTGACACTTGTCTATCCTCAAGCATGCATATAAATGGAGAGAGGTAGCCTGCATTCCATCATTCCTTCATGTCAAAAAGAAGTCCTTATGGTTGTCAATCCTGAATATGAATGGTACATAATAATACAGAATAGTATGAAATACTATTATGTACTATTTCGTACTATTATGTACTATTTCGTATTATTATGTACCATTCCACACCAGCATCACCTTGCTGCATATGGAGAACCAAACAAATAACAGAACTCACTTGGGCTCCCACAATGCCATCGACATGTGGTCTAGGAACTGACTTGGGCTCATGACGTGTTCCCAGTGCGTCAAGAATAATGTCATACAAAATGCCAAACTGAGAGTATAGTAAATCTAACTGTTGGACTTTTAAGATGGCTTGTTCCTCAGTCACAATGTCAAACATCGAAACATCCTTAGCTATATATGGGAGTAAATACTTGAGGAACCATTCCAACAGAAACTCTAGAGGAATGTTGGATTTCACTAACCTCTTCCGACGACACCACTCTTGAACGTGGTCAAAAATATGTGTGGCCTTGTTCTAACGGAAGGTAGACAAAAGTTCAGTACCATTATCGTAACGAATTGGCAACTGGAAATGATCCAAGAAAACCAAAGCGATCTCATTGAAACCCCTATAAGTGTTCCCAGACAACTCAATATACCACTTCGCAGCTACCCCCGTGAGGTGCGTTGAAATAGTCGTCATCGAACGGAATCGTGATTCAATGACTTGGAAGAGCACCAACGGTGAAACGTTGTGACATGATCATTCGGATCCTCACCACCTTTCCCCTCAAACTTAGGAATGTCTGAAGGGAGCTTGGTAGGGACCAGAGGCCAATTAGGGTCGTGACACACCAGATCATTCATGAGATTCAAAAGATCCATAAGATTCAAACGTGCAAGGAACGGGAACTGTGGATGGAAAGCTTGATTATAAGCCCCCATAAAAGGTTGGTTGTATGGAACCGAATTATAAGATGGACCAAATGCTTGACCATGAGCATTAAAATGTTGATTATACGGACCTAACTGACCATACACTTGACCATGGCCATAAGGTTGATAACCTCCTCCGACCTGACCCATATGAGACTAAGCAGGTATATATGTGTTATGAGCACCATATTGAGGTGGGTTGTACTGGTGGTCAGCATCGACTGTATTGTAGTAAGGGTTACCCCCATAAGGATGCGGCATATACATACTATTTGTAGCAGGAACCGTGTTGTAATGACCATGATGGTAAGGTATGTTCCCACCCCCGGTGTAAGCATTAGGATTAGCGTGAGTAGTCGTGTGGTGACCATAAGCATGAGATGTATTCCCAACCCCAACATTGGTGTTACTAGTAGCAGGAATGGTGGCGTTATGACCATGAGAACAAGGTATATTCCCACCTCCTATATTAGTATTACTAGTAGCGGCGGCGGACGCAAAAGTATGTGGTATATGTCTACCCCCGAGGTTGGGAGGAGGATTAACATTAGTGAAAGTGGTCCGAGGTTGACGGGTAGCGGCATGTGTATTAGGTGGTGGATGGTGAGTCGTGTTGTGAACAGTGTTCCTATTGGGTTGGGTAGCCCTAGGAGGCGGCCGTCTTCCAACATTAGCATTTCTAGGAGGAATATGACCAGTCCCCATACTATGTGTGTGAGTGGACAATGTGGTGCCCCCGGCAAGGGTATTTTCCCCAGTGGGTGTAGTGTGGCTAACACCATGACTAATGCCAACATGACTACCAAAAGCAGTGAAAGGATCAACTGTGGTGTAGTTCGGCATACCATATGAGAACGCGGTAGGGTTGATCGTAGGGCCTGAGTCATCATGTAACTCTGGCATCCCATATAAATAATTATGTGGAAATGAAGGATCGAACGGGTCATCCTCAGGTGGATCCGGACCAAACAAACTAGGTCGAGTCTCGGGTGGATCCAGACCAAACAAACTAGGTTGGGTCTCAAGTGGATCACCCCCCCACACCTCACGAGCAGTAGGGGTGTCTGAAGTGTGTTCGACTCTACCCGATGGAGTCGTAGGGATTTCTTCTGTGTCAGAGTGAGCAGTCGTTATGACGTCTAGGATGTATGTCTCGTAAGAATCCAAAGACTCGGAGGGAGCCTTCCGGCGTCCCCGAGCAACACGGCGTGAAAGTTCGGCGGGCTGTAAACCAGCCAACCGACGGGATCGGTTGAGAGTAGGACTTCGCGCCACGATATCTCTAGAGAGAATATAAAATCACAGCGTCCCCTAACAGCCAACTATCTATCAAAAACAGTAAATCAAGAGTACACACCTAGAGAAACTACATCCAAGAGCATAAAAACAGAGTGGCTAAATGAGCTCCCGACACTAGAGCCGGTATGTCTCGCCTAGGAGAGGCTTGAGACTCCCAAACTGTAGCCAGAGGTAACAGAATCAATTATAGAGGCACCCAGGCTTCACTGTGTGCAAAGGGCTGTAACCCTCGGCAACAAACAACTGTGTTGTCCAACCCCTATCTAACTCAGGACACAAACAGTATAACCACTGCAAGTACCCTATGCGATACCTAGGTAAGGAAACTATGGTCACCACAGTATAACCAATGCTCAGGGGGACAGTCGCAGGTGGGATCCGTCGTATGGGTAGGGTAGCTAAGCCCGAAACTCAAGAGGGTCAAATTTCCCAAGAATCCCCAGATAGGAAAAAACCCTAGAAATATCTCCCACGTTCAGCTGGTATTGGAGGGATATCTCTGCAACCAACCTCCCGTGACCTCGTGCTTAACTTTGGTCTGAGTAGAGCTTCCTGAGAACACCAATGTATACCCATGGATTTCACCACTCCCTGGTCAGACACATAATGTGTCGTCTAGTAGTCTTGGATTGTTTACTCACAATGATCTATTCCAAGACTCTAAACCTATGCTAGTTGGTGTACCCTATAAATAAAATCGTTCTAATCAATTTTAAGATTAAGCGTTAATTTTAATGGTTGTGGTTACTCAAAGGGTATGGTCGTGAAACTAGTGATGTATATGACTCAATAGTATGCAAAATCGTCAAAACTCTAGACTCATCTATCCAATAAAAACAATGCCACTGATATGCAAAACCAATCCAACGGTTTCGAAATAAAAATGCAACTCTTTTATATTTTCAATGCACAAGCAAAACCTAAATGAAAGCAGCAAGCACTCTATGCAAAATGCAGTACATAAAAGTAAAAAAAAAAATGTATTTTCTCTTATAAGTAAAAGGAAAATGCAAAACTTTTTTTTTTTTTTGTATTTTTCAATATAATGAAATGAAAAATGCAAGCAAAATCATACTATTCAGTCACTGAAATGCCAAGGATATCACTAAGACAACCGAGCAGATCCTAAACAATAAGATTCAGCCAGCGGAATGAGCTCAAAAGGAAAAAACCAACAAGGCTAAATCCAAAGATGGGTAAAAAAACAACAAGGCTCAACCAAGAGAAGAGAAGAGTTCTGGTCACAAACAAGGCATAGAACAGTCAAGAATCAGGCCAACAAAGACTCGGGATCATCCAAATCCAACCCAGCAACAACCAAGGGTCATGAAACAACCAAAGCCGGAGTTGTACGCTACTGTCGAAGGGATACCTGCGGGTACCTGCGAGTAGTAGTGTAAACAGAGGCGGGTGTAAGCGGGCAGAGCTAAACTCACCCGCGGGTAGGGAAAAGCAAATGGGCAAAGAAAGAGTCCAGTGGCTCAGAAAAAACCATTTTTCTACAGTGTATCTCAACGGCCAATCAGTGACACAAATCTTCGACAAACAGCAACTCTAAATAAGGACTAATGCTCAAAAATCTCCAAAAATGGATGTTTTCCCCAGCGGAGTCGCCATTTCTGTATTGGAAAAAGCTTCATATGGCTTGGGGTACCACAACAGACAGCTAAATACCAGAAATTAACTCAATTCTCAGTGTTATGCTATATAAATGACAATGCTAAGATAACGAAGAATATAACCAACCTCGATCCAAACGTTTGATGTAGATCCCCGTTGGAGCTTTCAACGTGTGCACTTGAACCTGCGTATTAGTCTTGACAGCCAATATACAACAAGTGCATATAATATATAAATGGCATTAACATCATCAATAGCAATGGCCCATGATATTATAAGTAAATGCAACCCAATGTAATATAAACAACATTCACAACATTAATGGACGAGAATATGAGTATTTCTATTAATAAACAACAAGAAGTACAATATGATACGACCTATTGCTAGCAACCAATCTGAACCTAAATCTGGATCAATCCACTTGTCCCTCCACCACTTCAATCCTCCATGGAATGGCAAACTCAAACTATGATAGGAGTTTGGAAGGTGAACATAAAGGGGTTCACAACTACAAGGATCAATGAGTGTAGACTCAAGATAGGGAAAAAATCCACTAGAGTTCTCTTGCTCTTCTCCTTTCTCCTCCCGTCCATAAGCCATATGTGCTCAATATACAGTCCTCTCAAAGGTAAGTGAAAGGACACATTGAGGCGTTACGGGGAAAATGGAGGGCCAAAGGTCACCCTATGACCGCTTTTTGGGAGTAAAAAGTAATTAACTAGTGATTTTTACCATTTTACATGCTACCCGCGGGCTATAGTGATGCAACTCGCGGGTGCGCCCACTGTAATGATGCAGCTAGCGTACAGGAGAAAAAATAGAGAAAAAGTGTGTCTGAAGGATATAAAGTGGATCTGAGTCAGTGAAATGGATCCTACAGGCCAAAGAGTGCTGATGCTCACAAGGTGGAAAATTATGTTGTAACACCGTGCTCTCCCATTCGATTATTACGAACTGAGTTCACATTAATTATTAAGTTGGTTATAACCCTAACTAACTTCAACGTTTGCTTGCAGAGAGTCATCCGGATCCTGATGGTAATGGTTATGGTAGTGGGAACGCGGCGTCTCCTTGTTGTGAACAACCCGGTGGTGTTTCCCCAACTCGTATTATGTTTCTAGCATCTACAATGATTTGAATCTGTGCATTAAATTTCATAATGATAGTTAATGGTTATATGAACAATCTTCTTTTAAAAGAATAGTGAAGCCTCTTTCCATTCAATCTCTGTAATGTTACGATAGCCATTCGGCTCTGTGTGTGCGTTTTGACTCTAAATTCGTTTACCTAGTTCTATTATTTGAATGCATTATATTTTATAAAATAAGAAGCCTTTTGGCATTCAAACCTTATTTCGATTTATATAAAATACCTCTGGCTCCGTTATGTATTTTTTATTTCTTGTTTTTAAAATTCATATGAAATGATATATATCCGTTTGTTATCTTATTTTATTGTTCGAACGAGCCTCATGGCTCTATTCTGAATCTTACGAATGTAATGAATTCGTACTCAGTCTTAGAGATTTGGAATGGATGCTTGAAATAAGTATTAATATTGCAGTGGTTTATATGATGTGCATATTACCACGACACCCTTACGAGCCTCGCAGTTCTACTTAACCTTCGACTTTGTTACAGAGATGTATTCGTGTTTTTTTTATTGGGTAAATATCTCCAAGATATTGTTTGTAGACTTCTGGATTTTGTATTACAGTTCATAACACATTTTTAACCTAGCAACGATGAACCGAGTCTCGCGACTCTGTGTTAAGTTATACGTGTGGTATGTAAATAGTATAAGCTTTTACAGCTCTGTAATTTTATTCTTGGGATAAAGGTTATGATCCTTACGGCTCTGTTTAAGCATTTGTATTCTATTTATTTAACCTAGCCATACTATACATACGATTATCGTATTTATCTTTAGTAAACAATTTCATGCTATAATCTTAACCTAGTATGCAATGCACATGAGCTTAGCAGCTCAGTAATAAACGAGATGCGTTGTAATGTAACTCTATAAGCCTTACGGCTCAGCTTAACCAATGTGTTTATACAGAGATGAAATCATGAATGTTTTACTAATGTGTTAGTTCTTTGAATTTTGTTTCTAATACCAGAACAGAGTTTGTGTTTGTCATATATATATATATATATATATATATAAAGAATACTCTAGTTTCATGCTAAGTAATTATATTGTAATGGTGTTTATTTAAATTATAAACCCTAGTTTGTAGTAAGAATACTATCTTGTGATTTACTTATTAATGTTAAACTAGATTAGTAACATAACTAAACTGAAAATATTAAATTTAACAGAGATAGAATATCATTAATATTTAAATCTATCTACAGCAGTATAGTTTCAGGAATCTTTAGATATAAATAGAACATAATAGAATACTTCATCTTTATAAACAATAATCCTATCTGCAGCAGTATAATTTATAAAAACTATAGATTCATATATAGAAAACATTAATGATAGAGCAGAATAGGATACTACAGATACATTCTTCAATAGGAAATAAATCATTGACAGAACATCTAAATGATATATACAGTTCATTATTAGGTAATCATTCTACACAGTAATTAATAAACAGATAATAGTAAAATAAGTAGAATACTAATGAAATAATAATAGAACCTGACTGAAAGAACAAACCAAATCCAATCTGAAGTTCATCGTTCCTCCCAACCAATCTTCCAAAACATCCAAGCTTGCTTGTTCTGAAACCCGCGAGCCTATTTGTTGGACCACAACGACAAAGACAGTTGAAGCACCCAGAACTATCACTCAGTTATCAGAACTATCACTCTATTATCATTATCATCTCAACAAAATAATTTCCCTCTTCCTTCCAAGCCTCCTTCTTGTCTGATGGGAACTTATTAATAAAGCATTGCCTAGGACTTAGGTCTATAATGAGCCTCCTGCTCTAGAACTTCCATCTGGAATTCTGACCTTAAAAATAGGGATGATGCCTCCTGCAACTATTGAGGTATTAATTAGTGGTTTTCACCACTATGGGAAATCTTCCCAACACATGTCATTCCTCCTTGTGGGCCAACAAACACTCTTTCAACAGCTACTTCAGATTGGATTCTCTTGTTTTATTTATTAAATAATAAAAGTAATACAATATCCTCAAACATGTGTCTTTGACCACACTTGATCAAATAATTGTTCAACAATAAATAAAAACATTATTACAAAGTATTTAAACTTTAACTAAGGTTCTAGGGGTATTACAATATATCCATTCTATCACATTCATCCTCACCTACAATATTAGTATAGATATTTCAAATAAGAACCATATAGAACTATATATTTCAATTAAAACCATATATTTCAAATAAGTATATTACCTCTCATAACCCTCGTTTCTCCATTTCTTTCAATTTTATCCTCTTATCATTTATGTTCATCAGAGTCATCATCCACCATGATTGAATCATCCACATGCATTTTTTTCTGGAACTGTGACATAAAAATAAAAATAAACACATTAATGATGTACCCTTTGGCCATGCACCCTTCAAGATGTGTGCATTTCCTTACAAACTCTTTAAGTGTTTTCATGTACTTTTCTAGGAATGGCATCCATCCAAAACTCACCACACCATATAATTGAATGCCTTTGACGAAATGTACCAAACTATGGACATTACTATCCATAAAACTAGTGAGCTACTCTTTCTTAAAAGTACAAGCAATTTCTACTATTTCATGGTGCAATCTACGGATACACATCAATATATCTCTTTGGATGTAATCCACATAAAGTCAATATAAACCAAAATACTATTTAGTAAGCTCATAAAAGTCATAATTCTTAATATTTTGGCACACATAATCATTTAAATAAACATGGTTTAAATAAAAATTAAATAAACCACCTTATAAATGTAGATAATGGTTTTTGGAAGGTATCATTAATATGCATGTGAACTTTTATTTGGCATGGAAAGCAGCATGCAAATATGGACCATATTAATAATAAAGTTGCTCTCAAAACAAAATGTTAAAAATTGTATGGAAAAAGTAGAAGCATTAAAACTAAAAAGTTGTAATATGATAATTTGATGTATCGTGTGTAAGGGAAAAAAATATGAAATGAACAATTAATTAATTAATTAATTATATATATATAAGAAAAAAGAGAAATATATGTATTAAAAGAATAAGATTATATGTATATATTGGAATTGTTTGGAAAAAAGAATAAAGAAAATAAAAATAAATTATTGAAGTTATAATAAAAGAAAATGATTATTAAAGCAAAAATATATGCATTATTAAAAGAATTAACCATGTAGATAAAAACAATTGCATTATTATTATCTTGAGTCAAAAGATGAAGGGACGAGAATATATGCATATGATAAACTTGTAAGAAAATAAAAAAAGTAATTCATTAATTCACTTGTAATATATGCATACAATAAAGTTGTAAGAAAAGAAAAAGGTTATTGATAATGAAGAATATATCTATATTAAAATAATTCACTTATATAAGAAAAAGAAAAATTTGCATTATTGTAAAATTTTACAAGAATATATTTCTTTCATGGTGCAATCTAGGGATATTCATCATATATAATTCTTTGGATGTAATCCACATAAAGTCAAGATGATCCAAAATACTATTTAGTAATCTTATAAAAGTCATCACTCTTAGTATTTTGATACACATAATCATTTAAATAAACTATGGTTTAATTAAAATTAAATAAGCAACCTTATAAATGTAGATAATGGTGTTTGGAAGATATCATTAATCATGCATTTTTTTTCATTTGGAATAGAAAGCACGCAAATATGGACCATGTTAATAATAAAGTTGCTCTGAAAATAAAATATTCAAAATTGTATCGAAAAAGTAAAAGCATTTGTTGGCAGGCGGTTTGGATGAGTCAGCTGCGTAGAATCGCGGATGTTGCGAAGGGTCAAAGATGTCGCGCAAGAAGGAAAACAGCGCGCAAGTCGATAAGTTAGGTAGTTTTGGGTCATTTGGACCGCATTATGTGGGTTTTGGTTCATTTGGACCGCATTATGTGGGTTTTTGGGTTAGTCTTTTTGTAGAGTTTGTTAAGAAGTAGTTAGGCAGTTGCCTAAGTGGACCATAAATGTAAAGGCACTAGCCTATAAATAGACATAGCATTGTAAGTGCTAAGGGGGGATTAGAGCAGACGAGAATTGATGAATCAAAGAGACAGTTGAGCACGGATGATTTTGTTTGTTATTGTTTGTTAATCTGGGTATGCAACAGAGGAATTATCTCGTTGTATCTGTGTTTTGTTGCGAAGATGAATACGATATAACAGAGTTGTGAGCAGAATCATTGTATCTTTCATATTTCCTTGTGAGGAATGCATTATGCAATATGAGTCCGTGAATGATGCGATGTTTTCTTTCTGCAATTAATGTTTTACTGTTATATCTATTGTGCATTAATGGTTCTGTCAATGATGTGATCTGTTGAATGATGTTGCAATTATGTTTAATGCCTAAGTCGAATAGTTAGATTGGTTATGCACTGCTATGATAAGTTGATGAGTTGATGCACAAATTCCTCCTTCATTCGGCGGAAACGTGATTTCGTCAGCTCTCCCTTGAACATCTCGGTTGAGACTTAATCTTCTCTACAGGTGTTGCAGACAGGGTAAAAACCTGTCTGGGCTAGTGCTCAGGGAGATCGTGGTGGTTTGGGTGTAGACAGTGTGAGGAACCCCTGTCGACTGGGTTTGTGTCAACAAATGGTTCTGTTGCAGGGACCCTAGCACGAAGTGGAGGGAGGACATGTTGTGGCATCCAACGAAACCAGAAATTCAAGATTGGTTCGACCTAAGATTGCGAGAATTCGCTGAAAAAGAAAATCAGAACCCTGGGTTATCGACAGATTGGTGGTTGGCAAAGTACATACATGATGGTCCACATGAATATTTTTTCTACGAGTTCCCAATCATCTTGTATGAATGGTTAGCGAAATTGACCTTTCAGAAGCAAAACTTTCAAGGTGGTGAGCCAACATCTTGGACCCCGTAACTGATCCGGGAGCTGCAAGAAGTAGACAACAAAGCATCGCGGGCTGTCGAAGTCTGAGTCGACAGTATACTGGAGGGTTATATCACCGAGTTTGTAGTTGACACGATAAAATCCTATAGCGAAGCCGAGAGGGAATTTTTCAATGGGCCGCAAGGCAAGTTCATGTTGTCGCTACAGTTGTCCATTAAGATGCTCATCTGTGAAAAGGGCATACTGAACATGCACTTGGACCAGTAGAACCCTGGTGAGTGGAGGCTATGGATACCACGACAACAGGGGGGTGGTAAATGGAATGATACGAGGTATATTGGTGCAAGTTATGACGAGACTATGAAGGAAGCTGAGGAAGAGAGTGGTCTTACGAGGGGAGGAGCAAGGTTTCGACAAGAGAAGAGGCAAAGGACAGGAGAAGGTCCTGCTACGATCGAAATGCAACACCACGAAGGAAGACGACATGGGATGAAGCGACCTCACAGTGCCGACAAGGACAACCAGGATACGCCCAGGATAGAGGCAGGACCAAACCCCAGGAGCAACGTACCCACACCTCCGCTCACTATCTCACAACCGGGAAGAAATGCAACTTTGACACCACCATGTTCATCGTGTCAACAGAACTTGATTGCTAGCAGCTTAGCGATTGTAAGAAGAAAATCCAGGATGGCGGGCGAAGATGCAAAGTTACCGTTGTTCCATGGGAATGGAACATACAAACCTGAGCAGTACTGGTTTTTATGTGAAGCAGTATGGACTGTTAAGCAATTACGGACGATGATGCCAAGAAGGGTCAACTAGAGACAACTCTTCGGGGTCGCACATTGGACTGGTTTATGAAGTTTGTTCAAGTTCCTACAGGCACTCCAGAGAAGACGTTGGATGAAATTAGAAAGGGATTGATTGCAAAGTTCAGAAAACCAAAATCTGAGGCACAATATATTACCGAATTAAAGGATATTAAGCAGTATCCGAATGAGACTGTCTGGGATTTCGACCAAAGGTTCAAAATGTTGATGGCGAGAGTCAGCTTCGACATAAGCGATGTCCAGCACAAAGAATGGTTCATCGCGGCATTGCTACCTCATATTCGACTGTCATTGATGCAACAGAACATTACAACACCGAGTGAAGCTCTGGATATTGCAATGTGGTTAGAGGCCTCGCTAATTGTTGAGAACGTAGCTAGCATGTCTCAGATCCAGACCCAATTGGAAAACCAGACGATTCAGTTGCAAGATCTTAAGAAGGGAAAAGAGCACCGCGAGCAGGTCTGGTGTACTCGATGTCGCGTGGAGGGACATACAAGGGATAACTGCCCAGATTTCCGCAACTATCTGGTATCCGGAGCACCGAATCCATTAAGTGGCGGAGGTATGCCACGGTGCCACATCTGTCAAGTATATGGGCATCGGCATGAGGAGTGTCAATACATGCAGAAGATGGTCACAAAGCCGATGAATCTGTATTGTACATTCTGCAAGTTCGTAGGACATGAGGATAAGGATTGCCGTGCATATGGTTTACTTCAGGAATGAATGTAGGACGCATTCTATGTCAAGGATGACCAGCGTGCAATACAGCAATAGCAACCACAACCATAGGTAGCCCAACCTCTACCTCAACCACAAATGCAGTTTGTATCGCAGTCGCAACCACAACAACAGTTTGTGCCCCATTATAATCCAATGAAGATGGCTCCACAGCAGCCACAGTACATTCAGCAACCACAGTACATTCAGCAAACATAGTACGTTCAGCCAGCACCGTGTGTTCAGCCAGGGCAATGCGTCTAGCTACAACCAAATCCCATGCACCAACAGTTTCCTCAACCACAATATCATAAACAAGTGGGATTTCATGGAGGCTTTCAGGGAGGACGAGGTGGAGGATTTGGTCGTAGAGGAGGACGAGGTCGTGGACCTGTCCAATGTTATAATTGCGGCGTGTTGGGACACTACCAGAGATATTGCCCGGAGTTGTAGACACAATGTACATATTGTTTTGTTGCTGATCACACTATTGAAAACTGCCCGCAGTTGATTGCACGATGGCAGGCAGGAAATATGCCACAGTTACAAAATTAGAATCAGTTTCCAAATCAGAATCAACCACAAAACCAGAACCAGCTTCAAAATCATAATGCCAATCAGAATGTGAATTAACCTGCGAATCCACTGCCAAACCAGAATCAAGGACCCACAGTCGCGACAATTTCGGCAGAACTGAGGACGCGGGATGTTGTTGTTGTTGTTATCACTCACGGAAGTGCGACGACAGGAGAAGATGGTTCGCACCCACTCATTCGGCTGGCTGGGAAGAAGAAGGTACAGTTCGATGTTGACGCAGAGCGTGACACATTCTTTGAAGCGCGTAATGCGATCGGTCAGAATCCTGGTAAGACAATTATTTGCAACATGCCCCCTGTTTTTTATTCCACTTCAGAGGTAGGCCCATCGCAGCAGTATAGTACTCTGCAAAACTTCCTCGAAAGTTGTCTATCGCTGGCACGCGATCCTGATGCACTTGCTGAGATCGAGAGTCTGTTGCATTGACCAACCAAGAGACGAAGGGAGTCTGCCGTGAACTCCTTGTAGCAGAAGAAAACGGGAAAAGAACTGCGCATGAATGTCTAGATTAGGGATTATGAGGTCGATTCAGTTATTTTAGATCTAGGATCAGATGTCCACATCCTAACAAAGAAAGCATGGCAAAATATGGGGAGCCCGACGCTGAGCTGGTCTCATGTACAACTGCAATTGGCTAATCAAGCTAAGGTAACACTGATTGGGCGCGTTCCGCGCCTTGTCGTGGATATTGAAGGAATGAAAACCTGTGCTGATTTCGACATTATTGAAGTAGTCGATGGAGGAAGCTCCTATCCCGCATTGTTGGGGATTGGATGGGCTAATGATAGTATGGCGGTAATCAATTTAAAGCAGCGGGTGATGACCTTTGAAAATCAAGACCTCCGTGTCATTGCTCCATTGGATCCGGCTGAAGGGCGTCGGTATGTTGAACCAGTCAAAGATGAAGTTGTAAGAGGATGGGATCATGCCTATAACATTTCAGAAGACTACATCCATCCGACTGCTGGCGAAGAACTTGGTTGGAGCAGCTCCAGCTCTGCGTCTTCCGACTCGGATGATGCTTTAGAGAACTGGCAAAATCGCCTGCATGAGGTGTCATTCAGAAAGTGTGGGTTGATCACACAGTCTTAATGTCGGGTTGCAACTGGGATTGTTGAGTTGTTGGTATACGAAGGACTACCTAGATTGTATGACTTTCTAGTCGCATTTGAAGCTAAGGTGTCAGAACCACAGCGATTGCTGGCATTGGAGGAGGCGTTGAAGGCTACTCCAGCACGGTGGTGGGCATCCCATAAGAAGTCGATTATGGGATGGTCGCAGTGTCGACGGTGATGACGGTTCGCTTTGGCGACACCAAAATATACCACACCGGAAGGTACGATGGGCGGCATGACCCCAGTAGTCATCTGATGGAATGTTAGACTCTGTGCCTCACAACCAAGGGATGAATGGGTCCATGATTTTATCCATACTTTGGACGAAATGTCGCGATATTGGTATGTTTCAGTTGAGTTGCGAGGGGAGATCACCACTTTGTTAGAATTGACGGTTTGCTTCACTCATACCTTCAGTTTCGCGGATGCGGATTTTGATGTCCATAATGCTCTACAGCTCATCCACGATGTCATTCTGAAGGTAGTTCCAATAGCATACCCTATGGATCTGCATACACAGTGTCAAATGCAGTCGATGATGGAATGTTATAATATTTCTGGAGGGCCAGAGGATGGTGATGATCCGCGTAATGTCAATATTCAGGAAACAGAAGGGAGTCGCGATGTTGTAGCACCTGATGCACCGACAGATCCGATCAGTCAGCCACTAAAGCTTAGGAAGGTCAACATTGGGATGGAGGAGAACCCAAAGTTTGTGCCTGTTGGCGACTACTAGGATGAAGACATGATGGCGAAGGTCATCGACCTGTTACATGAGTTCCAAGATTTGTTCCCTATGAAGTTTTCCAAGATGAAGGGAATATTGGGGGATCTAGGGAAGATGAAGATTCCATTGAAACCAGACGCAAAACCAATTAGGCAGCAACCGTATCGCTTGAATCCATGACATAAGGAAAGGGTCAAAGTTGAGATTGACCGCATGTTGGATGCTGGCATCATTGATCCAGTCGAAGAATCGGAATGGATTAGTCCCATGGTGGTACAAGACAAAAATATAGGTGACGTACGGATTTGTGTTGACCTGCGGAAGCTAAATGATGCGTGCATGCATGATCCATTTTCGACACCATTTTGTGATGAAGTGCTGGAGGGCGTGGGTGGCCAAGAGATGTATTCCTTCACAAATGGATCTTCTGGTTACCACCAGATCAGGATTGCGAAAGAAGACTGCCACAAGACAACGTTCGTGACTGAATGGGGTTGTTTCCAGTACACAGTCATGTCGTTTGGGCTCAAGAACACACCTGCGATATTCTCTCAGGTTGTTGGTGTTTCCTTTAGGGATTTCATTCAGAAGTTTCTGCAAGTTTACATGGATGATTGGACAGTTTACGGATTAATCAGCGATCATCTGGCAAACCTACGACTGATGTTGGAGCGATGTCAATAGCATCAGATATCGCTGAACTTGAAGAAGTGCATTTTCTGTGCACCATTTGGGATATTATAGGGTCACATTGTGTGCAAGCAAGGACTGTTGGTCGACCCGGCAAAGATTGCGCTCATTCTGAGCTTAACACCGCCTACCAATGTCAAGCAGGTGAGAGCAGCATTGGGGCACACAAGGTATTATCGCAAGTTCATTCGGAGTTATGCTGCGATCACGGCTCCTATGGAAAAGTTGCTCAAGAAGGATGCAGTATTCATCTGGAGTCCAGAATGTCAAGACAATTTCGAGATGTTGAATGCTAAGATGGCTTCTGCTCCGATATTAGTATTCCCTAACTAGAGCAAGGAATTTCATGTTCATTTAGATGCATCATCAATTGCGCTAGGAGTAGTGCTCGCGCAACGAGGGGAAGGAGATCTGGATCACCCAATTGCCTTTGCGAGTCAGAAGTTGTCATCTGTGGAGCGAAATTATACCACTACATAGGGGGAAGGCTTGGCAATGGTATATGCACTGCAAAAGTTTAGGCATTACCTGTTGGGGGGTCACTTCAAGATGTTCACAGACCACTCTGCTTTGCAATATTTGGTCAACAAGCCTATGTTGGGGGGGAAGATATGTCCCTGGCTACTTCTTTTTCAAGAGTTTGATTTTGAAGTAGTTGTAAAGCCCGGGCGCTTGAACGGGGGGCCAGATCACTTGTCGCAAATTGAGACAAGGGAGGAACCAACCAACATTGAAGATGGGTTTCCCGATGCGCAACTATTCATGGTTGAAGTAGTTGATGACTACTACGAAGAGATAATTCAGTTTTTGGCGACCGAAACCATGCCAAAGGGGTTTACCACCAGTCAGAAGAAGCAGTTGGTGGTTAAGGCTGCATATTTCCAGTTGATTGTCGAACAGCTGTATAAACTACGACCAGATGAGATCTTGAGGCATGGTGTCCTGCCTCATGAACAAGGGCAGATATTAGCAGAGGCACATGCGGGTGTGGTTGGTGGACATTATGGCGGTCGCGCTACCGCCAGAAGTTACTTTGCGCGGGGCTTTGGTGGCCCACTCTTAACAACGATGCGACGGATTATGCGCGAACTTGCGATATCTGTCAAATAACTGGAAAACCCTCAAGGAGGGATGAGATGTTGTTAATTCCTCAAGTAACATTACAACCATTTGATAAATGGGTTGTGGATTTCGTGGGACCTATCAACCCACCTGGGAAGCGAACCGACGCGTGGTACATCATTACCGCGACAAATTATCTGACAAGGTGGGCAAAGGCCGCATCATTTGTATATTGCACCACTGCAACAGCAGCGTGATTCCTGTTCGACAATATTGTCACTCGGTTTGGATGCCTGAAGGTATTGATGAGTGATCAAGGCAGTCACTTCATCAATCGCATAGTCAGCGCATTGACGGGAGAACTTCAGATCCAGCATAAGAAGAGTAAGTCGTATCATCTGCAGGAAAATGGCACAGTGGAGGCCTTCAACAAGGTGTTGGAGCATGCGCTTACAAAGGTTTGTAACGCGAACCGTGATGACTAGGATTTGAATATTCCAGTAGTGTTGTGGGCATATTGCACCACTTGCAAAAGGTTGACGGGACAGGCACCGTTCAAATCAGTATATGGGAAAGAGGCAGTTATGCTTATGGAGTACATTGTCCCGAGTCTGCTCATAGCGGCAGCGACAAGCATGAATGATGGAGCCTCATTATCAAAATGACTGGAGCAGCTGGTGCAACTTGAGGAAGACCGCTTTATCGCAATCTTTCACCAGCATATGGAGAAGGATCGGCAAAAAGCTTGGCATGATCGCCATGTCAAAAACAAACAGTTTCAGCAGGGCGACTTGGTGTTGTTGTACGACAACAAGTGCATGAAGCATCCTGGCAAGTTGCAGATGCATTGGTTGGGACCATATCTTGTTAGTTCCATTAGTACAGGAGGCGCAGTACAGCTACGACAATTAGATGGAGCATTGTTACCAAAGATGGTGAATGGTAGCAGGATGAATCCCTATAGGACAGGCCAGGAGCCGCGGGATGTGTAAGGCATTGCGCAAAAAAAAAAATGCAGGAGGCTAGGTGGCAGGATGGCACACCAACAGGGACGAGATGCGCAGGTAGGCGTAATGGTATCACAGTTTGGGATCCATGCCACAATAGCTACAAGGTCATGACACAGTCACATCAGCAATCATTACAGATTGTTCGTCGGTGGCAATTGTTCACATGATCAGTCCCTCTGCTAGATCTAACTGTTAGATTGTCAGGTTTGACGTCGGGATCAGGCACGTTTGGAACACATATCGCAAGGTGGTAGCATGATCGGTGGCACCATGGCTCATGCTTCGCATGTTTTGCATGAATAACAACTGATGGCAGCATGGTCGCTACTCAGCACGTACGTATGAGTAGGGGTGTTGTGAATCTGCCTCGCCAAGATACGGCGAAATGCTATCATGACAGGATCGAATACTTAGGTGAACGGATTTGCAACTGATTTCTGAGGCAGGCATCCAGGACTAGGTGAAAATGCATAAATACAGGCACCAGGAGGATAATTGAACAAAGAGGTATCCATCCAACAGGAGGCATCCATGCTGCGAGTAGATCAGGAAGCTAGTTAAGTTAGGAATTCCAAGGAGGTTTTGGAAATGATCCATTTAATTTTGTGTGGCAGCACACCATGTGTGATGAGGGCCCAAACGATGAGTGTTCATGAGAAACCTGAGAACGAATCGGAGTGGACACTCAAAAGCAGCAGAGACGAGGTCTCACCCTAGATGTCTAAGTACGTGGTGGTAGTTCGAAGCTTTGTGGTCCCGACGACCACCAGAATGGTCGGGGCGGCAGTCCCCTGGTCTCGCTAGTAGGTGATCTTCGGTGCGAAACAGATGTACCAGAGCAGTTGGCCTGTTTCGCACCTCGGCGTTGTTCATCAACTTTTCCTCAGTATGCACCAGGTTTCAAATACTAGAGGATGATTTTGAGAAGTACAGATCAGCAGGCCAGAAGATCACTGTAGCAGTTTGAGAAGTACATGACAGCAAGCCTGAGATCGCCGTATCAATTTGAGCAGTACACACCAACGAGATCCAGACAGCAAGAACAGTTGTAGAGGACTAGTCAAGCGACATATGAATTCGAGTACACCATGTCCAGCTGACGTGGCTCGAGGGCGAGCCACAAGATTGTGTTGGGGGCCTGTTGGCAGGCGGTTTGGATGAGTCAGCTGCACAGCATCGCGGATTCTGCAAAGGGTCAAAGATGTCGCGCAAGAAGGAAAACAACGCGCAAGTCAATAAGTTAGGTAATTTTGGGTCATTTGGACTGCATTATGTGGGTTTTTGGTCATTTGGACCGTATTATGTGGGTTTTTGGGTTAGTCTTTTTGTAGAGTTTGTTAAGAAGTAGTTAGGAAGTTGCCTAAGTGGACCATAAATGTAAAGGTGCTAGCCTATAAATAGACATAGCAATGTAAGTGCTGAGGGGGGATTAGAGAAGACGAGAATTGATGAATCAAAGAGACAGTTGAGCACAAATGATTTTGTTTGTTATTGCCTGTTAATCCGGGTATGCGACAGAGAAATTATCTCGTTGTATCTGTGTTTTGTTGCGAAGATGAATATGATATGACAGAGTTGTGAGCAGAATCATTGTATCTTTCCTATTTCCTTGTGATGAATGCATTATGCAATATGAGTCCGTGAATGATGCGATGTTTTCTTGCTGCAATTAATGTTTTACTGTTATATTTGTTGTGCATTAATGGTTCTGTCAATGATGCGATCTGTTGAATGATGTTGAATGATGTTGCAATTATGTTTAATGCCTAAGTCGAATAGTTAGATTGGTTATGCACTATTGTGATAAGTCGATGAGTTGATGCACAAAGTCCTCCTTCATTCGACGGAAATGTGGTTCTGTCAGCTCTCCCTTGAACTTCTCGGGTGAGACTTCATCTGCTCCGTAGGTGTTGCTAGACAGGGTAAAAACATGTCTAGGCCGGTGCTCAGGGAGATCGTGGTGGTTTGGGTGTCGACAGTGTGAGGAACCCCTGTCGACTGGGTTTGTGTCAACAGCATTAAAACTAAGAAATTGTAATATGATAATTTGAAAAAATGAAATGAACAATTAATTAATTATATATATATATATATATAATAAAAGAAGAAAAAAATGAGGGATATATATATATTAAAAGAATAAGAATAGGTGTATATATTGGAATTGTAAGGGAAAAAACAACCTTATAAATGTAGATAATGGTTTTTGGAAGATATCATTAATATGCATTTTCTTTCATTTGGCATAGAAAGCACGCAAATATGGACCATATTAATAATAAAGTTGCTCTGAAAACAAAATATTCAAAATTATATCGAAAAAGTAAAAACATTAAAACTAAGAAATTGTAATATGATAATTTGAAAAAATGAAATGAACAATTAATTAATTAATTATATATAATAAAAGAATAAATTAATTAATTAATTAATTATATATATATAATAAAAGAAGAAAAAAAGGGAAATATATATATTAAAAGAATCAGAATAGGTATATATATTGGAATTGTAAGGGGAAAAAGAATAAAGAAAAGTAAAAACAGATTATTGAAGTTGTGAAAAAATATATATGCATTAAAACAATTCAATGTGAAAAAAAAAGCAATTGCATTATTAAAGCGATGAAGGGACAAGAATATATGCATATGATAAACTTCTAAGAAAATAAAAAAAAATTATTCATTAATTCATTTGTAATATATGCATATAATAAACTTGTAACAAAAGGAAAAAAATGTATAATGAAGAATATATATATTAAAATAATTCACTTATAATAAAAAAATTGCATTATTGTAAAATCTTACAAGAATATATGCATTATTATCCAAGAAAAAAACAACAATAAAAAACAAAACTAAGTACATGTTATAGAATTGTAAGAAAAGAAAAAGAATTATTAAAAATGAAGAATATATACATTAATTTTATTCACTTACACCAAAAATATGATCACTACAAGAATATATTTATATAATGAAAATAACATCTAAGAACGTAGACTTGAAGCCACATAATACAACACAACACATGCATGTTATACATGTTTATGAAGAATGTGTAGACTATAAGATGAAAATATTGATATATGAACTTATAAAAACAAAAACAAAAATATATACATTTAATGTATATAATGTATTTGAAAAAATATATATGAATTTAAATATATCAATTCATTTTAAAAAATAACAAAGTTTATTTATTTAAATAAGAAAAAACATGTCAAGTTTTATTAGGGAAATTGGTTTTTGTGAGGGTTTTGTTTTTTAGGTGGCACGTGGTTTGAAACTCTACAAAAGTGGGAGGAGACACCTAAAATCCATCCATGCTAAAGGTTGGTATGACCGAGGTTGGGTGATGATTTTGAAGGCTTAGATAACCCTAAGTCGTGGTTTCTTAGAACATAGGCTAGTCCCACAAGTCATAAAACCTCTAGAAAACAAAAAATATAAAATAAGAAAAAACATAAATTATTTAATAACAATTTTGAGCATTATATTTTTCTTTGGAAAATCTTTCAAATTCTATCATTTAAATACTTATTTTGTATTTATTCTTTTTAAAGCTTGTGAATTTTATAATTTATTTTTGTTTTTAAAAATCATACACATTATAATTCAATTATAATTATAAGGAATATTTTTGTAATGGGAAGATTATATTTGAGAAAGAAGGCTTGATGTATGTAAATGTAACCTCGATCATCTATCCACTGAAGAACTTATGTGGTAGCTTTCTTGATTTTTTGAAAAAATAGCTTTGATGGATACAAATTAATATCTAATTTCCTAAGCCAATATTTATTTGAAAGATGATCTAATATTCAAGATCACGAAGGGAAAAAAATTGTTGCACATTGAACATCAACATATTTCTCAAGAATATGATAAAGAGTGCTTAAATAATGATTATTCTATTTATAAAGTTTTTATGTTCATATTGTTGAAAGGTGTTTAAAGGTGTTTAATGCGATTAAAACTCTTATTTTATGGTTTATTCATTCATGTGGATATTTATTTTTATTGGTATGTGTCAAAGTTAGAACTTTGTGTAATCATGTTTTATATTTTATGTATTATTTTATGTGCAAATTAAAATTTCATAAAAATTTAGAATTTTTTTCTTATAAATTATAAATTATAAATTATAAGTGATAATTATTTTTATTTGCATCATAGATGAGCACAATTAAGTTGTTTGCATTGTTTTTACATGATCATATGTTTATCATCTATGTATTATTAGTGTAAGACACCGATTGAGATGCAGATTATTCTATAAACATCAAAACTATTAATAAAGTCTCTCATAAAATAGTTTCAAATTTCCAACTTGCAAATAACTAACCATAATTGATAATCATAAAATCTATTATTGTAAGTGAAAATTCATTAAAATTGAATACAAATAATATAAAGAAATTATATTAATAACTTAACTAATAATTATAAACTAAAAGGTTCTATTAAACAGTGCACATTGATTTATATATGCATATATATAATTGACAAAATGAAATTTAATCGTCTTTATATACATTATATTATCAAATCTATGATTTCACATTTTAATAATTAAATATATAATTCACATTTTAATAATCAAATATATAGTTTCACATTTTAATAATCAAATCTATAATTATATATTTTAATTAATAGTTAATCATGCTCTACATTGGATTGTATCTATCAAATACCTTAACAGTATTTATATGCTTTGTATAATCAAATCTATAGTTTCACATTTTAATGATCAAATATATAGTTTCACATTTTAATTAATAATTAATAATATTCTACATTTCCCATTGAATTTTACTTATCAAATAAATTTATGAAACAAAAATGTGCATCTAAATCCATTGCAAATTACAACATGTTAATATGCTTTATAAAAGAACCTTCTCAATTTTAGAAACAATCAATAAGTGGCTTAGGTGTGGGTGTTGGGGGCTCAAATTATACCTATGGATATAGGTTGGGTATGAGTTTGCAAGGCGTTAGCCTTTAATAACCTAACTAATATCATAAAAAATTATCATGCATCATGCCATATATCATCCCATGTTGGGAAACCTCCAACCCACGTAACCAAGTTCCATTACTAGGGATATCATCATAGAAAAAAAAAGGTGGGGTTATGGGGTTGTATTTCTACACAAATATAAACAATGGATAAGTGGATACAATTATATTAATAATGGATAAGTGGATAAATGAATTGGGCATTAGTAAAAAAGTGAGATAAGGATTAATAAAAAAAAGTGAGGTAAGGTAAGGATGAGTAGGTTGATGTGGTTATTGTGATAAAGTATAGTAAATATGGTAAACAAAGTTAATAGTACTCAATGATTATTGATATGCTTAATGATGGTCAAGGGTTAGTCACGGTTGGATGTAGTCAATAAGATGGAGTATGGTGGATATGGTTTAGATAGTCAATATGGTCAACAATATGATTAACCTCGTATATTACATAATTGGAGGAATTTATGAAGGGAAAGCTACCTCATTGCATCATTTCTTGATAGGGGTTCAGGTGTGGAAGAAGTAGAATATTAAAATTAATACATATATTTAACTTTGGTGAGGGTGTAGGAATTTGTGTGAGGATCTTATGCAGCGAAACAATCATACTAGTAAGGGATAAAGGAAATAAAATTTGCACAATTAAGAGGAGTGGCATCATAGAGACTCTTGATCACAGAAACAAGGGCCAATAGTAAAGTTGATGATGCATTGGTGTGAAACCTCTAATTTAATTGGTGCCTTCATTAAACCCCCCCCCCACCCCCCCGGGATGTAGACCAATTGGTAGTCGCGGTAGCCGCAAGTTGTAAAGACTATGGAGGCCATAGGTTCAAACCTCGACTGACTCGTGGCCCATGGTTGGGGGCTCTGTGGTTTCACCGAAAGGTTATAGTGGTGGTGGATGAGATTCGGCCCCATGTCATGCAAGCACAATATTGTCCCAACTCCGCTATAATCATAAAGAAAAATTCAATTCCCGCTAGCTCATATCGTTAACATGTGGGTTTCATTTGCTAGGAAAGCCAAGTTCAATACCCTTACGGTGATTTAGTTGGGAGGAAATACCCTAAAATACAACCATGTTAAGGGTTGGTGTGGCCCATGCCGGGTGCAATCTCCGAGTGATTTTGACAGCTTAGATGCCTCTTGGTTGCGATTTCTTAACGAATTGTTGAAATGCACTGGCCCTTAGTCATGAGCATTTCTAACAAACAAACAAACATAATTTGTGCCTTCATTTACCGAGTCAAAACAGTGAGGGTGAGGATGTAGAGTGGCGAGTAACATTATCACATTGCTATGGAGAACAAACATTTTAACAATCAGTAAATCATATTTTATCTTATGTAGACATCAAAAGAAATTTGAGATTTAAAGTGAGCCTCCTATGAAAAATATTAAAATAATAAGTATACTTACCACATCAAGAAAGATTGAAAAGTGTTATATAATGCACATAAAATTATATATTGATTCCTTAATAAGTTACCATTTTCATGTAACTTTAAGTTAATATAAAGTTATGATGTTTAAGTTAAAATTAAATTATTAAAATATATTAAAAGTAGATAAAAATATATATATATATATATATTTTCAATTTATTTATCAATAAGTTTATTAAAAGTGTAAAGTGTAGATACACATTGATTTATGCATTCAAGGAGTACATTTATACATTGAGTTATTATCTAATACAAATTATTATCAACTTTTCTTAACTAACAACATATTTCATCAATTCTCATTCTTCATTTCACTCTAACTTATATTTGAAAATAAAATATAAATCTATTACACTATAATTTTATTATAAAAAATTACATTTAATAAAAAAAAATTATTATAAAGAATTACATTTGTTAGAGAATAAAATATAAATCTATTACACTATAATTTTATTATAAAAAATTACATTTAATGAAAAAATATTATTATAAAGAATTATATTTAATAAAAAAGTAAAAAAATCATTGATCACCCAACATAATAATATTATATAAAAAAATAAAAAAATTCTAGCTAGTTACCTTTTATTTTTATTTTGAAATAGTCTCATCTGTATGTTTAAATGGTCTCATTTTTATTTTTAAATCAATTAATCACACAAAAATTTTATAATTTTGTGTTAATTAACCACACAATTTTTTATTTTTCTATAATTTTGTGTTAATCGACGGCACAATTTTTTAAATATTGTTTAGTAGAGAATGGAGGTGGAGATGCATTTTTACTCTCGAGGCAAGAACCTACATTTAATTATTTTATAAAGTTACTTTTTTATTAATTCTCTTGGCCCTCCTTAAAAATCAGGAGGGCCCTCCCTTGGCACGTGCCATTTGGAATCCAATGGTTCACAAGTCTAAACCCATGCAAGATATGGCTGAATGCAATTGTTAGGTTACATTTAAAAATATATCCTTTCACATATTTTAATATGTACCACTTAGGGTAATGAGAGACAACCATGCCTAAGTCCATTATTTAATAGTGGGAAGATCTTATTACCAACGACATGTCGGATCCTTTTCCATGCATGTTAATGTTAATTTTATATAATAGTTTAATTATTCTCTTTTGACTTCATGGTATATTATATTGAGTTTGTTGTTAATACGAATAGGCATGGCGTAATGAACTAATGTTGTAATGAACTGAGTTAGTTGTTGATTTGGTATTAGTATATTGTATTAACTTACTTGTTGATTGGGTATTGGTTAAGAGTTGATGTGCATTATAATTTAAATTTTATATACATATATGAAAAAATAAAATTATTTATATTTGATTTTTTAAAATTTCAATTATATTTGAAATTATTATTATTATTAATTGTTATTGAGTAATATATATGAATTTTTATTTTGAGAAATAAAATTATATTTCAAATTATTTATAATTGAATTTTTTTAATTAGGATTAGATTATATACTTGAACTTTTATTTAAGGAGTAGTGGTTAAATTAGAGAATATTAAATTGCATTAAACTAGTGTTTAATGCAATGGGTGAATGAATAGGTTGTCTTGACTTCTTGCACAACTACACTACTAGATAACACATGTCCTTTGTCTAATCTTTAGATGTTGCATGTGCTCCAATTATGGTTGGGCCTAGTGACACCTTTGATATGTGTAGGCAGCTTAAGCAACCACAATGACCATGTACCAATCTATTTCAACTATCCACCCACTTCTTTATTCTTTATTTTATTGCATTAGCACAAAGTTGAGAAGAATCATGCACCCACATTTGATATCCAAAGAGATCCAATACTAAATATTATTTCACAACTTGATGGTCTGAAAGATGTAACTCGTTCATCTCACTTTATATTTTGGATTTTTCATAGATCTAAAGAGGTTGTTGTCTCTTTCGTTTTGTTCTAACTCTAGGCATACAATAGAAATAAGGGAGATGTAAGCATAGAGGGTTTATACTCCAAGTAACACTCTCAACGCCATACTTCCTCTAGACATCGATATCCCCATTCATATAAGTCTTATTTGGAAACTATTAACATAAGACAACTCCAATATGTCTGAGGTCCTTCTTTATGTAGGCAACTCTCACTTTGTATTTCCTCATACTTGTGACTTTTTTTTATCAGTTGAAAGAGAAATAAACTTGCTTGGTATATAATGCTAAACATTGTTGCAATTTCGTGTTAAGTCCAAATATAACAGTCAATAATAAAGTATTTCAATCTATAAATAAAGCATGTTTGGAGTTGTAGTCCAAATATAACAATGGATAAGTATACCAATTGGAAGTGGCATCATTACCTATTTCCTATAAGAGAGGAGCCAATAACACATAATTTGCAAAGTATGGGCTCTAAGCTACAAAAACTGCTTTGTAGAATTGTTTTAATTATGTAAAAATCAAGAACCCAAGCTTAGTATTCTGTGGATCTGTGTCTTCCATCTAATATCGGACCCTGGTTGCAAACGAATAAGTTGGACAACTTATTTTGTAACTCTTTCTGATATTGGTTTGGGAGAGTTTGGTATCTAAGTGTTGGGCTTAATTACAATAGATTGATTTTTATTTTGGACGGGGGGGCACGTAACCATGATTCCATGGTTATTTACATGCCTAAGTATCGTGTTGAATAGTTGTGCATGTTCAACATGCTTTTGTTGTTAAGTATAGTGTGGATGGTGGCATGTTTATTAGTACACTTAGTCAAAATTAAGGATAACAATTACACTCTTATGACTTGTCGTTTTCTAGTAATATGTTTTAACAAATCTAACAGTAACATTATTATGCATAATTACCAGCCTAGATCCAAATCCTAGGCTCTATCAAGCGCCAAGAGGGATCAAATCTCCCGAGGTGCAAACCGCTCAGGTATTGCACTCAAGGAGCTATTCAAGGAGAGATATTGCACAAAGTAAAAAATAATCAAATCAATATGCATCTTATCTTTAAATCTTACTTAGACTTTATTTTATTCCATTGATTATTTTACTTATTTTTTTTACTCGACAAACTTACACGATCTCCCTCATATTTACTTTTTACTTTGTATTATTCTTTTTTGTTTATGGCCGACATAATATTTATTACTTGTTACTTTGTATTATTCTTTTTTGTTTACTTTGTATTATTTTGTTACTCGACAAACACATTACAAGATCTCCCTCATATTTACATTTTACTTTGTATTATTCTTTTTTGTTTATCGCCGACATAATATTTATTACTTTTTACTTTGTATTATTCTTTTTTGTTTACTTTGTATTTTTTTCTTACTCCACAAACTCGACAAACACCACATGTTACAAGATCTCCCTCATACTGGGTTGTAGAGCGCCTCTCGGCACAATAAAGCACCTAGGGAGGATAATATGGGGCAACTAGGAAGGTATACATGGGGATAATAACTATAATATGGTCATAATCATGGAGTAGGCCCACTTGGTAGTTAGTGGGTAATAAAGAGGCCCACTAGGTAGTTAAAGGAAATAAAATAATAATAAGGGGTAGTTGGCATAAACCCTTCAAAATACTCATGACAAAGTATAAATACACAATTATCATTGTATGGTTATGTGTTGGAAGTTATTGTATAGTAGCAAGCATGGCTTGTGGAGTGATTCCTTCTATAAGAAGTAATTGAAGAAGTAATTGACGACATTACCAACTACCTTAAGGGTTCTCTCCATATTCTTGTGTTATATATTGTGTGCATGTATTTGTATTTATTTTTGAATTTAAGGGCTCTATCTTGTTTGTGATTCAATTTCAAAAGTTAAGGATCACTACAAGTGGTATCAGAGCTCTTTCTTGGGAAAGAACTTGGAAGAATTCATTTTTATTTTTGTAGAGTTTTCAAGGGGAAAAAGAGCATGACTGCATTTCGATCCATTTCAAAAAAAATGTGTAGAATCTAAAAAAATCACTTACAAAATTCCTCTAAAAAAAAATACCTAAGTTCGAGAATCAAAGTTATCATTGATTTAAAATTTCCAACACATCCTATCAGTTTCCTACTTTTCTGCATGCAAAATTAAATACTCAATAGCATGCCTCATGCCATGTACTTGATTGGATAAATACCTTGATATATTTTTAATCTCATAATTCCCTTCACCACCATTTCCCTTAGGAATAGGTGGCATGTCCATGATAATATCCTAGCCTGAGGACTGCCTTCGAATTATGACTATCAAATTACAATAGCTTCCACCCAAAAGTCGTTCCAAAGACCAAAACAAAAAAGTGAAGGGAAACCTTGAAACAATGAAACTACTACCTACTCCTCCAATTATGACTACCTATGAACTCTCAACAAACGGGACAAACCCCTCAAAAAACAAATAAACCAAAAGAAATACCAAGAGGCTATAGAAGAACATTTCACTAGTAAATATAGCCATCATAACAAACAGATCACCTGATATAACCAATACAAATCCCACATTAGACAAAGACAATGGAACAAACATTGAACTCGAGAAACCAAACCGCTTACCCATATCCTAAACGTGGTTAAGGCCAAGACTTCCACCAGAAAGTGCATATAAATCCCGAAAAAGCAACACATTCCTCGCTAAGCTTATATACCATAGAACAATTCTTCCATCGAAGCTAGGAGCACATAGGAGAATAATAATTTAACATAAACTCATGAAGTAGAACAATACCTTGTTACACCCAAAACTAGTTATCCAACATATAAGTCATGTCACCATAAATCCAAGCATAAATACACGTGTGAACCAAGTGTATGAAAGTGTGTGAGGTTAATGGAGGCACAAGGGAAGGATATAATATCTCCCTTAAACATCACCCCTAGATGCATGTACACTACTGATATTATTTCACCATGCAAATTACATATAACATTTAAAGGTTAGTTAACTATGGAGAATATAACCATGTTGATATATATCCAAATAAACCTTTTTGGTGTCCCCCCATTTTGGATGAGGAATCCTTTGTCCAAGTATATCACCTTGTTCACCATAAAATCAACATTAGTATTGTTTATTCTTTGAAAGTGGAGAAGTCAAATCGAATCAAAAGAGGCAAGAAGATTGTGAATCATTTGCAACATTGAAGATAGAGCTATGCAATCATTGCCCGTGCCCTTTCTTTCTAAGCCTGTAACAAGGGAGGAATCCCAAATATCAAGGTTGACTTGATTTTTTGAGACTATATAAGTGTGATCACAAGATACAAAGCATGACTTTCAATCAATTTATTGGTTGCTACCCTGAGACCCCAAGCGAAATTCAATACTTGATTTCCATCAAGACCGTAAAGGAACACCCCCTAGGGTGCATGTCACCCATAACATGACATTCTTACACTACATAACATGTCATTATTTGTTACTTGAATCTTTTATGTGATTACTTATTACCTAATACTTGTAATTTAAACATGTCAAAAATATTTAAATTATGCTTTGGTACATTGGTCATTCTTTATTATATTATATTTTTTATCTTTAATGAGTTTCTCACTTCGATGGATTTGGAGCTTGCTATGAAGCCCTATTTTCATTTTATGATGAAATTGGGCTATTAAACATTTTATAGGAATCAAAATAAATTGAAGTGCTTATAAGATTGAAGTTAATATGGATCTTAGATGAAATTTCTATCTTAAATTTCATGGAATTTTGCATGGAATCATAGTTTCACTCTAAGTGAAATTTCACTCATGAAATTTTGACTAAAGGGTTTTGGCCCATTCTAAGATGACCCAAAATCTAGAAAGTTCAAAAAGTTGTGAGGATTGTGACATAATTACAAGTCTTCAAAATTTCAAAAAATGAGTAGATTGAATAGAATAGTGGATCTCCCTAAAAAATGGACACACCAAAAAAGTATTATTTTTCAATATTATTCTAGTTTTTTAGAGCTATGTGTCTTAACCTTTTTTTTTCATTTTGGCTCATTAACCTTACTTTATCTTACACATCTCATCCACACTAGGTTGTAAGATGCACCTCATATTTTTTTTCATTTTTGTTTATTAATGTTACTTTACTATATACATAACACATACAATGCACCTAGATTATATGGATGTAATAAATATTTTTAAGAGAGACTCAACATCTATCAACCTCAATTTTAAGGTAAATTTGTTTCACTTTAAAACTAGGAAACTTTAACATTTTTTCACTTTAATTTTATTGATAGCTTGATACCCAACTGTGTTATCTTACACACCTCATTCACACTAATTTGTAGAGTGCACCTCAAATTTTTTTCATTGAATTGAGAGGCATTTTGACAACTCGATATGAGGGAATGTGTAAAGTGAATGTTTAAAGTAAGTAACATCGAAGTCACCATACAGTCTTTTATAATCTTTGATATAATGTTGAAGAAAAATAATTCACATTATTTAAGTCATATATGAAACCAATCAAAGATAATGAAAAAAAATATATTAATTAAATAAAATATTATATATTCCACATTATATCCTTAATTGTGCCCAGATTAATTGAAGAAAAAATGAATTATTTTTTAAAACATTGTCCATAATAAAAATATACAAATATAGAAAAAGTCTATCATAGACTCATCTTAATGCCATCTGGTAAGAATTGATATGTTTATGCATTGATTTTGTTTTTTTATTCTTCCGAGTACTAATTAGATCTGGCGTTTTAATAAATCGCGGGCATGCTGGGCAACGTGCCCGACTGGACGCAAATATCGGTGCTGTTCTTTGCTGCCATGGGTGGCGTTGTTCTTTCCTTTTTTTACCGCCTTGGCTTTGGCAAGCACCGTGGTGCTTCTGTTAGTCCTGAGCCCCATTTTTCTGTTGCTCAGCCCCGTCATACTGCCGATGGGCGTCGTTATCGCGCTCTCCGCCACTGCGTTAATGGCGGTTGAGGCCATCGGAGCGACGGTGGGAGCAGCACTGATTTGGGTTTACAGATATGCGAGAGGCCAACAAATCGACAGCTCGGAGAAAATAGATCGTAGGCGCGTACGTCTTCTTGAGGCCGCCGAGAAATTGAAGGAACAAGTGCAAAATAAACTTTCTAACGACATCATTTTCTTCAGTGTTGAGTTGATTGCATATTGAAATTTGCAATTATCAACAATAATATATTTTGTATGTCCAAAAGGATCCAATTTCAAATGAACATTACAAATTTGGCAATATCAACAATAGGATTTTGCATATCCTTTTCTTCATGGTGTGAAATGGATCAACATTTGGTTTTGTATATTCTTTTCTTAGATGTGTTTTTCATGGTGTGAAATGGATCAACATTTGGTTTTGTATATTCTTTTCTTAGATGTGTGAAATGCTTAGTGAGACCTGGTTTCATTTTCCTATATTTTCATTTTTCTATAGCTTCTATTTATGTGTAATGAGAACCAGAATTCCTATATCTATCTATGAGGGGTATTTCTATCTATGAAAATCTCCATGTGCAAAAACATCACCATAAACTAAACTTTTAGAGGCATTTCTATCTATGAAAATCTCCATGTGCAAAAACATCACCATAAACTAAACTTTTAGAGATAGTTTATCTATCCAGGTTTCAAGTTGTGAAAATTCTCAAACTTTTAGAAATAATTTATCTATCCAAGTTCCAAGTGAAAAAACTAAAACTAAAATTCTATAAATAGTTTATTTATCCAAGTTCCAAGTTGTCTGAAAATTCTAGTTTATTTATCCAAGTTCCATGTTGTCCGAAAATTATAGTTTATTTATCCAAGTTCCAAGTTGTGTGAAAATTCTCACCATGTGCAAGAACATCACCAACTAAACTTCTAGAGATAGTTTATCTATCCAAGTTTCAAGTTGTGATAATTCTTAACAAATTTAACTTTTATACGCATGATCTATGAAAATTCTCAACTTATTTTTCAACATCATCATAAACTAAACTTCTAGAGATAGTTTATCTATCCAAGTTTCAAGTTGTGATAAATCTCAACAAATTTAACTTATATACCCATCATCTATGAAAATTCTCAACTTATTTTTCAACATCACCATAAACTAAACTTCTAGAGATAGTTTATCTATCCAAGTTCCAAGTTCCAAGTTGTGATAATTCTCAACAAACTTAAGTTTTATAAGCATGATCTATGAAAATTCTCAACTTATTTTCCAACTTTTATAAGCATGGTCTTATTTTCAGTGTATGAGAAGTATTGTGTTTTTCACAAAGTTTTATTTTCCGTGTATGAGAAGTATTGTGTTTTTCACAAAGTTCTATAGATAGTGGAAAGGTTTTCATAAAATATTCTTAGTCATACATCCTTTCTAACTTATTAATCTATAAATTATCCTAAAACCATCTTTATTTGCTAATCCATAACTTACTTATTAACATATGAGTGATCCTAAAACCATCTTTATTTGCTAACCCATAGTCTCATTTCCATGTATGAGAACTTCTCAAAAACTAGTTTGTAAGAAATTATCTAATTTCCCTGTACGAGAACTTCTCTACTTTTTAGCCTAGTGGGATCCATCTAGTTGGAAATTTCTTTATGATTGTTTGTCATATCCATAAATCTTGCTTTATGATTGTTTGTCAAATCCATGAATCCGTTTAGCTTACTGAAATTCATAAGGGTTTCCCACTCTTCCTCGTAATTTAGTGAGATTCATTTAGGTTGACTATTCTCTCATAATTTAGTGAGATTCATTTAGGTTGACTATTCTCTCGTAATTTAGTGAGATTCATTTAAGTGGAATATTCTTCCTCTTACCTTACTGAGATTCATATGTAAATTATTGTTTTATGACTTAAAGTTGGACACACCAATTAAGAACCCATATGCACAACATTTTTTCAAACTCTACTCATATTTACTTGTAACCAATGTTTTTCTAGCATTTTTAACACCCTTTCCAAATGTTTTTCTTATGTATCACTAAATGTTAATACTCTCTTATTAGCATAAGATGTCATTATTGTACACCAGTAAAAACAGTTCTTATGAAAATTACAATCACTTGTGTGCCTTGAATGCTTATTTTAAGTATTTGTGTCTTGATTACAGTGTTCAAACAATTCTTGTGTCTTAAATGCAATGTTTTATTGATATATCTTCATTGTGGTGTCATCGATGTCATGGAACTTAATTTGAAGTATTGGTAAAATATGTTTTTTCTTCAAACAATTTGAAGTTTTGATCAAATGTGTTTTTCCTTCCAAACAATCTTATTAGTTGATACATTTGTTTCATGACAATAGTATATAAAGAGTGAAAGTTTATGCAATGTCATGTGTTGATAATCTTTAGCCAATTGGTGTACTTGTCGTAATGAACATTCTTGTGTTTGTTTTATTTTCTTACTTTCCAAAATTAAAGTCAAATACAAGATCAATACTTATCCTAATGAACATTCTTGTGTTGTTTTATTTTCTTTCTTTCCAAAATTAAAGTCAAACACAAGATCAATACTTATCTTAATGAACATTCTTGTGTTTGTTTTATTTTTTACTTTCCAAAATCACGGTCAAATACAAGATCATATGAGGCAAAGTTACATCAAAATCAACTCTATTTCATGTAAATTCGATGCAAGGAAGAATGAGAAGTGGTCTTTCAAATACATATTTATATTTTATATAATAACTCATAATCAACCTTAATATATACATATTTATATACTTATTACATAAGATCTCTTATTTGATTTTATTGTTCTCATATGACCTTAATGAAATCTAGTAATGTAATAGATAGGTTTAATCTCACATTCAAAAATCTTTAGCTTCTAAAATATTGCATTAATATGTCTTTGCATATCCTTGCAATTATAATTTTGCATTTGTAAAGATGTCTTGATCTTTCTTCACTTGCATTACATAAGTGTTGATACAAGAAAATAATCCTTCTCAACCAAACTTACTCATTAAAAGAGTCCAATTAAACTTTTCTTTATTGAAATGGAAAGCCCTCCAATTATGGCCTGACATGGCCCAATTGTTCTATGCAAGGTAATATGTTCTATTATCTAGTCTAATCTAGTATAATCTAAAATGTAGGAATGTAAATTAATCTAAAATGTACAAATGTAAATGAAGATGGGAGCAATGTGGAAAATGAAATGTAACAAATGCAATATGAAAAATGAAGATAACTAAATCTCAATTAAAGCAAAAGAACTATATATGGAATTGAGAATAGGGAGAATACTCTACCATTGCTATAAAAAATGAACCCAATTGGACCCTTCCAATTCCCTCCCGCGGTGAAATGATTGATTACTACGAACACTTCTTTATCACAAAATCACAAAATTGGTTAGTAACCAAGCTAAAACCAAACATGACTCTAGATATATATATATATTGTAATAGAAAGGAGCACACATAATCAATTACCTAAAATACATGTATAATCAAATATGTTTGAGCAACTGAGAACAGTCACAAGTCCATGTTACATATTAAATGTTGACCGGCATAATATAAGTGAGTAAATATCATAATTTGGTAGAATAATCCATGTTAGAATGCCCACACCCATAAACACTAAGAGAAGCAGCAAAGAAGGTAATATCCCTAAAGACCAAACACAAATGTGCAAGAGAACACGGACTATCAACTAGGAAATCATAGAATAGGTATACAAAGAGGCCAAATAATTGTGAGCTCCTTCATAAAGGAGTATCCATGTTACCTCATTACCATGTGCATCAGCAGTGTTATGGTGTATCCATGTTACCTCATTACCATGTGGATCAATAGTGTTATACTCCAGAAAGAAGGATACTAACATATAGAGTGGCTTGCATCATTTATGTTTATTTATCAAGCCTCTATGATGGAAAGAAACAATCTTAGGAAACAGTTGGTTGATCAAAACACGTGGTAGAGTTTATCGGTACATGATGTGATTCACTAGCATCTATGTCCTTTGCATCATGCAGGTCAATTTATGAGCTCTACAATGAAAAGAAACAACCTTGCTTGCAAGATAGGTTGATGATCAAGACGAGTTTCTTGTTACATGATGTAACTCACAAGCATCTATTTCCTTGAAAGGAAATGTAAGACAATACTGAACAAAGAATCCTCAGATTAGGAGTCCTAAAAGCTTTAACTCCTAAATCGAATCCCAAAAGCTTTAACTCCTAAAACAAAGGAGTTAGAGCTAACATGTTAGCTTATGTGGCCTACATTGGCTAACGAGAGCAATGTAAAGAACCCGTGACTCCGGAATAACAATTGATATGATCTAATTATGTTTGTAAAGTTAAATAAATAAAACATGTTTTAAGGAAAAGCTATGGGTAAATTTATATATATATTAATCTAATATTTCCAACTTACAATAATAGGTTGAATATGAAATAATGCTATATGTAAATATGAAATTTTCTTTCAAAAATGCAAATGAAGGGCAAGGTTAATTTTGACATTCCGAAAATACAAATGAAGGACAAGGTTAATTTTGACAATCCAAAATAGGATGGTAAGCTATAAAAACACTTTCAAATATAAAATTGAAGCAGCCCTTCAAAATCTGATAATTGCTGAGAGAGCTATTACCACTGTAAATCAAATTAAACTAATAATGTGATCTCATACCAATAGATGATAGAGGAATAACTGGAAAGACAAGTTATTGCAGAATCCTTACAGAGATGACCGAGGACATGTACCATAATGTCACATAATAAAATTTATCCTTTTTGTTTTTTCTCTGTTATATAATGTAACCTCATACCATAGTCAAAGTCCAAAGGCTACAATGTAAGAACGGGAATAATTGGAAAAAATACAATTTCTCAAACATAAATGTATAAATCTACCTTAAATTAGCAAAATACAAATATCTTAGTAATAAAAGCTGGGGTATGATTTTCATCCTGCTTTGAACATATGCAGTATTATGATTTGTCAAAGGAAATATATAAAGTAATAACGAAGGCTAAATGATGCCCTCAAAATATGCTGCAGTACTTCCCAAACCACCCTGAAAACATTGTAAAAAGTGTAAGACAGGTAACAAAAACATCCACAATATGCACATAATTGCTGATGTTCATTTACGACGACCACTTTCAAGCAACAAGCCTAACCCTTGAACTATTTTTGTTAATGTTAATTATCTTTATATTATCTAATAACGCAACATATGAAGTCATTTCATCTCTAGAAATACAAACCTTCGATAACCACAAGGTTAACAAGGGATCAAATATTCTCATGACACTGTTTACAAACTCATACCAGCACTTTTACTGGTATGAAAACTTATTTCTTCTCAAGAGGGTACAGCACATTGCACAACCAACCAGCTTCATTAAGTAGAAGAATACCTTTTTCATATGAAATTCCTCTTCCACCAGAGAGTGCTATCTTCATCCCCTGTATTGAGGACCGAAAAAAAATAACCAATGAACAATTAAAATAATCTTGCTTCTGTACTCCAATTCATTGATTGCAGTTGCATTCTTGAACTGCCAAAATAACTTTATCGAAAACTGACAATCTATGCCTACGTGGAAGGTGAAACGCTTAGTGCAATGCTTATCAGGATTCTGGAAATTCATTGAAGTGTACACTTCTCATAAAACAACAGGTAGGCCTCACTTCGGAGAACTTCTGATAAGGATACTCTTGTCACATGAGAGTCACTAACATAATACCATGGGCTTTTTCTAGAAGAACCATCCTTTCTAACATCTTCACAAATCTCATCTTGATGACATCTTACATATCCAACATAATGACCACCTCTCATAGTGCCCGAGTGTACAACCACTCCAATTAGACGATAAATACAGCTTTCTTTGTCACGACATCTGCAGGCAAACAAAGCAATTAATTATTGTTGTATATAAACCATAATTCAGTAAGATGCAATCTATTTATCTAATCATTATCAATACATATAAATAATCTTGCAGAAAAACTATGTCATCCAAGCAATAAAGAAAAGATGGAACTGAAACTTGTCTACGGTTGAATTCATGATGAACCTTATTCGTCTAGGCCCTTAATTATAAAGAACAAATATGCATGCTAAGGTTCTTCACATGACTAAGCTATTTTTAAATGCACCGTGTTACCTATCATATGCATGCACCTGCTTTATGAAAATGTTCACTACATGCAAGTGCCAACCTTGCTACTTTTCTAAAGCAAACTAACATATTCTGGAAACACTCCCTGCAAGAGACAACAGGAATATATGCCCTTGTTTTGTTGTTTTATAATTGTATAGTTAGCCAATAATTTTGGAATTATTATAGTCTAAGAAGCTAGGGACACTTCACAACTTTCTGTAAACCTTTGTTTGTCATCCAACAATTGAACCAATCTACGCCATCTAAGTCATGGGACACATCCCTCTAGGGTTCTGGATATGTTGTATCCATATCCAATACAGATATGGCCCGGATACAGCTCATATAGAGCTCTGACACAGCTGGGATATGTATCCTGCACAGTACGGCAGAGTACAGATGGGATACAATTAGAATATTGCTGGGATACGTTCAGGATACAACTAGGGCCCGGCTGCAATGCATACCAGAAACGGCTGGCAGGAAAATATGGGCCATATCTTTTAAAATCTCAAAACTCAAAAAGAATCAAGAATAAAAACAAAGTAATGCCTAAAGTGAAAAGGTGACATAAATCGGAATCTGTCACGTAGGTTTGAGCTGCAATTTGCCTCAACTATGTGCAGTTTGTAAAGGAAGATTGGAGGGGGTTTGAAAAGCAATTTGAAGGTGATTTCTCTTCATTATGGGCTAATTTTGCATTATTGTGGGATGAGTTCAGGAGGATCTTTTCCACCAGTTGCTAATTTTATTGATAGTGGGATGATTTCAAGGAGGAACATCTTAGTGCAGGCTAATTTCCACTGGTGGTCCATAAGGGAGAAGACATCCACTCCTGCCAGATGCCTCTAGATCTTTCAGCCATTAACCTATTTCCTTGAGTCGAAGGAAAACAGCTCTTAGCCAATTAGAAGCAGTTTTAGGTCATACTACGGGACCCAATGGCAGTTTCAGCCTGTCACCAGTATCTACCAGATACATAGTATCCCATCATGGTCATCGCTTAGGCTCTAGATCTTTCAGCCATTAACCTATTTCCTTGAGTCGAAGGAAAACAGCTCTTAGCCAATTAGAAGCAGTTTTAGGTCATACTATGGGACCCAATGGCAGTTTCAGCCTGTCACCAGTATCTACCAGATACATAGTATCCCATCATGGTCATCGCTTAGGCTCTCAAAGAGGGGTCGTGTGGTTTCCAGAAGCATCTAACCTTTAGCCCCACACATGAGACCTAGATACTAGAAACTGGTTGCAGTTTAGCCTCATTTTTACAAATTCTATTATATTAAACTTCTATAATTTTTACAAATTCTATTATATTTATTTTTTTATAAATTTATATTTACTTTGTTATGCCTTGCCCACAACATCTTTATTTGGTGTTAGACTGTCTACATGTGTTATTTTTTGTATATGCTCGTGATTTTGTAATAATGTTCCTAGTACTAGGCATTTATGCTAGTGACTTCATACAAATATCTCCAAATCAATCTTCATCACAAGCTTAACTGGAACAATAGCATTGAGAAAAGAATAAATGGAGGGTAGAAAGCTTATTATGACTTGAAAACAGTTGTAAAGTAGGGGAGCTTTGGATTTAGGATAAGAAGAAACACCTTTTTGAGATTCTCACCACTCCTGTAATATTATATGGTTGGAGTTTGGGGCTGCGGCATCTCTAAAGAATCATGGAGAATGATAGAGCAAATCCAAAAAATATATATAATAATATATCATATAATCTCAAAATTAAAGGCAATACATGCTATCCTATCCTCCTTGTTATCCATTAAAATTGCACTTAGTGGATTCCGAGTGAACCGTCAAAGACTTGAACAATCTAATTGTTCATCGTCAGTGTTCTGAGATCCATCGGACCCAGTTTTGGCCCCTTTTTTAATAATTGCATGTTCATACCCCCTTGGGGGATTTTGTAAAAATGTGCTAGCATGATGGTCTATGTAAAGAGTTTGGCTTCTCAGGACTTAGACATCAAATGCAAACATTCCATGGTGTTTTTTCCCTTGTCAATTATGCACTGCTGAATAAGCGATGTATAATCGACGAGTTTTTCACCCGCTCCTCCAAAGCTGGAATGTCGTCTTGGTGCTTAGGCCTTAGAAGGTTATTAAACCTCAAGTGTCAATGTTTATGAGCATGCTAGACATCAATTTGAGTCATTATTGGACATGCACTAGGTCCCCTAGGATTTTCAGTCAGTTCCGAGAAAATATTTTTTTCCTGTAAAACGGGCCCTTTTTTATTTTAATTAAAAAATCCAAAAATGTAATAAAAGTGTGGTTAGGAGGCCATTTTGGACATGGGGGTGCTCGTTTTCTAACTCAGAGCACCCACTTTACCCGTAGACCCACTTTCCTAAGTGTTTAAGTGATTTGTTTTTCTCTTAAATTACTTTTGCTCAAAAAAGTCAAAAAGTGAGTGAAAAAATAGAAAAATAATAAAGATACGAGGAAAATCAGATTCCTAAATTAGGGGAATTTGGTCCCATTGAAAGAGGAAGTTAACTTAGCAATCACATCCCATGAATTTCTCAATCAAATCAGGGCGATTTTAGTCAAGGATTTAGAAGAGACAAGTCTCGTCGCTTTCATGGATGCACCCTCTCCTCCGGGCGATTTTCCTTATATGGCAGCTTGTTAATGAATGGAGGAGTTTCCAATGCTTGAGTGGGGGCGCCTCCTTATGTGGCAGCCACTTCATAAATCAGCCTTCAATCAAGGTTATGTCAAGGCATCAATCAAAGCCTCCATTCATGGGATGCACCCCTCTTTCTCTCTCTTACCCTAATGCACCCCTCTTCTCCATTTCTTATTTAAGCAGGGCTTTGGGCTCCATTTCTCTCATGGTCAGAGAGGACCGAAAGGCTGGTAAGTCTTGTACTATATTTTGTAACATCTTTTGGAATAATAAAGGCTTTGGAAGCAAATCTGTGGCGTAGTGCTCTATGTGTGTGGATGCAAATGTCAATGGTTTATGAGGCAACTGTAGCATAGCTTAATTATTTGATGCATTTGTGGATGATCAAGGCCTTCAAAGGACTATTACTAGTTGGTAGGATTTATGATTCTAGTTTTGATTTCATATATTGCTTGCTCATGTTCGCAGTATAGAAGTTGTATGTTTTTACTAGTTTGTATGCTTACTCTTCTGATTTCTGGCATGAGAAGCACCGGATTTGACACTTTGTGCAAATAGTTTTAGTTGTGCAGGTTGCCAAAGCTTGAATGTGCAGATGATCTAGTTTGACTCTACTACTCTTCAAGCACTTTCAGGATACAGTCCCTCCGCTCTCCACCAGTAGACTCCATAGCTCAAACATTCCCAGGATTCCAACATTCTTTCTATCTCTCTCTTTCCTTCATTTTAAATTCAAGTTTTTTTGGTTACGGTTACTTGCATGCTTCGTTAAATTAGTTTCCATTGAAAATATTATTTTAAGAAGCTGATTTAGTTAAGTATGTTACTAGATCTAAAATTTAAAGCTTATTCTTAGTAGATCTAGGTTGCTTAAGTAATTAGGAATAATTTTCTATCTTTCAGTACTTAATATTTTATGCTTCTAACACTTTATTTGGCACATTTGGTGCATTTCAGGTGGCTGGTTTTGTACTTTTATCACCATAACAAGAAGAAGTGTTGCCGGAAAATCAAAGATCTAAAGCCATCCAAGGAATATTCTTCTATCTTGTATCATTTCTGAAACCTTGTAAGCCTTTGGATCCAGTTTCATAAGGACCAAAGGCATTCACCTTCTTATTTGTAAAATATTAATAAGAGCAAGTGGGCTATCCAGCACACACACCCCATCCCCCCTAGGGGGATTTGCGTTTTTTTTGTGGTTTGGTATTTTTGTCCTTTTCTTGGTTTAGATTAGTTTTCTTATGCAAACATTTGATTAAATTAACACATGCACACAATCCGCCCTAATCGGGTTGTATAGTTAGTGTACTTTATTTCACAATTTTGTATTTTATTTCGCAATTAACATAAAAAAAATAAATGTAAGGCTATGTATTCCCGAAGTAAACTGAAAGGGTTTATCCCCAGTAGGTGAAAAGAGATTCTCAGCGACATAATAAAACTTTATTTTGCTTAATAAAATTAACCAAGGCTTAGCTTCCCCATATGCTTTGGATCTCTGCGGTTCATCTGATCAGTTGATCACATCAGAAAGGGAGTTACGTGACTAGCTTAATAGGGCAATCCAACAATAGTTTTATCACTAGAACTCGGGAGATCGCGTGAAACTAACTACAGAGTCAGTGGGCTACTTTAACCAGGTTATGCCTCGCCCAATTGGACCCTTGGTTTAGTTGTCACTATGCTCAGTTCAAAGGACTAAGTTGGAGTTGGTCCAAACCAAGAACTAACCCACTCCTTAATCCACACATCATAATAAAACATTTAAAACTGACCAACAAGATTTGCAACACTTTCATGACACAGCAGTACTTCAATAATTTCATGTGACTTCATTTGGCACTGGTCCAATCTACAACAATCGCACTCAAGCTGTTTAAGTGAATCAATGTGTTAGATGGATTTACCGTTACTCATGTTGTTTTAATTCATAGTTGTTATCTCTGATTCAGTATTTACTTATATTTCAAACTCCTAGATTAATTTCATTCTCTAACTTAGCTTAAAGGCTTTAGTTTTATTTTTCATAGGGACCACCCCCCTTGGCTTCGCTAGGAGTTGGCCTAGACAGAGGAGTTGAGTGTTGAGTAACAGTATCTCGACTCTTTGCTTGCCCCCAAGGATGCACTCAGTGGCTTGAAGATTTCTGCCACGCTAACCCCCTTTACCCCAACGGCAACACTCCTCATAGAAGCAAGTCTTTCCCCCATTGAGAACATCGCTATGACTACGTAGCAATTGTACAAGAACAAAATAAACAATAGGGAAGGCAAAAGGCTTTATAAGATTGCTTCAAACTCCTGTCAAAACCACCTACGGCTCAAGTGGGGTTGGCATAAAGATGCCAAATCTTGGTTAAATCATCGGGGAATCAAGGAAGAGGTCACTCTGTAGAGTAACGATAATATTAAAAATATTATTGCATCTAAATTTAAGCAGAGATTGTGGTGTGATAAACAATTAGAGGATAAGGGAAATATAAGATACTATAAAGAGGTGATCAACCCTAATCTAGAAGGTCAAAAGCGTCTATTTGTTTTAACTAGTGTAAAGAAGAAAAACATCATTGCTAAACTAAGAACAAACTCTCATGAGCTCCATAGTGAGAAACAGGACAGTGGACAATTCCTAAATTGTTGCGGGTCAAAACAATTTGTCATCTTTGTGACATTCAAAGGGTTGAAGATGAAAAGCACTTTCTCTTAGAATGTCCTGCCTACACCCACATTAGATCACAATTTCAAAATGTGTTACAATACCGACCTTCCTAACCTTTCAACTCATCAAAACTATGGTGATTTAGGAATGTCTCTTAAAGATTTTCAAGCACAAAAAAGAAATTCTAAAGAAAACCATGTAATTATTTACCTTTCTTAAGGTCCAATAGACTAATTTTGGTCTTCGTGGACATTAATAACCATCATCATCATCATCTAACATTTGTAAAAAAAGTCACTTTCAAAGTTTTAAGTAATAAGGCCCTCATATCTCTTATCACTGACTTAAGCATTTTCTTAGGGGTTTTGCCTCTATTGGTATAAATAGGGTTTGCCCTTCTCTTGTATCTCATATCATTTTATCAAATACAATCAACCAGCATATTGGTGCTTATTGGAGATGTCTTCCTCCATCACTTGGATTTGCATGTGCAATCCACCCTTGGGTGCACAAGTGCCCCCACTAGTTTTCCTCGTTTATGGATCTTTATTTATGTTATTTTAGTTTTCTTGTTTAGTTACTTCAATAGCTGCAGTAGTAGTTCCATTTTAAGTACAAGAATGTTGCAAGTTGGTATTAGAGCTTTGGCGATTTTCACTCTTGCTTTGTGTAGTTTTGGGAGGAAAAAAACAAAAAATGGCCAAGGACCATATTCAATATGTAGCTTAGGAAGAGTTGGAAGAATGTTTCAAGAAGTTTGCAGAAGAAATGAGAAAGTTGATGTGATGCAAAGGGCCCATGGAACCTACTCTGCAGGCTCCACAACCACAAATGATCAGAGGAAGAGGAGTTAAACCCTTGGGGAACAAAAGGCAATACCCCTACGAACTTACCAACAACATGGAACCCTCACAAACTAACTTTCAACTTTTAGATGAAGATCCCACATTATGACTGTAGATAACAGAAGTGAATGCATGGCTAAACAAGATCAAACCAACATTCAAGGTGCAACACATGCACAACTACAAAGATAAGTTAAACGTGGCTCTAGAATGTTTAGATGGGGTGGCCCATACTTGGGGAATGAGATTAATTGCTAAAAATCCTAGTGGGGATTTTGGTGAGTTTATAGTGCATTAACTCAAAGAACAAGCTATAACCTAAGTCGTCGAGTTCACCTAAGAAGGAGGTTGAAGTTCAAATTATGGAAAATCTCAAAGCAATCGAACAAATTCACCAAACATCTATACCAATTCCGCACTGTCTTCAATATAGTTTCAGGGGTTGTAAGGTTGATGTGTGAATGATTCAAGAGGATGAAGGCGTAGATGATGACACCCTGCACAAGTTTTTTATTGGTGTGCCAAACTTACATGCCAATGGTCGTCAATGTATCCATCCAACACTCTGAGTTAAAGCATACAAGTCGAGCGTCATTGTGAATTGCTAAGACAACCTAAACAAATTAAACACTTGATAGGGCAACAAGCCAATAAGGGTTTTACACATGTTATTAATTTTAAATTTTATGAGATTAATATGTTTAAAAATATTAGTATGGTTAGGAATCATTTAATACTAACACCACACACACACACACACAAATATATTAGAAATAAAAGACCATCAATCGCCTTTGTTGAAATGATTAGTTTGGGACCTGGGTAGACTTGATACTTTCAAGTTTTATGCCTACATTAAAAATCTAAAGGTCTTTATTACAGTTGATCCTAGTAGTAAATTGAACATTCTTCATAAGAAACAAGTTGTGCACTTGGGCCTCCATCTAGATAGGTTTGAATGCTTTCCCATCTTCCCAAGGCATAAACACATTCAGTGTGAAGGTGTGGTGCACAACATAAAACTTGCTATGAAAGCCTATAGCCTCATGGATGTTTGGCAAGTAGATGTTGTTTTAGGTATTCAATGGCTTATTTCCATAAAGATGTACTCCACTAACCATCAAAAGAAATTCCTCTCCTTTCACCAAGACAATAGTGAAGTCACTATCAATGGGCTACCACCTAAAAGTATCCAAATTGTAGACTCGAAGCACATGTCCAAACTTTTGAAAGGCCACATTGGCTTCATGGCACTATTGTACCATATGAAGGTAGTGCATTCTCAACAAACTCATAATCTAACCATCTCTAGCCTACTCCTGAAATAAAAGGTGGTCTTCTAGGAGATGCATGCGAAACTTCTCCCTAACAAGGATATGAAACATGTTACTGACCTTGACCCTAAAATGACCCCTAAGGTGGTTGATCCCTTACGTTCCTCTTGTTGCTTTGGCTAAGGAAAATGATGGTTTTTACCCCTTTGTATTGACAAAGCATTTAGTGGGATCACCATCAAAAATAAGTTCACCATACCTCGTGTAGATGATTTAATGGACAACCTGCATGGTGCCAAAAAACAAAATCCCAAATACATATATAGCTCCAAGATCAAGAGAAGACTACATTTAAGACTCATCATGGCCAATACCAGTTTTTAGTGATGCTATTCAACCTCTGAATGCTTCTACCACAGTTCAGGGCCTAATGAACAAGGTGTTTGATAAGTATCTCCACAAGTTTGTTTTATTCTTACTTGATGATATCCTCATATATAGTAGAACATTCTCACAACGATTGGAACATTTGGATCTTGTATTAAATACCTTAACATAGCATAAGCCCTATACAAAAGATTCGAAGTGTGAATTTGCCAAGTCTTCTCTAGAATATATTGGCCACGTTATCTCTACAAAGGGTGTTCATGTTGATCCTACAAAAAATTCAATCCATTCAACAGTAGCCAATGCCAACGACTCTCAAAAAGCTTTGGGGATTTTTGGATTAGGGAGCCTCTACATTGATTTCTACACAATTTCTCTAATATTGCTTATCCTTTAACTGACTTAACAAAGAAGAATCCTTTCATTAGTCTACTCAGGCATAATAGGCTTGTGAGAGCTTAAAGAAAGCCCTTGCTTTGGCACCACTGCTCACTACACCTAATTTCACCTCACCCTACATCATTAAGACTGATTCTTCTAGGTTTGGACATGGTGCACTACAATGATAAACCCATTTCCTATGGAAGCAAGAAGTTGAATGACAGAGAAATGCACATGTCCACATACAACAAAGAAATGTTGGGCATACTTCATGCAATTGCCAAGGGTCAATTCCTCTTTGGTAATAAGTTCATCAAAATTGATCACCTCATCTTGAAGCACTTGTTGATGCAAGGTACTCTCATAGAGGAGAAATGGAAGTGGAAGCTTGAAGTATGTATTGATGCAAGGTACTCTCACAAAGAAGCAACGGAAGTGAATTTACTAACTTCAAGCCTATGATTTTGAGATCATCTATAAGAAAAGTAAAGAGAATATTGTTGTGGATGCTTTATATTGCAGAAATTTGATAAAATAGCAAGTTCTCTTTATGACATTTTATCAAACACTTAGAATGCATCTCTATGTTTAATATTTATCTGAGTTATGATCTATTGCACAATAAATCTTCTGATAACTGAAATATAAACACTTATACATTCATCCAATGACCTAGCTAAAGAACTGAAGACATAGACATGCACATTGAAAACTCAGAAATTTTTAGGGCCAATGCCCAGGGCAAAACCCTCACACTCCATGAGGGAAAACACGGAGAGAGATATTATTAATGAGCAGCAATTAATTACAGCAGAGACATTTACAATCTGAAATACATTGGAAAACGTGCCAGAAAACATAAATAAATACCAGCAATTAATGCAGTTGTACGGCCTCTTTTTCCTCACCAATTTGCCTCGAAATCTGTGCCAATGGCAGCCCTAGATTTATGTGTAGTTTTTCTCAGCAAAATAGCATAAAAACTGCCTAGAAATGTGTGCCAAAACAGACCTCGATTTCTGTGCAAATTAATGTGGTTGTACCAAACTGTACGGCCTGCTGTACGGATCCGTACAGTACGGATTTCCTCGATTTTTGTGCATAAAAGTGTTCTCCTTCTCCTCGGTATTTGTGTCCAATAAAAACTCAATCCTTCCTGCTGCAATTAATGCTCTCTCTCCAATGGGTTTGCTCTCCTTTGAAACCCTAGATCTCTCTCTCCTTTTCTCTCTTTTGTCTTCCTCTCTTGTGTTTTGGCTCTTCTCCCAAGATGCAATAAATAAGTGACTTTACCCTCCCTAAACCCTAACTAATTCAAACTACCTTTTGAATGGTTGAGATCACTTATGATCTAAGGGTTTACATTAATTGCACATTAAATGTCCTTTTTAATCATTTAATGCACAAATACTTTTAATAAAGTCACTTAACTTTTAAAACATAAAGTCACTTTTTCTTTTATATTTCAAAAGTACATAACTTAGGAAAAAACAACTTGTCCCCACCATGGTAAACACAAAATCATGATGGGACCTAACTCATTACAATATTTCAACACTCCCTCTTAATGAGGGAGGTCCCAACACAATCATCAAGAGCTTCTACAAGATCTGGAAGCTGAAGTCGAAACACAGCTGGAATCTGAAAGTCTGGACCATGCTCATCTTCTTCACGCTAGTTGAGTCTTCCACCAATTCAATTCTCCTCATTTGAAGGTACCATCGATGCATATGCTTCATTCTCAAACTCTGACTCGAATAGCCACCCACCTGAACCTGGAAGCATCACTTCTCCATGCAGAAAGTAGAGATTGTCTTCTCTATTCCCAAGCATAATAGTGTTGTCAGAGTTTTTTGTCCGGTAGACAAACACATTTCCTCTTTTAATGAAGACTCCATATCCATCATCCTCCAAGGATGATATGGAAAGTTTGCTGACTTTAATGCCTGGAACGAACAACACTCCGTCTACTTCAAGAATTTCACCAAACCTGAGTTGGAATTTTACAATTCCAACTCCTCTGATTTCCGCTCGAGTGCTTCCAATACCTGTTCCAATAAAATGACCTCTGGCTATTTCTTCAATCTTCTGAAAATATCCATACTTCCCTGTCATGTGGCTTGTTGATCCACTATCAACAACCCACATGTCATGAAAATCTAAAGTGCTTCCTATACTAGTTTGAACAGAAACTAAAGAGAACTCACTTTCAAATTGGGAAGCAAAATCTCCCATCTCTGTTGATGGTGCTCCCTCTTTATCTTCATTCCCTTTCCTTTTTGGACATTGACTAGCATAATGACCAAATTTATTACAACAGAAACAGCGTACCTTGTTGAGATCTTTTTCCTTCTTCCACTTGCCCTTACTTTTTGTTGCAAGGGAAACATTTTCTTCACCTTTCTGAGCTCCATTCTGGAATGTCCCCTCCCAGGACTCTTCTTGAACAAAGTCATCCCATAACCTTGTCCAATCTGGAAGCTTTTCTCTGGCAACCACTCCTCGCACAAAGGTGTGCCAATTTGCAGTGAATCCATTGAGAGCATACCTTACAAGCTCATCATCATCCACTTTCTCACCTGCAGCACCCAGTTCATCTCTAACTTGGGTGATCTTTGTGAGATAAGTAGAAACTGTATCAGTTTCTGTCATCTTAGTATTTCTCAGTTTCTCCCTAAGAACCATCTTTATGTTTTAGTTCTTACTCTGATATAGGGTACATAAAGCAGTCCACATTTCAAAAGCATATTTCTTACCAAAGACATGAGGGATCACATGATCCTTGATAGAGTCCAAGAATATCCTCTGAGCTTTGATATCCTTCTTGTCAAAGGTAGATTTATGTGTGGCATCTGTAGGAACTGTTATTGTAGAGAAAGCTCCAAAAATATCCCACAAACTTTGCTCCTTGAACAATATCGTGATCCGTTCCTTCCATGGACTGAAGTTGCCAGCTCCATCCAGCCTATCCTCATACCTTAACCCTGTCGATGCCATGACTCTAACCGATAACCACCTGAAAGACTCTTTTGTTCTAAGTTCACAAAGAAACACAAACTGTCTTCAGCAATCTTACAGAGCCAAGCTCTGATACCATGTAGAAATTTGATAAAATAGCAAGTTCTCTTTATGACTTTTTATCAAACACTTAGAATGCATCTCTAGGTTTAATATTTATCTGAGTTATGATTTATTGCACAATAAATCTTCTGATAACTGAAATATAAACACTTATACATTCATCCAATGACCTAGCTGAAGAATTGAAGACATAGACATGCACATTGAAAACTCATAAATTTTTAGGGCCAATGCCCAGGGCAATACCCTCACACTTCATGAGGGAAAACCCAGAGAGAGATATTATTAATGAGCAACAATTAATTACAGCAGAGACATTTACAATCTGAAATACATTGGAAAACGTGCCAGAAAACAGAAATAAATACCAACAATTAATGCAGTTGTACGGCCCCTTTTTCCTCACCAATCTGCCTCGAAATCTGTGCCAATGGCAGCCCTCGATTTCTGTGTAATCTTTCTCAGCAAAATAGCATAAAAACTGCCTGGAAATGTCCGCCAAAACATACCTCGATTTCTGTGCAAATTAATGTGGTTGTACCAAACTGTACGACCTGCTGTACAGATCCGTACAGTACGGATTTCCTCCATTTCTGTGCATAAAAGTGTTCTCCTTCTCCTCAGTATTTGTGCTCAATAAAAACTCAATCCTTCCTGCTGCAATTAATGCTCTCTCTCTCCAATGGGTTTGCTCTCCTTTGAAACCCTAGATCTCTCTCTCCTTTTCTCTCTTTTGTCTTCCTCTCTTGTGTTTTGGCTCTTCTCCCAAGATGCATTAAATAGGTGACTTTACCCTCCCTAAACCCTAACTAATTCAAACTACCTTTTGAATGGTTGAGATCACTTATGATCTAAGGGTTTACATTAATTGCACATTAAATGTCCTTTTTAATCATTTAATGCACAAATACTTTTAATAAAGTCACTTAACTTTTAAAACATAAAGTTTTTCTTTTATATTTCAAAAGTACATAACTTAGGAAAAAACAACTTGTCCCCACCATGGTAAACACAAAAACATGATGGGACCTAACTCATTACAATATTTCAACACTCCCTCTTAATGAGGGAGGTCCCAACACAATCATCAAGAGCTTCTACAAGATCTGGAAGCTGATGTCGGAACACAGCTGGAATCTGAAAGTCTGGACCATGCTCATCTTCTTCGCGCTAGTTGAGTCTTCCACCAATGCAACTCTCCTCATTTGAAGGTACCATCGATGCATCTACTTCATTCTCAAACTCTGACTTGAATAGCCACCCACCTGAACCTGGAAGCATCACTTCTCCATGCAGAAAGTAGAGATTGTCTTATCTATTCCCAAGCATAATAGTGTTGTCAAAGTTTTTTGTCCGGTAGAGAAACACATTTCCTCTTTTAATGAAGACTCCATATCCATCATCCTCCAAGGATGATATGGAAAGTCTGTTGACTTTCATGCCTGGAACGAACAACACTCCGTCTACTTCAAGAATTTCACCAAACCTGAGTTGGAATTTTACAATTCCAACTCCTCTGATTTCTGCTCGAGTGCTTCCAATACCTGTTCCAATAAAATGACCTCTGGCTATTTCTTCAATCTTCTGAAAATATCCATACTTCCCTGTCATGTGGCTTGTTGATCCACTATCAACAACCCACATGTCATGAAAATCTAAAGTGCTTCCTATACTAGTTTGAACAGAAACTAAAGAGAACTCACTTTCAAATTGGGAAGCAAAATCTCACATCTCTGCTGATGGTGCTCCCTCTTTATCTTCATTCCCTTTCCTTTTTGGACATTGACTAGCATAATGACCAAATTTATTACAACAGAAACAGCGTACCTTGTTGAGATCTTTTTCCTTCTTCCACTTGCCCTTACTTTTTGTTACAAGGGAAACATTTTCTTCACCTTTCTGAGCTCCATTCTGGAATGTCCCCTCCCGGGACTCTTCTTGAACAAAGTCATCCCATAACCTTGTCCAATCCGGAAGCTTTTCTCTGGCAACTACTACTCGCACAAAGGTGTGCCAATTTGCAGTGAATCCATTGAGAGCATACCTTACAAGCTCATCATCATCCACTTTCTCACCTGCAGCACCCAGTTCATCTCTAACTTGGGTGATCTTTGTGAGATAAGTAGAAACTGTATCAGTTTCTGTCATCTTGGTATTTCTCAGTTTCTCCCTAAGAACCATCTTTATGTTTTAGTTCTTACTCTGATATAGAGTACATAAAGCAATCCACATTTCAAAAGCATATTTCTTACTAGAGACATGAGGGATCACATGATCCTTGATAGAGTCCAAGAATATCCTCTGAGCTTTGATATCCTTCTTGTCAAAGGTAGATTTATGTGTGGCATCTGTAGGAACTGTTATTGTAACGAAAGCTCCAAAAATATCCCACAAACTTTGCTCCTTGAACAATATCGTGATCCGTTCCTTCCATGGACTGAACTTGCCAGCTCCATCCAACCTATCCTCGTACCTTAACCCTGTTGATGCCATGACTCTAACTGATAACCACCTGAAAGACTCTTTTGTTCTAAGTTCACAAAGAAACACAAACTGTCTTCAGCAATCTTACAGAGCCAAGCTCTAATACCATGTAGAAATTTGATAAAATAGCAAGTTCTCTTTATGACTTTTTATCAAACACTTAGAATGCATCTCTAGGTTTAATATTTATCTGAGTTATGATTTATTGCACAATAAATCTTCTGATAACTGAAATATAAACACTTATACATTCATCCAATGACCTAGCTGAAGAACTGAAGACATAGACATGCACATTGAAAACTCATAAATTTTTAGGGCCAATGCCCAAGGCAAAACCCTCACACTTCATGAGGGAAAACCCAAAGAGAGATATTATTAATGAGCAACAATTAATTACAGTAGAGACATTTACAATCTGAAATACATTGGAAAATGTGCCAGAAAACAAAAATAAATACCAACAATTAATGCAGTTGTACGGCCCCTTTTTCCTCACCAATCTGCCTCGAAATCTGTGCCAATGGTAGCCCTCGATTTCTGTGCAATCTTTCTCAGCAAAATAGCATAAAAACTTCCTAGAAATGTGCGCCAAAACAGACCTCGATTTCTGTGCAAATTAATGTGGTTGTACCAGATTGTACGGCTTGCTGTACGGATCCGTATAGTACGGATTTCCTCGATTTCTGTGCATAAAAGTGTTCTCCTTCTCCTCGGTATTTGTGCTCAATAAAAACTCAGTCCTTCCTACTGCAATTAATGCTCTCTCTCCAATGGGTTTGCTCTCCTTTGAAACCCTAGATCTCTCTCTCCTTTTCTCTCTTTTGTCTTCCTCTCTTGTGTTTTGGCTCTTCTCCCAAGATGCATTAAATAGGTGACTTTACCCTCCCTAAACCCTAACTAATTCAAACTACCTTTTGAATTGTTGAGATCACTTATGATCTAAGGGTTTACATTAATTGCACATTAAATGTCCTTTTTAATCATTTAATGCACAAATACTTTTAATAAAGTCACTTAACTTTTAAAACATAAAGTCACTTTTTCTTTTATATTTCAAAAGTACATAACTTAGGAAAAAACTTGTCCCCACCATGGTAAACACAAAAACATGATGGGACCTAACTCATTACAATATTTCAACATATATTAATGGGATAAACCACTTGATAAAGAGAATATGGTTGTGGGTGCTCTATCTTAGTGGAATAAACAACCCACCTTCAACTCAATCTCAATCAAACCTACATGGGCACAAGAGCTCCTTGCAAAATAAATAATGGATCCTCCTATAGTTCAACTTCAATAGGACATTATTGATGGAAAGAAGGGCCAACCTTGGACTATCAAAACTGGTGTCATCCTATTTAAAAATCACATCGATTTATGGCATGACTCTCTTATAAATCAACCACTTCAATGTGGGCATGCCTTTCCCTCTATTGGTCAGGTGGGTTTCCACTCCTCCACCTTTTATTCAATGAAAATGAAGTTTGATATTGAGTGATTTGTGGAAAAATGTGAAACTTGCCAATGCAATAAGGTAGATATTGTTCCTTATCCTAGTCTTCTCCAGCCTAATGCCATCCCCATCAAGAAGTGGGAAGAGTTATCCATGGACTCTAGACTTCATCACAATTCTATCACTCTCCAAACATAAGGAATGCCCATTTCATTCCCTTGATTACCATGTTTACAACTTCTAGAGTTGTTGATCTATTATTTAAACATGTCAATGAACCTCGTGCACTCTCCCACCAAAAGGGATTCCAAGTTCGTAAGTCACTTCTGGAAAGAACTTTTCAAATTAGCCGAGTCCACTTTTAATATGAGCATTACATATCGTCCTCAAACAGCAGGCAAAGAAAGGTTGTCAAAAAGTGCTTGGAGGGATATCTTTAGATGTGCATAAACGATAAGCCAAATAACTTGATGGCATGGTTGCATTTAGTCAAATATTGGTAGAGTGCTTTATGTCACTCTACCACTAAAATGACCCCCTTCAAGGCATTATATGGCTACGAACCTCCATCACTCAGCAGCAAATCATTCAAAATATTGAAATCCCTGCCAAATAGGCACACCACACGAAAGTAAAAACATCTTTAGCATCCTCAAGGGCTTCTCCACGGAAGCAAATTGAATGAAACAACAACGTGATCAACAATGCTACGAAATAGAGCTTGCAGTTGGAGGTATGGTCTTTGTTCGACTATAGACATACAAGCAAACAACTCTTCAACAATAGGGTGATAGCAAGTTTCAACCCAAGTTCTATGGCCCATACAAAGTTCACACAAAAGTTGATGAGCACACTTGATACTCCCAACAAGGAAAGATTCTATGACATCCTCCACGTCTATTATTTAAAAAAGTTGGGCAACAAGGTGGTCAACCAAACAAAAATCCCCCTGATGAATGAAGATGGCAAGCTAATACTGGAGCTTGAAGGCATTCTTAAGGGTGAATGTTAAGAACCTCCACAAAAGGCAAATCATAGAGTACAAGGTCAAATGGAGAGGCCTCCAAAAATAGTAAGTTGCATGATAGTTTGAAGCATTCTTGCAAAACACCCAAGTTTGCACATGTTGTAGACTCCTGCTTTTCTTGGGTTGTAATACCCCAGTTGTTAAGCCTTGGACTCATGATCTTTTATGTGACTGTGGACTTATGTTCTTTTGCATGTTAATGTGATTATGAACTTATGATCACTGTTTGATGATATGACTTTGGAATTTGGCACTATTATTAATATTAATGTTATTATTGGCATTGTTGTTATCTTTGAATGTTGTTTCTATTGATTAATTGAACTGGCTCAGCAACAACAACTAAAAGACTATAGGAGACCATGGATCTAACAATGTGAGGGGGAATGGGGGACATCCCTAGCACCTTAGAACTTGTTGTTGGATGAAAGTTGCCCATCCTAGTTTACTTTGCACCTTCGTGACATTAGTAGTGTTGATTACCCAAACATTGTACAACGGGCCCTATTTTTTTATTTTTATGGACTATGGAGTTACTATTGTACCTTATGCGTAACTTGGTGGGCCCCTCTTGCCTAGTGCGCCTCCTTGGGAGAGATTCCCTCCCATTTATGTGTTTTCTACCATTTATGAGCCCTCTCCCTAGATTCTAGGAGTTGTAAGCTAGATTTTAGCTTCCACAAGCTAGAATTTAGCCTCCACCTCCATAAGTGCTCACCACTCCTCTATTCATGGAGATGCTCCCTATTTTTGTGCTTATAGGTCATTTATGATCCTATTGGACCCACTTTCTCACCTCACATGACTAGTGCACCCCTCCTTGAGATATTCTTGGCCTCCACTCCTTGGTTTTTGGTAACTCCTCATGATGCTAATCCAGGAAAGGGAATCTCCTAACTAAGCCACCACTCCACTAATTCGAGTTAAGCCTCCATGATGAAGCTTAACCTTACCTCTCTCTCTAATTCGAGTTGATCCCCTTGGGTTAGAGTTGGCCACCTTGTGCTATAAATTCATATGCCCTCTCCTTGTTGAAGCTAATCCTGAGCTTTGGATCACTTGCCTTGTGCTACTGCTATCTCACTATATTGTGAGTATTAACAGTCTTGGGAGTGTGTGGGCATTATAATGATACTGAGTGTTTGTTGCAGTATCCTTGAGAGGAGTAGTCGGTTGTCCATTCCAGAGAGTTAGTCTAGTGGATTGTCACCACCCTTTGCTTCCATATCACTCTACTAGTCCAGGTTCTCGCACAGGAAGCCAGGAAATGGGATGGTGACCCCATATGCAGTGGAGACAGACAGGAAAGTAGTAGTGGGAAGCATTGTGATTCTTGGAAGAGGTAGTTCCGAGAGTTGCCAGACTGAGTGTGCCTCTACATGTGCATATGTGGTCTCAACTCGGGGGTGACCTGTTTAAGCAAAAGAAGGCTTGACTGTGTCTACGGCTGGGAGGAAAGTTGTCCTGTTGCAATCAGTTGCCATTAAAGATTAGTGTTTGTTCATATACTTATTTATGTTATTTTACCGTGTTTATGTGCCATGGAGGCTAAAATGAATTCTGGATTTGTTTATGGATTATGTGCCAGGATTTGTATGCAAGGTGGATGGCTCTCGATACGTTGTATTACCATGAAACTCCTCTATCCTCTATTATTTCTCTCCTTCACGGTTTATGAATGTAACTCTCACGATGATGAGAGGGGCGCAACCATAGGTTCTAGTTCACCCATTTCTGTTCATTTCTGGGTCATGAGACCTGTTCCGTTGCATCCGGAGCAAAGTTTCCAGTAAGGAACACCTTTTGTTCCACTAGAAAAGCTTTTTGGATGACCGAGTTATGATTATTTTGGCCGGTAGTGTTTTCGGCACTGAAGGGCACGCACCCTTGTCTTCTGAATAAGAGCACTGTTGTTGTTGATATGATTGTAACATTGCAGATTTGATAATGTTGTTGCTGATCTCATCATGTTATGATAAATCTGATTTGTAATTGTGATTGATGGCTGGAGGGAAGGCAACCATTCAATCTAAATTATACTAGTGAAAGTTGGTTGTAGGGGACAGCCACGAGATTGATTTTGGAAGTTGTAGTTGGCAGCATGTGCCTTTGCCTTGCTTTGGTTTATGTGGTTGTGGCTATGTTTTGATGCTATTCTTACTTACTGCTTAACCACGGCTATCAACACACACATCACGGAACTGATAAGTAAATCTCATATGGGAGACAATTATTACGCAAGCAAATATTAATTGGAATAGTTACTACTCATGTCCATTCTAGCTTTACAAACCAATACTTACTATCAATTACTTGAGTTAATTACATATGCATGATCGTATTGAAGATTCTAAATACTGTGCATTCATATTACGCAATACAATGTTGATATGTTTAATAAATATGCACATTGGGAAATGTCATGTTTAATTTTCATGCACTTCATATGGCTAAGTTCGGGTGGAATGGCTTGTTGGCCTAACCTTAGGCCACTTTATTCCACCGTGTAATATTTACTTTAGCCTTTTTCCTAGACCTCTAGTGCCTTTGGCCTTAGTTTGGGGTCGGGGACACTACATGGGTAGCCATAAATTGTAGTGTATGGATTTCACAATTTGTACTCTAAATACATGTACTCTTCAAATGTGGGTGTGGGGACTATGGAGTACCCATAGCACATTCGCTATAAATGATCCACCCATGGATAACAACAATAGTCTCCCACTTGTCCTTGCAACAACCCATTTGTGTTGATTTACCTCATTTAAGTCACCTTTGTCTAGCCTAGGCTTATGACCATTGCACATCCACTTGATGTCTAGTGCTTATACAAGGTCCTCTTTTCCTTTGTCCCCCTTGTCTTGACCCTTGAGTGAAAGTTTGGCCTTGCTAAACCCTTTGGATTCTCAACTTGGGGCACTTTCCAACTAACTTGAACAAGCCTTGGGCTTCATGCCCTTCATTTGTCCTTGATTGGGAATGCTTTGTTTTAGAGTCCCCATCAATCTCAAATTTGTTGGGCATACTTTTCAAGGAGTTTACTTGGTTAAACTCCATTTCAGCTTCCTTATTTTGGGCATGGATGTGTAGCATGACTTTCTTATACCTTGTTGTGCATGTGTCCCACAACCCATGAATCAAAGAACACCTTTTCCTAGAATTACCTTAGATACAGTAAAAATACTTGCGTTACACTAGTTAAGACTCAAAACCCACAACCAATCGTACAAAAAGTGACTTGTCCAACAGCCAACCTAAAGTTCACCCATGTCCTAGGGGTGTTCACAAATCTATTAAAGTCACTCCATAGCTCTTTATTAGGAGTTCTTCTACGGGTTCCAAACACTTCTTACTTAGACGTCACTATTTTGTCAAATTTGCTCTTAATTATGACCTAAGCTCTCTCACCTCCATTTTTCATGCACTTGGACTGCTTGGATTTATTGTCTCCTTGGTCTCTCTCTTGTTGGATCATTTGGCCACTCTAGGGTATCTTCGACTCTGTTGCCGCCTCTTACGCACCTGGGGTTAATGCAACAGAAATCTTCAAGCTGCTAGGGGCGTCCTTGGGGGCAAGTCTAAGTCAAGTACTGTCACTTGATCTTGACTCCTCCGTTTAGGCTTAACTCCTAACGAAGCCAAGGGGGGGTAGACCCTATTAATGTTACTAAGGCTTTAGATACTTAGTTATTCTAGATGAGAGATGTTACTTAGGAGTTTTTTGGAGTTAAAACATTTGATCAAGACTATTGCAAAATAAAGATAATTACGAGCACATATGAATATAAGTATCACGACAAGATATTATTTAAAAGTGAATAACCAAAATCAGGGACCATTGTCGTGGAGTCAAATTAAATGTTGTTGTGAAAGTAAATGTTTTGTAATCGTGTTCTTGGTCAATTTTAGGAATTATTAGGATGAGTTGATTAGAGGGGAAAATGGAAGCTCCCGATATACCGTGAGGTACAGGGAGTAATGTCCGGAAATCAAGATTTTGGTGGTTTTGTACAAGGACATCTGGGATGGCCGGAGTCTCGAGAGCGATGTTCAACACTACACCAACGAGGATGTAATCTAATCATTAGCATCTAATAATCTTTAGCATTAAAATGCTAATCTGTACCTCTGATAGGCAAAACTGCTCCACGAGATGTTCTAATTGCCCGAAACATAAGAAAACCGGGTTCTAGGGTAAAGAGGATGCTCTGAGCTTGAAAACAAGCATCCCTGCGCCAAATTCCGACTCCGGATCACACTTTTATCACCATTTGAATTTTTTCATTTAAACCATTAAAAAAATGGCTTAAAAATGCGAAAACATTATTTTTCTCGGAATTGACTGAAACTTCAGGGAGACCTAGTACATGACCAAACGATAAAATTCTAGCGTCTACCATGTTTATACATGTTACAAAATGGACTCTAATAATCCCCTAAGGCCTAACCACCACTTTGAGCATTCCAGTTTTGGAGGTGCAGGAGAAAAACTCATTGATTATACTCAGCTAAGGGCAAAGCATAATCGACAAGGGAAAAAACTCCTTGGAATACCTTCTTTGGTTGTCAAGTCCTAGGGAACCGAGTCACTCAAAGGTCACCATGCTAGCACACTTATTACAAACCCCATGGGGCATGGTCATGCACTACAAAAATTTAGAAAGGGGGCCCTGAACAGGCCAAACTTGGAACTTCTGAACTCTGAAAGAGCACAAGTAATTGTGCAATATTGGCGGCTCACTATAGTGCAACTTTAGGTGGTAACATCTAGCTCCAACTACGGAACGTGTGCTCGATCTGGTCTTAAGGCAAGGAGAGAATACGAGAACACCAGAATCTTCGATTTCTATGACCTATAAAAACATCTCAACTTGACAAGAAAACCTTTCAGTAGCACAAGTGTTTGCAAGAAACCAATGAACCATAAGTTACTTTATTTCAAAAAGGAAAAAACTAACTAATAAAAGGGAAATGCAGAAAGTAAATGCTCACTTTAAGGAGCTTATTTCCTACTCTAAGCATAACATAATCAAAATGCTAAGTAAAGTGGTAAATCCAATGCAGCAATCTTAACATTTTATGAGTATAAAAAAAATCCACCTTGTGTTTGGTTTCCGACCAAAACAAGGATACCTTATTCACGATATGCAAACCTGTATGGATGTGCTGGATGGGAGGGTTGGATGGGAAATCATAGGCATGCGATAGATATTTGAAGCGCTTCCCCAAATGGTAAGTCCTCTTGCATGCTTCTTCTATCCATAACTGGATAGGGCTGAGAAAAAGCTAAGAATGATGCAGCCAATCAACTGCTTCATTATGTTGATCTAAAGGGGTCCTCTGATGATAATTCTTTGTGAAAACATAAGCCCTCAGTTGCTCCAAATCATAAGGAACCTCTGTATATGAAGACGATGGTTGAGACTGGTCTTCAATAAGTTGTATATGATCTGAATCCTCATTGTACTTATTCTTTAGGTTCTCATTTCTGATGCTCATGCATGGCTCATACTAATCATATGCAAAACATTCATGCTCCTTTTCCATGCAAATATTTCCTAAGGTCTCAAAGTCCATAAACACCTCATAAATGGGTTTTTCAATAAAACCATCAAGGGACTCTAACTCAAAATTTCTTTCCTCAGATATGTCATATATGGGGCTTTCAATCATGCCTTCAAAAGGTTTCGGATCATCAGGTTCTTCTTCAGACGAGGCATATATAGGGTTCTCCATAAATGTCCAGTTATCATCATCAACATCCATGTCAGTCATGAGGGATTCTTCATCACTCAAATCATGATCTAGGCTATATATGTCCTCTTCAGGCTCATAATCCTCTTTTTCAGAAAAAAGGTCATAAGGAAGGAAACCTTCCAAACTATCATCATTATATTCATTGAAAACCTCTTCATGAATTTCAATATGGGCTTTTGCAATGGTTTCTTCTGGAGGTGGATTAGGAGTACAAATGTGCTCATCATCACTGAAATAAATCTGAGAAAACTCCCAATCGTCAATGCTTTCTGTTGTGGTGGCATGAGGAGGATCTTCAATAATATCTTCAATGAATGGTTCCTCATGCTCATCTTCAATGGGATCAACATGAATCTCTGTAAATGGTTTGTCATACATCATGTTGACATTGGGTAACTCAAGCTCATCCTTATGACACTCTTTTGAAGGATAGAAGTAAGCAAGAGTGTTTCTAATGTATAATTCAATATCAAATAACCCAATATGATCATGTATATGCCACTGCCTCAAAAATGTCTCAAAGAGGTTAATGAGGGAAGTAATAGATCTATCAGGAAGGCCCTAATAAAACCAACATGCAACGTCCCCTTGCAAAGAAAAAGCAAACATATGCATCATATGATCTTCATGGCATATTTTAAGTTTACTCATATGTGAAAGGAAAGTCATAACATGGAATCTAGCTGAGTAGTCCTCATCATGACCATGAAAAAGAGGAAGGGGATAAGATGTCTTTTCACCCTCAAACTGATTAGGAAAACTTGGAATTTTGAAGTAATCAATGGGCGGACATGCAAAGGAGATCCGAGCAGCAGTTTCTTTTTTCTTGAGATCCATATCACAACAGATCAATGACCTCGGTTCAAGCATGAGCTATTAAAATTTGTGTACTTGTATGGACTCATCTACACATAATAAGTCTCAACAATATATATGAGATACAAGGGTTTTATCACTTCAATGGAGTCGCCATGTGAGAATAAATATACTTTTAAAATACTCACAGAAATTTCTATTTTTTGCTTTTCTTTGAAAATTTATATACAAAGAAAAAAAACAGTTAGTGGAGTCGCCAAATGAAAATAAAAGATCTACTCTAAACATTCATCAAACAAAGCAAAAACAAAACAAAAAAAAAACAAAAGTCGTACTCCAGGAATAAAAAGATTTATCCACGGCAACGGCGCCAAAATGTTGCCGCCTCTTACGCACCTCGGGTTAACGCAACAGAAATCTTCAAGCTGCTAGGCGCGTCCTTGGGGGCAAGTCTGAGTCAAGTACTGTCACTTGATCTTGACTCCTCCGTTTAGGCTTAACTCCTAACGAAGCCAACGGGGGTAGACCCTATTAATGTTACTAAGGCTTTAGATACTTAGTTATTTTATATGAGAGATGTTACTTAGGAGTTTTTTGGAGTTAAAACATTTGATCAAGACTATTGTAAAATAAAGATAATTACACAGCACATATGAATATAAGTATCACGACAAGATATTATTTAAAAGTAAATAACCAAAATCAAGGACCAGTGCCGTGGAGTCAAATTAAATGTTGTTGTGAAAGTAAATGTTTTGCAATCGTGTTCTTGGTCAATTTTAGGAATTATTAGGATGAGTTGATTAGAGGGGAAAATGGAAGCTCCCGATATACCGTGAGGTACAGGGAGTAATGTCTGGAAATCAAGATTTTGGTGGTTCCGTACAAGGACATGTGGGTTGGCCGGAGTCTCGAGAGCGGTGTTCAACACTACACCAACGAGAATATAGTCTAACTGGTGCTCTGAGGTCTCGTCCCAGTGGTTCCCGCGTCCCCAGGCAGAATTTCCCCACACAAAGTCTAACCGAAGTGCCGGATTTTTACTTATCTTAAAGGGATGTTGATTTTATTAAGTGAGTACTAAGTTAAGTGTGAAAAGTTAAATGAGTTGTTGCACTCTTTTCTGGTTTCCCCGGGACCAGTGTCTGCAGGGAAAAGAGCATACTTTGAGACACAACAGAATATTCGTTCAAATTCTTAGTGCTTGCAGTATATGAAATGAAATCAATAACTTACATAAAACAAATAAACCTGCCAAATCTATGTGTCACTTTCTGATCAACCTCCACTAATCGGCGATGCCTTTGGGTGGAGGTGAGAGCATACTTCGTGGCAACGAGATTGGCACTATTTAATGAAAAGAATACAAAAATTAACTATCTAATCAAAGTATACACCCTGCACAAAATGTTAGAAAAATTCACGCCACAAAAAGGAACACGCGAATCCCCCCAGGGGGGGTGGGATGTGGGCCCTGTGTGGCCCACTTGCTCTCGTTTAATATTTTTACAATGCTTGCTGAAAGAAGTGTCTCTTAGTCCTTTTAAATTAGGTTCTAAGGGCTTACACTTTACAGAATGAAGTATTGGTGAAATAAGGTCCTCGGGAAGTGTTTTTGGCACTTTTTGGCAAAAATTGGCCAAAGTTTCCTTCTCTTTTTTGATGGACCTGCTAAAAACCAGCAAGCTGAAATTACAAGATTAGTGGTTAGAACATATTAAAATACATCAAAATTACAAAATCTATACTTGCAAAAAAAGATGGGAATTATTTAGTGTTTTCAAGTATATAAAAGCTTGACCTAGATCTATGAATTTAGCTTTGAAAACATGACTTATCTAGATCTGTTGGAGATGCAAGAGATGAAAAATTTAAGCTTTTAGATTTATTCTACTTGCTCCAAAAATCAACGAAAAGAGAAAGAAAAGTTTATTTAATTGAAAGAGATAGAAGGATCCAAAACCAAGCCTTTAGCTTGCAAGATTTGGAGAACCAATGGTGTCTGCAAAACAAAAATGTCAACAGAAATGATGTGACCAGCCGCTAAGTTTAGAAGAAGAGTCAAACTAGATCCGCTTACTACGCTTAGCACTCTATCATGTAGAGTCTGAAGAACACTTACACATAAACGTGATTAAATCCAGTATATTAATCAAAAGAGACAAAAAGGGCATTAGTATAACTGATTACATGTGTTGCTTCTAAATCTCTAAATAATTAAATACAAATAAGCAAATCAAAGTCAATGAATGCTTACTCTACAAGCTCAAAGGCCTTTCTAAGCTAGATCAAATCACAATTTATAATATAAGAGCACAAAGACACTACACTAGGTATACCTCAACCAGAAAGCATGCGCAAGAATGGGCCAACACCAGACAATCATGTAGACCTCCAAAATCTTTTGAAATATATTATTCAGTAAACCACAAGCATTACAAGAGCAAAGGTTCTGCCTTCCGATCCCTTACAATGGAGCCAAGCTTCTCAATATATAGCACACAATGAGCAAACTAGGGCGCAAAACCCTAAGGAGCTAGATTGTAGAGCAAGGCAAGCTCACATCCAATGGGGTTGTGCCTTCTCACTTGGAAAAATCACTCGAAAAAGGAAGCAGTCGAGTTGTGGAAGGTAACTCACACGAATGGATGAGGGCGATCATGATGTTTCCTCCCACGTTGAAGCTTTTGGATGATGGGCTGCGATTGGTTGTTTAAATGGAAGGTAAAACATGTGGGTTGTGCCACCTCCCCATGAGGTAGGCGCCCACCACTCAAATCATCATCGAATCAAACCGTAAACTCATGAGGATGATTCTGGCCCACGTGAAGTGGAAAGCATAACATGCAAATGGAATAGTTCGCTCACTCTTTTAAAAAAAACTTATGTCATATGCTATATGCTTTAGCATAGTCGCCCATCATAAATCTTATCATTCACCCAACCGTACGGCCGTGAGGAGAGGATGGCCCACGTGAAGGTGGAGCGTGGCCTTACTTATAAATATTAACACTTTGACTTTTAAATCAAACTTTTCCATACTTAGCTCTTTAGATGTAGTAGCCCACTTAATTTGACTTAAGCCATGTCATTCGGCATGTGCCAAATACTTATTTTATTAATATTTTAATTTTTTGGCTATGGTGCAATTTCATGCATCTTTAGCATTAAAATGCTAATCTGTACCTCTAATAGGAAAAATTGCTCCACGGGACGTTCTGATTGCCCGAAACATAGGAAAACCAGGTACTAGAGTAAAGAGGATGCTCTAAGCTTGAAAACGAGCATCCCTACTCCAAATTCCGACTCTAGATCACACTTTTATCACCATTTGATATTTTTCATTTAAATCATTAAAAAATGGTTTAAAAATGCAAAAAAAATATTTTTCTCGGAATTGACTGAAACTTCAGGGAGACCTAGTGTTGCCGCCTGGTTCCACACCTGGGAAAACGCAGCAGAAGTCTTCAAGCTGCTGGTGTGGCCTTGGGGGCAAGTCAGAGTCAAGTGCTGTCACTTGGGACTCGACTCCTCCGTCTAGGCTTTCCTAGCGAAGCCAAGGGGGGTGGACCCTAAAAAATAAAAAGAAACTAAGGCCTCTAACCTAGGAGTTAGGAAAATATTTTTGGTAACCAAGAATAAACAGCATATACTTTGATCAAATAAAACAGTCATTCATCATTTACTCCCATTTTAAAATAACCATCACTTAACTGCACATTAGTCAATAATATAAAATAAAATTTAAACAAGACCAGTGCCTTATAATGGAGTCAATAAACAAATGCATAAGCAGAAAAGTAGATGTTGTGCGAGTGTTCTTGGTTTATTTTAAATTTAATGTGATGGTGATCTTTTTATTATGGCAAGGGGGTTCCCAATATACGCAAGGTACGGGGGAACATGTCCGGAGTTTTGAAGCGTGGCTTCCCTCTCAGGCTTGGGCTGAATCGGAGTCTCGAGGAGGTGTTCAGATGCTATACCAACGAGGGCAAGCCTAACGGTTTCCAAGAGGTCACTACTCAGTGTGGTCCCAAGCCTTCTGAGAAATTTGCCCACGACAACAAAATACGTGTTGTGCCGGATTTTCACAAAAATGATTTTTTATTAGGGCGGTGTTAGACCCTATTACTAGTCATCCCCTCCTTTCTGATGTGTACCAACTGGATCAGACTAAGCTGCAAGTCGGCCACAGAGCATACGGGAGAAGACCTTGGTATTTTTATAAAAAAATTTATGAACCCAAATTTTATCTTTTTTAAAACCCCAGGAGTCCCTTTTCAGGCACGTATTTCGGGCAAGCCCTCATACAGAAACCCTACTTCGGGAAAGCAAGGGGGGAGTTATGAGTTTGTAAAAAAAATGTGAAAAACTATGTTATGAGTGAACTTGTGGCCCGCCAGTGGAACGGACCAACAAGGTTTATTTTAATCCTAATTAATTTTATTAAACGCCGGAAAACAAAGAAATAAACTACTCTAAAAATCACGCCATGAAAATGAGACGACACAGGCCACCCCTGGGGGGATGGGGTATGGGCACTGGCTAGCCCACTTGCTCTCGTTTAATAGTTGTTTACAATGATTTAGAGAAGTGGCCCAGTCTACTTTAAGTGACTTGGTGGCTTACAAAATTCTAGGAAAAAATGACCGGTTTTTAAAAAAAATGAAAATTTGTCCTCCGGATTGCCTGGATCCTCGAAATTTCGGCAGCACTTCCTCCTACCTGTTCGTCTTTTGCTGCAAACCAGCAAGCAATAATTAGTATAAGATGCCCAAAAACACTTTAAGAGTGTCTTTGGAACACCTCCTAAAAAACCCAAAAAATTCTAAGTAAAAATTGCAAAAATTAACCAAGTAAAACAAGCAGTAATGCTAGTTTGGCTTGGGGTCTTTGCAAGCTTTATGAGCTGCAAATTGTATGCTCTTGGACAGCCAAATAAACTTTTATATCAGATCTAACACTACTTTCAAACTTTTCAAGACTTTAACAATTTTTAACCAGTTTAAAAATAAAGTAATGATAGATAATGAAAGATCTAATCTAATGGAAGATAAAGCTTTAAACAACTAGATTAGAACTCTAAGAATGAATCCGATCTACTTAAGAATATATCAATCAAAAAATAAATCAAGAATCACTCTTTAATCATAACCAGTAATCAAGAAAATTTTGATTTTATAAGCTGAGGAAGAGAGAAGAGACAGAATGGTCCTTGAAACCAAAGACTTTGGAAGCTTGAAAGTGGGAAACCGAGGGTGAGATCCACCAAAATGTGCACAGAAGAAAAAGTGAAGAGCAAACAAGCTATCTCCTTTTCCACACCTGTCAACCTGTAGCAAACAAAACTCACAGAAAAACCATCAAACTAGAAATGCACATGGTTAGAAATCAAAATAGTATGAGCATAAACAAATGAAACATATAAACTTTGAATCTCTAACCAATATGACAAATGCAAGAACAAATTAAAACAAACAAGATTAATTGTTCCTTCCCACAAAATCGTTACCAATCCTTCAAGCAGGCTAGTAGATGGCTGGAAATTACATGCCCAGAATTTGAACTTGCTACAAATCACTCCACATCATGAGACCATGAAACCACTCACAAAGTATCACACATATGGACCTCCAAAGTCTTTTTATTGATCAACAAAATAGCATAAGCTTACAACATATTTCTGCTCACTCTCCAACTAGAGAAAATGGAGTGGGCAGCCATGCTTAAATAGCCAAAGATGGAGAGAAATGGGTGGAATGAGTGGCATAAATCGTGGAGAAAATGGGGCTGCCCACTCCCATGTAATGGGCTGCCAAAATCAGCCCCAAATCAGCTAAAAATCAGCCATGTGACAGCCCATAAACATAGCTGCAAATTCCATGATTGAAGGGGCCCAATTTTGGGAAATATGCCCCCTTCAAATGGGGAAGTAATCTCACTAATATAGCTGCCCGGAATCTTTCCAAAATCAGCTCTTACAACTCCTAAAACATAGCTGAAAAAATCAGTCCATAAATCACTCCCAAAATTTAATATTTTTATTAAGTCATTTTTTCACTTTTTCAATTTTTTATGACTTTTTGGGGTTTTTTGACTTTTTTGGATTTTTGTGGAAAAATAATCACCCAAACATTAGAAAGAGTGGGTTTAGGGGTTTAGGGGGTGCTCTGAGTTAGAAAACGAGCACCCCTAAGGCAAAAAATACCTCCAGATGCCCCTTATAGGCCAATTAAAAAAAATTTTAATTGAACCATTAAAAAATGGCCCAATTTACGGAAAAAATAAAACTTGCCGAAAATTAAAAACAACCTAGGGGGACTTAGCACATGTCCATATGACTCAAAATTAACGCCTAGCATGTTCATATACATTGACCCATAGACTTTAACAATCCCCTAAGGCCCGTCAGCCTCCCCAGGCATTCCAGCTTTGGAGGACCAGGAGAAAAACCCATTAATTATGTTATGCACTAATACAAGACATAATAGATAGGTGAAAAAACTCCTTGGAATACCTGACTTAGCCAAAAAGTCCTAGGGAACCAAGTCTTTTACAAAACACCATGCTAGTACGTTTTGTTACAAACCCCGCAGGGCCATGGACATGTGGAAAATTTTAAAAACGGGGGCCTTTAAAAGGCCAGCTGGATATCAAATCACCAAAAATGAACATGTATCATGTTCCACTCTGCCCGCTTGCTTGATAATCCAACCAAGTACAACTTAGTTGGCAACATCTGGCTCCAACTGCGGGACGTGTGCTCGATCCAGTCTTCAGGCAAGGAGAGCATACGAGAATACCAGAATCTCCGATTTCTATGACCTGTAAAAACATCTCAACTTGACAAGAAAACCTTTCAGTAGCACAAGTTCTTATAAGAAGCCAATGAACCATAAGTTGCATTATTCAAAAACTAAAAAAAATGACTAATGAAAAAATTCTAAGTACATAAAAGGAAAGTATTGAAAAATAAATGTTGAAAGTAAATGCTCACTTGATGAGCTTATTTTCCTACTCTAAGCATAACAAAATAAATGCTAAGTAAAATGATAAATCCAATGCAACCATCTTAACATTTTATCAATATAAAAACTTTTCACCTTGTGTTTGGTTACCAGCCAAAACAAGGATACCTTATTTAGAAAATGCAAACCTGCATGATAATTCTGGATTGGAGGATTGGATTGGTGATCATAGGCATATGATAGATCTTTGAAGTGCTTCCCCCAATGGTAAGTCCTCATGCAGGCCTCTTCTACCCATGACTGGATAGAGCTGAGAAAAAACTCAGAATGATAAGGTAGACCAACTACCTCATCATATTGATCTGAAAGGCTCTTCTGATAGTTTATTTCTGTGAAAGTATAAGCCCCAGGCTGCTCCAAATCATAAGGAACCTCTGAATGTGCTGATGAAGGCTGAAACTGACATTCCACTGATTTTATCCTACCCAAATCTTCGTTATACTGTTGATCCAAGTCTTCGTTACTAATACTCATTAATGGCTCTAATTGATCATGAGAAATATCTACAGGCTCCTCTTCCATATCAAAATTTCCCAAGGTCTCAAAATCAACACTCCCCTCTCTTGATATATCAAAGATGGGTTTTTCTAAATCCATCCAACAATCATCATGCCCATCGTTGTAAATGAAGGGGGAGTCTTTGTCTATTGCATCACAACACTGGCCATGCCCATCCTCATGTTCATAATACTTATCCTCAGAAGGCTTGGTTTGAAAGATATTACAAGGTATAAAGTTGTCCAAGACTTCACCACTATGCGGAGAAAAAGGAGGAGTGTCATCATAAATCATACAAAAATCATCGCAAGTTTCTTTAAAGGCTTCTGTAATGGTTGCTTCCTTAGGTGAATTTGAAGTACAAACATCATCATCTTCACTAAAGTAATCCTGAAATCCCAAATCTTCAATGGCAATTTGAGGAAGCTCTTCTGAAACATCTTCAATTGAAGACCCTTCATGAATTTCTTTGTCAACTTCTATAATGGCTTCCTCTTTAGGCAAATCTGAAACACACATGTGATCATCATCGTAGATTTGAGAACACTCCATATTTTCAATGTTTTCAGCTATGGTGACAAGAGGATGGTTTTCAGCAAAATCTTCAGTTAAGGGTGCTTCATGGAACTCTTCGATAGGGTCATGCTGAGTCTCTTTTTTAAAGCCAGATTGTGCTATAGGGAGATCTACACGATTGATATAACTTAGAGGCACCTCCCAATATTTATTATTCTCTGTCATGATGATACGAGGAAAGTTGGGGTCTTCCTTATGATACTCAATCCAAGGTATGAACAAGAGAAAGTACCTTCTAAGGATCCTATCCAGGTGCTCCATACTAGCTCCTTTATTATGCCATTGCCTTATAAATATTCTAAGGAGGCTCGAAAGAGAGTTAATACATTTATTTGGAAGCTCTTTAAAATACCATTGATAAACAGGTCCCTGTAATGTACTAACAAACATCTCCATTATGTTATCTTCATATAAGACTTTGAAGTTAGCCACAACTTTAAGAAAAGAAAAGACATGCCGAGTTTCTACATCATCATCATCTCCCCAAAAGACCGGTAGATAATCAGATACATCTTCACCATCATGATAATTAGGGAAACCAGGGATGTCTGAGAAGTCAATGGGAGGATGTGCATCGGAAATTTGCTCACTAGACTCTTTATCATCCATTTTCAAAGATCAATAGCCTGCATTTGAAATGACCATGGGATATACCTGGTACTGAATCAGTGGAGTTGTCAAAAGGTGAGTCTTTATAGATTTTACTGTAATGGATGGACTCATCTACACACAAGCAGTCTCAACAAACTATATGAGAAACAAAGTGTTTTATCCCTTCAATGGAGTCGCCATGTGAGAATAAAAATATACATATAAAACAGTCTCACAAAGAATTCTATTTTTGCTTTTCTTTGAACTTTTATAAAAGAAAAAAAAGAAAAAAAAGTTAGTGGAGTCGCCAGATGAAAAATTAAAAATCTAATCTAAAGATTCATCAAACAAAGCAAAAACAAAAAGGAAAACTCAAAAGTCGTACTCCGGGAATAAAAAGACTTATCCCCGGCAACAGCGCCAAAATGTTGCCGCCTGGTTCCACACCTGGGAAAACGCAGCAGAAGTCTTCAAGCTGCTGGTGTGGCCTTGGGGGCAAGTCAGAGTCAAGTGCTGTCACTTGGGACTCGACTCCTCCGTCTAGGCTTTCCTAGCGAAGCCAAGGGGGGTGGACCCTAAAAAATAAAAAGAAACTAAGGCCTCTAACCTAGGAGTTAGGAAAATGTTTTTGGTAACCAAGAATAAACAGCATATACTTTGATCAAATAAAACAGTCATTCATCATTTACTCCCATTTTAAAATAACCATCACTTAACTGCACATTAGTCAATAATATAAAATAAAATTTAAACAAGACCAGTGCCTTATAATGGAGTCAATAAACAAATGCATAAGCAGAAAAGTAGATGTTGTGCGAGTGTTCTTGGTTTATTTTAAATTTAATGTGATGGTGATCTTTTTATTATGGCAAGGGGGTTCCCAATATACGCAAGGTACGGGGGAACATGTCCGGAGTTTTGAAGCGTGGCTTCCCTCTCAGGCTTGGGCTGAATCGGAGTCTCGAGGAGGTGTTCAGATGCTATACCAACGAGGGCAAGCCTAACGGTTTCCAAGAGGTCACTACTCAGTGTGGTCCCAAGCCTTCTGAGAAATTTGCCCACGACAACAAAATACGTGTTGTGCCGGATTTTCACAAAAATGATTTTTTATTAGGGCGGTGTTAGACCCTATTACTAGTCATCCCCTCCTTTCTGATGTGTACCAACTGGATCAGACTAAGCTGCAAGTCGGCCACAGAGCATACGGGAGAAGACCTTGGTATTTTTATAAAAAAAATTATGAACCCAAATTTTATCTTTTTTAAAACCCCAGGAGTCCCTTTTCAGGCACGTATTTCGGGCAAGCCCTCATACAGAAACCCTACTTCGGGAAAGCAAGGGGGGCGTTATGAGTTTGTAAAAAAAATGTGAAAAACTATGTTATGAGTGAACTTGTGGCCCGCCAGTGGAACGGACCAACAAGGTTTATTTTAATCCTAATTAATTTTATTAAACGCCGGAAAACAAAGAAATAAACTACTCTAAAAATCACGCCATGAAAATGAGACGACACAGGCCACCCCTGGGGGGATGGGGTATGGGCACTGGCTAGCCCACTTGCTCTCGTTTAATAGTTGTTTACAATGATTTAGAGAAGTGGCCCAGTCTACTTTAAGTGACTTGGTGGCTTACAAAATTCTAGGAAAAAATGACCGGTTTTTAAAAAAAATGAAAATTTGTCCTCCGGATTGCCTGGATCCTCGAAATTTCGGCAGCACTTCCTCCTACCTGTTCGTCTTTTGCTGCAAACCAGCAAGCAATAATTAGTATAAGATGCCCAAAAACACTTTAAGAGTGTCTTTGGAACACCTCCTAAAAAACCCAAAAAATTCTAAGTAAAAATTGCAAAAATTAACCAAGTAAAACAAGCAGTAATGCTAGTTTGGCTTGGGGTCTTTGCAAGCTTTATGAGCTGCAAATTGTATGCTCTTGGACAGCCAAATAAACTTTTATATCAGATCTAACACTACTTTCAAACTTTTCAAGACTTTAACAATTTTTAACCAGTTTAAAAATAAAGTAATGATAGATAATGAAAGATCTAATCTAATGGAAGATAAAGCTTTAAACAACTAGATTAGAACTCTAAGAATGAATCCGATCTACTTAAGAATATATCAATCAAAAAATAAATCAAGAATCACTCTTTAATCATAACCAGTAATCAAGAAAATTTTGATTTTATAAGCTGAGGAAGAGAGAAGAGACAGAATGGTCCTTGAAACCAAAGACTTTGGAAGCTTGAAAGTGGGAAACCGAGGGTGAGATCCACCAAAATGTGCACAGAAGAAAAAGTGAAGAGCAAACAAGCTATCTCCTTTTCCACACCTGTCAACCTGTAGCAAACAAAACTCACAGAAAAACCATCAAACTAGAAATGCACATGGTTAGAAATCAAAATAGTATGAGCATAAACAAATGAAACATATAAACTTTGAATCTCTAACCAATATGACAAATGCAAGAACAAATTAAAACAAACAAGATTAATTGTTCCTTCCCACAAAATCGTTACCAATCCTTCAAGCAGGCTAGTAGATGGCTGGAAATTACATGCCCAGAATTTGAACTTGCTACAAATCACTCCACATCATGAGACCATGAAACCACTCACAAAGTATCACACATATGGACCTCCAAAGTCTTTTTATTGATCAACAAAATAGCATAAGCTTACAACATATTTCTGCTCACTCTCCAACTAGAGAAAATGGAGTGGGCAGCCATGCTTAAATAGCCAAAGATGGAGAGAAATGGGTGGAATGAGTGGCATAAATCGTGGAGAAAATGGGGCTGCCCACTCCCATGTAATGGGCTGCCAAAATCAGCCCCAAATCAGCTAAAAATCAGCCATGTGACAGCCCATAAACATAGCTGCAAATTCCATGATTGAAGGGGCCCAATTTTGGGAAATATGCCCCCTTCAAATGGGGAAGTAATCTCACTAATATAGCTGCCCGGAATCTTTCCAAAATCAGCTCTTACAACTCCTAAAACATAGCTGAAAAAATCAGTCCATAAATCACTCCCAAAATTTAATATTTTTATTAAGTCATTTTTTCACTTTTTCAATTTTTTATGACTTTTTGGGGTTTTTTGACTTTTTTGGATTTTTGTGGAAAAATAATCACCCAAACATTAGAAAGAGTGGGTTTAGGGGTTTAGGGGGTGCTCTGAGTTAGAAAACGAGCACCCCTAAGGCAAAAAATACCTCCAGATGCCCCTTATAGGCCAATTAAAAAAAATTTTAATTGAACCATTAAAAAATGGCCCAATTTACGGAAAAAATAAAACTTGCCGAAAATTAAAAACAACCTAGGGGGACTTAGCACATGTCCATATGACTCAAAATTAACGCCTAGCATGTTCATATACATTGACCCATAGACTTTAACAATCCCCTAAGGCCCGTCAGCCTCCCCAGGCATTCCAGCTTTGGAGGACCAGGAGAAAAACCCATTAATTATGTTATGCACTAATACAAGACATAATAGATAGGTGAAAAAACTCCTTGGAATACCTGACTTAGCCAAAAAGTCCTAGGGAACCAAGTCTTTTACAAAACACCATGCTAGTACGTTTTGTTACAAACCCCGCAGGGCCATGGACATGTGGAAAATTTTAAAAACGGGGGCCTTTAAAAGGCCAGCTGGATATCAAATCACCAAAAATGAACATGTATCATGTTCCACTCTGCCCGCTTGCTTGATAATCCAACCAAGTACAACTTAGTTGGCAACACCTAGTACATGACCAAACGATAAAATTCTAGTTTCTAGCATGTTTATACATGTTACAAAATGGACTCTAATAATCCCCTAAATCCTAACCACCACTTTGGGCATTCCAGCTTTGGAGGTGCAAGAGAAAAACTCATCAATTATACTCAGCAAAGGGCAAAGCATAATCGACAAGGGAAAAAACTCCTTGGAATAACTTCTTTGGTTGTCAAGTCCTAAGGAACCGACTCACTCAAAGGTCACCATGCTAGCACGCTAATTACAAACCCCGTGGGGCATGGTCATGCACTACAAAACTTTAAAAAGGGGGCCCTAAACAGGCCAAACTTGGAACTTCTGAACTCTGAAAGAGCACAAGTAATTGTGCAATACTGGCGGCTCACAGAAGTCCAAGTAAAGTGCAACTTTAGGTGGTAACAAACTCCATTAATACAAGCATCTTGGTCTTTTAAAAGCCATCCCAATGGAATTTCCAACGGATCTTTGGATGAAGAAGGTAAATTCTCACTAAGGGCACCAAGGGTTTCAAAATGCATTGATAGATAGTGATAGATAGATCATTGCTTTGCTATATATATATATATATATAGAGAGAGAGAGAGAGAGAGTGGTCTAGGCTAGTTTGTTTATTTATATTGGTTCTTCGTATCACGATAAGATAACACACACGTTTTAGCATTATAGGTGAGCCATTAGCACCAATCAATTTGGTTACTTGCAGCTAAGCAATTGTGAGTGGGATGCACTAGTGGGAGAGAGTCTCATGGAGGCGAATTGTCTCATAGCCCCTTCTCATCTATCTTTGACACGTACAATCTGTGTTTTAAAAACTTGTTGAACCAAAAGCAGAACCATAACCAAAATCAATTGGTTTGACCTTAAACGATGATAAATTGGCACTTGAACTAGCTCGATTACTAGTTTTGTATCAAACAAGTTAGATCAACTAGATCAACTGATTTTTCTTTGAACCAGCCTCGAACCACCCACAACAACAAAAAAACCTAACCCCCCCCCCCCTCCCACCCCCCAAAATGCTAAAACAATGTTATATAAGGACTCCTACTCTATCTGGCTCACGCCTCTCTCATTGAGCATTTGTGAGCATTTGGTGTTTGTAGAGTTGCATTGAAGAGTTGTGATTCAGAGAGATTGGAGCTTGTTTGGCATCTTTGTGGGTTGTTTATGTATTTTGTTTCGGGTATTTATTGCAGTTAGCACCATTCTGCTATATTACCCTTACATTGTATATCATATGGTTTGGATTTACACTGATGTACATGAATATATATATATATATATATATAATTTCCATATTTTATGTATTTTGTAGTAAACCGATTCATAAACGAGTTGTCAATTGATTCTAGTCCAAGTCCAATCTAATCCTCAATCGATTCCAAGCCTGATTCTAACTTTTAAAACATTGCTTCGAGTTTCTTGGAGTAGGAGGTTGCACTATTTAAGGTGTGATTGGCATGTGTTAGCGTGTACGCACCTTGGCACTGTCAAATTTCATGCATTCATAGCATAATAATATAAATGCATAACCAAGATCACTAGAAGCAAGACAAAGCATGAAACAACAACACAGAGTTTACCCTGGGAAACCCAATTGGAAAAAACCCAGCAACCTTCACATAGAGATGATAATCCCGAGATCAGAGTACAAATAAGAAGAGAAGGGCACATCATAAGGGGGAGACAAGTTGTCATGTAACCACTTATCCTTAGCACATGTGACACACACTATTTAAGGAAGGGCACATCATCTTAGGTTGAGGTTTGACCTTATTGAAGGAAGATTCTCTTAGACGATGCATGAGTTCATTGAGTGGACTTTGCCAAGGTGGAGCATCCTGCTTGAGGACCCATTCTCCTTTGTGAACCTATTCTAGTGTTTTACATTACTTGTAATTCACTCCTCTTACTCTATAAAAGGAAGGAGGAAGTGACGGAACACATCACTTTATCACAGTAGTACTTTGTTTGTTTTGCTTAAATAGAGAATAGAAGAGTAATGTGATAGTTGTAGTGCGATGAATGTGAGAAGCAGCGTGCTCCAGGAGGATCAGTTTTGCATTGTGAGCTTGTGAGACATTGTGTATGTATATTATTTTCTTAAAATAGAAGGATATGTGATTGTTGGTACAAAGTGTTCGCTGATTTAATTTTCCAGATCTGATTTATCTTCTCACCGCTGGGTTATTACAAAGTTAGTATGCTGTCCTTATTTGCTCTAGGTCTATCTTTCCAGAGTTGTTATTTATTAATTGTTGGGCAGTTGCAGATTTAGCATGTTGATCTGATTTTCAGATCCTTATTGTATTATATCTATTTGTCATTCACTTTTGTAATGATCTAATATCTTGTTCTGCGGTGTCTACACTCTATACATTGTTTTTGTTTATACAACTATGAAGTTTTGATAAATGTTTCTAAAGTTTTCAAATTCAACTGTGTTCTATGAATGCAGATTTGTTGTCATGAGGTGAAATTCTAACATGGTATCAATGTTATGCCGCTGGAATTTTCCATCCAAGTGCATGGAGCTTTTAGCAACCTGTGAGAGAAAGCTGAGAACAAAAGATGTGAGCGGGTGTGATTCCCAGAAATATCTAGGGATTGGAGCAAATCCATTCCCATAAGAGGCACCAAACCCTTTGGTAGGTTAGTGGATGTGATGCCTAAGGAACTCCACTAAGTGGAGTATGTTTTTTATTCCCAAGAGGGATGATTTGAACCTGTGACAGATTGTTGTTCTGGCTAATCTGTTTTGATTAAAGCTGTGTGCAAGGGCACTGCAATATTGGCTAACTTGATGTCAAGTCACATAGAGTGCAATCAAATAGAGGGAGCTTCCAACTTCACCCCTTGGAAATGCAGGTCATAGATGCTAATGGAAGAGCTGGATCTATGGAGCATAGTTCAAGGGAAGGCTACAGTTCCTATCAATCCCTAACAATTGGATCAGTATGTTCAATATGAGAAGAAAGTTATTAAGGCAAAAAAGATCATCTTAGATTTCATAAAGGATCGCCTGATTCCTCATATCACGATCAAATCAACAAAGGAGATGTATGAGGCATTGACTTCTCTATCAAAGAGTCAATGTTTCCTGAAAATTGCTCCTAAAGAATAAAATCACCCATATTAGCATGAGTAATACAGAGAGTGGCCAATTAACTGATGAAGATCATCGAGCTTAGAGATTAGATCTTCGTGATCGATATGAAGATCAATGATGGGGAGTTGGTTCACATTGCACTAAACAATTTCTCACCACCATAGGAAACTTTTGTGTAGGGTGCTGGTGCTTGAGAACACAAGCTGATGCTTGAGAAGCTTTGGGATGCATTTATCCAAGAAGAAACAAGGCAAGAAACAGTGGCAGCCAAAATAGATAATGTTCAAGACATTACTCTCATTGGGAAGGTGAGGAAAGGTAGAAAGAAAGGACCCGGGAGGGGTGAGAAAGAAGAGGCATGTTCTTCTAATCATGGTAAGAAGGATTGGAATCATGTGACATGTTTCAAATGACACAATAAAGGGCACTATGCTAGTCAGTGTCTTGAAAAGAAGAAAGGGAAGGATAAGCAGCAGTAGAAGCACGTTTCAAGGATTACATAAGCGTTTGTCAGAGTGGATGAGTTGACATCTAAGCTTGAAACTGCTCTCTCTATAGTTTCATGACTTTCCACCAATACCACTTCCGATTGGTTAGTATGTGGATAGTGGAGCATCAAGAAAATGATCTTTAACAAATTTCAAGAACAAGATGCTGGCATATAAGTGGAGTTGGGTGACAATGCCACACATGTTAGTTTTTATCAATCCCAGACCCGATCTTTAGTCACGAGTAATTTATGGCAATTGTTAACTGAAAAACACACTGAAATCCTAACTAATTACACAGCACAAAAAACACATGAAATCACATTCACATTTGACACAGATTTACCCTGGAAAACCCCACTGGGGAAAAACCAGCAAACAAATGAGTTTTATTAACTATAAAAATCCTAGGCTCTCGTCCTAGCATAATGGCCCACTGAGGAATACAATGACAAAATGCTAGCTTTCAAACGAAAACCTCAAGATCAATCCTTCAATCTTGCTAGTTGCTAACCCTTGGCTGCCCCTTGCTCTGTTCCTCTGTCCCTGCCCCAACACCTACACACTTGGATGGAAGTCCTTTTCCACCCACCCAATGAGATCTCACTCACTCCTATATGATTGATGTGTGTCATCCTCTCACCTAGGATGCCTTTTATAACATTACAATATGCAAATACCTTGGGCCAATACCATGGGTTACCAAATACCATGAGCGCTCTACTTTACATAAAGTAATTACAAAAGTACATTCACTTTAATAGTTCACTTTACAAAAGTGAATCTCCTAAGTCTTAGAGTCAATAATGACGTCTTCCACCTGGTAGACATTGTCCACATGGTAGTACCTTTCTGATGCTACAAAAACCAACACTCCCTCTTAGCGAGGAAGGTACTTCTCCAAGGCCCCCCTAAAACGAGTTCTCCCTATGACCCTAGCACGCTGTTGCAAACATCATCCTGCACATTGGCATCCCTCCAACCCAGTTGATCAACTACTCCCTGATGACTAAAAGTCACAGAATCGATGACGCTACACATCAATGCCATGAAGTTTTGAAACTTTGTCAAGAGCCTGCTCTCCCTCAATGTGCTCCTCAAAGCTTGTTCCTGCTCCTGAGCATCCATCAATGTCATCTCGTACCAACTAGGTCTCCTGGCAGAACTGGAAGGGGCTAACTCCCTCTTCCACGCTGAAGATTTACTCCCCACACTGGAAGTCTATGAATTCTACTCACCCTTCGAAGTCTTCTACTCCATGACCTCCGCTACAGACATCGATCCTTGATCCAAGATCCCCTTGGACCCACATACAGGTCACCCAACAACATGTATAACTTACCCTATCTGACACCAAGCATCGCTACTGCATCCTAGGTAGCTCTCTCTAGACGTATGAGCACCTATCCATCATGGAACATAAGCCCATAAGCCCATACCCCTCATCCTCCACAACTGAGACTGAGAGCAAGTTCATCTTTAGCTCTGGGACATACATCACTCCTGCCACCTCCAGAGATCCTCCTAACTCTAGCTGGAATATCATTGTTCCAACCCCCTTTACTACATGTTTGGTGTCAACCCCACAAGTCTCATGGCAGTCTGAGTTTGTCTCTAAAACACTGAGGAACACATCCCTCATCCACATCATATGGCTAGATGCACCACAATCCACTGAGAAAAGAAACATTGCCAACTCCTATTTGTGGCTCAAATTTGTTCCTTGGATCTGCCCAAATCTATCCTTGTTACCAGATATGTCTAATGTTGCCCTGTCGGCTTCTCTTCTCCTTTGGAAGAGTTTTCCTATCATCTCTTGATATCAGGATGAAATTCCTCCACCCGTCCAAGATCCTTGAGTCACAATCTATGGCTCTAGCACTTGAGCAAAAGTCCTTCATCGCTCCAAAGTGGATGACATCGAGTACATGAGCAAAGATCCTTCTTTGCTCCTATATGCTCTCCTGTGGCTTAGATCTCAAGGTGAAAGTCCTTCTTCACCTTCCTAAGATCATCTTGTTGGCCGCCTGACCTTTTGTCATGGCTCAGCAAGCCACCCAACACATCTGTTTTCTGTTGCCCGGATTTGTTGCCCAAGATTCTACCCAGATTTGCCGCTCACTACCTGAATCTGCAGCTTATTGTTGCCCGAACTTTTTATGGGCTTCCCGAGCCCTTTTAGGTGTTGCCTAAACCCTTCTGCTCGGTGCCCAACCACTTACTGGGCTGACCAGGGCTTGTTCTGGCTGCCCAAGGTTGCCCTAATCTCTCTAGAATTGCTCAATCCTTAATTGGGACTGCCCGAAATTTCTGGGCATTGTTCTTGGGCTACCCAAATTTTCCTAGGGGATTTCCTACCCCTGCCCGAGGCATGTACGGCTTCCTAGCGACTTGGAAGCTCCTAGCGGTTGTCTAACTTCCGACAATTGACCTGGTGGTTGGTCGGTTCACTTCCGACGGTTAACCTGGTGGTTGGCCGGTTCACTTTCAACGGTTGCCCTAGCGACTGGTCGGTTCACTTCCAACAACTGCCCTAACAACTGGCCGATTCACTTCTGACGAATGTTGGTCCTTAACCCGACGGCCACAACCACACAGGCCTACTTCCTTTCTGCACCCACATGCTCCTGCCACCCAATTGTCCTGCTTCTACACCGGCTCGCACACCTTGCCTTTCCACCGTTGCCAACACCCACCACTGGCCCATGCCTGTTGTTACCCACGCGAATCTGCTCTGCCTGTTGTCCTTGTCACCTCCTACTGGCACATTTGCCCTACTGCCGTCCACAGCTCGGGCCCAATCCACGGATGCAGCTGCTAGTTGATCACTCTCACACGGCTAACAGCCCACAACTCGGCCCGAGCCTAGTCGCTCCTAGCTCCGCATGTCAGCTACCATCCTAGTTATCCCATCTCTTTGCCCTCATCCCACGGACGCTGCTACTGCTCCACACAACTCTCCTTTGACGCTGTCGCCTATTCTACAACATGTACCTTATGCCCACAGCACATGTCCGTTGTTCGCAGCCACCAACACCGTCGCTTGCAGCTGCTGACGTCACCTACTACTACAGACAACTAAATCCTCCCACCTGCACTTCCTCCGCGTCCCATGCTGACCACCTTTGCAACCCCAATGATTGCTTGTTTCTTCACACCCATCGAGCCGACCCCCATGCTGAGAGCACTGTCGTTTCTCTCCGCCCGAGGTCTACTGCAATGACTGTTGTGCCTCCTGCACGTGATCTCTCTTCACATGCTCAGCTCACACCTCAACCTTGATCGATCTACCCACAATGCGATCGTACGTTGTTGTATGGTGGTTGTACCGTACAGCTATACCTTTTTTTTGTTCTTTTTTTTTAATTTCTTTGTAAACATGTCGATTCACGATTCTTGCTCAGAGCGAGACCTTCGGCTCTGATACCATGTTAGTTTTTACTGGTCCCAAACCCGATCTTCAGTCACGAATAATTTACGGCAATTATTAACTGAAAACACACTAAAATCCTAACTAATTACGCAACGGAAAAACACAAGAAATCACATTCACATTTGACACAGATTTACCCTGGAAAACCTCAACTAGGGAAAAACCAACAAACAGATGATTTTTATTAACTATAAAAATCCTAGGCTCTCGCCCTGGGATAATGACCCACTCAGGAATGCAATGACACAAAGCTAGCTTTCAAACCTCAAGATTAGCCCTTTGATTTTGCTGGTTGCTAACCCTCGACTGCCCTTTGCTCCATTCCTTTGTCCCTGCCCCGACACCTGCACACTTGGATGGAAGTCCTTCTCCACCCACTCAATGAGATCTCATAAGAGCAAGTGGGAGGGCCAAAGTCTACTCTTCAGGCAAGTCATCCACCTAAAAAGTTTCCTAATTTGATTGCACTAATGTCTTCCAATCTTGAGACAAATCCTTCTAGGTTTAAGGAGGTAAATGCAGAGGCAAGTTGCCATGATAAAGGAGTCCAACTCCAATCTCAAGAATGATGTCTTGAAGATTGTTCCAAAACCTAATGGAAAATAAATGATTGATTTTATGCATGCAACTGATGGAAGCATTGAAAAGTACAAGCCCAGATTTGTTGGCAAAGGATTCTCTAAGAAAGGAGTTGATCTTGACAAGACCTTTGCTCCAATTGAAAGAGGTTTTGAGATACATGGGCAAGCTACCCAAGAGTATTGCAGGTTGTTGATATTTTGTCAAATGCCCTGGCAAAGGGGAAGTTTGAGATGGTTAGGGAGAAGCTTGGTGTGATGGAATTCACTTGTTTCTCCAGGAGTGTTTGACTCTTGTTGTGAGAGGGATGCAAAGAGTCTCATGAGGGAAAATTGTCTCATAGCCCCTTAACATCTACTTTTTACACTTGGAGTCACTTGGACTAGGAGGTGCATTACATAAGCTGCCGCATATAAATATGTGGTATTACATAAAATTATGGGGAGTGGGTGCTCTAAGCAAATGTGGGCATGTACCTGGAGTCACTTGGACTAGGAGGGTGCATTACTTAAGCTGCTACATATAAACATGTGGTATTACATAAAATTATGAGGAGTGGGTGCTTGGCAAATGTGGGCATGTAACTACCTTGGCAATGTGGGGCACACTACTTGAGTTAGTTACTTAGAGAAGTGTGCTTGGCACAAGTTGTGACATAGCAACTTACCCTTAGCACATGTGAGGTACGCCATTTGAGGAAGGGCAATCTCTTGTGTTGAGGTTTGACATTATTGGAGGAAGATTTTTTTGGAGGGCACATGAGTTGCTTAGATTGTGGACCTTATCAAGGTGGAGCATTCCAGTTTTGGACCTATTCTAGGGAATTATATTACTTGTGTTACGTGGTACCAGTACCAACACATGTTCCGGATGTACCCCAAGGAGAGTGCAACATTTTTTTTTTTACTTGGAGGGTGTGATATAGCCACTTTTCATAGGTGGGATCATGGCCAGATCCTCTGGCTCCCTCCTGGGGGTACTATGGCTTAATGGCACTGCTAACTACCTCTTAAAAGGGCTTGAAGCCCTGAGGTTGGTGACCGGGGCCCCCAGGGATAGGTCATTGGACCACTGACTCCCCCCATCACTTTTACATAGGTGGCATACTTTTCTTCAGCACTAGGGCCCATGCCATGGCCCCAGGTCTTCTCCTGCACCCTCCTGATGCTCCAGAGCTCCAGCGCTAGCTCTCCCTGGCCTCCACAGAGGATGACGTCATCCTTCCTTTGGCTGCAATATGCTTGCTCTAAGGGGGGGCGTTGAGGGCTTTTTCACTATTTATGGGGTTAGTAGGGGTATGACGACCCCCCCTCCGCATCTCAGCCTTCAGTTCAGTCCGATGTGGCCATTTTCAGTGATTTTAGACATGTAGGGGTAAATGTTGGGAAAAAGTCCCAATTTACCCACTCAGATGATTATTTTATATTATTTTTGTTATAATTTTAAGTTGACATTTTATAAATTCAAATTGACATTTAAAAAGGCACGTCGGCCTGGATTTAATTTTATTTTGTAAAATTTAGTGTGAAAGGTATAAATTACCTTTCCTCACTTTATTTTTAGACATCAACTTTTGGGATTATACTATATTTTTCTGATTTCGACCCTCCTTGGGCATTTTTGAGGCATGTGCACTTCTTGAGGATGAATGTATGAGCTTGTTTGGGGATTGATCATTGAAGTATCTCTTGTTCTTGCACTTTGCTTGGGTAATGCTAGGAGTTGTTTGCTTGACACATGCACAAGAAGGTATCTAAGTCTTTATCTTGATGTCTTTTTGTTAAATGTTGGATCTATGCTTGTCTAAGGATGAATGGTAGTTGTATTTCTGCATTTTGCCCTAGCTAAGTTGAAATTTCAATATTTTGTTGCCCTAGCAAGGAAACCTTGAGCTTTAGGTCTCCAAGGTTTGTCTTGGCCGAGCCTCTCTTAACCAACCCTAGGGGTTGTTGAAAGAGTCTTTGGCTTGCCCAAACTTGGCAAGTACCATCTCAAGGAGAGGCCTATCCTCTTGGATGTTCTAGGGTTAGGTTGGATTACCCAACAAACCCTAGGTTGATCTTCTTTCTCCAATTTAAATTTCTTAGTTTGTATAATTTTGTAAATATTATCCTAGATAGATTTTTAATCTTAGTTAAATTTTATGTAAATTTTATAAAATTGTAAGTTATTTAAGGTCTGATTTTCTGAGTTTCCAAACCCTAGCAGCAGACCTACTTCACCCTACGACCTCCTCCTAACTCATCCCCCTACCTTTGCCCTAGTCTCTATCCTACTCGGCCTCTCCCCTTGCCCTATTCTACACCCTTGGCCTCCCAAAATTCCTCTTCGCTGGCCCTCTCTATACCTCGGACCTGTTTTCTCTGCTCCTTCCAACAGTCAGGACCTGTCCCATCTTCCAGCTGCTCCCTCCACTTCGCTGCTCCACTTCCATTCCCTCTACCCTCTTCTCCATCATCCTTTTGGCTGTCCTTCCACCTCCACTTCCCCTTCCCTTCATCCCATTCCTTTGCTGACCATTTTCTTCCACTTTCATCCCCACCGAAGCCTCTTTCCTTACCCTAACACAGGTCTGCAATAAATATTGCAGACCCTGTGTGTTATCCTTTGCCTTCACATGCATGTACAGAAAACAGAATTCTAAGTTAGCTTTTGTTTAGTTAAATTGTGATCTCTTGGAGTATTTTCTTTACATTTATTTGACCTTTTTCTGTGCACTCCTTAAGGTAATTCACTGTGTAAACTCACCTCAGAATTTTACTTACAGATCTGGAAATTACACTTAGCACCTATTTGATGATATGTTGTCTATTGAATGCTGAATGATACATATAACTTTGCTTTGATCGTATCCAGTGATATTCAAGCTTATTTTTGGTATATATTTGGTGAATTTGGTAAATGATTATTATTCCTTGAAAGTGTTATCATCGAATATTACTATACACCTCTATGACATATCTTGTCTAGATGCGCTTACATTAAATTTGCATTTACTTGAATGATCCAAGTGCTATATTGTATGTTGAAATATTATCTCGGTTTATCCTTTTACACTTTCATTAAACAATATATGTTGTGACTATTTGATGATATACTTTGCCTAATCTGCATATGCTATGAGTGAATGATTAATCGTAATATTATATTGACTCCATCTAGGCACTGGTCTAACTAATAATTGCATAGAAGATATAGTCGTTTGGTTGTACTAGTGTTCTACAGGTTATCAAAAGAACACTTCTCCTTGGAGGTTATTGGCTTCCAAAGAAGTTAGGATTGTGATCGAGGTGACATTGGATCACTCTCCTTATTTTTGCTTATCGGGAACTAGCCCTGCTAGTTTGCCCGGTAACAACTTGTAACTCACTGCTTCTCTTCCTCTATAAAAGGAGGAGGAACACATCACTTTTAAGCTTATAACATTAGTACTTTGCTTGTGTTGCTTGAGTAGAGTATAGGAGAATAATGCCATAGTTGAAATGTGAGAAGCAGCCTTGCTCTATAAGAGCACTTTTGCATTGTGAGCTTGTGAGAAGTTCTGTATGTAATCTTCTTTTCTTAGAAATAGAAAGCCATGTGACTGTTGGTACAAAGTGTATATGCTGATGTAACTCTCCAGATCTAATATTCTTCTCACTATTGGGCTGTACAGATTTAGTATGTTTTCCCGATTTGTTCCAGATCTCTCATTTCCAAGAAGTATTATCTATTTACTATTGGGTTGTTGTAGATTTAGCATGTCAATCTACTTTCCAGATACTTATTTTCCTAGATCTATTCAATGTTTGTTGCTAGAACCAGCATAGATCCAAATCCTAGGCTCTATCAAGCGCCGAGAGGGATCAAATCTCCCGAGGTGCAAACCTCTCCTTGAATAACTCCTTGAGTGCAATACCTGAGCCATGTAATCCTAAGCTCTAAAGTCTCTAGTTTAAGTCTCATATTTACTTTTTACTTTGTATGATTCTTTTTTGTTTATGGTCGACAAAATATTTATTACTTTTTACTTTGTATTATTCTTTTTTGTTTACTTTGTATTGTTTTGTTACTCAACAAACACTCTAAAATCTCATATTTACTTTTTACTTTGTATTAAAAGTAAAAAGTAAAGTCTCTAGTTTAAGTCTCATATTTACTTTTTACTTTGTATTATTCTTTTTTGTTTATGACCAACATAATATTTATCACGTAATCCTAAGCTCTAAAGTCTCTAGTTTAAGTCTCATATTTACTTTTTACTTTGTATTATTCTTTTTTGTTTATGGCCGACATAATATTTATTACTTTTTACTTTGTATTATTCTTTTTTGTTTACTTTGTATTATATTTTTTTATGTTGTTTTGATTTCCATTATATAGCCATTGATTTCGAAACGAAAATACACGTAGTTTCGAAATTAATGGCCGACATAATATATCTTATTACATTTTATTACTTTCGAAAACGTTACATGTGACATCCGTTACAAGATCTCCCCCATACTATTACTTTTTACATTTTATTACTTTCGAAAACGTTACATGTGACATCCGTTACAAGATCTCCCCCATACTATTACTTTTTACATTTTATTACTTTCGAAAACGTTACATGTGACATCCGTTACAAGATCTCCCCCATACTATTACTTTTTACATTTTATTATGTTCGACAAACGTTACATGTGACATCCGTTACAAGATCTCCCCCATACTGGGCTATAGAGTGCTTCTCGGCGCAATGATCTAACCTTTTAATATATGGTGTCTGTACTCTTAAATCTTCCATACAATGTTTTGGTGTATGCATATCTGATGTTTTGATAGGTGTTTTAGAAGTTTTCAGATTTAGTTGTCAGGTTTAAATTCTATGAGTGTTATCATGAAGTGAAATTTTAACACTACTTTCTATCCTAAACCTTCAATAATGGATAACTGTTTGGGTCTCTACTGCTCCATCCTTTCAACCCTTTAAACCTCTTCCAAACCACAGCCAAGCCCATCCATTTAGCATCGTGAGTTTATGACACGGAGGCAGTCTACCTTAACCAAGTACACATTTGACAATCACACAAACCAGTATGAATCAATAATTGGGCCACTCGTGTCTCTTGCCCGAGATGGAAACCATAGTTGGCTCACTCATCGAATTACGGCCAATGCAATGTTGCCCCATCTTTTTCATTATGATCTCCCTCTTGTCTTACCTACCTTCTTTCCTAACTATCCTCTAGTTTTCCCTTGTCTTTTGCTCAAGGAAAGGCTATACTCCCTCTTTTTGTTTCTCCTACCCTCCTCTTCTCCCCTTTTCCCCTCAGGGCACTGTCAATTGACTAATCATGGGATGAATAGGTTTTGTTAGTTGCTTGGGGCAGGATGGTTGGTTGGGGCAAGTTGAATGAAGCTCCTAAGGAGCTGACTTAAGCCTCTCGTAGTTACCTCAAGCCTTGCACAGCATGGATATCAATCTACATTGGTATGCCCCCCTTGCTCCCATCAGGGCAAGCTTCCTTCTTGCTTCATTCTCCTACTGCCTTCGCTTGGCCCCTCTCCTCTTAGCAGTGGGTGTCACCCTTGCCCTGCTAAAGACAAGCTTCTAACATTTGTGTTGTAGGTACATAACTTGTTCAACATCACCACTCTTGCACTCCATCTACATCATCTCCAGCACACTTTCACAAGCTTTCACATTTCATTTGCAACATATCTTCTTTTTCATAACTCACATGCAGCTTGTAGCATACCTTGGTGGGTTTTCTTGTGTTGTTAGCATGTCCCCAATCTGTTGCCACGTGGCATCAACAGAAAGGTAAATGCAAGTATGACTTGCTACCTCTCCCCTTTCTCATTTTGGCATTTACTTTTTGCACTTTACTTTCATGGTCTAGTTATTGCTTGCTTGCATGACAATTTGATTTGTTTCTTCTCTGTCCCCTTCCCAACATTTTTTTCCTGTCATGCATCCATTTGTCTTGTTGCTTGTCATCATGATGCCCAAGTGTAGCTCTTGTGGTTCTGCACATGTGTCGCAATGTTTGGATATGAAAACCTCCATGATGGCCATCAGGCGAAACCTTTCCGTACTCCTGTCAGGGCACCAGTTTGTTCTGCACCCATCAATGGGCACCTTCCCCTTTTCATACATCGTTGCATTTGTGAATTGCTGTAGCATTCTTTTCTCTTTACTTTCTATTCTTTCTGCACCTTCAATTCACCTTCATGGCAGTTCACTCCTACTCCTCTTCATAGATAGAGGCTTCTACCTTGGAGTCAATGCGTAGTGTATGAATTTCACACTTCATACTCATCATACACATAACCGTCTGAATGTGGTTGTGTAGAGTACCCTTAGCACATTCATCATACATGACCCACCCATAAGATGACAACCAAGGCCTTCCACTTGCCCTTGCAACAACCCATTTGTGATGATTTACTTCCTTTGAGTCACTCTGTCTAGCCTAGACACATCACCATGGTCTATTCACTCAATGTCTAGTGCTTAGAAGAAGTCACCTTTGCCTTTGTCCCCCTTGTTTTGTCCCTTAATCACATGTTTGGCCCTGCTAAACCCTTTGGGCTTTCAACTTGGGGCATTTTCCAAGTGACTTGATCAAGCATCAAGCTTTGTGCCCTTGATTTGGTCTTCTTTGGTTGGGAACATTGTTTTAAAACTCAGCTGATTTGCTTATACCGGCTGGTTCCGTACCAAACCAGCTGATTTGCTTATACTCTGCCCTTAAATTGGATCAGGGACCAGTTTGGTACCAAACCGGCTGGTTCCGTACCAAACCAGACCAACTTGACTGAGTTTATACCGACTCAACCAAGTTCATTCTGACTTGCCCAAGTCAATATTGATTCAATCCCTACAGGCCATTGTGCCCTTTTGGAGGAAAAACATCAATTTAAAAAATATATATACATACAAACCCTAAAAGCCCACTATATAGAAGCTTGTTACTGTTTCATGCTATCAGCTATTTTGATAAATAAGAATTTCCCCAACTGTAGCATCCTTTGCATTGACATCAAGTTGTATATATGAATGCACTGGGGATAATTAAAATTAAAATTCCTTTCTGTGGAAAGGAAGTAATCATGTTTGAATGCTACATACAGTTTGAAAGTTAAAACACAGTTGGTAGAAGATTTCCAACATTATGCAAACATGTTAGATATGACAAGCTAACATTTAATGAGGTACTATACACTCCTAAAAGAAAAACTACTATGTAACCAAATTTAATTTCCTATTGTTAAGGGACAAAATTAAGTTTAGTTACTCACATATCAAAGTTGCTACACTTGGACTCAGCAAATACTCGGCTGACCTGGGAATCAGCAAGACTCAGGGACTCGAGAAAGACTCAGGCAAGAAAATGAAAAAAAAAAAACTTAAAATATAATCTAGGCATGTCTCGGCGAGTCCGGTGAGTCTTGGCTAATACTTGGCAAGTCTGGCTAAGTATTGGCAAGTGGCGAGTTCAGGGCCGAATATGAGGTAAGTACTCAGCCTAGCTAAGACTCGGCCAGACTCACAAGTCTTGGCCAAGTCAAACTACACTAACACGTATCATCTTGTTGCTCTGCTAGTAAAATAAATAAGCAAATAAAGGTCCATTGGATGTAGCTTGGGTGGTTGGGAGGATTGATTGTTACCCTCCACACCCAGGTTCAATTCTTGTAAGTGGCATAATGCTCTTGTTGAGCCCCTTTGTAATAAATGCGTGGATTGTGTAAATCTGGCCATACCTTGATTCTCGTGTTGGAATATCAGGTATTGGCACATATACCAGTGGAGTAGCCTCCAACAAATGGTAAATAAGCAAATAAAGAACAATGGAACAGAAAAATATGACACATAAATAATAATAAAAAGTAATACATAATAAGCATACTTCAAAAGGTTGGAAATTACCTGGAGTCCAAAAAGGGCCTTAGGTCAAGCCTCTCTTGAAAGGTAACATGACCACTTAACTTGCTTAAGCGCCCTCGAATGTCTTGGCTGAACCTCTTTAAATGTATCGTTAGAACAAGTGGTGCCTTGCTTATGAGATATCGTTTAGTTGCTTCCTGTATTATGCCATTCACTTCAGGTTCTTTTTTCTTTGATTTTCTTTTCTCCAGTCTATTATGTCCTTTCCCAGTTGACCTAAACTTTGGGGGCTGAAAATCACATTCGCCCAAATTTGCTGAACTCCCATCACCCTCTGCCACTGAGCTTGTGGAAGCAGGCCTTTCAGCTAGATTCATCCCATCAATTTCTGGACTGTATTCAGCCCCACAAATCCCTGAAACATTTTTTTTAGAATAACCATCTGCTTGACTGCATGGAACCCCTTGAGCAGAAGGATCATTTATTATTACATCATAAGAAACACTCACAGGGACACTGTCTTTCCCTGCAGATCCCCTTCTCATTTGATGGTCCCCATGGTTGGATGGTTGACCATTGTCTATATCATTTAAACTAGACAGAACCTCAGTCTGCTGACATTCAGTTTCATTCTCACACTGGGCGCTGCATCTTACCTTCTCATAAACTCCATTACATGTTCCTCTCTCACCGTGTATCTGAGACTCATCTGCTTTTAGAGCAGAAGTTCCAGAACACCTTGTTGAAGTGCAATCATCAAACTCTGTATCTCTTACTTTCTCAAGTAAGTCAGGCTTCTCTCCAGTTTCCAATTCCACTTGTTTCTCACCCATTGACAATGCATCTGAAATATTCAGCACTGATCCTACAGTCAACCTGCTGTTAATTCTCATACCACGCTCTTCTTTTGCTGTCCTCTTTTCAAGATTATCATAACTTTTAACGAGCTTAGAAGCACATTTCTCACATTTCCATGCATTTTCTCCACTAAGGAGCTCTGGCCTTGTGAAATCAGCCAAGCAACCATCAACAGACATTGGAAAAACTGTGGCGTCGATCTCTTCTTCCTTCATTTCAGTAGGAACAGAGATACCCATATCCAACAAATAATCTCCACCATTTTCATCATACAAAAAGTTCTCAGATTCAACTTCATCTGATCTTTCTTTCTGAACAACAGATATATCATCCTCATCAAACAGTTGCCCAAAACCATCAAAAGGTTCAGGGTCCATAACCGATGAGGCACTGACATCTAACCGTTTGTCTAAGGCATCATTGGTGTCCGCCTGAGCCAAATCTGGAGACTTGCATGTTACCTCCAGCTCATTACCAGCTACAGAATCCATTTCTTTGTAAGGAAGTAACAATACCTCTGAATCCCCAACCACAGGAAGAGGAGACTCTGTTTGAGAGTCATCAGGCTGACTTAAATCAGATTCAGGAACGGAATTTTCTACATAATGATTCTCGACTTGCTGCACATTTTCCAATGTATCAAAAGGACCTTGTCCTTGACATAAAATATCTTCAGACCCAGTTGGGGATCCAAGATAGTCCATCCATCCGGTATCTTTTTGTGAACCGGATCCATTCCATCCTGTATCTTCTTGCGGACCAGATTCATTCCAATCGGTATCTTCTTTCAAAGCAGGTCCATATGCAACTTTTCCTTCCAACGGAGCGGGCTCATTTCCAGTTTTTTCTTCTGTTTCAGTACTGTTATGCAGAATAGGTGGAGAGGTTGCCTGAGAAGGTGTATCTACCTCTGTCTCTGATTGAGTCTGAAGGTCTGCTCTGCGCCTCCCCTCTCCATAGCCAATATTGCTACTTCTTGCATCATTCTTCAATTGTGCTTTTGAAGATGATGGGGCTCTTTGTCGAGGCAATGAGACTTTCTTTGCTCTTGGTATAGTCGGGATAGGCAATGACAAATCCAGAAACGGCTCGTACACCACCGAATAATGATCGCATTTACAGCAGCAAACAGTGCTACACAGTTGACCATCAAATACACGATTCACCAATGTTGCTACTTTCGAAGCACCATTCCTATGGTTTGACTTTTCATCTGTGGCACCCTCAGCTGCCTCAGCATCTCCAGGATTCTCATCTAAATAATTTGTGTGGATAATGCCTTTTGACTTGCTTACACTTAATTCTTCTGTGTGTAAGTTGTCCAGTAAACACCTCAGCAACTCATGGCTATCCTGCTGCTGATATCCCCTGAATTGAGATGCCTTGGCACAAATAGATCCAAAAAGAGCCTTGGGGCTGATGGCTCCAATCCCTTTCATCCCCTTTTTAAATCCATTTTCATCTCCTTGCCCCAACCCCTCTAAACTTGTTTCTACATACAGCTTCCTCAGAGCAGAAGTTATTGGTCCTTCGGGAAGTTCTGTGGGTTTCATGAAATGGTCACGAAGCACATCCAATGCAAGCAAATTCTGCATAACCGAATTGAAAAAACAAGTATTACCCAGATTCATAAGACCTCTAACTATATGGCTGCTGCTCTTATTGCATATACCGTCCTTTTCATCTGAACTCTGCGATTCAACTTTCCCGGCGAGCCCCAGAACATCTTCCTCATCCTTAAACCCAATATCATTATCAACCTGTGATTGATTCAGCAGTTTCTCCTGCACCAACTTAAGGGCCTGCATCTGCAAACTCTGATAGCCATCTTCAGCTTCACCCTGCGGCACAACAGAACTGTCTTGCACAGTGGTTTGGCAAGTAAAACACCAACAACGGAGCTTGTCATTGCATTGCAAAGCATAAGGGTGACGTGTATAGAGAGAGTGCTTCCAAGCATGGCTATCAGCATCCATTTCTTCTTCGTCATTCCCACAACCCATATGGCCACAAGCCAAACAAACCCAAATGCTCCCTGATGAAAAATCCTTTGGCACCTTCTTGTTTTTTCCAGGTTTACCTTTTCCTTTCTTTTCCTTCTTCCCTCCACCGCTCTTCAGACATTCCTGACATTGCAAAACTGATGACTTTGAAATCTGACTGTTCAGTTTCTCTAGATGAATGCCCTTATCCAAATGTTTGCAACCTATATCTGAGGTAATTTTTTCCTTGATTTCAGTCTTCTGTTCTGGAGTGATATTGGAGGGGGGCTTCTTAACCCTCTGCCCAGATCCATTGTGGGTCTTCTTCTTGGCTTTCTTCCCCATGTATGCCTATGTCTATGTCTTACTGTAGGGTTATCAATCAATGTAACCCTCCAGAGGTCTGTAACAACCAAATAAACCATTGCCCCTTGCCAACTTAGTATTTCATTCAGTTGGGCTCAAGGGAAATAAATGCAAACAGATTCAAAATCAACGATGCAAATAGTAAAAAGTCCCAAAATATTAATCCTTACCTCTTGATCGACACAGATGAGAATCAATGAGTTGAGATCACTGAGCAATGAGTTGTGGTTGTTCAGTATCCTCCGCCATTGAATTCTGATATGAAATTGAAAGGCCTTGCGGGATCTTTAGTGCAGGTGAGCATGTATTGGGCACAATTGTTGGCAAAATTGTGCTCTCATTGCCCGGCTTTTATATAGTATTTGTTTGATTCTAAGTAATCGGACTAAAGTGCTTCCACATATATTGAACTTTCAATTGAGAATTATTTGGGTGGGGTAAACAAGTGCTGCTTTTGTGTAAACACGTCTCCGATTATAAAAATATTCTAAAAGTGAAGGACAATTTTTAGAACTTGGTGATGGAATCGGTCATCATTAGATTGGCTCACCCCATAAATAAATTTTATGAGGCGTATTATTGGAGCCATGCATCCAAACACCTTGTGATTTTGATGGTAATATTTTATTACATGGAGAGTTGTGTCAACATTTCTAACTTAATGGGTAAGAGATGTAAATTAGCATTTGCTTCTTGAGGGGCAAAAATGAATGTCGGTAGGAAAAGAGGAAAGTTAGAAGGAACAAAAACATAGGCACGGGCAGCGAAGGATACTGGTAGGAAAAGAGCAAAGTTTGTAACAATCTCAGATTACAAAGACATAGGCATTCAACCCATAACAAAAAATAATGTTAAGTCCATCAACACAGTGAGCCAACTACAATTGTTTTTCTCACAATCTATGTAGTAGTAATCTCAACACTATAGATTACTACTATATCTGGTATAGAACTCTTCTGCGTGCATTGATTTGATCAGTGTCAAGATTTGTCGACATGCCTACAGAAAAAATTGTGCGGTGGTTATGATCTTGATGGTGTCTTTGGCGAAAGAGAAACATACTATATATTTAACCATTGGAAGAGTGAACAAAGGTAGATTGTAAAAGATAAGGGGAGCATGGATAAATGATGATAAGTTGTTGCAAGAAATAAATATAGGTGCTTCTGAACATTGTTTATAAAGAAATGAGTATAAAATAAGAGCATATATAAGATTGCTTATGAAGGTTAGAAATAGTACTTAATAAAACAATGTTAATTTTAGGTTGTTAATTACTAACTAAGAGAAAGGCAACATATTAGAAAGTGGCAAGATAGGTTGAAATAAATTTGTTGGTCAACGCAATATTACAACTAAACAAAAATAATCTAATATTCAAGACTGTTTATTGTTGGTTACAAGTACCACTTAAGTAACAATGTTAATACAAAAAGTTGTAGCTGCTAAGTATGAGAAGAAGGTAAACAAAGATGGGACTGAAAAGCAGTCAAACTTGGAAAAAGTGAATGTAAAGGTAAAGTTCAAAGCTTGCGGACAATTGGACGCCTATTGAGCACAATGTTGTCGCTTTCATCAAGTGGGTCAATTGTTGCCAATGATGGCGAAACCTCTTCGGACATGACAACGAGCACCTTCAAGTGAAGATTTGAATTAAAAGTTTTTGTCTTCACCGATAAGGTAAAAAGGTACTCTCGAGCACAAACACGTTGAACAATTTTTTTCTGCCGATAGGAACAACAAACAAGAAGTGTCAAACAAGTATGTCTATTAACCTTTAAATAAAAGTGTTAAGCAAGTATGGAAGATATATATTGATTAACAAACAAGTATGAACTCATAAGTAACTTTGATAAGTATAGATAGATACTACAGGTTCTTCATATATACAAGAAGATCAATGGAAACAACAACAATCAAATGAAAGTGTCAAGCAAGTATGGAAGGTATGCTGACTAAAAAGCAAGTATGAACTCATAAGTAACTTTGATAAATATAGATAGATACTACACGTTCTTCATATATACAAGATGATCAATGGAAACAACAACAACACTTAACATCTAGGTTTGGAAGAAGATGTTAATTTGGACTTATCCAATCATTTCTTATCATTTTCATTGTGTCTCTTTCATGGATATGAATACTAAATTCTAGAAGTGGTTTATATTTAGAAAGGAACTCAACTATTGGTCATATGTTATAAAGAGAAAGGGCAGGAGATGGAAAAAATGTATACAAGCTACTTACAAACTGAAAATGTATAGTGACGTTGCATAAGGCATTCATACATGTAATGATAATGTTATGGTGGCATACAAAAAGATATAGCATGCAGATAAAGAAATCAATAAAGATGCAATGAAAGTAGAAGGAAGGTGTATTAGATAGATGAGCATACGCACATATAAACTTCATATAACCAATATCTTAATCCAATAGTGTGCTCTGAAATGTTGTTAATTAATTGCTTATACATGTATAAAACATGTTATGTTCTTATTTTTAGTCCTTGTTGTAGGCATAGACTATATATTCCGCCTTTTACAATTAGTTTGAAATCAATTCATTAGAAAACATCAGATTTATTAAGGTTGACTCAAATAATATTATTTTTTATTTTTCTCTAATACCTTTTTTCTTAATGTTTATTGGACTAGAGCTCTTGATTAAACGTTTTTTTATCATTGGACGTAATACTAAAAATTAAAAATAAAAATAAAATACCATCTGCATAGTATTACTTACCAAATGTGTAGAAATATTTATGTGCTAGTGAATTTTCATTCCGTCAGAATTTCAGAGACCTGACAATGTGTTATCATTTAGTCTTTTCTTAAACAGGAAGCTATCTCATAATTCAGATCACGCCATTTGATGTCATTAAATCTTTTCTTAATCTCATCAATTTGATGCTCTCAAAAATTGTCTAGTTAATTTGGGGTTCAGCATCGTGAAGCTAAGAAATCAAATGTCAATATGTAAGGCTTCTTATTGTCGAGTACAACATTAACTTGCAATATTTTGCTCCAAATGTTCTGCACACTCACTATTTGCTTCAACTTTTGCAAGCAAAGAGCTCGATCCGCATAAGGTTACACATGCCCTTCATGCACGTCAAGGGTAAATTTCTCTCCATGTTTTTCAGGACATATAACACTATTTATGGTTTTCATGTGTGAGCCTGTTGCATAAGCCTTGAGTATACATGTTAAATTTGACTCTTGCTGGTATTTGTATCCTTCAGGGATATTTTCATCTATAGCTTGAATTTAGTATAATGAACCATTCTTAAATTGATAAATAAAGCATTCCGTGCTCTAAATAAATTTGTTCATCAATTTGGGTGTTTCCCTTGTGCTGCTTCCGAGGAAGATGCCAGTAGATTCATTGATATAGCAAGGGCTTTAAATGATAGTGACACCTGCCTGATTAAGTTGGATACCAGTGCCGTTGATGAAAATGTAAATGTATTCAAGCATTTCGCAAGTGGTTCCCATGCAGTGTTGAATCCCATGGCAGCTATGTTTGGTGGAATCATTGGGCAAGAGGTTGTGAAAGCCTGTTCTGGCAAGTTTCATCCAATTTTCCAGGTTTTATTTCTTTCTCACCATAAGCTATTAATGCTTTTCATACCATCTTAAATACTGGAATTGCCCCTTCATTATTTAGTTTTTTTAATAGGCAACTAAATTCATGCAGTTTTCTATAACCTCATAGAAAACTTTCAACGTCCTCACTTATGTTTGCTTTGTGCAGAGACTGGTACTAAAAACCAAGAGCATGGAGTTCATGCCCTTCAATTTATCACTGTTCACGTTTCTCTGCAGTGTTTTCTGGGTGGCCTATGGTGCTATGAGCAAAGACATCGTGGTTGTGGTAGGCGTTACAATAACTATAGAATAGACAGATATCCATGCAATGGAGTATCAAGTTTAGCTTTATGCATACTATCAACTAACATGTAAATTATTCAATTATTCAATTCTTCATTCTTTATTCACTCTTTATTACATTGTTTTTTCACAAATAAACTTATTTATGTTTTTTTTGTTACTCTGCAGGCTCCTAATTTTTTTGGATTGCCATTGTCATCAGCTCAAATGATACTCTACGGTATTTACCGCAACAACAAGGGCAAGCAATCCCTAACTAAAAACTATGATGCGAGAGATAAGGAAGTTGCGATGGAGATAAGTCCTATAGAGGAAGTATCTCGAAAAGATGAGAAAATGAATTCAATCCCTGTCCACGACATCGAAATGCAGTCGAAATAGAGCTGGATCCACGGCCTCTAGATATATATTTGGACCTCGTTCTTATGTGCCTCCTAAATTATTATAATTGGTTAAAATTATGGCATTTAGTATAGTAGAAGTTTTTATGTACATATTAACTCCTTTGTCACTAGTCTTGGTAGTCCTTTCAAAATCTTTGGTTAGGATCACACTGTATCAGCAAATATCTGGCCTCTTCTATTTTGTAATTGTTTGCTTAATTACTTTAATTGATATATTGATGGCGAAATTATACTGTGTGTCGTGGGTGCAAATGTTTTTTATTACGACTATATAGTTTTAGTATATTATGTTGAATTAGTAAACCAGTGTAATCTATTTCCAATTTTAAGATTGCTTTGTGCGTGCACTATACACAACAAAAGCAACCGCAATTCTCTGTCGATAGTGAAATCTATAATGGTGCTTGCTATAGAGTGGACATTCATTTTCATCTGAATTAAAAATAACCCACATCAGTATTAGAGAAAGCTATAATTGTGACTGATTAGTGTGGACACCCATTTTCAATTGGATTAAAAACCTTACGAATAACCTGTTATAGAAAACTGCAATGAATTCCTATATTGTTGTTCAGTTCTTCTATTTCGACTCACTGGAATCTCTTCCTGTAGAAGCCCTTGGGCCAGAGGATGTGGCGCCTTTGAAGTGTCGTTATGATGCCCAAATTTATGTGTTTGGAAAAGAGATGCAGAAAATGTTGCAAGATGGGAAATTATTTGTTGTGGGGGCTGGTGCTCTGGGATGTGAGCTTCTAAAGAACTTAGCCCTCATGGGAGCCTCATGTGGAAGTCAGGGAAAGTTGACTATAACGTATGATGACGTTATTGAGAAGAGTAATCTTAGCATACAATTCCTCTTTCGGGATTGGAATATTGGTCAGGCAAATTCAAGTGTGACAGCAGCAGCCGCCACCGCAATCAACCCATATTTGCAAGTTGAAGCATTGCAAAATCGTGTGAGCCCAGATACCCAACATGTCTTTGACGACTCCTTCTGGAGCAGTGAGGTTGATGTTGTTTTAAATGCTCTGGACAATGTCAATGCCAGGCTGTATGTAGATTCAAGGTGTGTTTACTTCTAGAAGCCATTGCTAGAGTCTGGAACTCTAGGAACCAAGTGCAACACCCAAATGGTTATCCCTCACTTGATTGAGAACGATGGAGCATCACCAGATCCTCCTGAAAAGCAGGCGCCCATGTGCACGCTTCACTAGTTTCCACATAATATTCACCGATGTCTCACATGAGCAAGGTCCGAATTTGAAGGTCTCTTATACAAAACTTCGGCTGAAGCAAATGCTTTTCTTTCCAAACCACAAGAATACATAGTGGCAATCAGGGTTGGAATTTGTATTCATCTTTGCCCGTCATACAATTTTTTTTTAACGTTTTTGTTTCCTATACTGACCGTCAAAGAACGCGTTGTCCAAAATTTTGGCCTTCAAGAATGAAGTTTCGATGAGAAATTAACCCTCTATAATGAAGTTATAACTAAAAAATTACCCTTCCATAAAGAAGTTTTAAATTAAAAGCTACTCATTAACAGTCGCAGTTGTTTGCAAAAAAATACCAAAAAACTCAATTAATTACCTAGTTTTATAACAACTAAAACACCCTCCTCACATCAATAACTTGATTTCTTCCACTGTAGGTGTTCTTTCTTCCACTTATAGGGGATAAGAAACTAATTAGGAGAGGAATGTGAACGACCATTAGAGCTAAGGAAAGGCAAAGCATTGTATTCAAAATTTGAGGGCCAGAGAACATAGGGAGGTTTGATAGGAAGGATTGATGGAAAGCATTATGTAAGGGTATTTATGAGTAAGCAGAAGTAAAGAAAATAGAAAAAAGTTCCCCAAATGTCAAATGCATTGAAGATTGTTGGTCCATGATGAAGGGAGTTGGTATGTTTCATAGTGATGTGTGGAAAAGATATAAGGGCACTGTTTATTTGCCCCATGTTGCTTAGCCTTCATGCAAAAGGTTTTAATAAACAGAGTGGAGGAGGAGACTGCTGAAATATTTGTTGTAGAAGTTGTTCAAGAACATTTATAAAGAAGAGAACTCAATGCTATAGAACACAGCAATGAACACCATGACTTGGCTTGGATGATAGAAGAGGTGACCAATAATGAAAGCATATTCTTAGACAAAATGGGAAAAATGATGAAATGCTTGTCCACGGCAAAAGGATCAAACACTGTTGTTGGCATCGAGTATATCTTTTGCATAGTAGAGAAAAAAAAAAAATCAAGTTGCAGCTGAGCTGTCACTAATAAACCTAACAATGTTGGGAACTGTACCCTATTTGTACTTGTCAACAAACCTCTAAACAATTCTCCTCCTCTAATCAACTACTACAACCTCCCTCGCATGCTAAAGACAACATGTTGGAAGCAAGGACAAGACAACCCTTACCCTGTTCAAAATAACACAATGTAATCAACAAAACAAGATAAGAATTCTATGGCCATTTTTGTCCAAATGAAGAAGAGAAATAACTTTTAAATTAACTATAAATTCTGCCTAGGTGTTCTTGCTAGTGTCAAATATGTCTATTTACTAAAAAAAATGTAAAATCTACAATTCTAATCCATGGACTGCTAAGAGATATATGTTTTAATGCAATACATGTATCAAAATTTATGTGTAATTTCAATTTACCAAAGATCATCATCATAGCTCTTCCAAATGTCAAAAAGTCGTGCAATGATTTAACTATCTGGGAAAAGGAGGTTGTCAAGCTCAATAAAAGGAACACACATTCAATAGTGTAGGCTGACAAGCTCTTTAAAATCTTCTAACCAATAATATGCTTAAGAGTTCTACCATAAACATGTATGGTACATACATGCCAGATCAGTTGCAAAATAGAAGCTACTCTGATTAAGTGCACCACTACAGTGTAAGATTAGTAATATGATCAAGTTTGTGCATCATTTACTTGCAATTTTCAATGAAAACAAGTACAAGGAATGGAAAAATGAACGTGGAATGGAAAATGAATGTGAAACGTGAAGGAATATTGTGCAGAATATTGTGGCAGATAAAAAGAGTATTGTGCAGAATTGGCAAGAGGCGTTACAACACGCGGGCACACTTGGCAAGGACAAAAATGCATAGGTTAGTAGAGAGTTACTCTAAAAATTGAATGGTAAAGAATTCATAGGGCACACCTGGCGTTACTGTAATAATGCGGAGTTGGGGTTCATAGCTCACCCCGAATTTCAGGTGAAAAGAAACACGCTTCACGAAAAACACATTTTTTTTTATCAAAATAGCCAAAATCAAAAGACCACTTCTTCTTATTACTATTATTCACAACGCCATCTTATCACTCTATCAGATTTTTAAGTCAAAGTTTGGTCTAGAGTTTAGAAGCATGTCCCTAAATTTATTCCCATGATCACAAATGGGTTTCAAAATGTCATTACTTTCCAGTAACTTCAAGATTTAACTCTTCGAAACCATGAACCCTTAATGACAGCTAACCGAATTCCACGTTCACCAAACCCCAATTCACAAGAACAAACGAATGATAATTGGCCATAATGGGTTTATGATGGCTTCGAGAACACAGTAGAGAAAGGGTTTATGATGGCTTCGAGCAGTAGTTTGGCTCAACCACAGATTCCCATATTAACTGGGAATAACTATGACCATTGGGCTATAAAAAAGATAACACTCTTGCGTTCTCAGAATGTCTGGAACCTTGTGTTAAATGGGTATCTAGAGCCAACTGACCAGGCAGCTGAATTGGCCCTGAAAAATGCATAAGTATAAGAGACATTTGGGTCTGTCTGGTTATAGGGTTATTATTTTTTAAATAACAATAAATATTTTTTTCATTTTGTTTTAAGTGAACATGACTAAAGCAGTTCCCTGATATATAGACCGAAGACTCACCCGCAGGGCCACAGAGATCGGAGTATGGTCCCTGGAGATCACCTTGCTGTAGCCTGAAGGTTGCAGGTCGACGCCATTCACTGTTCTTGAATTATGTTCCCCTTCACCCTCCGGCTCCCAGTCCATTCCCAAATTCCAATTTACAAATAACAGAATCCAATGTAGTCTTAGACTCTCGACTCTCCATAGGAGGTGGTACCATGGTAGATGGAGATGGTTTAATTCCTTCATTAACTCTTGGGTTGGTGTGGCACTGGATGCGGGACCGTGAGTACAGTTCAGTGTTCACTGTTCAACAATGAACATATACAATTTGGACACCAAAGCCATCTAGATCGTAGACGTACTACGTACTACCTTTCGGATGGAACCCTAAATGGCATGGACCGTCGGGTGGGTAGGGTTCTTGTTGAGATTGACATGTCTCTTGGACTCTTTGAATCCATGGAGATTGTCTGGAGGGACAAGTGGTACAAACAGATTCTGGACTATTGGGGTGTTCCATTTAGATGTTCAAAGTGCAAGGCTGTGGAGCATCTGTGGCGTGAATGCCCTGACACTAGCTCTGGTTATGATAGGGATTCGGCTGATGACGCTCGGGCATGGACCTCGGACAATAACTCTGCATCGGATGGTGATGTCGAGGGTGAAAATCTATCCAAGTCACCTTCCATTAATGTGCCAGATGCTATGAATCATTCTTCACTTATTATTGGTAAGCTGGAAAAACTTGATCCCTCCTTCTTTGCTTCATTAACTAATGATGAGATAGCCCTTCTTACTGGTTTGGATTGTAAGGGGGATTGCATTGGTGAAGGTATTATCGGGCACCCCTCTACTTTCTACTTGGGAATCCCTGCACCTCAGGACTATAACACTACTACACAACTAAACAATACTACTTCCCCTCCTACTGTGACTCCAGCTATCGGGGGGGTTTTTGATCCACAGTCTTCTCATGGTGTTCTGGATCCCCTTGACTTGGGTGATTTTGATGTGAATATGTCCTCTGTGCCTCGATCGGGGGACCCTCTCCTGTCTACCCCTCCTGATATTCCTTGCACTTTGCCAGCTCATCAATCTACTTGCCGACCTAATAACATTCTCCTTGGGGATGGGATTCTGGTTGATCATGATTAGCCGGTTGTTGGGGCTCTTTCATATGGTGAGATTGTCAAAAACAAAACCCCCCTTACTACATTTATTCCAAATATTCCGATGGATGGGGGAAATATGGATCCTCTACCTCCAACGGTTGGGGTTCCAGAACTTGCATTATCCATAAAGGGTGTCAAGCAAGGGGGTATTGCCCAATTTTCTCCTATTAAGACTCGAAGTGCTAGGAAGGGCAATTCCAATATGGGGGTATCCTCCCCTACTGACACATCACTGGTTTCCTCTACTTTAAATAGTTCATTGGTGTCAAAAAGGGCTCTTAGAGACATGAAGGCCCTCGCTTGGGTCAAAAGATGATCATTTTCTCACTTGACATAAGAGGGATTGGGGGCCCTCATAAAAGCTTGGCCCTCAAAGGTTTATTGGATTCTCTACAACCTGATATGATCTTTCTCCAAGAGACCATGGTGTCAGCGGAGAAGGCACGTATGTTTTTCGATAGTATAAGGAAGAATTGGGTTATATGCTCGATGGATGCTGCTGGGTTATTGGGGGGGGCCTATTGTCGGCCTGGGATCCCAAATTTTTTCAAATGTCTGCCTTACTACGGATATGGGTCTACTATTGGAGGGGTATATTTGTGGCTTCTCTGATTTGGTAAACTTCATCAATATATATACTCCATATGCTAATCGGTTATCATTCTGGGACTCTACCAAATCCGGGGGTCTCTTAAACTGTGAAAACCTCATATTGGGGGGTGACTTTAATATCACTCTTACATCAGCTGAAACCTGGGGGTGTGGGTGCTAGATTTGATCTACTTAGTACCCATTTTTTTGAGTTCTTTGCTAAGCTGGGTTTGGTCGACATCCAGCCGACTCCTTTGGGTCCTACATGGAACAATGGTCATAAAGCTGATGGGAAGATCTCTAAACGACTAGATCGATATATGTTGACTGACAATCTGACTCAAAGATGGTAAAAATTCCGATCATGGACAGTCTTATCCACTCTATCTGATCATCTGCCCATTTTGTTGGAAGTGGATGTTGGGAAGTCAAAATCTCCCTACCCGTTCAAATTTAATCATAGTTTATTACAATGTAATGATTTATGTAGGATGGTATGCTCTAAATGGAATGTTGTTGGGTCTGTGGGGTTTGTCTTGGCTAGCCATCGTTTAATAGGGAAGTTAATCCATTTAAAGAGGGTGGTCAAGGATTGGGTGCGGTCACACAAAAAGTTGGATCAATTGGCTACTTTGGATATTGAGACCCAAATCAATCGACTAAATGAAGCACACAAGGGTGGACCGATTCCAGATGGGGCTCGGGTATCATTGATGGAGTTGGAGAGTCGTCTCCTTTGTCTACAGAACCAAGCTGAAGCGTCTTGGCGACTGAAAAGTAGGGCACTCTGGGTCTCTTTGGGAGACAAAAATGCAGAGTTTTTTTAGTGTTTTGCAAACAATAGACGAGTTAATAATTCAATCTGGAAATTGATGGGCCGGTTTGGGGTTCCTATCTCTGATCCCGAGGCATTGAACAGGGAAGCCATAAACCACTTCAAAGAATATTACAGTGATCCGGGTCACACCACCATTATTGAACAGATTGGGATCATCAAAGACTTTCCACGGATTTTCTCTGATCAGGAAGGTAATGAGATCATGCTCCCAGTTACATTGATAGAGATTCATGCAGTATTAAAAGGTTTTGCTAAAGATAAAAGTCCGGTCCAGATGGCTGGACCGCAGAACTTTTCCTACAATTTTTCGACTTAATGGGTCTTGATATACTCGAGATGGTGGAAGAAAATCGCCTGATGGGGCATGTGATGGGGGCCCTAAATGCTACTTTTTTGGCTCTCATTCCAAAGATCTCCAATCCCTCGACTTTCTTGGACTTCAGGCCTATATCATTATGCAATCAGGTATATAATATTATCGCTAAAATTATTGCCAACAGGATCAAACCTGCACTGTCTCGGGGACTCTCATTGGAGCAATATGGGTTTCTGGACGATAGGCAAATACTAGATGCGGTTGGGGCAGCTCAGGAAGCGATGCATAGTATCAAAACCAAAAATTTACAGGGTATAATTCTGCAGCTTGACCTTACACGGGCATATGATAATGTTAATTGGTCTTTCCTTAGACTTGCTTTGGTCCAGATTGGCATTCCATGGGGAGCTATTAAATGGATTTTTGCTTGTATAAGGTCGGTTAGCTACTCCATTTTGATTAATGGAAGTGTAACGTACCCTCTCGTGGTCCCAATGCAAGGAAGGGAACATGATGCCAATCTCTCGGGCTTTTACATAAGCTCAGCCCATTCATTAGATTCACAGCCATAAATTAAATGTGTGCAGATGCAAGTCAGTTAAACATGCACAGCGGGATAAAGCATATTCATCCACACACTCTTCATATGCATTCAACATATCAATAATAGTCATGAATTTAAGCATTTCAGAGGCAAATCACATAGACAGAAAAACACTTATCTTAATTGTGCAATTGTCCCAAGCAACTAGCTATGTCGCTGCAATGTTCCACCCAACCATAGGTCTCTTCCCAGCCTGTATTCTTTCAGGACTCAGAGACCACCTTTGAGATGGGCATGATTTCTTCAAGGAAAAGGGGACATTCAAGCTCATACACAGCCAAATAATCCTTTCATCTAAGCCAAGCCAGTCCACAGTTGGGTTTATCAGGCTAAATATGAACCCTCTTCATCTTTGGATACTTGCACTCAAGCTCAAGCCAAAGCAATGGATACCCATCTCAACCCCAACATTCTATTACTCATAGCAAACTCATAAACTGGGCATGGATACACCTTTACAACCAAGGTATTTTACAAACAGGCTCCATGGGTTTTCCCCAAATCGTGGCTCACCCAAAACGAATTGTGGGAAGGGAAATTCATCCCCAGGGAGCAAACCCGAATTCTCCTACATGTTATGAGCGTTTCAAATGGCCAAAATGGCCTCATTGAAACCCCAAAACGAGCCCCCTCTTCTTCCAGCATCTCTGCAACACAAAAATGCCCTCCTCCCAGCTAGAAAACAAAGAAAAACCATAAAAACGTGGCTGAAAAACGCATAGGTAGCTCCAAAAACATGAGAGAGGAAAAAATGGTTGATGGATAATGGATTGGGGAGCAATTCATGGCTCTTTTCTTTCCCAAGAAGAAAAACACGATTTCCCATGCAGGGTGGCTTGCCCATATCCGAATTTGTACAGCCATACCTCTCATTCCCCAAGGCATTAACTACCTCAACCAACTCTTGGGAGAAATCAATGATTGGGTACAAAAGTCAACATGGGTAGTTGAGGGTTTGATGGGTTCTCTCATTAACACTTGGCTTGACTTGATTGGCTCCAAGGGTTTGAATATTTCCCTCCCAATTCCTTGTAAAATCATGCCCCCATCTCTTGTTGCATTGCATAGCTAGTTGTGGGTATTTTATTAAAATGCATATTTACAGGATATTCAAAAATTCCATTGTGCCTAGCTAGCACGTAAACCATATGCATCACTAAATCGATGGCGGGGCCTTGGCCTTGAGCTCCTCACCATGATTTTATAACAAAATTACATCATTTACATTTTTAATTTAATAGGGTCAAGATGGGGACGTTACAGGAAGTCCTACTGAATTTTTTCCATGCTCGAGGGGCCTGCGCCAGGGATGTCCACTCTCCCCACTGCTCTTTTTTATTGTGATTGAAGGGCTCAGTAGGATGATTCATAAAGCTAAAGATGACTCGATGATCTCCGGTATCCAGGTATCTCCCCACATCTCCATTACACATCAATTTTTTGTTGATGATGTAATGCTTTTTGGTATTGCAAATGTTTTGGAATGGGGACATATGTGGAGCATCCTACAATGCTTTTGTAAATCCTCTGGTATGCTGATTAATGAGAAGAAATCCAAATTACTTAAGAATAATCTGGAGGATAGGACACTTCTTGAAATAATATCTATTATGCCTCTCCCTGTTGGTGAACTAAATGATGGTACTTTCTACCTCGGCTACTTCCTTAAGCCCAATGGATACAAACTATTAGACTGGCGATGGCTCTTAAAGAATTTGAATCACGCATTCTCCATTGGCAGTGGAGATGGATCTTGAGAGGTGGTCGGCTAGTGCTTGTGAAGTCTGTCCTACAGAATTTAGGAGTATATTGGGTTGCACTGTGTAAAATCCCTAAAACCATTCTAACCAGTATTCGTAAATTGATACATCACTTTATCTGGTTTGGGAATGGACAACGGAAAATCCACTTAGTGGATTGGAATACTTGGTTGGAGCAGACACGGTCACTCATTTGTCTTTGCCCTCAGACCTCCACTATCCATATTTTTCGTGAACATAACTCTATGGCGGATTCACTATCACGCGATGGACTTAGGTCTGATGCTAGCATGTTATATTATGAGATTATGGAGGGCACTTTTCACTCTTGGGGATTCTGGAACCTTTTTACTGTTTGATGGTTTTTATTTCTTTCTGCTGGTGATAGGCTGTCTTATTTGTATTTTTTCCTTTGTAATTATCTTTTCTTCCTTCTATCGGACTTTCTATAGCTTCTTGTATCTCCTAGGGGATTGCTATATTCCGGTGACTCTTATTGACCCGTGGTTGGGGTGATCCATTTCTATCCTTTTGGGAGGCCTAGTGTGGTCTCGTCTTTCCTTTGGCCTGTTGGGGCTTGGTTTCTATTATGTATCAGGTGTGCAGTATCATTATACTTTTTCAATAAAGTATGCTTTTTTCATTGTGAAAAAAAGTCATTTATTTGTTTTGTATTTTTAAATTTGTAATAAGAGTCAATATTTTTTGTTGGAAATATGAGACACTTTACCTTTCCACGACTACTAAATTTAAAAATAAATCTCTTGAATAAGCTTAAAATCGATATCTAAGTCTCAAACTAGGGATGACCTTAGCCTATTGCAAACAAAATGATTTGCAATATGTTGTAATCATTATTGTGAGGATCTTAGCATTAAAACATTAAGGAATATAGAGGAATTTATGATTGCTAATTTAGTGGGTTATTTTAATAATAATTAAGTCTTTTTTATCAATTAATTCAAGTTTTTTTTATTTTATCTCAGGATTGAGAAATATATTTTTTTTATAATAAAAAAAATATAGATGTTAATGGAATACACTTTATATGGTAAAAGAAAGAGTTACCATTTAAGTGAATTAATTACCTATAATATTTTTTACATAAGGATATATATTTTTCTTTTTAAAATTAATTTTACATTTTCTACTAAAACCAAAAGAATCTATATTTATTATATTATTTTTTTTACACAATATATGTAAATACTCGAAGGACATCTAAATTTAGGTGTTAATGTGTATCTATGTGAGGTGTTGTGTCACATGTTTTTGTGTTAATGTTGTGCTAGGTTCAATAATTAAGTGGTGGTGTCACGATGCACGATGAAGGTGGTGTCAGTTAAGTGGTGGTGTCATGATACTTCAGTTTATAAGGTATACCTTCAACACAAGTAATTTAATCACAAGGATTGGTCCATAACCATTTTAACTCTATATCTCAACTTTGAATGGATCATATAAATATAAGGTTAGGATGGGTCGAGAGGTATCAAAAAGCTCGAGAGTATCAATTTCAATGTTTTATGTACTTAGAATGTTAGTGTTAAGAAAATTGATATTTGCATCTCAAGTTTTGGGATACCTTTTAACACAATAAAATATATGGAGTTAAAATGGTTATGAGCCAATCTTTGTGATTAAATGAATTTGTTTTTCATGTCTCCTCTATATTGTAGCTTGAATGACTCGATTCACTTGTTTCAATTTGTAAATTCAAATGGCAGGGACTAAGCTACTCATAGCTCTTGTTTTATGTTAAGTATGAGGTTTGCTAATTAGAACATAAAGAGTCCACTTTAAAACTACGGAACTGCTATAAAGTACAAGGAAGAAGAAAATATAAATTGATATTGGTTATGGGAAACTTATATGTGCAACCATAAATATACGGATTAAAAGAGGTTAAGTGGGAAAGGTCTTGAGGTAAATATGGCTTGCTCTTGTTGTTTGCATTTACATAGAGTTGATATTATAGAAACAACACTTTACAAAGTAGATTTGTAAAATATTTTTGAAACAATTACCCAAAATATAAGGTTCAATATCCATATTGAAATAGTGTTTGAGAACATTTCTTAGTTTTCACTTGCTTTAATAATATTTGTTGAAGTGGGTTTAATTAACAAGAAATATTTATAATATAAAATACAACAAAAACATGTACATTTCAAGTATATATTTGTATTGATGATGGTTTAAATACTCTTAATGAATTTTTTCCATTTAATTCTATAAATGTTGAGTAAACAAAACAATCTAGTAGAGAAAACAACTAAACTCACAATTAGTCCTTCACAAAACAATCTAGTAGAGCAAACAACTCAACTCATAAATAGCCCTTGACAAAACAACTATAACTCACAAATAGTCATGTCATTCACCAAACAACTCTAAATCACATATATAGAGGAGCAAGACATCATGCATATCCCTCTACAACCTTCTCCAAGCATATTGGGATGCGTGGTAGATACTTGTAAACAATTCCAATAATACCCATCATTGCAACATAGGCATTATTTTAATGAAGATGTAATCTAGTGTGTCGTGGTCACGTAGAAAACATGTTGACCAATAAGACATTAAAAAACAAAGTCTTTAAGGAAATTAAATATAGAATGTTGATAAAATATATATATGCATTAGAAGTTAAGGTTGATGTTATCATACAAAATTGAAAGCAATTCCTCATTTTCTTGGAGACAGAAAACCTCTAACATGAAGGATAATGTATAGGAATTATCACAAGATCAATATATTATGAGTAATTGCAATTATATGATGAAGATATAAACAATAGAGTAAAATAGGAGAATATTAAACCTAAAATCAAGAAGAATCAAGTTACAATACACTTTATTAATATTCTAATCAAAATATTCATTGCATTAACCAAACAAATTGTCAACATTTCTTTAAACAAGCACAATATGTTGCCTATATTCCAAAGAATGTCAATCCAATTTGGCTCTCAAATTCAAAGTCATCCTTATAATCACAATCAAAGGAGTTCAATCATGCCAAAGAAGATTGAAATAGAAACTATGAAACAAAACTTGAACAACCATGACCCTTTAATAAGTATTGTCAATTATTAAGTAAACCTCTAGTAGGTCAGCAATTATTACCAATTATTAAGTAAACCAAGGGGTAACTTAACTTGAAGACACGTTAAAGATGTGAAGTTTGAGAATGGCTTGGTTTAGGTTTTCTTCCGAGACAACTCATGTAAATATTAATAGGAGTTAAAGATGCCAATATTGAAAATGGTTTGGTGTAGGTGTTTTTTCAAAGAATACTTGTATTCTTCACTAATCCTTGTGTGGGAATACTGAGAATAGCTTGGTTTAGGTGTTTTTCAAAGACTACTCATATCTTACAATAAGTTTTTTTTAATAGTTTTGAGTAGATATTAATCCTAGAGACACTTAAAGGTATATAATTTCTAATATAACCAAAATGAACTACAAAATTCATTTTCATCAGGGTCATCAAATCATACATACAGAATTTAATCTATATATTGAGTTTGATCAACCAGTAATGGATATTCAAACATGTCACCAAAAATGATTTCAATCAAGAAGCAATATTCTCGAACTTCACAACCTTGATGTTCTGCAAACTTGTGAAGTCAATGATGTTATGCAAATTGGAGCTAATCTTATCTAATAGGATTGAATGATTATTTCCCCATCCAATCAAGTTAGGAGTAGAGTAGACTAATTTGACAATGGCGGTGTGTAAACATAGGATTCCCCAACCAACCACAAAAAGTGAAGCCAAGAAAAATATGGTGAGGCTAGAGATGTGTACCACGTTCACAAGAAGACCACCCGCTACAACATACACATAGCTATTGTTTCTCTTCTTCCTTAACAAGGATTAGGAGACGGTTAATTAAAATTAGTGGGTTTCATTGTTTACCCTCCAGAGACCTAGTTAATCCAATGCCCGAAGAGACCCATTTAATCCAATGCCTCACCCTTGTTTGTGTTATTCTTTAGCTAATAGAGATGGTGTGCATCCAGTTCCACTATCTTAGGGATTGTTGTCTTGGAGGATAATATTTAATGCAGTAACAATCTCCCATACCGAAGCGAGTGAGTGCTCATATGTTATGTCTATATTTAGAATGGAATTGAATAAAATGACAAAAAGATAAAAACATAATACATATCTGAACTCTCATCATTATTAAAAACACCCACAAGGTTCAAGATTTGGGATTGAGGTGGATTTATAATAGCACTCGCTTTTCTAGGATTGTTAAAACAACCTCAGAGGTTAAGAGATATGAGTTTGAGGTGGATTTATGCTAGCACCTACTTCTCAACTCTAGCATTATTAAAGATACCCACAAGGTTAAGGGATCTCGACTTGAGATGGATTTATGCTAACACCTGCTTCTGAACTCCAACATTATTAAAAACCCCCACAAAATTAAAAAGGTCCAAGATTAAGGTGGATTTATGCTACCACCTACTTATTGAACTAAAACAATGTCAATAAATTTAAACCCTATAAACCCCACACACAATAATTTCCAGGACATATAAAAAATCTACATCACAAAAGCTAGTAGCTCTGAACATTTAAAAGAAAAATCAAACCCTCACATAAAATTGGATTTTGAGGTTGATTAAAAGCTTTAACACATATCTCCCATATATTTGATTTTTTAATGTCTGTGTCTATGTGGACGCGCACATGCAGATGAGAGAGAATGGAAGATTAGATGGAAAAAATGGCATTTACATCCCCAAGACAATGAACTTCAAATGTATGTGTGATAGCCTGATTTTTCAATTTAGAAGAAACCACTTGAGTTGAGAAAGTTCATGTAGGAATTTACAATTCGCCCACACAAAGGAGAATCACTTCCATTTCTTCATGCATTGCATTGACCTCATTCATGTTGTCATATGGATGACGCTATAAACTCTCTTTTGTTTTGATTAACCAATGAATAAGATATCTTGCTTGTTGGACAATGTCTCGTTGTTCCAACATAACACCACACAATTTTTTTCATCCCTGATCACTTATTAGACCATGCTGAAGGCTCTGCTAAGATGAGTCCACTTTCGAACAAGCTCCCCACATAAGTGCATTTTTCACACAAAATGTGTATTGGGTCATTGTTTAGGTGCTACACACCAAATTAAGATTCTAATAAATTCAATGCCATATACATATCACTTAGGTTGTGTTGGCCAATATTGATCTAAAAGGAAACAAGCTTCTTTGAGGTAGCTTTGTCCAGTAGAGGTTTATATGCAAACAAAGTTTTTCAAAAACGCAATTCATCAAAAGAAATGTGTCTTGCAACTTCTCTGGGTTTATTATTGTGACTCAATCTATAGATTGCGAAGATACATGATTCATTTTAGATACAAATTAATCAAAGTATAGAAGAATATGCAAATTCAATGAATTGAATGGAACTGGATATAGACAATTCTCCTTTAAATTCATTTAGTCAGTTTCTTTCCTTAAATGTGAGCAGGGCTTGAATTTGAAAACCATTCCACCCTACAAATTGACAGTTAATTGAATTTGATGGAACATTTTATATACTTTAACGAAGATTTGTGACGGGCATTGGGAATTGTAGTCGTATTTGACAGTCACAGGCGATTTGGCCGACAAATTCCATCAATGAATGTGAGTTTCGTTTAAATATAATGATTATTATTTTTATTTTTATTAATTACATAGAGATGTTTTACAAATTAGCTAAACAATACTTCTTAATAAATAATAATAATTTATGTATCTAAAATATAGATATAAATAAAAGTAAATATAATATTTTATTAAAATAAATCTTTATATTAATCTTAAACTATCTTTATGAATATAATAACATTATTTTATGGCCGTAAAGGGGGTAAAGAAAGATGTCAGTTATAGAATCAGAATATAACTCTGAAACTATATTTTATTATTAAAAGATTATTTATCTTAACTTTTCAATTTTCTATAATTGTCTTCTTAACTTTTTACTTCTTTCTTATTTCTTTTATGAAATCACTCGCAAATCTCGACTTGAGATTCATTCGAACTTGATAAAAGCTTTAAACAAGGAGGGTTTCCCAATATGTGCAATGCATGGCCAAGTGTAAATAAAATTGGATTGGCTTAGGTTTCGTTCTTACTTTTTTTTCATCCCTGTTGCAGATCTATTCTAGGTGGTGCCTTGCTACTTGTCCAATCACCATCACTGACCATTATGACCATCGTTACTACAAGACCACGGACTGCAGATGTTGCATAATCGTCGTTTTTAAGAAACTATAACAGGCAGCCAAGCAGCAGTAAAACATGGGCATTGGCATTAAAATATTGTACGGGACGAGATTCCATCGCCATACAATAAGTAATTTATATATATAATACGTGTTAATTGAAAAGGACAACAAACAAAGAATGCAAGTGGGAAAACAAATAACGCAAGCGGACAGAAACTTCACGACGACACCATCCACGTGGCAACATTCCATTCGCTCTATGAGCGAGGAATCTAGCCGACGTGGATGGTTATGCTTCTCATTGGTGAAACGACTATGATGTAATTAAGGATAGAGTTAAATTTTTTTTAAAAAAACTATACAATTAAAATATATATATATATATATATATATATATATATATATAATGAATGTATATATCATAACAATTAATATATAGATTAAATATATCTATATTATATGAAATCTATTTGATATTGCCATTTGTTACACATGTATGGATAGGGTTGGAGACTAGGGGGTAGTGCAAGGGTTGTCACAAATCTAATTTGAATCCATGTCTTAGATCATGACAACTATCATTAGTTTTTTCAATGTACATTGATGAGAAGTCAGTTGATTTTGATGGGAGGGATGACCTGAAGCATGATTTGATCTTTTGATCCCGTACAGAGTTATTAGAGCTATGAGAAAGTTCGAGGGTGTTTAATGGCGTTATTAAGGCTGAAGGGGTGGGCCCTTAGGAATGGTTGATCGGTGGTTACTTGGACACATGCTCTGCTTCTATCCTCTCGGATAGGTATGGCTTAGATCCAAGGTTGTCAGTTGATCCTTCACTTGTACCTACCTTGGATTTGGGAGTTAAGGAGTATACAACATATTTGGATGCCAATGAGGCCTTTGATCTACGATAGTTCTCGAGGGAGGATGGTTTTGTAGCAGTCGCATAAGGTTCAGTCTTCATTGATAGTAGGCTTGATCTAACTCATCTTCAAGAGTTTAATCTTGTTATAGGGATGGCAGAGAAGGCTAAGAAGTGTTATCGGGTCTTCAATCGTCACGGGGGTTGTGACTCCGGTCGTCGGTGATGACCTTAGAGTATATCAAATTCTAGACCTCCATAATTGCACTCTAGTGGGGAAGTTCCTTGGGAAGAGGGTCTCAATGGGCCAAGGATCTACTTGGATATAATTTAACTAGTAGTCACTTTTGGGGTAAATCTTGACCTTCCATCTTTTAACTAGAGGTTGGCTTGGGTTCCTACTATGTTTAGAGGAAGGTGCATCGATGATATTGCAGGGTATGTGGTTCATGGATAGTGCCTTCTTATCCATGAAACCATGTCACTCTTTATTTAACGCCAAAGATGAATTCTCAAAGGCAACTCCTGTATGGGTAAAGCTTCGTGGTCTTCCAATGGAACTCTAGATAGTAGAGGCTTTAACAGCCATTGGGGATATTATTGGGAAAACATTATTTGTTGATAACAGTTTTCAAAAGAGCCCATTTCAGTCTGTGGCTCGTTTATTAGTCAAATTCAATGTCAATCTATGCTTTTTCAAATATGTGGAGTTGGTTGGTTCCAGTCAAAGATACATGCAACTTCTAGACTATGTCAATATACTCTTTAGATGTGCTAGATGTCATAATTATTAACATGTGTTTACATCTTGTTACACACGTATAACTACAAAGGTTTGGCATAAAAAGCATTATGTTGAGGTGGTGAACAAGGAGAATAATAACTTGTCTCTCCTTTTTGAGGATAAAATTGGTGATAGTCAAAATCCAGAGAAGGGTGACATAAGCTAGTCTCAACAGATTGATCATCAATAGCAGAAGAATGTTGTGGGTGTTGGTTTTATGGTGGGTGATATGTCCATCCCATTTATTGTCGAGTCACATTTGCTAGTATGTGAAGGTGAGGGTGTAGTGCTTCCACAAGGCGGAGTTGAATGTCATATTTTTTTGTTGGAGGCATGCCATACTTTTACTTGCTCACGGGATTCTGGGGATGGTGACAATCACTTTGAAGAGGCTTCAAATCCAAAGGAAAACTTATTTGCACAAGAGGTATTTAATAACATTCGATGAAGTGATGAAGTCCCTGTCCCTTTCTTGGTGACGTCGATGTTGGCTATTTCTGAAGGGGTCGATCTCCTACAAGCACCGGGTGATGGTTCAATGGGTCCTTTCAAAGTCATCGAAAAAGGAACTTATTCGCTCTCTTCTCCTAGGGTTAACCCCTCTTCGAATAAGTATTCCTCTGGTAATTTCATTATGAGGGGTGATACTACTCTTAGTATTAAAGGGGAGGTAACTCATTTTGACAAGTTGCTTGAGATTAGCGATAGGATGTTACCAATCCTTATATCTAGACAAAAGAAAGGGAGGGAGGCTATAGGTCATTTCTCTAGTTCTGATGTTTCAAACCAAGATTTATCATTGTATAGGATGGTGCCTTCTCCTATTGATTCAATTCAGGATACTAATGTTTCCTTGAGAAGGGGAGGAGGACACTACTCCCTCCATCCCAATAAGGGGACCTCTCTTCCCAATCCAAATATCTCTAGGGTATTAGGGCTGGATGTTTACAACAATCCTAGACCCCAACCTGCGCGGAAAAAGTCAACTTTGAAGCATGCTCAAGTATGTGTCGCAAAAGAAGTGAATCAAGGTACACAACGCTTGATAATTGGGACCCTTAGATCAAGCAATCCCCTGAAATGAAAATTCTCTCATTTAATACAAGAGGGTTTGGGGGGGCATGCCAAAAAACTAGCCTTGAAGATATTGGTAGAATTAAATCGTCCTAGTGTTTTCTTCATACATGAAACTATGGAAAAGGATGACACTTTTATTTTTGCTCTAAAAAATATTTGGGTTGGATGGGAATTTATGGTTGTTAACTCTATGGGGTTCTTGGGTGGCTTGATCACTAGTTGGTCCCAAGATGTGTATCTAATTAATTCCTTCTTTGTGCATTAAAGGCTTTACATAAAAGTCTTATTCAAGAACTTGGGGCTAAAATTATCCATCTTCAACATTTATGGACCTTACAAGAGTAAGCAATCCTTAAGGGACAACTTTTTTCTTATGGCCTCTTTAGTTATGAAAATTTTATTATATGTAGGGAATCTTAATCTTACATTTAGCATAAGATATATTTGGGGGTCTAGTGCCAGAATAGATAGACTAGTTGATTAATTTCAACATTATTTTGAGGTGGCAAGCCTTATTTATATCAAGACCATAAAGCTTAACTAGCCCACATGGTGCAATTACAAGATTGGGGCTGAAGGTCTCTTTAAGCACCTAGATCAGATTTTGATGCACAACACTCTCCTATAGAAAGTGGAAATGTATCATTCTTGGGTTGGCACTACAAGATGCTTGATCACTTCCTAATACTTTTAGAATTAGACCATAACAACCCAAAATTAGGGGCTTCCTTTAAGCATAATCTAGGTTGGGATTCTGAGGCTGATTTTCAAATTCTTGTAAAGGACAACCAAAGGAGATTTAATTTTTCTCTTGAGGGGTCAGCAAGTGAACTATTTGCAAATGCCTTGAAAATGTGAAGGAAAATATAGTTGTTTGGGCTAGTGAAAGCGATAGAAAAAGAGACATTTGGATAAAGGAGGTCGAAGAGGAATTGGAATCTCTACTTTCAAGTACTGAGGGTTGTTTGTTCTCTGAAGAAGCCCTAGCTTCTCTAAAAAAATTAGAGGCAAAAAAGTAAAAAATGTTATTGGATAAGGAAAGGGAGTGGAGGATTAAGAGTGGATCAACTCAGTTGGAGTAAAGGACCAAAACACAATAAATTTCCATGGTTTTTCCAACAATATGCGAAACATAAATACCATTTGGGAAATGACTAATGAAGAGGGAAGAAAAGTAAGTAGTTTTTAGGATTTGGTAAGAATAGGGATTCATTGTTTTGAAAATATCTACCAAGAACTAGCTGGGGAAAATATTGTGGAGGTCCTCAAAGTGATCTTAAATTTTCCAAGTTTGGTTAACAAGGAGGATAATGCAAGTTTGTTTGAGGAAATAATAAAGGTGGAACTTCTAAACATTTTGAATTCATTTAAAAAGGATAGGATCCCATGTTTGGATGGTCAAACAATAGAATTCTATATTGACTTCTTTTACTTATTGGGTGATGATTTACTTCACCCTTATGGAGGAATTATGTCTTTTAGGAAGGGTTTATGGCAATTTTAATGCCACTTTTATTGCTCTAATTCATAAAATTGCATTACCTTGAGTGGCTCAATGGCTATAGACCCATTTATTTTGTAATACCATTTACAATATCATTTCAAATATTATTTCTATTTCCAATATGAATAAATTATTATCCACTTTTATTTCTCCATAACAGTTCAAGTTCTCAAAAGATCATCAAATACATGAATCCATAGGAATTGCACAAGAATGATTACATACTTTAAAATCCACAAATTCTCTATCCATGGTGATAAAATTGGACCTCTCAAAGGCATATCATCAGGTTTTGAGGCTATACCTTTATTTGTTCTTGGTGCAAATTGGTTTCTCGTTACCAATGGTAAAGTGGATTACGAGATGTGTGACTTCTACTTCCTTTGTTGTTCTCATAAATGGCTCAACATCATATTTGAGTCCTTATCTTTTTCTCTTAGTGGTAGAAGGGTTGAGTCATCCTATCAATGGAGCTAAAAGACAAGGAAAATACAAGGAATAAAGGTGGCCTGGGTGGTAGTGAGGTGCTTACTCATTTACTTTTTGTAGAGGATGTTATGTTGTTTTTATTTGGTTCTGAAAGATAAGGACTACACTATAAGGAGATTCTCCAATTGTTTGAGAAGGATACGAGGATGGAGATAAATGAAAAAAAATTAGCGGTGTATATAGTTGGGAACAGTGCAAACTTGATTAGGGTTTTGGAAACATGTTTCCCCTTCCATTTCAAGGATCTCTTGGAAGGAGTTAAGTACTTGGGGTTCAACCTTACGGGAAAACAAACTAGCTCTAGTTAATATTCAGAATTGTATTTCCTTCTGGTGCAATAGATGTTTGTCTCGACGAGGGGGGGGGGGGGGCAGACAGGTTAGTCTTGACTGAGGTAGTCTTGGAAGCCATACTAGTGTTTTAACATACACTTGCCCATATCCCAAAAGGAATTTTGGAAAAAATTAGGAACTATTGCCAAACTTTATTTGACAAGGAAGTTGTGACTACAAGGGCTCTCACTTAATGAAATGAAAAAAGGATTGCCATTCCAAAGGACTCAGGGGATGGGGTCTCAAGAACATCCACTTTTTGGGAAAATCTCTTGTTTCCAAATCCTTATGGAAGGTAATAACCAAATATAGTCTATGGAGAGAAATAATCATTCAAAAGTGTATTGCTCTAGGAACAATGTTGGATTGGATAAGGTGGGAAGGAAGAGTAGACCTATCTTTCTAGTTAATGGTAGGCCGTGCCACATGCTTTTCAAGTGATTGGAAACATTTTGGCCTAGAAGGTGGGAGCCATGTCTCAAGTAAGAGTAGGTGTCTATGTAGTGATAGGTTGTAGCATAAATGTTTTCCTTCCTGAATAATTGATTCACTGCTTACAAAAAATTGCAAGATGCACTTTTAATTTGATTAGCAGCCTGGTAGAAACCATGATGTGGAATCATGGTGGCTATAGGATCATAAGATTGGTATAGGGGATTATTTGACTCTATCTTGGCATTCCTTGATCTCAAATTTAAGGAAGGATCATATAAGAATGAATATTGATCAATATGAACTTATCTGGGCTTTGATTGGAGTAGGGGGGAAGTATACAATCGAGTTGGGGTATACAAATCCCTTAAATTTGAATTTGAGGAAGGTTAAGTAGCGGCAGAGGAATCCGTGGAAGACTAGGGCCCCTCCTAAAAGAATCTTATTAATGGGATTACTTTTGAATGATAAAGTACTTACCTAGGAGGCTATGCAAAGGAGGAATAACGATCGTCCTAGTATTTTCATGGTGTGTAGCTATGATGGTGAAAATACCACTCATCTATTCTTAAATTTCTCCTTCTCTAAACAAGTCTGGATTGAAATCAAAGCCTTAGTGGGTATCACAGTCTTTGGAAAAAAGATATTATCGAAGCTTCTTTTATGGATTGGTTTACAGATGTAAATCTAAAAACACAAGGACTACGCCTTTAACAATTATTTGGGGAATCATGCTTGCAAGAAATTCAACATCGTTTGAGAGAAAATAAATTTATCCTTTTTAAATAGTAGCTTAAGTGAATGGCATTCTTATGGCTTTCAAGATAACTCCTAAAGTAAAACCTCATAGGTGTTAGTATATTTAGACAATTAGGAGTTATTTAAGATCAACTTGGTATATTGTGTCTTTAGGTAAAGTGTGTTTCTTTAATATGCATTTGTACTTATGTAATATGACGGTCATGGTATGTTCTTGACATAGAGTGATCTGACAGTTCAACTTCACCTTGATCTTAACGGCTATTGATATGTGGCTTAGCACCCGATCGGTCCATGGTATCTATTTAAAGAGCATGGAGGGTCATTTGCTTGATGATTAATTATGGAAACTCGTAACATTTCTTTTCTTTCATGTAATATATTGCCTCAAGTAGATATTTGTTTGGGGTCGTAGACTGTTTCTCTCTTCAAGGATTTTAACCACGTAAAAACTCATGTATTGATATGTGATCTATTTATGTGAGTGTTTGTTCAAGGGGTTTGATCTTTTAGAAATATCTTGTGTTAGTCGAACATGGTGTCATAGCTCTTATGAAGTTCTATTTTTCGTTGATGATAAAGATCTTGAATCGATGTTGTCGTATGCATCAAAATATTTATAGCTTATTATTATATATGGTGTTCGATCTTTTAGAAATATCTTGTGTTAGTCGAACATGGTATCAAAGCTCTTATGAAGTTCTATTTTCGTTGATGATCAAGATCTTGCACCAATGTTGTCGTGCGCATCGAAAGATTTCTAGTTTATTATTATTATTATTATGTGTGTGTGTGCACGTGCGCGCAATTATAGGCTGAGAGAGGTGTTCCATTGTGTTTGGAAAACTGCTTTTAGTTGGTATCACTAAAAAAATGTTTATGTTTGCCCAAGATACGACCATTTTACTAGATTAAGAGGTATATTATTTACAATTACGCATTAAAAAAAAATTCTCATATTATTTCATATTTTAGATTAGTTTTTTGTTGTATTTTCTGTTCTTTACCCTTTGGTGGTTTTATTTACTGTGTATGCCCTTTTATGTGTGCTTTGTGTGAACTCGGTGAATAAGAAACAATTAGAAAACTTACATTTTTTGTGTACGATAACTAAGGACTAACCCCAAATTAGAGACATTCCGGTTTCAGAATTTCAGTTTTTGTTTTTGTGTGGTCTGCTTCCGCTTCTTTCTCTAGCTTCAAGTGTTTCTTAACTTTCATTGATGACTTCTCTAGACGCACTTGGGTTTACTTTCATTGAAGTTGTATTTTCCAAAACAAGTCTTCCAGGAACCCTTCTTGCTACTGGAGAGAATGGCTCATTGTAGTCCAAATCATGAACCTTTGAGTACCCTTTGTCAACCAACCGAGATTTGAACTTTGTTGTACATCCCCCATGGAAAGTCTCTTTAAGGGATTGTGGATCAAACCCCACCATCATGTAGCACCTCTATGAGAGAAGTGGATCTGCATGGCATAGTGCAAGGTGGTTCTATGGTCAGATGGATCCCCAACTATGTTCCCAGCAGCTACAAGGAATTTGTGAGTCCATATTGTCCTTGGCCACGGATTGGGAGCAGGTGTTGGATTTGGATCTGCTTGAACTTTATTCTCAACATCAAGATCTTGATCCTCATATTCATTAGAAGACATATTACTCCGATCTTCATCAGATGCCAATGGAGTAGGCAGAGAGTATGGAAAAAAGTGAGAGAATTCATATGCCTTTGAGGCATGGTTTGCAACACCTTTCGCTATAATCTTCCCAGTAGAGATCTTTGCAATCTCAACTGTGTTAGGACCAAAGACCACTTTCTTTGGTGAACCTGTGCGAGTCATTTGATAGCCAAACAACAAATTTGCTGACAAATAAGGCACAAATAGAACATTTTTGAACTTTCCATGCTCTAATTGTATTGTGCCCTTCCCTTCAAATGAGATCTAAGAATCATCTCCCATTTGAATACCAAGACCATCATTGAGATCTAGAGAAGAAAATGATTCTTTGGAGGCAACCATGTGTAATACCCCTATTTTGACCCTTAGGGTTTATTGGCTTCAATGTAAATATTTTATACATGCAATGTATGTTTGCCCTAGTGTGGAGCTCAAGGCCAAGGCCCCACTAGAGGATGTCCAGGTTTGATTTAAAAGGAAATTATTTGACATTCTGATTATCCATGTGCTATTAAGCCATGAAGTATTGTAAATGATGTAAATATTAAATATTGCAATAAAATACCAAGAAAATTGGTTAAGGAGGAAACCAATGAGAAGGGGCCATGTGTATCCACTAGGGAGAGGTGAGGGGGTTGTGGGATTGGAACCCCATGTGCACATGTCAATTTGTGAACCCATTTGACTCCCCATACTGACATTTAATTATGCTGTAAGAGGGTGGTTGAGAAAACCAGTCCATGAGGTCGATGGAGTATGGAGAAGCCTTGCGATCCATATGGCAGGGTATGGATATTTTTTGCTTGCCCCTTAAGATACTCTACCACCTGGGAATTCGCTCACCCTAATCCTTATCCCATTGTTGACCAACAACCTCAGTAATCACGCATTGCAGAGCCCGGCCGTGAAGCAAAAGAGAGAAAAATCGTGATTCTGTGTAAGCGCGAATTTGCAGAGCCGAAAGCACATAGAAACCCTGCATAGGAAGTGAATCGGTAGGGATATCCATGTATCAGACCCTAGGGATAAATTACAGAGCGTGAGAAGCTTAGAGAATCCTGGAGAAGACCTTGATTTGATTGTAGAAGAACCGAGTTGCGGGATAGAGTTTCAGCCACAACCCTAAGAAGCTTCCAGCTAGAATAATAGAGAAGAAGGCAAGACAGAGGTTGGATTTGCTTGATAAACCCAATGAAGGCTGAAATCTCATGAACATAGTAGTTTGGACCTTTCTATGCCCACCTTGAAGAGCACTGGAGGGAAGGGGCCTTGAGGGATTGTGCAGTAGATAAAAGGTCCTTCCTTGTGTTGGGTGAGGTAGGTAATGTGGGTGCCATGTTTCTTGAGTAGTTTGAGATGCCTATAGCTATGTGGGTGATCTCACTGGTGGGTGATCTCACTGGCTTAGCATCATCCTTCCTGTCCCCTTACATTCTTGATAAACCTAACTGTAAGTTAGCTTAGCATTAGTGTGGAGCCTTGACTATGAGAGAGCCTATTTAGCCCTCCTTAGTGGATACACATCCCAACTCGAGGGTGGTCTCTCAGCTGAAATAGTAAAGGTTGGACAAAGACCTATGGTTGGGTGGAATGTTGCTCTCACTTAGCCAGTTGCTTGGGCAACTTTATTCCAAATATAAGTGCTTTTGTGGTGTAAAATGATGTTAGTTTCCCTATGTTATGTTATGCTTGTTATGTTCAAGTTATTGAATGAATGATTACAAGAAATCGACCAATAGGGAACTAGGTATAAGCCTGAGTGTGAGGATGAGTTCATGTTTGAATGCTTCATCATTTGCATGAGTTTAATGTATTGCTAACCTTGCAGGTTGTAGATGTATTGACTAGTTTTAGTTTCATAATATGTGTTTAGTTATGCATTGCATTCACCTTTACGAGGGACTGATTGACTTCATCTGGACTTGAGGAAAGAAGTATATAACCCCTATTGTGTTTCAAGACCCCTCTGTGGGTCAGGTGAAGGGAGAAGTCATGGAAGAAGGTAGGAAAATTTCCTTGCAGAGGGGTATTGATGCATTGAGGGACTTCATACAAGACTTCAGTTGGAAAAATGACAAGGTTAGAGTACTTAGATGTGGTGGGGGACCACACCAGTGGATTGAGCTCTCCAAGAGATTTCCAACGGTATCGGCCTTGTCCAATTTGGACAAAGGATGAAGAAGTTGTCCACCTGGGAAGTTGGTTGTAACATGGCATGGCCAACTCCTAACTTTACGCATCCGCAATGCGAAATGCAGAAGTTGGGGGCGCATTTCTGCAGCGCTGGGCATTTTGGTGCTCCGTAGTGCGAAATGCGGAAGTCGAGGGTGCATTTCTGCAGTGTCGGGAATTTTGGCGCTCCGCAATTCCGACTTCTGCACTGCGGAATGCGTAAGTGGGGGGCACATTTCTGCAGCGCCGAGCATTTTGGCGCTCCACACGATGGAATGTGAAAGTCGAGGGTGCATTTTTGTAGCGTCGTTCATTTTGGCACTCCACAGTTCCAACTTTCGCACTGCGGAATGCAGAAATCGGGGGCACATTTCTGCAGCGTCGGGCATTTTGGCGCTCTGCAGTTCTGACTTCTGCACTGTGGAATGTGGAAGTCGGGGGCGCATTTCGTCAACGCCGGGTGTTTTAGCGCTCCACATTTCTGACTTCCGAACTGCGGAATGCAGAAGTCGGGGGTGCATTTCTTCAGCGCCGGTTGTATTGGTGCTCCGACTTCCCGAGTTCTGCATCGCAGATTGCGGAACTGTGGAAGTCAGAAGGGTGTTTTTTAGCACTGCATATTTTGGGAATCCGATTTTCGAATTCCGATTGTGGATTGCGGTGTAGGGTGGATTGTGGATTGTGGATTGGAAGCCATTGCAACTGTGTGTAAAACAAAGAGAATTTTGTGAAAAAAAATGTATCAGGGTCTCCCATTGCCTCTGAAGGGAACCAAGGCGACCGGGGACGTGACAAAGTGGTATCAGATCCCACGTTGCAGTATTGGGGTTGTTTGGGCCGAACCGTGAATGAACATACAGGCAATGAAGAGCCCATGGCGCGGTTTTGATCATTATTTATTACTGTTGTTGTTACGCGAATGAGTAAATTTCCAGATTTGTATGGATGTTTGTGTCTTATATGCGTTCTTATCTCTAATAAATGTCTCTGTAATGCACAGCGGTTGCATATGTTAGTAGTTGAATCGTAAAACAAGGGAAACATACATGAAAGCAAGAAATGGTGACCATTAACGATGCCTAGGATCCTTATGAGCAGGAGGAAGACGTGCTAGGAGAAAATGTGCAAAAAGCACACACTGAAACTGAATCCAATGGAAGAAGGGAGCAAATAACTCCCTCGAACTTGGTTGAAACCATGGTGAGATTCAATGAGAGATTGATGAAGGCTCAGGAAGAGCAGCACTAGCTCAATGTTTCCATCTTGCAGAGCCTCACCGATATGCATCAGAGGATAAATCTTGGGTCTAACCCAAGAAATGTGGGCAGAGAAGGAAGAGATGCAGGTAGTCACTCTAGAGGTTGTTATAGGAAGAGGACTCCAAGCCCTAGAAGGAGTCCTGTGAGAAAAAAGCACAGAGCACCCTCTCCAAGGTCTCTTTCCAGTAGATCATGTGATTCCATAGATTCTTAGAGAATCCCAAGGCATACTTCCAATAGTATTGAGAGAAGAAAGAGATTTAGAGGGGTCCCACAGGGATAATTTAGGAAGGCAAGGCCTCCCACATTTGATGGAGAAAGCAAGACAAGTCAAGAGGCAAAGGCATGGCTTCTTGGAATGAAGAAGTATTTCAGAATGCATGATTATTCAAAAAATGAAAAGGCCAGAGTTGCCATTTACAATCTAAGTGGCAGAGCTTCAATTTGGTGGGAGCACCTTATGCAAGTGAAAAGAATTAGTGAAAGAAGGATCAATTGGGAGTGGTTTAAAAGGTACTTCAAGGAGAAATAGCTATCAGCTAGGTATTATGATAACAAGAGGAAAGACTTCAATGAACTCAAATTGGGACAAAATTCCATGGAAGAGCATGTCCACAAGTTTTTGGAGTTATTGAGGTATGTAGATTACATCAAGGATGAAAGAGTAAAAATCCAATGTTTCCTTGGTAGTCTACCACAAAATTCCAGAGATAGGATTGAGTTTGTCAATCCACCAAGTCTGGATGAAGCCATTAGGATGGCAGTGCATTGCTATGAACAAAGTAAAGGAAAAACAGAGGTTAATCTAGCATGGAAATGAAAGCCCAGAGGGAGGTTTGAACAAAATAAAAGTGGATTCAAGCCACCATTCAGAAATCAGCCCAAAATTTTTCCACAGGGGCAGCAAGCACAAAGAGGATTTAAACCAGCTATGGTAGCAGAAAGAGCACCAAAAGGGCCACTTCAATGTTGGGGATGTGGAGGAAACCATGTGCTTAGAGAATGCCCACATCAGAGGGAGAATCCCAGAAGCTTGCACAACCTAGAAGAAGCAACTACAGTAGAATATATGGCAAGAGCAACACCTCGAATTTATGCAACATTGGATGATCATCAAGCAGACCACCAATCAACAGTGGTGGAAGTTGAAGGTAAGATTGCTAAGCAATCTATTTCTGTTTTGATTGATCTAGGATCTACTCATAGTTATGTGTCTCATAAGGTGGTTGAAGGTTGTTCTCTTAGTAAATTAAAGCATAGTAAGTCTTGGCTAGTTCAATTAGCCACAGGAACCAAGAGAAAGGTGAGTGAAGTAGTGATGGAGTGCCCCATAGAGTTGAATGGACTCCTCACACATGCAAATTTAAACATCCTACCATTAGGATCTTATGATGCCCTAATAGGTATGGACTGGTTGGAAAGACATAGAGCCAAGATAAACTACTATGAGAAAGCACTGGAATGCATTGATGAAGAAGGAAGGACAAGGTCGGTAAGAGGAATTCCCAAATAAGTTTCAGTAAGGCAGATTCCAACCCTACAATTGAGAAAGTTTTATAAGAAGGGTTGCCAATTATATGCAGTTCACACATCAAATTCATCATAGGATAAGGGATCAAGGATAGAAGACTTTCAACTGTAGCAAGAATTCCAAGTGTGCTTCCAGATGAAGTGTCAGGACTGCCACCAAAGAGAGATATTGATTTTTTCATCAATCTTGTTCCAGGGTCAACACGAATTTCCAAAGCTCCTTATAGAATGAGCACACCAGAATTGGTAGACTTGAAGATGCAGCTGCAAGAATTAATGGACGAGGAGTATACCAGACCTAGTGTATCTCCTTAGGGAGCACCTGTGTTATTTGTCAAGAAAAAGGATGGGACATTGAGGCTGTGTATTGATTACAGACAGCTCAATAAAGTGACAATCAAGATTAAATATCCATTGCAAAGAATTGATGACTTGTTTGATCAAATGAAGGAAGCTAGAGTGTTTTCAAAGAATTACTTGAGGTTTGGATACCATCAAGTGAGGATTAAGAAAGAAGACATTCATAAGGCAACTTTCATGACAAGATATGGCCATTATGAATTCATAGTGGTGCGATTTGGTCTTACCAATGCACCTGCTACATTCATGTATCTCATTAATAGTGTCTTCAGAAAGTATTGGATACGTTTGCGATTGTGTTCTTGGATGACATTCTTGTTTACACAAAGAATGAAGAAGAGCATAATGAACATCTAAGAATGGTGTTGCAAGTCCTTAGAGAACACCAACTGTATGCAAAGCTGAGCAAGTGTGATTTCTATCAGCAAAAGCTACAATATTTGGGTCATGTCATTTCAGAAGAAGGAATTGCAGTGGATCTAGAGAAGATTGAAGCCATAATGGATTGGCCTACTCCAAGGAATGTTGCAGATGTTAGATCTTTTATGGGTCTTGCAGGATACTACAAAAGGTTCATTGAAGGGTTCTGCAAAATAGATCATCCAATTACATCATTGTAGAGAAAGAATATCAAGTTTGTATGATCTGAAAAATGTGAGAAAAGCTTTCAGCAGCTTAAGGAATTGCTTATCGATGCTCCTGTTTTGAAGATTGCAGATCCAAAGAAAGATTTTGTAGTGTGTACAGATGCTTGCATTGAAGGGATCGGTGGAGTGCTCATGTAAGAAGGATTTGTAATTTTCTATGAGTCAAGAAAGTTAAAAAAAAATGAAAAGAACTATGCCACACATTATTTAAATCTAGCAACCATAGTTCATGCTCTCAAGAGATGGAGACATTATCTCTTGGGAAGAATGTTTGAGCTCAGGACAGACCACATGAGCTTGAAATATTTGTTTGACCAGCCAAATCTGAATGCTAGGGAAACTAGATGGATGGAATTTATTTGTGAATTTGATTTTGAAATTAAGCATGCGAAAGGTAAGGAGAATAAAGTTGCAGATGCTCTTAGTAGAAAATTCCATGTTGCAACAGTAAGTATGTGTAAATCAGATTTGAAGGAAAGAATTATGGAAGCTCAAACCAGTGATGAAGCTTACCTTCAAGTCAAAGAAAAATTGCAGTAGGGAAATGTGGATGAAACATGTGTAAGATATCAACTTGGTGAAGATGATGTTCTCATTTATCAGGGTACTGGACTGTACATTCCAAATTGTGCACATTTGAAGAGGCTAGTGATGGATGAGATACATCAAATGCCATATTTTGGACATCCAGGATATCAAAATACTATAACAACAACAAGAAAGCAATACTTTTGGCACGGGATGAATAAGGACATAACATAGTACATTGCTAGGTGTCGAAAGTGTCAACAAGTCAAGGCAGAACATCAACATCCGGCAAGATTGTTGTAGCCTTTGCCCATTCTAGAATGGAAGTGGGAAGTAAATTCTATGGATTTTATAAGAGGGCTGCCAATGATAGTGAGGAAGCATGATTCAATCATGGTAGTGGTATATAAGCCATCAAAGGTAGCTCACTTCATTCAAGTCAAGTCCGCTCAATAGACAAATGACATAGCAAATATCTTCATGAAGGAGATATTCAGATTGTATGGATTGCCCAAGGCAATAATTTCAGATCGTGATACAAAGTTCACATCCAATTTAGTACAACACTTGGGGACTCAGTTGAAGTTTAGTACAACATCTCATCCTCAAACATATGGTCAGACTGAGAGGGTGAATCATATTCTTGAAGAGATGTTAAGGATGTATGTGATGGATAAATCATCCAAGTGGGAAGACTACCTACACTTGGTATAATTTGCATACAATAATAGACATCATGCATCATTGGGGATGAGTCCTTTTGAAGTATTGTATGGCAAAGGATGTAGGACTCCAGTGAATTGGAACAGCCCAGTGAACAAGGTAGTATTTGGACCAGAGATGATCAAGGAAATGGAGCAAGAGATTGTTAAGATCGGGCAAAATTTGAAGGCAGCATAGGACATGAAGAAGAGTTATGCAGATCTGAAAAGAGTGCATAAGGAGTTTCATATTGGGTATCATGTTTACTTGAGAGTGAAATCAAGGAAAAGTTCCCTGAAGTTGGGGAGTTGTGCCAAGTTGGCACCAAGATATTGTGGGCCATTTGAAGTCCTTGATAAGATAGGACCAGTTGCATTTATGATTGCATTTCCTGCTAACATGAGAGCTCAAAATGTTTTCCATGTCTCTTTGCTTAAGAAATATGTACATGATCTTATTCACATAATTGATTGCAATGTGATATAGGTGGAACCAAAGGGAGAGTTCCAAGTGGAGCTTATGCGCATCGTCGACAAGAAGGTCACGTTGCTTTGGAACAGAGCCATCGGACAGGTGAAGGTGCAATGGAAGCACCTTAGTCCCGATGAGGCTACATGGGAGCTAGAGGATGCCACGAGAGAGGCATTCCCATTTTTGTTCACTTTTCAGGACACCGAGGACGATGTTGTTCTAAGGGGGAGGGAATTGTAATGCCCCTATTTGGACCCTTAGGGTTTATTGGATCCAATGTAAATATTGTATACATGCAATGTATGTTCGCCCTAGTGTGGAGCTCAAGGACAAGGCCCCACTAGAGGATGTCCAGGTTTTATTTAAAAGGAAAGTATTTGACATTCTGATTATCCATGTGCTATTAAGCCATGAAGTATTGTAAATGATGTAAATATTAAATATTGCAATAAAATACCAAGAAAACTGACTAAGGAGGCAACCAATGAGAAGGGGCCATGTGTATCCACTAGGGAGAGGTGAGGGGGTTGTGGGATTGGAACCCATGCTGCCACATGTCAATTTGTGAACCCATTTGACTTCCCATGCTGACATTTAATTCTGTTGTAAGAGGGTGGTTGAGAAAACCAGTCCATGAGGTCGATGGAGTATGGAGCAGCCCTGCAATTTGTATGGGAGGGTATGGCTCTATTTTGCTTGCCCCTTAAGCTACTCTACCTCCTGGGAATTCGCTCACCCTAATCTATATCCCATTGTTGACCAACAACCTCAATAATCACGCATTGCAGAGCCCGACTGTGAAGCAAAAGAGAGAAAAATCGCGATTCTGTGAAAGCATGAATTTGCAGAGCCGAAAGCACATAGAAACCTTGCGTAGGAAGTGAATCGGTTGGGATATCCATGGATTAGACCGTGGGGATAAATTACAGAGCGTGAGAAGCTTAGAGAACCCTGGAGAAGACCTTGATCTGATAACAGAAGAATTGAGTTGTGGGACAGAGTTTCAACCGCAACCCTAAGAAGATTCCAGCTAGAATAATAGAGAAGAAGGCAAGACAGAGGTTGGATCTGCTTGATAAACACAATGAAGGCTAAAGTATCATGAACACAGTAGTTTGGACCTTTCTATGCCCACCATGAAGAGCATTGGAGGGAAGGGGCCTTGAGGGACTATGCATAAGAGAAAATGGCCTTCCTTGTATTGGGTGAGGTAGGTAATGTGGGTGCCATGTTTGCTGAGTAGTTTGAGATGCATGTAGATCTGTGGGTGAGCTCACTGGCTTAGCATCATCCTCCCTGTCCCATTACATGCTTGATAAACCCAACTGTAAGTTGGCTTAGCATTAGTGTGGAGCCTTGACTGTGAGAGAGCCTATTTATCACACCTTAGTGGATACATAACCCAGCTCGGGGGTGGTCTCTTAGCTGAAAGCGTAAAGGCTGGACATAGACCTATGGTTGGGTGGAACGTTTCTCTCACTTATCCAGTTGCTTTGGTAGCTTCATTCCAAAGATAAGTGCTTTTGTGGTGTAAAATGATGTTAGTTTCCCTATGTTATGTTATGCTTGTTATGTTCAAGTTATTGAATGAATGATTAGATGAAATTGACCAATAGGGAAATAGGTATAATCCTGAGTGTGAGGTTGAGTTCATGTTTGAATGCTTCATCATTTTCACGAGTTTAATGTATTGCTAACCTTGCAGGTTGTAGATGCATTGACTAGTTTTAGTTTCATAATATGTGTTTAGTTATGTATTGCATTCACCTTTATGAGGGACTGCTTGACTTCATCTGGACTTGGGTAAAGAAGTAGATAACCCCTGTTGTGTTTCAGGACCCCTCTGTGGGTCAGGTGAAGGGAGAAGTCATGGCAGAAGGTAGGCAAAGTTCCTTACAGAGGGGTAATGATGCATTGAGGGTGTTAAGACAAGACTTCACTTGGAAAAATGACAAGTTTAGAGTACTTAGATGTGGTGGGAGACCACACCAGTGAATATATCTCTCCAAGAGCTTTCCAACGGTACCATCCTTGTCCAATTTGGCCAAAGGATGAAGAAGTTATCCACCTAGGAAGTTGGGTGTAATAGGGCATGACCAGCTTTTGACTTTCTGCATCCGCATTGCGGAATGCGGAAGTTGGGGGCGCATTTCTGCAGCACAGGGAATTTTGGTGCTCCGCAATTTTGACTTCTACACTGAAGAATGTTGAATTCGGAGGCGCATTTTTGCAGCACCGAGCATTTTGGCGCTCCGCAGTTCCAACTTCTGCACTGCGGAATGCGGAAGTTGGGGGCGCATTTCTGCAGTGCCGGGCATTTTGGCGCTCCGCAATTCCGACTTCCGCACTGCGGAATGTGGAAGTCGGGGGTGCATTTCTTCAGCGCCAAGTGTTTTGGCACTCCACATTTCCGACTTCCGCACTGTAGAATGTGGAAGTCGGGGGCGCATTTCTTCAGCGCCGAGTGTATTGGTGCTCCGACTTCCCGAGTTCCACATTGCGGATTACGAAACTCAGAAAGGTGTTTTTTAGTGCTGTGTATTTTGGGAATCTGATTTCCGAATTCTGACTATGGATTCAGGTAGGATGGATTCCGGATTACGGATCGGAGGCCATTGCAGCTGTGTGTAAAACAAAGAGAATTTTGTGAAAACAAAATGTATCAAGGTCTCCCATCGCCTCTGAATGGAACCAAGGCAACCAAGGACGTGACACCATGTGGTTGGAGGCTCTTGAATCTATGATGAAGGGTTGTGATTGTGAAAATCTAGCCTTCGGTGCATGGCATCTCTCATGACCATCAGAATCACTTCCAAAATCAGTATCTCTTGCACCTTTTGGGAGTGCAATGCTGTGTTGTTCAAGAATTTTGGTCATCTAATCTATCTTCTTCTTCATGCATGAACTCTCTGGATGGTTTCCTTTCTTGCAATAGGAACACTTGGATTTCTCAAATCCCTTTTGCTTATCCTTCTTGGAGCTGGAGGCTCCTTCCGATGGATTAGACTCTGGATTATGCTTGGTCTCAAATTAATTCTTCTCTTTACCCTTGTTCTTCCCTTTAGCATTCACACTTTTTGACTCCCCAGCCATAAGAGCCTGATTTTGGAGGCTTGCAAAGTGCCCATCTGAATTAGCTTGTCTTTCTCTTGGATGAGATATTCGGTGAATGCATCTAGAGAGGGAAATTTCCAGTTGGGGATTGACAATCTTCCTGAATGGAATGTAGAAACAAAGTTGGAGAACTCAGGACCAAGCTTGCTTAGAATGGATAGCACCAACTACTCATCCTTCTTCTCAATGCCACACTGCTTGCATTGCATGACCAAAGATTTGAATTTGGAAAAGAATTGCTGGATGTTTTTGAAACTGCGAGGTTGAAGAGCAATCAACTCATTCTCCAGAATATGGCCCTTAGCTCATCTTGTTTTCTGAAGAGGGTCTCCAACTTCAACCAAACGTCTCTTGGATTCTTCAATACATTGAGGTGGAAGAGTAGATCTATGGAAATATGAATACATATGAAACCAAATGCTTCATCCAATCTATTCAGATACTTGGCCTTCTCAACAGTTGCTTGAGGTTTGACCTCCTTGCACATTGTTACACTATACAGTGACTTGTTATGCAACACCATCTGCATATCATCCCTTCAATCAAGATAATTGAAGGGTGTCAGGATCCTGGGAGAGAGAGGAGCATTCGAATTCTACATATGAACTGCTGCTACTGCTACACTGAAAAACTTTCAATATCCTGCAAAAAAATCTCAATTTTGGAGATAGACTACTACTGAGAATTGCTTTAGTACAATAGGAACATTTTTCTTGATCCTTCACACCTAGCTAGACCTCAAAGGATTTCTCCAATGAATTCAATGCAATGGCACCAGGATTTGTTGGGGAAATCCAGAGGATTTTGGTGCACTATTGAACTCACCTGCTCAACCTACGCTTGCTGATCTCTGATACCTTGTGAAATTCTAAATCAAAGCAAATCATGGAGCTGAGTATACCTCACAGAGAAAGAATGAGCAGAGAAATTGAGTTACAATGAAAATTGTAGTAAAAATGTTCAGACAATTGAACATGCATGAGAACTTAGATAGGAACAAAAAAATGTCACATGATCCAATAATCAATATAGTCAACAAGGATGTTACAATGGAGAGAATTCGAATCACTTGGGAGAATTCGAGTATCAGTCTTTCTAGCATAGGAATTGTCACCACTACAGTGCTCCGGAAGACCCAAACTCAACTCATCTAAACCTAAACTCAGTTAACTGAAGACACAATCAATTAACTGGCCAAGGAGGGTGCATTAGTGAGTTTGTCATGCAAATCACTCAGAAAAGGGCGCATGAGGCCACAATCAATGGCAATCAGAGAATAAAACTCCCACAAGAGTCATCTAACTCAGGTGGACTGAATTGGAACACTAAGTTGGCTCCTAAAATATAGGGAATTGACTTAAGTGGTCCTAAAATGATGCATGCAGGGTGCATTAGGTGGCTAATGGATCCTAGATGACATCTACACACCACAAGGGGGGAAATAATATCACTAAGTGCTAGCAAATGGTAAATAATGCAAGTAGGACAAGGATGGAGTATTAAAATATCCTAACAGTTAGGCACTATTGTGTGTTTGGTAGTGAAACTTGAGCCCATATTCCTGATGAAAAGTGAAAAGCACTACAACTGGCCAAGAGTGAAAAGTGCATATTTTTTGGATATTCTGAATATGTAAAAGGTTATAGACTTCTTCAACCACATTCAAATGATATAATTATTAGAAGAAATGTTAAATTTGATGAAAATATCTTGGTATACAAGCCTAATTCAACATCGGTGCCATCTGTGGTATGCAAACCATCTTTGGTGCTTGTGGCATATTCTATTCCCAACTTCCTTAATAGTGTTCCTACTTTGACTTATTCTTCTAATGATGATAGTGAGGATGAAAATCTACCTCCCCTTTCTCATTTTCCTCTAGCTGCACCAACACAATAGCTTCATCGTTGGGTCCATACAACATGTGAAGTAACTAGTGTTCTTATTGGTGATCCCAAAGATCAATGCCAAACATGTTCACAGTTCCATCGAGCCTCTTCTCTTTTGGCACAAGTTTTAGAGAATCATGATCCAGATACATTTGTATAAACTTCAGGCCTTTCAGATTGGGATGCAACTATGGATGAATAATATCATTCCTTAATGGAGAATGATATTTGGGATCTCGTACCTCTTCCAAAATGAAGAAAATTTATTAGATGTAAATGGGTATATCAAACTAAATATGTATCCAATGGAAGTGTTGAAAGGCTTAAGGCAAGGTTAGCTTCCAAAGGAATTTACCAAGTTGAAGGAATTCACTACAATGAAACATTTTCCCCTGTCGCCATAATGAACTTCATCCGCCTTGTTCTTTCCTGTGCTGCTTCATATAAATGGGAGGTCCATCAAATGGATGTCAAGTCCACCTTCTTGCACAAATATTTCCTGGAATAAATTTACATGGAACAACCTCATGGCTATGTATAGAATGACTCTATCCTTGTCTATCACCTTAAGAAATCTCTATATGGCCTAAAGCGAGATCCTCAAGATTGGTATGCAAAAATGGGTAGCTTTCTCCTTGACATTGTTTTTTCTGTTTGTCATTCTGACCCTATTATCTATACCAAGAAAGTAGGAAACCGTATCATCATCCTTGTTCTTTATGTTGATGACCTTGTTCTTATTGGTAGTGACCATAACATTTTAACCCATGCAAAATCCATCCTTAAGAAGAAATTTGAATTGACAAACTAAGGTCATTTGCATTATTTTTTGCCCTCCAAATCCTGCAAACCAATGATGGAATTTTTCTTTCTCAGTCTAAGTATGCTTGTGACCTTCTTTGTCGCTTTTAGATGGAACATTGTAAACTAGGCCCACCCACCTTCCAATTTGGATTTTAACGTTTTTCCACTTGGTCTTCACCCAAAGTAGATGCCACCTTATATCGTCGGCTAGTTGGTAGTATCATGTAATTGACTCACACATGTCCTAATATTTCTTTGGTTGTTGGTCTTGTTTCTCTCTATATGCAAACACCTCATGAAATCCATTAGAAAGCAAAAAAAACTAAGCCTTTGGATATTCAGGGTACAATTCAACGTGGGATTCAATATATTTCAAGGGGGACTCCTTTGTTGGTTGGTTTCACTGATTAAAATTGGGCTAATGACCCTGATGATCGAAAGTCTACTGTAGGATATGTTTTCAGTCTTGGTTCTGGACCTATCACTTGGGATTGTAAGAAACAACTAACTCTTTCTCTTTCTTCAGTATAAGTAGAGTATTAAGTAGAGTATCGAGCCACAATTAATGCAAGTCAAGAGGCCTTGTTGCTTAGGAAGATCCTTTTAGAGTTTGGATTCGAGTAGCAACATTTGACTACCCTTTGTTGTGATAATCAAAGTGCAATCAAGCTTGCCAAAGACCCAGTTCAACATTAACACAACAAACACATTGAGCTAAATATGCACTTCATCATAAAGCTTGTTCAGGATCGCATTCTCAAAGTGTTATTTTTCCCTACAGATGATCAAGTTGTAAACATCTTCACAAAGTCTCTTACAAAAGTAAAGTTTTCTAAACTTCGATCTATGTTAGGAGTTCATGAATTTGTTATTAAAGGGGCATAAGCTCTATTTCCTCCTTCCTTCTCCTATAGTGCGACTTTTGTAAATCCTTCAATCCTATCCCAAGTCGTTCTTAGGGGGTGTAACGTCCCCAGTTTGACCCCATGGCATTAAAATTATAAATGATGTAATATTGTTATGAAATCATGGTGAGGAGCTCAAGGCAAAGGCCCCGCCATCGATTTATTGATGCATATGGTTTGCGTGCCAGCCAGGCACATTGGAACTTCAACATCATGTGATATGTATTTTAATAAAAATACCCACAACTAGCTATGCAATGCAACAAAGAGATGGGGGCATGATTTTACAAGGAATTGGGAGGGAAGACATTCAAACCCTTGGAGCCAATCAAGTCAAGCCAAGTGTCAATGAGAGAACCCATCAAACCCTCAACTACCTATGTTGACTTTTGTACCCAGTCATTGATTTCTCCCAAGAGTTGGTTGAGGTAGTTAATGCCTTGGGGAATGGGAGGCATGGCGTCCAAATTCGAGTATGGGCAAGCCACCCTGCATGGAAAATCGCGTTTTTCTTCTTGGGCAAGAAAAGAGCCCTGAAATTCTCCCCCAAGCCATTATCCATCACTAGTATTCTCTCCCTCATGAATTGGGAGCTACCTGGGCATTTTCCCATCCACGTTTTTATGGTTTTTCTTTGTTCTCTAGCTGGAAAGAGGGCATTTTGTGTGTTGCAGAGTGGTTGGGAGTATGGGAGGTTGATTTGGGGTTTCATTGGGGCCGTTTTGGCCATTTAGATGCCCAAAAATACCATGGAAAATCGGGTTGGTTCCTCGTGGACGATTTCCCCATCCATAATCCGTTTTTGGTGTGCCCACGTTTTGGGGAAAATCTATGGCCATCTTGTTGTGAATTCCATTGCTGGAAATGTGTATCCATTGCTTTGGCTTGAGCTTGAGAGTAAGCATCCAGAGTTCAAATGTAGCCTGATAAACCCAGCCGTGGACTGGCTTGGCTTAGATGAAATGAGTAATTGGCTGTGAATGAGTTGGAATGTCCCCTTTTCCTTGTAGAAATCATGCCCAGCTCGGGGGTGGCCTTCGGATGGACTAAGTATATGCCGTTGAAGAGCCTACGGTTGGGTGGAATGTTGCAGTGACATAGCTAGTTGTTTGGGGACAATTGCACAATGAAGATGAGTATATTCTTATGTGTATTTACTTCTGCACTGTATTAATGTAATGACTGTTGATATGCTGTATAATTTGTGTGGTTGATGTTTTATTTCCGCTGTGCATGTTTGCTGAATTTACATCTACACACATTGATTTTATTGATGTGAATCTAATGAATTTGGCATCATGTTCCCTCCCTTGCCTTGGATGGATGGGTGGGTACGTTACAGGGGGGTGTTAGGATAGTTAGACACGTAGGATTTAGTTAAGATCAACTTGGTATAAGTGTGTTTCTTTAGTATGCATTTGTACTTATGTAATATGATAGTCACGATATGGTCTAGACATAGAGTGATTCAATGGTTCATCTTCACCTCAATCTTGATGGAAATTGATTCATAGCTTAACACTCGATTGGTCCATGATCTATATTTAAAGAGCATGGAGGGTCATTTCCTCAATGATTGTGTTGAACACACCGAGGATAGTGAGGGGGGGGTGAATTAGTGCCCTGCACTTTCATTCCTTTTTCTTTCAACCAAGCACTTCATCATAAACATTTATGCATTCAACATATATAAGCATTCATTAATTATTATATGCAAGTGACCATCAATAAGAACTAATCAACAAAGAGTACGCATGTAAACGCAAGATATATGGAAATTCAGTAATGTACATTGGTAAACTCAATAGAGTAGATTACATGCAATTGGTGGTTATCCTTTGTCTTCTAGTTGATATCGGTTAGTGGTAAACCACTTGGTTATATTCTACCCTTGGTCAGTGATAAACATTGATTATCTTCTTCCCTCAAACAATGCTTTCCGACTGTTAATTCTCTCCCCACAATAAATGGTTTTTCACTGCCAATTATCTGCCCACGAGCAATGGTTGTCCACTGCCAATTCACTGCCCATGAGAAATGGTTTCCCACTTCTAATTCTATTCCCGCGAGTAATGATTGCCGACTGCTAATTCTCTGCCCACGATCAATGGTTTCCCACTACTACTTCTCTTCCCACAAGCAATGGTTTCCCACTACTATTGAAGAGGGAAGAAATTAAAGTCAGTAGTTTTTAGGATTTGGCAATTATAGGGGTTCATTATTTTTAAAATATCTACCAAGAACCAGCTGGGGAAAATATTGTGGAGTTCCTCAAAGTGATCTTAAATTTCCCAAGTTTGGATTTTTTTTACAATAACGGTTATGTTTTAAAATATGAAAACAATGGGATTCCCACTGGCACAGATACCTCAATATTATTATTCGCTATTCGCATAAAGAAGTTCAGTATTGAACAGACCTTGCGTCAGATCTGTAATTCTAATCTCAAGTGATACATGACATTCATCATGATTTCATTCATAGTTGGCTAGCATAGCTATCAAAACTGCCAAAGGCCAAGGCGTGATTGGTTGCCTCTTAAAGAATTGGTGAAGAGTGATCCCGCTCCACATCCTTTTCAATTTGTTTTCCATTTGCGATTATTTGGTGTTCCACTTCAGTTTAATGTGCCATATTTTTTTTTCCTTGGAAAAAAGCATAATTTTATTAAATAAGTTTTAAAAAAATTACATCTGCATAATGCACTGTGACGTGCATTTGAAAATTCATATCCCTAGGGCAGCTGGCATGTTCTGTAAGAGGTTTATACAGGAAAAAACATAAACTGAAAGATCTTAAGAAAAAATTATCCAAATATACATCTGGATATAGGACTGTTCAAGTAAAATGAGCTTGAAATCCGCAAGATAAGTGTTGTTCAAAACATCTGCCAAAAATATTATTGTTCAGAGCCATGTATAGGTTGTGGCAGTACTTCAATAAATGGTAGATGCAAGTATTCAAAGAAGACTTCATTCTAATGTTCGCGAATTTTCCATTGTCCCTGTGCCAAAGAGAGACCATCCTTGGAGAGTTGATCTGCTAGACCGTTTCTTTCCCTATATACATGTTGACATGTATAAGTAGAGAAGTTTTCTAAGAAATTATGTGCATCTTCAATTAGAGAATTTAAGAGAATAATTTGACATTTATGAGCTTTGTTTATCCAGTTGATGACATTCAGGGAGTCTCCAAAAATTTGCAGATTTGTGCATCCTTTTTCAATGGAAAAACAAAGGAGCAACTTCAGAGCCAGGAGTTTTGCAAAATTATTTGTGCTTGGACCCAGTCCCATAGTAAGCTTGAAAAAAAATAATCTCAGAGAGGTATAGAACAACACCCCCACCACATATCTCATTCTGTGAGGCACCATCAAAGAAATCCCAAGGGAGGGATTTTCTTATGGTTTCGTGATGGATCAAGCGAATAGCTGGGGTATCCTTTTGCTGTGGAAAGTAGGAAAGAATGTCAAGGCTGTGGGAGGAGATAAGTTCAGGGAGCGATGGTTTTTCCAAAAAGATCATTTGATTGTGAGCTAACCAGGCCCCAAATGATAATGAGAGGAAGAGATATAATGAAAGTTGTATTCTGTAGGGAGATCCAATTTCTCCAAGCCGATTGAACATCATCACCGTCCCATACAAAATCCATATTCACTCTTCTTTTTGCATCAAACCAAGTTTGTTTAGAGAATTGAATGGTTAAGAACAAATGGGTGATAGATTTAGAGCCATTTCTGCAAAGAGGACACCATCCCGACCCAACAATAGATCTTTTGTGCATCCTATCCCAGGTTGGAACTTTGTTTTCCAGAGTGCACCACATGAAATTTTTTGACTTATTTGGACATTTTGCTTTCCAAATGCTCTTCCACCACCAAACTAGAGCATCAGGGAGGAGAGGAGCAAGGAGTTCATGATAACCAAGTTTTGGAGTGTAGTAAATGCCTAGAGCTTTACTCCATATAAGTTCATCTTCCTGATCTAAGAGACTGATATGAGATGTGCGAAGAGCATTTAGATAGAAATTCCAGGAATCCAAATGAGCATCGGGGAGATTTAGGCTTTCTGCATCTTTCCATCCTTGAATCCAGAGAGTAGAAGCTGCAGGCTCTGCAATTTGATTGTTATGGAAGATCCCATGGTTGTGAAGAAATTGTATAACCAAAGGAGGAAGGATAAGGTTATTTTGACATCCGGACCAGGGGTCGACACCAATGTGAAATTTTGTACCATGACCAATCTTCCAAGCAAGGCCCTCTTCAATAAGAGTGAAATAACTTAGAGTGTCTCTCCATATGGAAGAAATAGAGGAATGATTCTTATCCTGGTTTTGAACCCAGTCAAGCAGAGAGTCCGTAGCAATATATTTTTGAAATATAACTTCAGTCCACAGGATGTTTGTGGAAAGAAACCTCCAACCAGATTTTGCTGCCAGAGCTTTTGAGAAGAGTTGAATTTTTTTAGGCCCCGACCGCCCAACTTTTTTGGTTTTTCTAAGGTGTCCCATTTAACCCAAGGGAGAACCGCGGTGTCCTTTTTTCCAATCCAAAGGAATTTTGAGCACAAATTTTTGGCCTTTGCCAATATACTCTTTGGAATCTAGGCACGTGACATCCAATAGACCGGGATTTCCTCTAAAACAAATTTGATCAAAACTAGTCGACATGCTCTAGAAAGCCATCTGTGGCTCCATCCGTTTATCCTTTTTTCCAATTTTGTTATAAGCCAATGCCAATCAGCCTTTGTGTAGCAGTTTGGTTTAAGCGAAAAGACCAAGTACTTTAAACCTTCATCCAATAGTTTGACTTCAAAAGGAAAGAGGAAGGCATACCTTTGGCGAGCCTGACCATCCAGATTTGAGCAGGTGAGAGAGGATTTCTGAAAGTTTATCTCCATACTAGTGGATTTCTCAAAAATAAGTAAGATTTCTTTTAGTTTTCCAGCATCTGAAACCATACCATTGTAGAAGACAAGAATCTGGAAAGAGCAGACGAGTCAGTCAAATATGGTTTAATATGGCAATACCTTGGAAAGTCCCCCTATTCTTTGCATTAAGAAGAGCACGACTGAGACCCCCAGCCACAAGCAAGAAGAGAAGAGTGTGAAAATCCTCACAGCAGATCTAAGAGATGATGTATACCTCACAAGAGTAATTATGATTAAGCAGGAAAATAGAAGAAGAGTGAACAATATAGTATAATGAGCAACAGAATAATATGGTACAGTAGAACTCAGATAGAAGCAAAAATACTTCACACACACTAATTAATTAATCACAATATGGACAAATAAATAGTACAATGGTAGAGAGGATTCGAATGCCCAAGGTGGCAATTCGAATTAGCCTCTCAGAGTGATCATAAGATCAATAGAGTGTCATCGGAGCACAACTAGGTGTCCTCATGATCATCGGAGCACAACTGGAAGTCTTCATCATCATCAATGGAGTCATCAATGCTGAAGTAACTGTCAACCATCAGTCGAACTGAGTCTGGTAGGTGTAACTGAGTGTAACTGAGTGTAACTAAGTGTAACTGAGTGTAACTGATTGTAACTGACTGTAACTAAGTGTAACTGAGTGCTAAGTTTAACTGAGTGTAACTGAAGACAACTGGACTGGTAGGTGAAGAAGGGCGAGTTGCTTCCTAAAATCAAGGAAGAAGGCCGCATTAAGCAACTAGAGGGCTAAAACTGAATAGTGAGAAGCTCCTGGGGGTTGGCTAACTGAGGGCTAGGTGCTGGACTGATGACTGGGATGCATGCAAACCCTAGAATGCATGCAAACCCTTAAAGTGCATGCATGACTGAAAATGTAAATGATCAAAATACTGGTGGGGCTAGGATGGAGTATAGGAATATCCTAACACCCCCCCTTAATCCATCCTGGGCCCTGGTAACTAAGACCAAAGGTCACCCAATACAATGAATAATAACAGTCAATAAACCAAGGAAGTGGGAAAATTTCATGGGAAACATACCCCCTCCTCAAAAACAGACTGTAAGGCACACACAAAAATTAAATGATCCAAACTCAAGCAAGTGTGATGCTTGGTCATATGTCTGGAGGTATCTTCTTCTTGGGAAGAAGTGGATCATGCTCAAAAGCATGTGCTTGTACTTGCTCTTCAGATCGAATGTGATGAGAACAAATCCAACAGTATGAGAATGATCCTTGAACCTGTGATTCGAATAAGCTGAGGTAGGATCAAATCTATGAAAGTGCATATAGTCTTTTGTCTTCTCCTTCGAACCACCATGGGTGAGATTATGCCAAAAATAACTATTACATGTTTGCTTGAAATCAAAATCAGATTTAAGACTTAAAAAACAGTTTCTTGAGATCTCCTTTGAACCAGCAGGGGTGAGATCAAAACTATCATATGCATGAGAAATTATCCCAAGCAGTAATTGCTTAGAACCCAATTTAGATACAAGACTTGAATAATGGTTTCTTGAGATCTCCTTTGAACCATGAGAGGTGATATCAAAACCAGTAGATGCATGAGAAATTATCCCAAGCGAATGGCAATGGCCATATTCTTCAATGACCTTCTGAAAGCATGGAATTATGATCATATAGTAGTATAAAAGAGGAGATAGCTGGAGAGGAGCGAATGCATTACCTTCAATAGCTGTTTTGACCTCCGAAATAATCATGTGATCATGATGCAAACAAACAGACTTTGGTGCAAGAGAGGATTTAGGACCTTCTACAATTTGTAGAGTGTGAGCTGGCACATAATTCGAAATAGAAGAAATTTGGAGCATGAGTGTAGAATCTGCAAGTTCTTCTTCTTTGTGGCTAACTTCAATATGAGATGTGTTTGATACTGGTTCATGATCAATGAGATCATCAAGGAGGGCGAATGCATCACTTTGCTTTCTCTCGAAAGGGTTTGGACCAATCCCTTCATCCTGCTTGCCAAAATTTTTATCCAGGTGGGCCCATAGCTCTTTTGGAGATTTAACATATTCATCATCAAGGGAGTAGAATGCCAAGCTTCGAGACATAGAAAACATCATGGCTGCAATAGCTCTTCCACCTTCATCTAACCAGTCATTCTCTTCTTCAGAGGATTCAAACTCTCTTTCAAAACAATAATCAAAGAGATCATGTCTCTTCAAATATGCTATCATTTTTGGTTTCCATTCAACATAGTTGAATAGATAAAGAGGAGGATCTTCTGAAAACATTGAAGTTGTAGAAGACCTGCAAAAACAATAGAAATGTATGCAACTGCTACTGCTGCAAAAATGCAGAAACTGTTGCACTCGAAATCTTGATAATAACCTGCAAAAAACTCTCAAGAATGGAGATAAACAATACTCTCAACATGCTCTGATACCATGTGAAAATCCTCACAGCAGATCTAAGAGATGATGTATACCTCACAAGAGTAATTATGATTAAGCAGGAACATAGAAGAAGAGTGCACAATACAGTATAATGAGCAACATAATAATATGGTACAGTAGAACTTAGATAGAAGCAAAAATACTTCACACACACTAATTAATTAATCACAATATGGACAAATAAATAGTACAATGGTAGAGAGGATTCGAATGCCTAAGGTGGAAATTCGAATTAGCCTCTCAAAGTGATCATAAGATCAATAGAGTGTCATCGGAGCACAACTAGGTGTCCTCATGGTCATCGGAGCACAACTGGAAGTCTTCATCATCATCAGTGGAGTCATCAATGCTCAAGTAATTGTCAACCATCAGTAAAACTGAGTCTGGTAAGTGTAACTGAATGTAACTAAGTGTAACTGAGTGTAACTGAGTGTAACTGATTGTAACTGACTGTAACTAAGTGTAACTGAAGACAACTGGACTGGTAGCTGAAGAAGGGCGAGTTGCTTCCTAAAATCAAGGAAGAAGGGCGCATTAAGCAATTGGAGGGCTAAAACTGAATAGTGAGAAGCTCTCGGGGGCTGGCTAACTGAGGGCTAGGTGCTGGATTGATGACTGGGATGCATGCAAACCCTAAAAGTGCACGCATGACTGAAAATGTAAATGATCAAAATACTGGTGGGACTAGGATGGAGTATAGGAATATCCTAACAAAGAGGGGATAAGGGACATCCTTAGAGAAGGCCTCTTTTCGATAAGGACAGAGAAAGAGACGGTGGTGATGTAGCTCATGACCCATTTGATAAAAGAGTAATCAAAACCGAGAAGAGTCATAAGAAGTCTCAGACACAACTATCTCACCCTGTCGAAGGCCTTTGAGAGATCAATTTTGAGAACATCATCGCTCAACTTCCCAACTTTTAAGTTGTGAAGTCCCTCCTGAGAAACCCCAATGGATTCATGGATTTGTCTTCCTTCCAGGAACCCGAACTGTTCCTGTGAAATAACCTTAGACAATACCTTTTTTAATCTTCTGGAAATAATCTTAGCCACAACTTTATAGGTGGTATTACAAAGGGAGATAGGTCTAAACTCATCAAGGCAGCTAGGATGATTCGTCTTGGGGATCAAGGCTATGAAAGTCACATTTATGGGAGGTTGCATAAATCCCTTTGAGCGAGATTCTTCAACTAAGCACAGAAGATCCGACCCAATGAGGTAAAAAAAAGCCAGGAAAAACTCAATCATCCAAACCATTAGGGCATGGACTTTTGCTTTTTTGAAAACTTTGAAGAGTCTCTTTGAGTTCATCCTTCGAAATTTCCTCCATAAGGTCATGATTGTTGTCACATACCCCAATTTTGTAAAAATTATGTAATTATTTTATTATATTCCTGAGACATTATGTTAATTTAATGCTAAGTAGGGATGGATGACTCAGCAGAGTCAACAGAAGTGGAGTGTAATTCAGAATATTTTTATTATTAATAAATAAATTGTGGAGACAACAGCATGGGAGAGCTGTTAAAAAGAGGTTACTGGTCAAACTGGTGGATGGAACTAGGTGGAAAGGCAAAAGACAAGTGGCATCATCCTCAAACACTTCCTAAGTTGCAGGTGGCAACTTCCCTATATTTGGGGTCATGATTCCCCAAGAAAGTGGAATCAGAGCAGGTGGCTCATTAATGACAGTTAACCCAACTAAGACCTAGGCAATCTTTTAAAAAGAACTCAATGAACAGAGCAAGGGCTCTCGAATTTTTCCAGAGAGAATACATTCAGGTGAATGTTATTCAGGAAATCCATTGAGGAAAAGGGAATACAGTAAGGAAGTTGTTTGAGAGGAATGCTGCAGTAACTTGGTTCCATTATAGCTGTTTGGGCTGAGAGAATTTACTTTGCTGCACCTAGTTCCAGCCAAGGAGATCGGAGCAAGCTCGGGGGTCCTGAGAAGTTGCTGTCTGAGCACTCTCCAGGAGTTGGTAGGGAGGAACTGCCTCCCATTGCTGTTGTTGTCCACAGCTTAAACAGGTTCTGCCATTTATTTCTTATGTTTATTTATGAATGAATATATGATGAGTTTATTTCTATATGTCTGAAGAGTAATTAGTTAGTAAAGTTAGTATCTCAGAATAGCAGTAGATAGATTTGGTAGAGTTATTGTGTTTTTCATTATCCCTAGTAAGAAGTGATACCATTATTACATTTCTAATAATGTATCTATAATGTATTCAATACAACTGTAAGACTTTAAGTATTAGTTTATTAATACAATTATAAACCTAGTTTAATCGTAAATGTTAAATAGACAAGTAAGGTTTACAAATAAAATAATTGTATTATGTGTGTTACAAAATTTATTAAACAATCATAGGAAACAATAGTAAGTTAAAAAAATAAAAAATTTACAGTATTTATAAATGGTCGATAACATTTCAGGAGTTTTGTAGTCACAGTTAGAATATCTTTTTAGGGTACAAACCTAATTAAAAATTTAACCAGTCATAACCTATTAATTAAATCAATGCACAAACCCTAGTTAAAATTTATCCAGTTATTACCTATCAAATAAATTCGAGGTGCAAAAACCCTAACAGAAATTTATCACAAAGAATATATCAACAGTTTAAATAACCTAGCTATTAATTTAAAACAGTAGGGTTAGCAGAACAGTATTTAGCTCAATGTCGAGCTTAAACATCATATTAATATCTTTTACTTGACTCTCATTTTACCAACAGAGTTATAATTTAAATAATAGAACAAGCATTTAAACTAAACCTCAGCTGCAAAATTTGGGTTGAACCCTAACAGACCTGTATGTACAAGTAAAAGTAATGCTGATAGTTAAGACAATGTTTCCACTTACGGTCATATCAAAAGATTACAACATAAGTGGTTATACAACTAGTTTCATTTATTCCTGGACAAAACCAAAACAAAATGCACGCTATAAACAAGCTTAAAAATATAGGAAAACGATATAATAAGACGTATTACAAAACCCTGGGTAAAACCCTGAGCGAAATTTAAGAGCACAGTAATGAAACAAAGTAACGAGGCCAGAACCTCATTCACAGGCAGGCTTACAGCCTTTGCATTCTTTTTTTCTTTATACACAGTGTTTCTTTTATAGAAAACCCTTAAAAAACCACAGAAAGACGAATAATGATAACTTAACCGAAACCACCACATCATTACACAACACAGGGTTTAACGTGTTAAAAATCCACTTGAACATGCAGTTAAAGGTCTGCATACAGCTGAAGAAGTCTTAGAGACGCAAACCCTTGACCGCCTGAACAAACCAACAAGAAGGACAAACAATTACAATATTGACCGAAGCCATAACCTACTTTCACAACATAGAGTAGATCTATTAAGGAACTCGGTAAAAAGAACAGTTCAAGACTGAACAGAGTTGAGGGATTCCAGGTCGTCTCACTTAAACCAAAAACCTAACCATCCTAACAACCAGCAAGGAGGAAACGCCATGGTGAAAACCAGGCTTACCAGGTAAAGCAAACAACTGCCGAGACCTGTGCCATCCACGCTTGAAGAGGAGCCAAGCCCTGTAGCAGAAGAACAACTTAGTTAAAATTCTTTTTTATTTGAAAAATGGTTAAACTATTCCTTGTAACTAGAAGAGCGTAGGAGTAAACGAACTTACCAGTGATTTTGAAAGGAGCTCAGTCATTATAACAGCTTGCTAAACCACGAGCAGCACGAGCAGAATAAGTGTAAACCCCATCTTTGTCACCAAAAGAACGAGCTGGCAGAAGCAAAGGGGTACCTTCCACGATGGAAGCCGTGAAAGAACTAATTCAAGAGATGCAGTCACGCCGTGACAAGGTTAATATGGGTAGCCAAAGGATAAACCCTAGGTTTATAACAAACTTACAGCTGCCAAAAACAAAATATAATGACTCCCAAACGATACTATGGACAAGCACAAAGGCCGGGAGCATCATAGAAGCTGCTAGCACACAGTGTATCAGCAGAGACTGGACCAGGAGGGTTCGCAGAGCGACCAAGCCCGAAGGCAAGGGAGAAATGATAAAGTAGGGTTTAGTCAACGTTTAAATATCACAAATGCGTGGCCCTGGAGCAACCACGTAGCTGTTTAATAATCTTCATGCAGTGGGTCGACGTGCTATAGTCTTACAACGAGAGTTTCCATTATTTGTTTTCCAAACAAAATCATAGTTTGAATATTCATTATGAACACGATACCATAGTATCACCTATCATATTTACAAAATCAAAGAGTTAGAACAATAACTTTGAACCTTGCATATTATTTAATGTAACCTTGCCTTACATCCCATTTACACTATGCATTATAATAGCGTTCAAAATCAAGTCTTAAAGTGTTTAAAATATAGAGGATTTGATCTTTAACTATAAAAATCCTAAGGAGGTAGGTATCAAGTAAGTTTTATGTTGTTCATAAAACCTATCACGATATTGCCAATCACCCTAATCTCATGTAACAAGACATAGATCATTTCTTTAATTCTATGAGATAATATAATGATATTGGGTTTAGCTGATTACAATTATGCTACCATAATGCTAATTGCGATAGCTTTACACTGATGGTATAGGACTTGCCATTCCTTCTTTAGGTGACTTCAACTATAGGATTCAAGTTACATAACTCGCAATTTTGGATTAGGGTTACTCTAGTCCATTTCACTTGTTGTTACAATATAATAACAATCACTTAATTGTTTCAGATTTCTTGTGATGACAAGTAGACTCTTGTTATCCTTAAGGCGCATTGAGTTTAATCAAGATAGCTTATAGTTCTTAATCCTTTGTCAATCATAGAAATAGGAATAGCATTTCAATCTAAACAAACCCTGAAAATGTTAAGAGGAGACATGTAATTGACAGAATGCCTTGTAATTGCTAGAAACAAGCAAAGTATATATTGATATCTTCAGATCCTTTACAATTGAAGTTGCAGATCAAATATATTCTAACTCTAAACATGACTTGATGCAATAACAATGGATGAGTAAAAATTGATCTGATTATGGTAACTCAGTCATATTCTAAAGTTCTAGTTAAGAAATTATTGCATTTCAGTAATCTCATCAATGGACCAATACTCCATAGGATTATCTAATTCTTTTATTTTTTCAAAGAAAATAGCTATCCAATTATCTAGTAATTTCCAACTCTCTCTATCAGTAAGATTATAAGGAGATCATAGGAAGAGTTCTACCTTTAAACACTTGATAACCTGGCTAAGCATGATTATACTTTTACTGAATGATTTGGTACAACAAATTGTCTTGTAACACTTTAAAGATTTGTTTGCAGCAAACCGAACATTACCTGTATATCTGTAAGGGAAAGAAAATTTGTTGCATTAGCTCGGAAGCTAAGTAAGCCCAGTCTGTTATGTCAATTCCACCCTTGTGGTTGCAAAACAGAAAACAATCAGTAACTGTAAAGAAACTCATATTAAAAATTAAGTATAATAAAAGATCATTCAAACACAACTATGATCACTTAAGCTAATCAAACAGTGAATTGACTGCATTTAATAATATTACATGCTATTTTAAAAATTTTAAATTTTTCGGAAAATCTGGGTGTTGACATGTGGTATCAGAGCATGGTTCAAATACTAGGCCTTGATGTGGCCCAACTAGTTTCCGCAGAACGGTGACAATAAAAAGAATATATATATATATATATATATATATATATATATATATATATATATATAATGTACTAACTTGTATTTTTTGTTTTATGTAAAAGAACAGATTTTCTGAAACTAACATGCAGGTATGGAGAAGCTAGGAGAGTATGCTGAGGAGGAATCTCCAAACACTGAGACAAGACAGATGTCTAGAGAACCTGTGATAGAGGAGGTAATTGCTCACTCCTCAGAGCTGATGCAGACTATAAAGGGTTTAAAGACTGAAATAGAATCAGTCAAGAAGGATAATGAAAGGATTCTGAAAAATCAAGAGCAGTTAAATCAAATTTTGATGGAAAAATTTCAGACTGAAGGGAGAAGCAAAAGATCTGAATCTGGAGAAGCTAGCCATCAAAAAGGGTCTAAAAAGATGAAACTAGCCAAATCGGATAGCAGTTCATCATCTGAAGGAAGAAGGGAACAACAAAGCCATTACACTACTAGTGACAGTAGTGAGGCTGAGTTGTATAACAGAAAGAAAAAGTACAGACCTTATGAAGAGATTTCTGGGGAGTTCAAGAAAATAAAACCCCCAACTTTTAATGGAGAAACTGAAACAGGAGAAGAGGCAGAGTCCTGGTTATCCGGGATGAGAAAATATTTTCAGATATACAATTATTCAAACCAGCTGAAGGCGAGAATGGCCATCTATAACCTTTCTGGAAAGGCAGATATATGGTGGCAAGATTTGAAAAGGATCAAGGGGATCAAAGAAAAAGAGGTCAATTGGAGTACCTTTAAAAGATACTTCAAAAAGAAATTTCTGTCCAAACAATACTATGAAGAAAGGGCCAAGGAATTTTATGAGTTAAAGCTATGATCTATGATTATGAAGGACTTAAACAGTAAGTTCTTACGTCTGTTAAGATATGTGCCGTATTTTGTTGAAGAGAAACCTAAAGTACAGCGGTTTCTCAGTTGCCTGCCGTATCATATAAAAGACAGAATCGAATATGATAACCCCAAAACTCTGGAAGAATCCATGCGAAAGGCTAATTTCTGTTTTGAACAGAACAAAAAGAAAGAAGGAATAGCCAATTGGAAGGCTAAAAAGAACAGTAATTAGCCTGAGTTCAGGAAAAAGGAGTTTGTACCCCAGAAAAATTTCAGGAATAACAAGGGCAGAAACCATTCTAATGGTAGGAACTTCCAGGGAAACAAAAATGGTGCCTCTAATAATTCCAATAACTTCAAGGGCAGCAAGGAGGCTTCTAACAATCATGGAAATTTCACTAAGAATTTCGAACGGAAGGAACCTGTTAAGTGCTGGGAGTGCAATGGCCCACACTATGCTTCAGTTTACCCAAACCGGAAGAAACCAAACAACAATATTCATACCATACAAGATGAAATGACTGTCGGAGATTTTGCAAGGACTATGCCCCGAATCAATGCAGCGTTGGAGAACCGCCAAGCTGATTATCAAAATTCCATGGTGGAAGTAGGAGGTATGGTTAACAAAACCCCTGTAAATATTTTAATAGATCCAGGTGCTAGCCTTAGTTATATTTCACCGCAGATAGTAGAAAAGTGTAATCTGACTGTTGAAAGGTTTGATAACTCTTGGTCAGTACAACTAGCTACTGGGGCAAAAAGGAAGGTGAACTGTTATGTTAAGGAATGTGCCCTAGATATGAATGATTTTAAAACTACTGTTAAATTAAATATTTTACCACTTGGCTCGTATGACATACTTATTGGTATGGACTAGTTAGAACAGCATAAGGTAGTTTTAAACTGTTTTGATAAAACCTTCACATGTGTGAATAATAAAGAACAGCCTGTAACAGTTAAGGGTATTCCTAGGAAAATTGTAGTCAGGCAGATTTTTGCCTTACAACTTAAAAGAGCAGTCCGAAAAGGGTGCAAAGCTTATGCTGTAACTATTATAGATGAGGCAGTTAAGCCTGAAGTAAATAAGATAAAAATAGAGGATATTCCTGTAGTAAACGAATTTACGGATGTTTTTTCCGGAGGAAATTCCAGGATTACCTCCCAAGAGGGAACTGGATTTCACAATTGAGCTGGTACCAGGTGCTGTACCCAGTTCGAAGGCTCCGTATCGTATGAATATTCTGGAGCTTAATGAATTAAAGTCACAGTTAAAGGAATTAATAGATAAGAAATACATTCGACCCAGTGTGTCCCCTTGGGGAGCACCAGTAATCTTTGTTAAAAAGAAGGACGGAACTATGCGACTTTGCATAGATTACCGTCAACTAAATAAGATGACAATTAAAAACAGATATCCGTTGCCTCGCATAGATGATCTGTTTGATCAGCTACGTGGAGCTACGTTGTTCTCTAAGATAGACCTGAGATCAGGTTATCATCAGGTGAGAATTAAAGAAGAAGACATATTCAAGACAACTTTTAGAACAAGGTATGGACATTACGAATTTGTCGTAATGCCATTTGGGCTTACTAATGCCCCAACCGTCTTTATGTGTCTAATGAATGACATAATGCATAAATACTTGGATAAATTTTTCGTCGTATTCATTGATGACATTTTAATTTATTCTAAAAATGAAGAGGAACATAAAGAACATTTACGGATAGTCTTACAAGAACTGCGAGAGCAGCAGCTCTTTGCGAAGTTCAGTAAGTGTGATTTCTTCAGGGATGAAATCCAGTACTTAGGTCACGTAGTGACTAAGGAAGGGATTTCAGTTGATCCTGAAAAGATCCGGGCAATTGAAGAGTGGCCAGTACCAAAAGATGTAACATATGTTAGGTCCTTCATGGGAATTACCGGTTATTACCGGAGATTCATAGAAGGCTTTTCAAAAATAGCCAACCCAATCACTTCCTTGCAAAAGAAAGGCAAGAAATTTGATTGGAACTTAAAATGTGAAGAAAGCTTTAAGAAATTAAAGACTTTATTAACAACTGCGCCTATTCTAAGAATAGCAGATCCTAATAAGGATTTCGTGGTTTGCACCGATGCTTGTAATGATGGTTTAGGCGGAGTGCTGACTCAGGATGGGTATGTCATTGCCTATGAGTCCAGGAAGCTAAAGATTCATGAAAAGAATTATGCCACTTATGATTTAGAACTAGCTGCTGTTATTCATGCCTTAAAGATGTGGCAACACCACTTAATAGGCAGAAAGTTTACTTTAATGACTGATAATAAGGGTCTAAAATACCTTTTAGATCAGCCTAACTTAAATGCAAGGCAAGCAAGATGGTTGGCCTTCTTAAGCGAATACGATTTCGAAATTCAACACATAAAAGGAAAAGAAAATAAGGTGGCTGATGCTTTGAGCAGAAATGCAAAGCTGAATTTTACAACAGCTATCAGTACTTACATTTCTGATTTAAATGAGCAGTTGACTGAAGGGATAAAATCAGATGAAATTTATCAAAAATTACAAGCTACAGCTAAAGAAGAACCTACAGAAAGTTTAATAAAGGGTTATAGCCTAAACAAAGATGGATTTTTATTGTTTAAGGACAGACTGTATGTGCCTAATGTATCTAAGGTTAAATTGTTAATTCTGGATGAAGTTCATAAAACCCCTTACTCAGGGAATCCAGGCTACCAGAAGACTGTCACCATGTTGAGAAAAGATTATTTTTGGCCTAATATGAAATCTGAAGCAGTTGAGTATATAGCTAGATGTTTGGACTGTCAACAAGTGAAAACAGAACATCAACATCCAGCTGGGTTACTGCAACCTTTGCCTGTTCCTAGTTGGAAGTGGGAAATAATCAGCTTAGATTTCATTACTGGATTACCCAGAAATCAAAATCAGAATGATTCAATTATGGTGGTAGTAGATAAATTAAGTAAATCAACACATTTTATTCCTGTTAAAACCACTTACAAGGCTGCAAACATAGTTGATATATTTCTGAAGCAGATTTTTCGGTTACATGGTGTCCCAAAGGTTATTATTTCAGACAGGAGTCCTAAATTCACAGGGAATTTCTGGAAATCCTTGTTTAAGGGATTAAACACAACACTGAATTTCAGCACTTCTTTCCATCCTCAGACGGACGGACAGACTGAAAGAGTTAATCAGGTATTGGAAGATTTGCTAAGAATGTATGTTAAGGATCAACCAGGTAAGTGGGAGGATTATTTACATTTAGCAGAATTTGCATACAATAACAACTATCAATCGTCAGCTAAGTTCAGTCCTTTTGAAATTTTGTATGGACGTAAATGTAACACTCCTATCTCCTGGAATAATCCAGTAGATATATTAGTGTTAGGACTTGAATTATTAAAAGAACTGGAACAGATTGTGAAACAAGTGCAGGAGAATTTGAAGATTGCTCAGGATCGGCAAAAGAGCCAAGCAGATTTGAAAAGAACTCCTAAAGAGTTCCAGGTGGGTGAGCATGTATTCATAAAGGTAAGACCAAAGAAGAGCTCCTTAAGATTGGGGAGTTGTGCAAAATTAGCGCCACGTTACTGTGGTCCGTTTGAAATTTTATCTAGAATTGGTCAAGTTGCATATCAGCTAGCGTTACCACCTAATTTAAAAGTGCACAATGTTTTCCATATTTCTGTTCTAAAAAAGTATGTTGATGATGCTACTCATGTGATTGATTGGAACGTTGTACAGGTAGAACCAGAAGGGGAAGTTCTGGTGGAACCGGATTGTATCCTCGGGAGGAGGGAAATTACTCTGCGGAACCGCACAATTGGACAGCTGAAGGTGCAATGGAAGCACCTTAGTCCTGAAGAAGCTACCAGGGAACTGGAAAGTAAGATGCGGGAAGCATACCCAAATCTGTTCCAGAAGGTTGCAGAGGATGAGGAATAAGTAACATCGAGGACGATGTTACATTTTAAGGGGGTGTGTATGTCACATACCCCAATTTTGTAAAAATTATGTAATTATTTTATTATATTCCTGAGGCATTATGTTAATTTAATGCTAAGTAGGGATGGATGACTCAACAGAGTCAACAGAAGTGGAGTGTAATTCAGAATATTTTTATTATTAATAAATAAATTGTGGAGACAACAGCATGGGAGAGCTGTTAAAAAGAGGTTACTGGTCAAACTGGTGGATGGAACTAGGTGGAAAGGCAAAAGACAAATGGCAGCATCCTCAAACACTTCCTAAGTTGCAGGTGGCAACTTCCCTATATTTGGGGTCATGATTCCCCAAGAAAGTGGAATCAGAGCAGGTGGCTCATTAATGATAGTTAACCCAACAAAGACCTAGGCAATCTTTTAAAAAGAACTCAATGAACAGAGCAAGGGCTCTCGAATTTTTCCAGAGAGAATACACTCAGGTGAATGTTATTCAGGAAATCCATTGAGGAAAAGGGAATACCGTAAGGAATTTGTTTGAGAGGAATGCTGCAGTAACTTGGTTCCATTATAGCTGTTTGGGCTGAGAGAATTTACTTTGCTGCACCTAGTTCCAGCCAGGGAGATCGGAGCAAGCTCGGGGGTCCTGAGAAGTTGCTGTCTGAGCACTCTCCAGGAGTTGGTAGGGAGGAACTGCCTCCCATTGCTGTTGTTGTCCACAGCTTAAACAGGTTCTGCCATTTATTTCTTATGTTTATTTATGAATGAATATATGATGAGTTTATTTCTATATGTCTGAAGAGTAATTAGTTAGTAAAGTTAGTATCTCAGAATAGCAGTAGATAGATTTGGTAGAGTTATTGTGTTTTTCATTATCCCTAGTAAGAAGTGATACCATTATTACATTTCTAATAATGTATCTATAATGTATTCAATACAACTGTAAGACTTTAAGTATTAGTTTATTAATACAATTATAAACCTAGTTTAATCGTAAATGTTAAATAGACAAGTAAGGTTTACAAATAAAATAATTGTATTCTGTGTGTTACAAAATTTATTAAACAATCATAGGAAACAATAGTAAGTTAAAAAAATAAAAAATTTACAGTATTTATATATAGTCGATAACATTTCAGGAGTTTTGTAGTCACAGTTAGAATATCTTTTTAGGGTACAAACCCTAATTAAAAATTTAACCAGTCATAACCTATTAATTAAATCAATGCACAAACCCTAGTTAAAATTTATCCAGTTATTACCTATCAAATAAATTCGAGGTGCAAAAACCCTAACAGAAATTTATCACAAAGAATATATCAACAGTTTAAATAACCTAGCTATTAATTTAAAACAGTAGGGTTAGCAGAACAGTATTTAGCTCAATGTCGAGCTTAAACATCATATTAATATCTTTTACTTGACTCTCATTTTACCAACAGAGTTATAATTTAAATAATAGAACAAGCATTTAAACTAAACCTCAACTGCAAAATTTGGGTTGAACCCTAACAGACCTGTATGTACAAGTAAAAGTAATGCTGATAGTTAAGACAATGTTTCCACTTACGGTCGTATCAAAAGATTACAACATAAGTGGTTATACAACTAGTTTCATTTATTCATGGACAAAACCAAAACAAAATGCATGCTATAAACAAGCTTAAAAATACAGGAAAACGATATAATAAGACGTATTACAAAACCCTGGGTAAAACCCTGAGCGAAATTTAAGAGCACAGTAATGAAACAAAGTAACGAGGCCAGAACCTCATTCACAGGCAGGCTTACAGCCTTTGCATTCTTTTTTTCTTTATACACAGTGTTTCTTTTATAGAAAACCCTTAAAAAACCACAGAAAGACGAATAATGATAACTTAACCGAAACCACCACATCATTACACAACACAGGGTTTAACGTGTTAAAAATCCACTTGAACATGCAGTTAAAGGTCTGCATACAGCCGAAGAATACTTAGAGACGCAAACCCTTGACCGCCCGAACAAACCAACAAGAAGGACAAACAATTACAATATTGACCGAAGCCATAACCTACTTTCACAACATAGAGTAGATCTATTACGGAACTCGGTAAAAAGAACAGTTCAAGACTGAACAGAGTTGAGGGATTCCAGGTCGCCTCACTTAAACCAAAAACCTAACCATCCTAACAACCAGCAAGGAGGAAACACCATGGTGAAAACCAGGCTTACCAGGTAAAGCAAACAACTGCCGAGACCTGTGCCATCCACGCTTGAAGAGGAGCCAAGCCCTGTAGCAGAAGAACAACTTAGTTAAAATTCTTTTTTATTTGAAAAATGGTTAAACTATTCCTTGTAACTAGAAGAGCGTAGGAGTAAACGAACTTACCAGTGATTTTGAAAGGAGCTTAGTCATTATAACAGCCTGCTAAACCACGAGCAACACGAGCAGAATAAGTGTAAACCCCATCTTTGTCACCAAAAGAACGAGCTGGCAAAAGCAAAGGGGTACCTTCCACGATGGAAGCCGTGACAAAACTAATTCAAGAGATGCAGTCACGCTGTGACAGGGTTAATATGGGTAGCCAAAGGATAAACCCTAGGTTTATAACAAACTTGCAGCTTCCAACAACAAAATATAATGACTCCCAAACGATACTATGGACAAACACAAAGGCCGGGAGCAGCATAGAAGCTGCTAGCACACAGTGTATCAACAGAGATTGGACCAGGAGGGTTCGCAGAGCAACCAAGCCCGAAGGCAAGGGAGAAATGATAAAGTAGGGTTAATTGACTGCATCTCATATTAAAAATTAAGTATAATAAAAGATCATTCAGACACAACTATGATCACTTAAGCTAATCAAACAGTTAATTGACTGCATTTAATAATATTACATGCTATTTTAAAAATTTTAAATTTTTCGGAAAATCTGGGTGTTGACAATTGTCCTCTTGATTAATGAAACTTGGGTAGAACTAAGATAATTGATTGACTTCAGCAATCGTCACTTTGTCATCGGCTTTGAATAATTTTTTGAAGTGTGAAACTCCGATGGTAGCCAAACAATAAAAAGAAGAGTTATAATTGTCATTTTGGTCCTTGAGCCCCCATATAATATTTTGTATTTTTCTGTTTTTTGCATAAGCTTGAAAAAATTTGGTATTTTCCTCTCCACTTTCCAACCAAATAGCCCTACTTTTTAGCCTCCAAGTCTCTTCCTGCTCCTTTAGGAAAGATCGACGCTTTGATTCAAGTTGGTTAAGCTGTTCTTTTGATTCCAGAGATAGGAATCCAACACCCTCAATCTCAAGGATAGTTTGAATGTTAAGCTCAACCTCTTTTAGCTCCTGGTCATCATTTGATCTTTTGTTTGCGGACCATTCCATAAACATTTTCTTAACTGCTGATAGGTTTTGGGAAAAGTGAGCTGCAGCATAACCCCCATCATCTGAGTAGTAAGGACTCCAAGTGTTCTTGACCAAAGATTTGAAATCTTCATTTCCTAGCCACGCTGCACAAAATTTAAAAGGGATGGCAGGTTTTTTGAAAGTTCCATAGATTTCCATGAAGAGGGGATAGTGATCAGATTCCCCCCCAGATCCAACCCAATGATGAAACAAAATATCCTCTTCCAAAAGGTGTTCAGAGATCAAGAACCGATCCAATATTTTTTGCAATTCTAGAATCCCTTGTTCTTTTATTTGTCTAGGTGGGAAGCAGTTTGACCGAGGCAATGTCTATCAACTTTCCCTCCCTAAAAATTTGTTCAAAATAGGCCCCAAGGGGATCCACCATTTCCCTAGGACCCCAAATTTCATGTACACCCAAAGTAAAGTTGAGGTCTCCCCCAATTAAGAATTTGTTATGATTTAGCAAATATTTTTGAAAAATGGGGCTCTAGAACTTATCCCGATCGTTATAAGGTCCATAAAGATTCAAAATGGTAAAAGAGGCATCCAAGCATAAACTAAAGAAATCCATTCCAAGAGCTGAGGCAAAACACCATGTATTTTCAGGCTTAACTACCCTAGGATCCCACCCCAGAGAAAGACCCCAAGAGTGCCCATAAGCATCAATGGAAGTGAAGTCCATATTTGATAGTAAACCTTTCAGCAGCCTAACCACCTCTTCTCCAATCCCGAAGGTTTCTTGAAGCAAAATAATTTCAGGTTGGTTGGAGAGGACCAACCTTTTTTAGTGTAAGTTTTTTGACGGAACTTGCCAAACCTTTGCAATTAAAAGAGAGAACCTTCATTTGGTAACCCCCAAGGGGGCATTCACTGCTCTAAGTGCCCCAATACTGGTTTTCTGTTTCCCATCCATTTGTTCTTGACGTGCTTTGTGTTGGGCAAAGGAGAGGAAATAAGTTTGACCACAAAATTTTGTGTTGGTGCCCCCAATAGGGTTTCTGCCCAGGCTTGCTGAGGTAAGAGGAAAACCAGAAAGATCTGGAACTTCCCAGTTTCTTAGATGAAAGCAGATAGGGAGGGCATATGAGGAAAGTGAAGAGGCAGGTGAAGGAAAGGGGATGTGTGGGCAGGAAAGTGTGATGGAGGGAGAGGGGGAAAAATCAAGGGTATCTCGAGGAGGGGAGGGGAGAGGGGATCATCACAAGTCATAGGGAGACGAGCATACAAAGTTTTAATATTTTTTAAAGAAGATGTAATGGAAATAATGTGAGAATCAGGGAGAGGTGACTTGCCTATGTCGAAAGAAGAAGACATGGTTTCCAGATTCTGGGTAGCCACATGCTTCGGCTGATTTGGCTGACAATCCAAAACCCTGCAGGGAGTCTCTGTATCGACAGTTTTCTTTGGGTCTTATGCTTGAATAAAACCCTCTATGGAGACCTCCTTTGATCAAAGGTCCTCTTTGGGTCTGCCGATTTTTTTGGGAGTGTCCCCTGAGCCTCAAATATCATCCCTAGCAGCATGCTTACAGAACCATCACTGACCTTTTGTAAATGGAAGATAATTTTTTTTGGCCAGATGACCATAGAGGTGACAATGTCTGCAACGGAAAGGGATTTCCTTGTAATCCAGCACTTGTCTACGTCTACTCCCCAAACAAATTCCAACTCGTCTCGAGGGCCGTCCTGATGTTTAGAGAGACCAAAATACGAGCAACAATCATTCTGTTGGTTTAGAGAAAGGAAATGTCAGCATCAATAAAGGCACTCGGAGCATGCCAATATCTCGAAAAGAATCCAAGTTCCAGAATTCCCAAGGCAAACCAGGAAATATCACCCAAACAGGGATGATGTCTAAATTTTCCTTATCCGCATCAAAGAGGGGTGTCCATTTTTTCAGTAGGACCGGAGTAGCACCCATACTCCAATTCTATTTCAGTATACCTTCTGCATCATCTTTTGTTTCAAATTTAATCATGAACCAACCTTTTGCCAAAACCCTAATCCATGGGGAGTATTTCAGTAAATCCTTCCTGCAATTGGATCCCCATTCCATCAAAGTGGTTTGGCTAGGGTATTTTCCACGGACTTTTCCAACCAAGGCCGTTTCGACCATTGTAGCCAAATGTGTTATGGAGACGTCTACCCGATAGACTAGTCTTAAGACCTAATCTTGTTTGTTCGCACATTTCTTCTTCTGCTTCTTTGGACTTGAGCCGCTGCTATTATCCTTGCTGCTGGTGGAGAAATCGACCTTTCTCAGGGAGGCCCTGTGCCCTGGAGATGAAGTTGTGGCAGTCTCCACATTAGGGTTCAGTAAGGACTCAAGAAAACCATCTGCATCCTGAAGAAAATCTCCGGAGTGAGTTCCAAAGGATGTATCAACCCCAATGGAAGGGCATTTGAAATTAGCCACCTTGCTTCCAAAAGTTCACAATCATAATATGGGGTAGTGTTATCAGGGTATGGGGGATCTATGAAAACTTGTCGTGAGGATGTAGAAAGGAAAAGGTTAGCGGACCCAACCCCTGAGGAATCAGGAAAATGAGGAAAATCATCTAAGAAGTGGGTGAAACCTGAAAAACCCTAGGAGATTGTCGAAACCATCCCCAGTTTAACGTGCCATTTGTATGATCTTCCTTTGATTTACTAGTTCCTTACGGTGTTGCAACAAGTCAACTTCCTCCCCTAATTTGCATCCACCCTCTTCATCCCACCGATCAGCCAATCCTTTAGCTCGATCGCTTGTCAACGCGGATGATTAGTATTCCCTTGTTGCTGTCACCTCGGATGATAAATCCGTCACCATAACCGTCACCTGCCTGCCAGTTTATATCAGTCCGGATCTAGATCAGGTTGATCTCACCTGCCGGACACTGAAGAGCATGGTTAGTCCTTTCCTTATGAGAGATCCTTGATTTTCCTTCCGATTTACGAAATGGTTTACAGAAGCTTAATCCCAGGGCTTTAAGGGATTTCAAAGCATTGGCCATTGTCATTTAAAATCAATTTCCCTTTGCTCAATAGGGAAACTTTGTTAGCTTCTTTGTCAGTTTCACCATTCAGGCCCCTTAGGATGTGAAAAATTTTGATTTTGTGAAAGTATTAGGTTAAATTCTTGATTTTTTGGAGAAGATGTCGAAGTCTCATGTTTTGAGGCAGTGAGTGGGATTTTATAGCCTTAATAATCAATCTGGAGTGTCAAAAAAATAGAGATTCTGTAATTCCCATAATTGTTAACTGAACCATCCCTTGCCATAGTGCTAGAGCTTCGGCAATGTTATTAGTGTCTTCACCAATCCCCCAGGAAAACTTCAATTCAATCACTTCTTCGGGATTTAATATAATCCCTCCCCCTCCTGCCACCCTTGGATGTCCTTTAGAAGCGCCATCAAAGAAGAGGATGTGTTGATGAAGCGTCTTCCTCCAATTAGAGAAGCTTTCTTGATCCATTCTGATTTCCCAGTGTTCTAGCTGCATAGAGATCAATTTGGCAGGTCCAACTTCCTTTGGAATTAAGCCCAACATCTAGGTTTCTTCTTTAAGGAGAAGCAGAGCTTTATTCTAAGAGAGATGTAGAGCTTGAAGACATTCTCCCATCAATGCTTTTTCTCTTACAACAATCTGAGCAGAGGTGGAGTATTTTTCTCTAAATATATGAGCGATACGCTCTAACCAAAGCTTCTAGAAAATAAATTTAGGTAAGATCAGCCAGCAGGTTTTACGCCTATTTTTATTTTGAAGAGAGAAAGGACACAACTTTTCCCAATTACTGAAGATAACAAGGATATCATCCGAAAGGGAGACTTCATTCGACCATGGAGAGAGAGCTAGTTTCCAGACTTCTTTTGCATATGGGCAGTTCAAAAAAATATGGTTGGCAGTTTCTTCTTGAGACCGACAGGTGGGACACCTTCCGGGGCCTTCCATACCTTTCCTCTTCAAGGTATCCCCCATAAGAATACTTACATGAGCTAGGGTCCAATTAAATAAGTCGACTTTTGGAAAATTTTTAGTTTTCCAGATGCCTTTCTAGAGAGCAGGATTTGGAAGAGTGTATGGAATTGCTTTAAGATGATTGTAACCTTGTGCCGAAGTGTAAACTCCGGTGTTAGAGCCCCAGCCTCTCGAATCCTTCGATTTAGCATCAATTGTCGATTTGTATTGAAGCAGGGAAAGGAGTCGAAGCTTATCACTGTCCAAATGGATTGGGTAGTTCGGGATGTTCAACGAATTCCATGATCTATTGTCATCATTTTTCCAAGCTGATATATCCCAAATCGAGAATAAGTTTTGATCTTGAAGCCATCTTTTCAGATTGGAAAAGTATGCCATAGTATCGAGCATTTGATTTCCTAAAATAGAATCTGCCAAAATGCTAATGTGTTTCCAATTCCCAGGGATCCAAGTTAGTTCTGGTTTGAAGAAAGTGAGGGCCCGTTGACAAATTTTGAAAATTGGGGAGCCTTTATTAACTTTCGGGGCCTTATCAAGGCATTTTTTTTCTATTTCTTGAGAAGTATTTTTTCCAAAGTACTTTCTTACTCCAAGTTGTGTTGCCCGTGACCAAGTTCCATAGTAATTTTGCTCCAAGAGCGAGGTTTTGTGTTCGAAGGTCTCTAATATGGATTCCTCCTTCGAGCAACGGTTTGGTGATTTTCCCCCAGCTGACCAGGGGAAGCTTTTTCTCATTGTTTTTACCTCCTTTCCACAAGAATTTCTGAAGAGTTGACTCAAATTTGGAGATGATTCCAGCCGGGACGAGAAGAACTGAGCTTTGATAGATCGAGATACTGGAGAGGACGGATTTGATGAGGACTAATTTTCCAGCAAGATTGAGCCAAGTAGTTCCCCAGGAATTGATTCGAGTCTTTAGATTATCAATCATAGGAAGCTAGTTTGCAGTTTTTCATGGCTGATTTGAAGATGGGGATCCCCATATATTTGATAAATTCCCACTGAGTTGTTCCATGAATTTCCAGAATTCTTCAGAGTTCCAACATTTCCCTAGGGGAGCAGTTCCAACCATATATTTGGCTCTTTCTGTAATGGATATTGCTTCCTGACACAATGTTGTACATATCCAGTTCCTGTTTGAATTTTTCAGCTATTTGGTTGCTAGCCCCTCCCAAAAGAATCCTGTCATCAACAAATTGGGCATGGTTTATTTTTTTGAATCCCCTGGTCATTCTGAGGTCCATTAAATCCTGTTGTAGACGAGAATGCTCCAATTGGAAACTGAGGATAGAAGCTTGGATTGCATAAAGGAGGAGAGAGAGCGAGCACCCTGTCGAAGTCTACGAGAAGCTTGGAAGAAGTACGCAACACGACCATTTACCAATGGAGTGATCCAGGGAGCTCCAATGCAAGATTTCACCCAACAAATAAACTCGGGGGAAAACCCGAATTGATGCATCATCTAGAAGAAGTAATCATGTTGGACTCTATCAAAGGCATTAGAAAGATCAATTTTTACAACCATACCTTTTTCTTGGCGAAGGAGACTGGAATGGATAGATTCTTGGACAAGTATAATGTTATCCAAAATATTCCTTACTTTAATGAAACCACCTTGATTTTCTGGGATAATTGCTGAGATAATTCCTTTTATTCAATTGGCGATTACTTTAGTGATAATTTTGTAGCCAATGTTGCATAATGGGATCGGTCGGAAGTGGTCAAAGGAGGACACACCTTTTTATTTTGGAATAACAGCCAAAAAAGTTGAGTTGTTGTTTCCTCCTATCTTGTTTCAATGCTGTGACTTCAGTACCATTCAGTGAAGATATTTTTTGACTGTTTTCCAGCGCGACTTGAGGAATCTGGTAGTAAATCCATCTGGTTCAGGTGATTTGTCAGGTTCCATTTCTGCCAAGGCATATTTGATTTATTTTCTGGTGACAGGGGCATTGAGATTCTGGTTAGAATTCGCCTAAATTTTATTTGAAACTAAATTCATAATGTGTTGATGTCTTTCTTCCTGAGGCTGATGACCTTCAGAGTAGATATCTTTGAAGTGATTGTGAGTGGCTTGTTTAACTTTCTCGAAGTCAGTTATAGTATGGCCTTGAGTTTGAATCTCCTTGATAGAGTTGAAATGCTTCCGAGCTTCCGCTTGCTTATGGATAAAAGCAATGTTTCTGTCCCCCAGTTGCAGCCATAAGATCCTTGACTTCTGCCTCCAATATTATTCCTCAATTCGGTAGGAAACGTGAAGATTGCGTTGAAGAGCTGCTTCCTTTTCCAAAATTTCAGGAGTTATATTTTCTTCTTCCATCTTTAGTTGATGGGTTTCCATAGTATGATGAGTTTCCATTCTCTGTTTGATTGGAGAATTCATTGTTTTGTCCCAATCTTTGAGGGCCTTTTTGAGTCTACGAAGCTTTTCTTCCCATATGAATAAAGGGGAACTAGTTACTGGTGTCTTCCATACGTTGAGGACCAGATAATGGAAGCCTTCTAGTTGAATCCAGGAGGGGCTAAGACGAAAGGGAATAGGTCCCAGATTGTAGTCCTTTGAGATTTATAGAAGGATTGGCTTATTGTCAGAATCACTGAAGGGAATGATTTTTGAGATGGTATTAAGTCCTAAGATAAGGAAGGTATTTTGGACCAAGAATATGTCCAAGCAAGCTGCTATGTGGGCCGGTCTGATTCTTTTGTTGGACCAAGTATACTTGCCCCGTGCGGGTTTGATGTTTTTAAGGTCCCAGTCCAGAATAATATCTTCCACCCATTCATGGATTGGATCTCTGATAACTGAGCCCCCTTTTTTTCATCAAGTGAGAGAGTGACGTTGAGATCCCCAACTAGTACGATATTTTCTAGCTGAAGGGAGCTTAGAGTTTCCCGAATAAGATCCCAGCAGTTTTTTTTTTTTTTTTTCAAGGGAAGGACCAGGGCATAAATATTGAATAAACATACCTGAGTTCCTGATTCCTTATGGATTAGTTGAGTGAGGATCCAGTGAGTGTAGGATTTAGAGAATGATAGCTCAAATTTGGAGGCGTCCCACAGGGAGCCTATTCCTCTAGAATCTCCTCTAGCGCTGACAACTACTCCCTCTCCTTTATTCCAAAATTTCTTTCTTGAGAGGAGGAAGTCTTGTTCCTCCATTTTGGTCTCCTGGATTAGTAGGATGTCTGGGTTAGTGATATAGGTTAGATATTTCATAGATTCTTCTTTATTTCTACTCCCTAATCCCTTACAGTTCCAGGAGGCAACCTTCATTGCTTACTTCTGGTATTTTGAGGGCCCCCCTTAGAAGGATGCCCTTGCTGTCGAGTATTTCTTGTATTCTTGAGCATATTTTCCAGGGTTGGCTGTGATCCCAGGACCTTGTCCTTGTAAGTGGCTATTTCCCTCCTTTCTTTATCCGTTTTCCGTCCTCTAGTAGCTTGTTTTGGAGTTTCTTGAGTTGTTCCAATTTCACCTTCCTCTTCTTCCGAAGTTTTTCCTCTGTCTTCCCTTCGAGGATTTCAGGCATATTTATTATCCCCTGGATTAGAGGGATTCTCCATGCCCGAAGGATAGTTTCCCTCCGTATTGATTTTTTGTGTAGAATTTTCTCCTTGACTTCCATTTTCTTTAGCTTCTAAGTTCCCTAGGGTGGAGAAGCTATTCTCGCTTGCAACCAGAGGTTTTGGGGATCCTGGATTTTACCTTTCTTCCCTTCCCTCCTGGTTGTTGGTTTAGGGTTTGGCTTTGTTCGTTTAGCTTGATTCCATCCTTCATTTTGCTCGATCTCCTGATGATAATTCAGATTTTTGGGGCAATGTTTATGGAAGTGCCCATATTCATGGCATCCTCTGCATTTGAATGGCACTTGTTCATAGTCTAATTTCAGGAATTGCTACCATTCTCCTACTACTAGCTTGATGGCTTCTGGAAGACCAGGTTTGAGGTCCACTTCCACGCAGATCCGTGTGTAGGAATACTGGTCCTTTGGAGCTGCCTTATCAATGAATTGCCCTAGGGCATTCCCAATAAATTGTAGGGAGTCTGGGTTCTAGCAATGGATCGGGAGGTTGGGCAAGCGAACCCAGACTAGGACCACTTTGGGGACATCTACTGCGGGATCAAAATCTGGCGTCCAACGATTTAGGTACAAGCCTTGCGGTCCCATAAAATAAGGTTTGTTTCTGAATATCGAGTCTCTATCATCTTTGGAGATAAACTAGAAGAGAAAGAACCCTCTTCCAACTGCATAGCAAGTAACACTGTTAGAGATCAGGGGTCTCCAATTTTTTTGGACCCAGTTATCTATTGTTCGGGGAGAAATCCAGAGCCCGGTAAATTGGCCAACCGGAGCTCTATTTGCTAGGGAAACAACAATTCACATGGGTTGCTCTGGCGAGAGGGAAACCAAAGGTATATCGTCAATATTTTTGACAAATTTTGGAGGGGCCGCTCCAGTGGATTTCTTCCCATGGGAATTGATGAGGCGATTAAGAGCTTCGATTTCAGGCACAGTTGGCGGGGAAGGCGGTGGATCGTTGCCTTCAGGAGGACTCATGGTGGGAAGCAAACCCTCCCGGTGGCCACGAACGCTCCCAGATCTAGAATCGAGGTCCGTGACCTACAACTCGCCTCGATCGACAACAACAACCAGAGTGATGTGTTTTCCCGTCGTTCGTCGATCTTGAGGCTGGTTCTCCTTGCTCTAGCAGTAACTTAACCCTAGTCACTATAAAATCCTAAATTTCCCAAGTTTGGTTAACGAGGAGGATAATGAAAATTTGTTTGAGGAAATAACAAAGGTGGAACTTCTGAACATTGTGAATTCATTTAAAAAGGACAGCGTCCCATGTTCGGATGGTTGAACAACTGAATTCTATATTGATTTTTTTGACTTATTGGGTGATGATTTACTTCAAGTTATGTATGAATTATGTTTTTCAGGAAGGGTTTATGGTAATTTTAATGCCACTTTTATTGCTCTAATTCCTAAAGTGCATTGACTTGAGTCGTTCAATGGCTATAGACCCATTTCATTTTGTAATAGAATTTACAAGAATATTTCAAATATTATTGCTATTGCCAAGATGAAGAAGTTATTATCCACTTTTATTTCTTCAGAACAATTCAATTTCTTGAAAGGTCATCAGATACATTAAGCCCTAGGAATTGCACAAGAAGGATTACATACTTTAAAATCCACAAATGCTCTATCCATAGTGATAAAATTGGACCTCTCAAAGGCATATGATCAGGTTTTGAGGCTATACCTTCATTTGTTCTTGCTACAAATTGGTTTCTTGTTACCAATGGTAAAGTGGATTAAGGGATGTGCAACTTCTACTTCCAATGTTGTTCTCATAAATGACTGAACATCATATTTGAGTCCTTATCTTTTTCTCTTAGTAGTAGAGGGGTTGATTTAGGCTATCAACGAAGCTAAAAGACAAGGAAAATACAAGGAATAAAGGTGGTGGTAGTGAGGTGCTTACTCATTTACTTTTTATATAGGAAGTTATATTGTTTTTATTTGGTTCCGAAAGAGAAGGACTACACTATAAGGAGATTCTCCAATTGTTTAAGAAGGATACGAATATGGAGATAAATGAAAACAAATCAACGATGTATATAGTTTGGAACAATGCAAACTTGATTAGGGTTTTGGAAAGATGTTTCCCCTTCCTTTTCAAGGATATTTTGGAAGGAGTTAAGTACTTGGGGTTCAACCTTACGTGAAAACAAACAAGTTCTAGTTAATATTCAAAATCTGTATTTCCTTTTGGTGCATTAGATGCTTGTCTCGGTGGAGGGAGGGGGGAGGCATGTTAGTCTTGACTAAGGAAATCTTGAAAGCCATACTAGTTTTTTAACATACAGTTGCCCATATCCCAAAAGGAATTTTGGGAAAAATTAGGAAGTATTTCCAAACTTTATTTGACTAGGAAGTTATGACTACAAGGGATCTCACTTAGTGAAATGAAAAAGGATTTCCATCCAAAGGACTCGGGGGGATGGGGTCTCAAGAAAATCCAATTATTTGGAAAAGCTCTTATTTCCAAATCCTTATGGAATGTAATAACCAAATATAGTCTATGGAGAAAAAGAATCATTCAGAAGTATATTGCTCTAGGCACAATGTTGGATTGGATAAGGTGAGAAGGAAGAGTAGACATAATGTTTCTAATCAATGGAAGGCCATGTCACATGATTTTCAAGTGATTGGAAATTTTTTGGCCTAGAAGTTAGGAGACATGTCTCAAGTAAGAGTAGGCGTCGATGTAGTGATAGGTTGTAGTATAAATGTTTTCCTTCCTGAAGAGTTGATTCACCACTTACAACAAATTGCAAGATGCACTTTTAATTTGATTAGCAGCCTACTAGAAACCATGATGTGGCATCATGGTGGCCATAGGATCATAAGATTGGTATAGGGGATTATTTGACTCTAGCTTGGAATTCCTTCATCTCAAGTTTAAGGAAGGCTCATATAAGATTGAATATTGATCAATATGAACTTATCTGGGCTTTGATTGGAGTAGGGGGAAAGTATACAGTTGGGTTGAGGTATACAACTCCCTTAAAATTTGAATTTGAGGGAGGTCAAGTAGTGGTGGAGGAATCTGTGGAAGACTGGGGCCCCTCCTAAAAGTATCTTATTCATGGTATTACTTTTGAATGATAAAGTACTTACATGGGAGGCTCTATAGAGGAGGAATAAAGATGGTCCTAGTATTTTCATGTTGTGTAGCTGTGATGGTGAAAATACCACTCATTTATGCTTAAATTTCTCCTTCTCTAAACAAGTATGGATTGAAATTGAAGCCTTAGTGGGTATCACAATATTTGGAAAAAAGATATTATTGAAGCTTATTTTCTGGACTGGTTTATAGATGGAAATCTGAAATACATAAGGAGTATGCCTTTAGCAATGATTTGGAGAATCTTGATTGCAATAAATTCAACATTGCTTGAGGGAAAATACATTTATCCTTTTTAAATAGCAACTTGAGTGAATGTCATTCTTATGTCTTTCAAGATAACTCCTAATGTAATAACTCATAAGTGTTAGGATATTTAGACAATTAGGAATTAGTTAAGATCAACTTGGTATATTGTGTCTTTAGGTAAAGTGTCTTTCTTTAGCATGCATTTGTACTTATGTAATTTGATGGTTATGGTAAGTTCTAGACATAGAGTGATCAAACAATTCAAATTCACCTCGATCTTAACAGCTATTGATCCATGGCTTAGCACCCAAATGATTGATCCATGGCTTAACACCCAATTGACCCATGATCTCTACTTAAAGAGCATGGAGGGTCATTTGCTTGATGATGACTTATGAGAAAATCATTGTAGCATTTCTTTTCTTTTGCATAATATATTGCCTCAATTAGATATTTGGTTGGGGCCGTGGACTGTTTCCCTCTTAGAGGATTTTAACCATGTAAAAACTCATGTATTGATATGTGATCTATTTATGTGAGTGGTTGCTCAAGGTGTTCGATCTTTTAGAAATATCTTGTGTTAGTCGAACATGGTATCAAAGCTCTTATGAAGTTCTGTTTTCGTTGATGATCAAGATCTTGAATCTATGTTGTGGTATGCATCAAAGGATTTCTAGTTTTTTTTTTTTTTTTGGTGTGTGTGTGCGTGCGCGCACGCATGTGCGCACACAATTATAGGCTGAGAGAGGTGTTCCATTGTGTTTGGAAAAATGCTTTTAGTTGGTAACACTTTCATTTTATTGAAAAAATGTTTATGTTTTCCCAATATACGACCAATTTACTAGGTTAAGAGGTATATTGTTACAATTAAGCATTTAAAAGAAAAAGTTCTCATATTCTTTCATATTTTAGACTGGTTTTTTGTTGTATTTTTGGTTCTTTACCCTTTGGTGGTTTTACTTACTACGTATTCCCTTTTATGTGTGCTTTGTGTGTGTGATAATCTGCAGTAGGATCTAACAACTATAACAAGCCTCACGCAAACTCTCAAGAAGTTGCAAAGAATAAGAGAAGAATGCACTCAATAATCACTCATGAACACAGAAAATGGAGAATAGCAGTATCATACATTAGCTGTGAGCTGGCACTGTGAAAACTGAATACAATAATGAATAATTGTGTAGAGAATTTGAATTAACCAAGGATTTAATTCGAATCATGCTCAAAGTCTATCTTAAACAACATTGGATACATCATCCAGTCAGTAGTATCAGTCATAAATGGTAATAGTTAGTCAAGTGAGTCTAACTGAGTCTAACAGAACCATCTAGGAATAAATCAAGGGATGGAGAGTCCAAGGAGGGCGCATGAGGCTGTCAGAATATCAAGTGGCACTCCATAACTAGCTAACTAGGATCTACAGGCAATTAGCATGAGCAATTAGTGGAAGAACTGATCAATCAATGCACTAACTGACTGTCAGACTCCTGGTAGGTGAGATAAGGAGCTCTAACTGAATGATAACTGGTGGTAGGTGAGCAAAGGGACACATGTCATGTAGAAGAGTCAAATAGGGCGCATTAGGTAGGTAGGAGGGCTACTGGGGGCTGAAGACAGGCTCTAGGTGTTAGAAAAACAGGATCGCAGAGCAATAACAATAAACAAAAATACAAATATAATCACACATACACATTACAAGAGAGACACAGATATATCGTGGTTCACCCAACTTGGGCTACGTCCACACTGAAGTTGCCAGTCCTTATTATTATTCCGTCCAGCAAAGTGAAGGGATACAACCTGCAGCACAACCACTGCACTTCCTCTTCACTGTCTCACAGTCTCTCTACCGATATCAGAGATCTTTACAATGCATAAAATCTAATACATCAACCCTAGATGTATTACAAAGTGTTTCTTTTATAAGGGAAATACAATGGGAAAATACCACGGGCTACCCAAAACCATGGGCCCGTAAAACAACCCCAAAATTTTCCTTCGGGGGCTTTGCCCCCAAACCCCCGCCTGGGGACCACTAGCCCTCGGACCCCCCAGATGGGGTTAATTACCCCCACACCCCCCCGTTGGGGTGAGTGTACAATCCTTTTACATATCATATAAAGCTGGGGTACAAACACAGCTGAATAATAATATCTCTAAATCTGGATATCAGGCTCCACAACCAACAATCTCCCACTTGGAGACTGATCACAACAACTCCACCGCTGCTGCACTTGCTCGACTTGGACTTGGCAACTTTCTCCTCTTCACCTTCATGCTAGAAGGCCAACTGAAACCGAGCAGGAACTCAGTTTCTCTTTGGTCACTACCTTTGTGAACATGTCTGCAGGATTCTGGCTAGTGTGTATCTTTTCCAGCTTCAACAGTTCATCTTCCAAAACATAGCGTATGAAATGGTACTTGAGCTGTATATGTTTAGTATTGGAATGGAATGCTGAGTTCTTTGCAAGATGAATGGCACTCTGACTGTCACTATACAACCTGCTATCCTTCTGCTTATTACCCAATTCCTCCATAAACCTCTGCAACCAAATCATCTCTTTACTAGCCTCTGTAACAGCAACATACTCTATTTCCGTTGTTGAAAGTGTAACAATGTTCTACAGTTTCGAAATCCAACTTACTGCTGTTCCACCTACAGTAAACACATACCCTGTGGTGCTCCTCCTGCTATCCTTATCACCTGCCATATCTACATCAACATATCCCTGTAGAACAGTGTCTGAACCTCCAAAACATAATGCATGAGTGGTAGTACCTCTCAAATACCTGAGAATCCAATGTACTTCCTTCCAATGTTCTTTACCTAGATTGTTCATATATCTGCTCACAATTCCCACTGCTTGTGCAATATTTGGTCTTGTGCACACCATGTCATACATCAAGCTGCCAATTGCTGATTGATAGGGAATCTTGGACATGTAATATGTCTCTTCTTGTGTCTTGGGACACATTTCCTTGCTTAGACTGAAATGGATGGCCAAAGGTGTAGTTACTGGTTTTGCATTCTGCATCCTGAACCTCTCCAACACCTTTTGTATGTACTCACTCCGAGACAATGTCAATTTGCGAGTTTTCCTGTCTCTTGTTATTCTCATACCAAGGATATGCTTTGCAGCACCCAAATCCTTCATCGCAAATGAATTAGCTAGCTTCCTTTTGAGTACATTTATATCCTGCATGTTAGACCCTACAACAAGCATGTCATCCACATACAATAACAAGATAATATATCTTTCATTGTCTAGCTTCTTGAAATAAACATAGTGGTTAGAATGACATCTACTATAACCTTGTTCTGTCATAAACCTGTCAAATTTTAAATACCACTGCCTTGGAGCTTGCTTCAAGCCATACAAGCTCTTCTTCAACCTGCATACCAAGTTCTCCTTACCTTTGACCTCATACCCTTGTGGCTGCTGCATATATATCTCTTTCTCCAAATCCACATGGAGAAAAACTGTTTTTACATCTAACTGTTCAAGATGGAAACCTTCTACTGCCACTAGAATTAAAATAGTCCTAATTGAAGTCATCTTAACAACAGGAGAAAATAGTTCATCAAAATCTATACCTTTCTTATGTGCAAACCCCTTTACAACAAATCTGGCCTTGTACCTCTTCTTACCTCCTTCTTCTTCCTTCAACCTGTAAATCCATTTGTTCTGCAATGCTCTTTTACCAGCAGGAAAGTGAACCAAATCCCAAGTCTGGTTTCCTACCAATGAGTCCATCTCCTCATTCATGCCTTGCTCCCACTTCTTTCTAGTTTCCACCTGGATTGCTTCTTCATAACATTCTAGTTCACCAGAATCAATCATCAATAAATAATACATTGAAGGAGAGTATCGTTCAGGGAGTCTACTTAACCTAGTAGATCTTCTTACACTTGTAGGAGTTTCAGGTACTTGCTGTTGTTCTTGATTTTCTGGTACCTTCGGAACTTCATTTTCTTTAATTTCATCAAGCAATGTGTACTCTGTGTTTTCTTTTTCCTATTTCTTTCCCTACAACTGATCTTTATACATGACCTTTTCATTGAATATCACATCTCTACTCCTAATGATTTTGTTATTTTCATAATCCCATAAATGATAACCAAATTCATCAACCCCATATCCAATAAAGGTACCTTTCTTGGATTTAGCTTCAAGCTTTGTTCTATTATCTTTATCAATATGGACAAATGCTTCACAACCAAACGTTCTCAAAAATGAGTAGTTTACCTTTTTATCTGTCCATGCCTCCTCTGGAATACCACCATACAAAGCAATTGAAGGTCCTCTGTTTATTAAATAAACAACAATATTTACAGCATCCGCCCAAAATTGTAAGGGCAACCTTGCATGCAATCTCATACACCTTACACGCTCCATGATCATTCTGTTCATCCTTTCAGACACACCATTTTCTTGTGGTGTTCCTGGGACTGTCTTCTCTCTATGAATCCCATGGTATGAACAATAACTATCAAACTCCTTACCGCAGTACTCACCTCCATTATCAGATCTGAGACACTTCAACCTTTTTCCTGTCTCATTCTCAACCAAAGCTTTCCACTTCTTAAAAGTAGCAAACACATCAGATTTATGTCTAATGCAATAAACCCAAGTTTTCCTAGTTGCATCATCAATAAATGTAACATAATAATGAGATACACCAAGAGATTGTACCTGAGCTGGTCCCCATACATCTGTATGCACAAGCTCTAACTTTTCATTCTTCTTCTGTTTCCCAACCCTGAGAAATCTGACTCTCTTCTGTTTTCCATAAACACAGTTTTCACAGAATTCCAAACTTACCTGCTTCAAATCTGGCAGCAACTTCCTTCAATGGAGAATCTGCATCGCCTTCTCACTCATGTGGCCAAGCCTATGATGCCACAATGCTGTATTTGTTCCTGTGGAAGCCAAAGAGATAGAATCGTCAATATTATGAGGACATAAATACAACGTACCTACCTTGTCTCCTTTTTCTATTACCATTGATCCTTTAGTGATCTTCCACCACTTTTCTCCAAATGTAGATAGACAGCCGCCATCTCCCAACTGCCCTGTTAAGATCAGATTTCTTTTCATAGCAGGAATATGCCTTACATATTTCAACATCCAATCAGTTCCATTCTTAACTTTTATCCATACCTTACCCATTCCAACAATTTTACATGGCTCATCATCACCCAATAAAACATGTCCAAAATCGCCTGGAACATAATCATGAAAATATTTCCTATGGGGTGTAGCATGACACGAAGCCCATGAATCTACTACCCAATAATCACTAGTATTATCTAATGCAAGAATCAAAGCATCTTGTAACACATCACCTGCTACATTTGCTTCCTGGGTAGTTTCCTTCTGTCCATCTCCTTTCTTCTTTAGAGATCTGCAGTCTTTCTTCAGATGTCATTTCTTTCCACAGTTTCAACACTCTATTTTTCCCAATCTCAACTTGGATCTGCCCTTTTTAGAGTTGCTGTGATTACCTTGGCTCTTTCCTCTCTCCTTTTGTCTTCCCCTGGTCTCCATGGTCAACGCATTACCTGATGTCTCACCTGTGCTTTTTCTTCGCATTTCCTCGCTAAGAATAACACCAATAACATCATCAAATTTCAAGGTGTTTGAACCAGAGACAGAGTTACTTACAACCATGACCAAGCTATTCCAACTTTCTGGCAATGAACACAAGATTAGAAGAGCCCTAACCATCATGCATCTTTCCTCTCTCCTTTTGTCTTCCCCTGGTCTCCATGGTCAACGCATTACCTGATGTCTCACCTGTGATTTTTCTTCGCATTTCCTCGCTAAGAATAACACCAATAACATCATCAAATTTCAAGGTGTTTGAACCAGAGACAGAGTTACTTACAACCATGACCAAGCTATTCCAACTTTCTGGAAATGAACACAAGATTAGAAGAGCCCTAACCTCATCATCGAATTTCACACTTACAGAACTTAGTTGATTTGTAACCGTATTAAAATCATTTAAATCATAAAAAACAAATCCACCTTCAGACATCTTCATATTAAATAAACGCTTCATTAGAAATACCTTGTTGGAGGCGGAGGGTTTTTCATACAACTTACCCAGTGCGCTCATCAAACCCTCCATTGTCGTTTCTTTTGAAATATTGAAAGCCACCAACGAATCCAGGCTCAGCCTTATTGTTCCCAGAGCCTTTCTGTCAAGAACCTCCCATTCTTCGTCCTTCATAGCCGTCGGCTGCTTTGCTCTTCCTCCCAATGGCAGGAATAGATCCTTCTGGTACAGATAGTCCTCCATTTGAATTTTCCATAACTGGAAGTTTTGTCCATTAAAATTCTTGACCTTAAACATTCCTTCTTCCGCCATTGCTCCCACTCGAACCAGAAACCCTATCTTCCTACGGATTTATCTGCCAAATAGACCTTTGGCTTTGATACCAATTGTTAGAAAAACAGGATCACAGAGCAATAAAAATAAACATAAATGCAAATATAATCACACAAACACATTATAAGAGAGACACAGATATATCATGGTTCACCCAACTTGGGCTACGTCCACACTGAAGTTACCAGTCCTTATTATTATTCAGTCCAGCAAAGTGAAGGGATACAACCTGCAGCAGAACCGTTGCACTTCCTATTCACTGTCTCACAGTCTCTCTATCGATCTCAGAGATATTTACAATGCATATAACCTAATACATCAAACCTAGCCGTATTACAATGTGTTTCATTTATAAGGGAAATACAATGGGAAAATACCACAGGTTACCCAAAACCATGGGCCCGTAAAACAACCCAAAAATTTTCCTTCGGGGGCTTCGCCCTCGAACCCCCGCCGAGGGACCACTGGCCCCTGGACCCCCCCAGCTGGGGTTAATTACCCCTAGACCTCAGTGGGGGGAGGATTTTCCCGCCCCACACCCCCCCCGTTGGGGTGAGTGTACAGTCCTTTTACATATCATATAAAGCTGGGGTACAAACACGGCTGAATAATAATATCTCTAAATATGGAGATCAGGCTCCACAACCAACACTAGGGAGTTGAAAATAGGCTCTAGGTGCTGGGAGGACCACCAAGATGATGACTTGATGCATGCATTTGCATGCAAATGCATGCAGATGACTGGATGCATGCAGATGACTGGATGCATGCAAAATGCATGCAGACATGCAAATCTGAAAAATGACGGTGAGAATATTCCAACCCCCCCCTCAAGCTATACTATGAGGTGATAACTGAAAACTGAAAAATAGGGCCCTGGTGACTAAGACCAAAGGTCACCCCGTACAATCAATCTAAATAAACTAAGTTAGGAAAGCGGGAAAACCCAGTGGGAAGAAAGCCCTCCCTCAAAATAGACTGAAGGATGCTAATGTAGCATATCATCACTCACCCCAAGAAGAGATCTAAGGTAAGTGAACCTCTTCACCGTGAAGGTATTGGTGAAGATATTTACAATCTTCTCTTCTGTCGAAAGGTAAAGCAGTGAGATGATCTAATCACACACTAATCCTCTGATGTAATGCATGTGTATCTCAATGTGTTTGGTTCTCTGTCTCAGAACCGGATCTGTGGAGATCCTGATGGCACTCTGATTGTTACAACAGATGACAGGTGGAGTGCTGAATCAAATCCCAAACTTTGGTAAGCCTGCAACCAAATGCATTGTGTGGTTTCATTTACTGCACCTCTGTACTTGGCCTCTGTTGAAGACAGAGCTAAAGCAGTCTGCTTTTTGCTCGATCAACATATAGGTCCAGATCCAATCATGAAGACAAAACAAGACGTAGACTTCCGATCTGAGCTATCTCCAGCCCAATCAGAGTCAGTATATCCAACCAGGTTCAAAGGACACCCAACTGAATAGTAAAGACCATGAGTCTTGGTACCTTGCACATAGTGCAAGATCCTCTTTGCTGCCTTCCAGTGAAGCTCATGAGGCTCTTGCATGTATCTGGAGATATCACTGACTGCATAGGATAGATCAGGCTGAGTGTGTGTGAGAAACAAAAGGCTACCAATCAACTGCCGATACAAAGTACTCTCTACCAAAGGTGTAGAAGATCCATCCTCAAGGTTGATCCTTGAAAGAAATGGGAATGCAACTGGTTTTCATTCGCTCATATGGAACCTATCAAGCAGATCTGAAGCATACTTGGATTGAGAAACTTTGATTCCTGAATCATTCCGAGTGACTTCAAGACCAAGAAATTGCTTCAGCAATCCCAGATCTGACATGGAGAATGAGTTGTGCAAAGTAATTTTTATAGATCTAACACATGAAAAATTGCTCCCTGTAATCAACAAATCACCAACATAAAGTACAATGAGAAGTAAGGAGTTACCATCATGTCTCATGTAGACATTCGTCTAATTTGCACCTTTGAAAATCTTGTGAGAGCAAGAAGGAATCCATCTTAGCATAGCAAGCTTGGGGAGCTTGCTTAAGCCCATACAAGGACTTCCTCAATTTGCAAACAAGTGAAGGATCATCAATATACCCCTCGGGTTGCTTCATGTAGATATCCTCCTCTAGATCTCCATGAAGGAAAGCACTCTTGACATCCATATGATGCACTTCCCAGTGCTTGGATGCAGCAAGAGAAAGAAAAAGACGGATGGAATCCATCTTAGCAACAAGAGCAAATGTCTCAGAATAGTCAATCCCATGAACTTGGGAAAAACCTCTTACAACCAATCTATCCTTGTACTTGTTGGAGACTCCATCTGAATCCATCTTAGTTTTATAGATCGACTTGCATTGAATAAGTTTCCTTCCAGGTGGGAGAGAAACAAGCTCCCAAGTCTCATTTCTTTGAAGAGATTGATACTCTTCTTCCATAGTAGCTACCCATCTCAGATCTTGGGAGGCTTCAAAGTATGTCTTTGGATCAGATCCAATCATAAGAAAGCATCTCTCAGCTAGAAATGGATATGAGGGAGAGAATGTGTTAAGATTTAATATGCTAAGACAGAAAATAGCAGCATTACATTCCATTTCACAATAATAGCATATACAGGATCACTGAAGAAACAACAAGCATAGCATAAACACAAGAGACACAGATTTATCCTGGGAAACCCTCATGGGGTAGAAAACCCAGTAAAGCTTCCTCAATATAGAAGACCAGCAATATACAAAGATGCAAACCAAAGACATGATCTCCTCCTCCACCATAGCAGACCTCTCCTCCACAAGTGTGCCTCTCTCTCAAGTGAGTGTGTGTGTCAAATGAGGAACACACCTCCTCTATTTATACACTACTCTGACATATCTTTTACACAAGTACATGTAGGCTCGTATTTAACCAATGGGTTAAATACCCCACTACAACTAACTGGGCCAACCCCTCTAGGGTGGTCTAATAGCCCTTTGACCCACATGACACATACAGGGCCGACCCCCACTAGGGAAGTCTAATAACCCAAGTTACCACATTCCGACGGAGGAATAAACATCTCCGGATATACAATAAGATCTTCACGGAGGAATGAAACATCTCCGGAATAATAAAGTACAAATATAATATTCTTTGAAGTTACAACATCTCAACACTCCCCCTTAACGAGAAGGATATTATAACAGCATCTGCACGAGCAAGGAGTCATCAACATCATACATGATACATCTATAAATCATTGGAAGCTTTCTCAACATCATCAGTAACTCAAGCAGTTACTGGAACATCTTCAATACTGGAACATCAACATCTTCAGTATTGAGTCTTTATCTTCTGCAACACTCGAACAACTACAGCAACATCAACATCTGGATCCTCACGATCATCAGCATCATCATCTCACGATCATCAGCATCGTCATCACACGATCATCAACATCGTCATCAACATCACGATCATCAGCATCGTCATCACACGATCATCAACATCGTCATCACACGATCATCAGCATCGTCATCACATGATCATCAGCATCGTCATCACATGATCATCAGCATCGTCATCACACGATCATCAGCATCGTCATCACACGATCATCAGCATCGTCATCACATGATCATCAGCATCGTCATCACACGATCAGTAGCATCGTCATCTAGATCATCACGATCAGCAGCATCGTCATCTAGATCATCACGATCAGCAGCATCGTCATCTAGATCATCACGATCAACAACATCGTCATCTAGATCATCACAATCAACAACATCGTCATCTAGATCATCGCGATCAACAACATCATCAATACAAGTATAAATATCATTAATACAAGTATCCTCATCAATACAAGTATACACATCATCAATACAAGTATCCTCATCAATACAAGTATACACATCATCAATACAAGTATCCTCATCAATACAAGTATACACATCATCAATACAAGTATCCTCATCAATACAAGTATACATATCATCAATACAAGTATCCTCATCAATACAAGTATACACAATAGTAGCATACCCTGCAACACACAAGATCCAATTACGGGATGATCAATCCCTCTCACTTTAGGACATAGGTCCAAGGATGATACAATCCTGATCCGCTTACGGGATGATCAGTCCCTCTCGGTTTAAGACAACTCTCATGTCTATGGATGATGCAATCCAGATCAACTTACAGGATGATCAATCCTTATCACTTTAAGACACCTCACCATGTCTAGGGACGAGGCAATCCCAATCTAATTACAGGATGATTAGTCCTTATCACTTTAAGACATCTCACCATGTCTAGGGACGAGGCAATCCCAATCTATTTACAGGATGATTAGTCCTTATCACTTTAAGACATCTCACCATGTCTAGGGACGAGGCAATCCCAATCTTTTTACAGGATGATTAGTCCTTATCACTTTAAGACATCTCACCATGTCTAGGGACGAGGCAATCCCAATCTATTTACAGGATGATTAGTCCTTATCACTTTAATACATCTCACCATGTCTAGGGACGAGGCAATCCCTATCTATTTACAGGATGATTAGTCCTTATCACTTTAAGACATCTCACCATGTCTAGGGACGAGGCAATCCCAATCTATTTACAGGATGATTAGTCCTTATCACTTTAAGACATCTCACCATGTCTAGGGACGAGGCAATCCCAATCTATTTACAGGATGATTAGTCCTTATCACTTTAAGACATCTCACCATGTCTAGGGACGAGTCAATCCCAATCTATTTACAGGATGATTAGTCCACTCAATCTCATTTAGGACTATCCTTCCTTTCGAATTACTGGATTTACTGTCCAAGGATGATTTAATCCATTCAATTCATTTAGGACTATCCTTCCTTTCAGAATTACTGGATTTACTGTCCAAGGATGATTTAAGCCACTCAATTCATTTAGGACTATCCTTCCTTTCGGAATTACTGGATTTACTGTCCAAGGATGATTTAATCCACTCAATTCATTTAGGACTATCCTTCCTTTCGGAATTACTAGATTTACTGTCCAAGGATGATTTAATCCACTCAATTCATTTAGGACTATCCTTCCTTTCGGAATTACTGGATTTACTGTCCAAGGATGATTTAATCCACTCAATTCATTTAGGACTATCCTTCCTTTCAGAATTACTGGATTTACTGTCCAAGGATGATTTAATCCACAACCGTACATTTAGGACCATGTCCAAGGATGACTCAATCCTCAACCGTACATTTAGGACCACGTCCAAGGATGACTCAATCCTCAACCGTACATTTAGGACCACGTCCAAGGATGACTTAATCCTCCACCGTACATTTAGGACCACGTCCAAGGATGACTTAATCCTCCACCGTACATTTAGGACCACGTCCAAGGATGACTTAATCCTCAATCGTACATTTGGGACTACGTCCAAGGATGACTTAATCCTCAACCATCCACCAAGGACTTCATTCTCGAAGACATACGTCTACGGCTCTTCTTTCGGACTGAAGTCCAGGGATGATCCAATCCCCTCACATGTTCACCAAGAACTTCATTCACGAAGACATACGTCTACGGCTCTTCTTTCGGACTGAAGTCCAGGGATGATCCAATCTCCTCACATGTTCACCAAGAACTTCATTCACGAAGACATACGTCTACGACTCTTCTTTCAGACTAAAGTCCAGTGGTGATCCAATCCCCTCACATGTTCACCAAGAACTTCATTCACGAAGACATACGTCTACGACTCTTCTTTCGGACTAAAGTCCAGGGGTGATCCAATCCCCTCACATGTTCACCAAGAACTTCATTCTCGAAGACATACGTCTACGGCTCTTCTTTCGGACTGAAGTCCAGGGATGATCCAATCCCCTCACATGTTCACCAAGAACTTCATTCTCGAAGACATACGTCTACGGCTCTTCTTTCGGACTGAAGTCCAGGGATGATCCAATCCTCTCATGTCCACCAAGGACTTCATTTTTGAAGACATACATCTACGGCTCTCTTTAGAACAAGTGTTCAAGGATGATACAATCCCTCTTCTTTCTCGGAGACACTTGTCTACGGCTCACTTTAGAACTTGTGTTCAAGGATGATGCAATCCTCACATGTATTCTCATCAATTACTATCGATCCTGGGAACCCATACAGAACCTGATTCACACTTCTTCTTTAATTACACCATTAAGAGAATGGTCTTATCTAGCCACTTGGAGCAAACATCTCATCATGATTCTCTTCTTCTTTCTAAGAGAATCTTCTAGCCACAAGCCTTCTATAGTGTGTTTGATTTGAAAATCTTTGTTTTGTTTTGTTTTGTTTAACATCCATCGCTTGTTCAGTGTTCATCATTCATCATGATCTTTCCTACAAATCAAAATTAAGTACATGATTAGTAATACTTCATAATCATCAAATCATATTGACATGATAACCTATTATGCATACAGATATCATTTACATAGTTATGCAACTATTTTGACCAATACTTTGGCACAACACTTTCCCATATCCTGTATGCATACAGTGGCTATCTAGATGCCTTCCATCTCTACCAGAACATACTATCTAGAGTGTGCACAGCTCTCAGCATGTCAGCAAAGAGGTTTCATTCTAGACAATCAACAACGGAATGTTTGTCCAACTTACCAATCATATGCATATTAGTAGTATACTGTTCAATGCTCTATGAATGTTTACACTCAACATGATATATTCTAGGAATACAAATATGCATACAAGCAATATCATTTACTATTTCAAATAACAACTCAAATACTTATCTTTTATGTTTGTGTGGTTTCCTCCTGCTTGATCTTCTATATGTCTTTTGAACTTGTATTTATTCTGTACCACTGTGCATGCTCAAGTGTGCACTAGTGTCATCCTCATGATCTCATACAAAAACATACGTTCATTAGTATATTCTCCAAACATTCTAATTCTAAATAATCTTGAATATGTATAGTCATGATCATTAGTATTCAGGGTTTCAAGGAAGTCTTCTTTTACTCATGCATATTCTTGTTTGATCATAGTACTCTTCTGGTTAATTAAATCATCAAGACAAGAGACATAATATGCACAAACCCTTGATTACTAACTTTATGAATAAGCATAACCAATCATACCAAGTATACTTATATAAGGGATCCTAACACAAGGTAAGATTCTAACTTGACATAAGAAAACATATTTGGATTAGTTATGTACAACATACCTAAACAATCTCTTCAATGATTTATAGATCCTGAGCTAGAACCTGCATGTCTCATAGGTTAAGCATAATATAAAAAAGTCATACATACCTCGTAAGTAGAACAAATATTATGGATGAGTCTTTGTCTTCATGTTGTCATGGTCATGGAACTTGATTTGTCTTTTGTGATGTACCTGTATCTTGTTAGCAGACAACATCAACCTCACACAACACCATAATGCATTAGTACAATCATATAGCCCTAATCAATGAATGTCTTCGATCATTCACATGCATTCATACTGTTACTCGGGTGATAAGACAATTCTAACAATAATCAAGATTATACTAATAAATAATATGAAGACAAACACATTATGAACTTAATCAAGAATCATATTTCAAGACATACCTGAACCTCCTTAAGTCATACCTGTCGAGACTTCTTGTAGTCTTCTTATGTAAGGCCTTAGCCTCAACTCCCCCTGAAACTTGATTTGGAGCTTGATTAGGGCTTGCTAGAGAAACCCTAAAAATTCAATCTTTGACTTTCATGCTTCTGAATGGATGGAAGGATGTGTCTTGCTGAGTTGATCAAACTAGCATACTTCACTTTTGAAATCTCCAAAATTTGACCCCTCAAAATTGCCTTCGAAACTTCTGGATCTTCTGGACAGGAACCCGAACTAGGGTTTGATGAAGCCCACCCTTCTGTCCAATCAAAAGGTTCGATCCAAGGCTCTAAACTCTTATTTTTCTGAGGAGCTTCCAGCCGTGGTTACAGACTTCAAAAATTCCAACTTTTGCTGAAGCCCTAATTTTCCATCTTTCTGATCAAAATCCCGAACTAGGGTTTGATCAAGCCCGGTCTTCTACCCAACCAAAAAATTCGATCTTGGTCTCTAAATTTCGATTTTCCTGAGTAGCATTCAGCCGTGGACTCTGATTCCAAAAATTCTAACTTTCTCCGAAACCCTAAATTCCGGAAGCCATGAATAAAGGTGCTCCAAAAATAATTCTGTTTTGACAGAAATATGCACCTCAGTGTTTCTGCTATAACTCTGAAATTTTTGCTCCACAGGGTCTGAAAACTTTTTCTGCAGTATCCTGACCTGTCATCTTTCCATCCTGACAGGTCTTACCTCAATTGGATTTTCTAAGAGATAGTTATGCCAAGTGTCGCAACGTGACCTGTTTATGGGATAAAACATGAGAGCGAACTTGTACGGTGTGCCACGTGTCACTGGTTCACCTTCGGCCTTTGACCAAGTTTCTTGAGATAGTACAGTCTGTGTACTACCTGTCACTTTTTACGAAATTTCATTTGGAGCTTCCTAGCCCAAGTTATGACCTTTTTTCCAAGGTTACCTGATTTTGACTGAGATCTGGAAGAGGCAGAAACCCTAACTTGTACTGATCATAACTCATAAAGTACAACGAATCTGAGGGTGCCCTTTGGACACAAGGTACCTGGGGATGTTATCTTCGACCTGTAAACTTTTCAGACCCTGAAACTTCGCATAAATGGATTTATAGCGAAAGTTCCACGATGACTGTTGTTTGCTATGTAAAACCCTAACCTTCAAATTGTCATAAGTAAAGCAAGTGTCGTAAGTGCCATACCTTGCCTTCCTTCAGGTTAGCTCTGATACCATGTTAAGATTTAATATGCTAAGACAGAAAATAGCAGCATTACATTCCATTTCACAATAATAGCATATACAGGATCATTGAAGAAACAACAAGCATAGCATAAACACAAGAGACACATATTTATCTTGGGAAACCCTCATGGGGTAGAAAACCCAGTAAAGCTTCCTCAATATAGAAGACCAGCAATATACAAAGATGCAAACCAAAGACATGATATCCTCCTCCACCATAGCAAACCTCTCCTCCACAAGTGTGTCTCTCTCTCAAGTGAGTGTGTGTGTCAAATGAGGAACACACCTCCTCTATTTATACACTACTCTGACATATCTTTTACACAAGTACATGTAGGCTCGTATTTAACCAATGGGTTAAATACCCCACTACAACTGACTGGGCCAACCCCTCTAGGGTGGTCTAATAGCCCTTTGACCCACATGACACATACAGGGCCGACCCCCACTAGGGAAGTCTAATAACCCGAGTTACCACATTCCGACGGAGGAATAAACATCTCCGGATATACAATAAGATCTTCACGGAGGAATGAAACATCTCCGGAATAATAAAGTACGAATATAATATTCTTTGAAGTTACAACATCTCAACAGAATGCAGTTCTTGTATCATGAAGATCAGATCTATCTTTGACAAGATCAATTGTGGAGACAGGAGTAGTGGTGGCCCATGTAGCAATAGGAGGAGATGAAACTTTAGGGGTTAGATCTTCAGGTTCTTGTGGATCTGGATCTAACATTCGCACTTCTTCAAGAGTCTTCTTTTTCTTAATCTTCTTTTGTGGATATTTTCCTTTCAAGCAACCTTTGTAGGTGCCATGAGCAAACTTGTCATTTGGAAGACCTTCAACCACATTTTGAGCTTGCATGTCTTGCAAATGCTTGTAGTTGAGATGTCCAAATCTCTCATGCCACAATCTGCTTTCTTCATTGGCATGAGTATGGAGAGCAGATGGATTGGAGAGCGGTAAGAAGTGGGAAAACTCATAGAGTTTTGAAGTGTGATTTGCAACTCCCTTTGCAATGATTTTCCCTGAAACCATGCGTTGTATCTTGACTTCATTTGGAGAAAAGATCACTCTTTTGGGCTCTCCAATATGAGTCATTTGATACACTGAAAGTAAATTTGTTGTGAGATAAGGAACATAAAGCACATCAGAAAAGTAACCATGGTCAAGATTGATTCTTCCAATCCCCTGAGAGGATACTTATGAATCATTGCCCAACTTGATGGAAGGGCCAACTGAGCATTCGAAGTTGGAGAAGAGATCCTTGGAGGAAGACATATGTCTTGTTGCTCCTGAATCTATGATGAATGAAGAATCTGTTGATGCACTTTCCATGAGAGCATGGCATCTTTCTTTGTCCTCAGATCTAGAAGGTTCAATATCGGTATCTTTCTTCCTTGCACATACAGGTATAGGGAGATTGTTCTTCTCAAGTAACTGAGCCATCAAGTATATAGTCTTCTTCATACAAGAACTCTTAGGATGAAATACTCGATGACAATATGTGCACTTGGATCTCTCTTTCTGAGATTGCTTGTTCTTCTTTGAGTTCGAAGCCCCATCTGACTGATATGGAACATCTTTTGGCTTTGTATCATTCCCTCTCTTTTTAATAATTTTTTTCTTGCCCTTTGCATTTGCTCTTTTGGCCTCAGCAGTTGTAAGGGCCGAATCCAACTTTGTTTTGATCATTCCCATGGAGATGAACTTCTCCTCCTCTTGTGTGAGAGATTGGATGAAGTCATTAAGTGATGGAAACTTCCATTTTGGAATGGACATCTTAACTAACTGAAATGTGGAGACAAAAACTAAGAAGTTTGTCCCCAATTTGGAGAGAATGGAAAGAATGAGTTGTTTGTCTTCTTTCACTATCTCATATCTCTTCAACTGAGAAATCAAGCTTTTGAACTTGGTTAAGAATGCATTGATGGATTCCAAGCTTTCAGGACTCAAAGAGATGAGTTCATTCTCCAATTTATGACCTTTCAGATCATCTTTCTGTCCAAAGAGGGATTCGAGCTTGTCCCAAACCTCTTTTGGAGATGTTAGATCGATGACATGGAAGTGAAGATCTTCATAAATTGAGAGATGAAGCAAGCCTACTGCTTCATCAAGCCTATCCAAGTACTTGGATTTATCTACTGCACTGAGTGGTTCGACCATAGTTCCATTTAGTATCCTGGTGAAGCTCTTGGAACTCATGAAGAGAGCCATCTTATCTTTCCATTCGACATAGTTGGAAGAGGTGAGTTTTAGATCCATCTGAGAAGTGAAGGTCGAATTGAAGAAGAATTCGAATGGGTGAATAAACTTGCAAAACAAGAAGAGTTTTGTTGATGGAGATTTGCTACACTTCGAATGAACACTACCTTAGGACACCTGAGCACATATGACTAAGTCCTTCAAACCTGGATAGAACTCACTGGATTTCTCTAGTGAATTCAAGGTAATAGCACCAGGATTTGCTGTGGAAACTCAGAGGCTTCTGGTGCTCAGTGAAAGATAGCTGCTCAAAGAAATGCTGCAACTGTTGCAATTCGAATAACTGCTGAAAGATCTAATACCATGTGATAATATGCAGTAGGATCTAATAGCTGTAACAAGCCTCACACAAAATCTCAAGAAGTTGAAAAGAAGAAGAGAAGAATGCACTCAATAATCACTCATGAACACAAAAAATGGAGAATAACAATATCATACATCAGCTGTGAGCTGGCACTGTGAAAACCGAATACAATAATGAATAACTGTGTAGAGAATTCGAATTAACCAAGGAGGTCATTCGAATCATGCTGAAAGTCTAGCTTGGATAACATTAGAGACATCATCCAGTCAATAGTATCAATCATAAATGGTAATAGTCATTCAAGTGAGTCTAACTGAGTCCAACAAAACCATGTAGGCATAAATCAGGGGATGGAGACTCCAAGGAGGGCGCATGAGGCTGTCAGAAGATCAAGTGGCACTCCAGAACTAGCTAACTAGGAGCTACAGGCAGTTAGCATGAGAAATCAGTGGAAGAACTACTCAATCAATGCACTAACTGACTGCCAGACTCCTGGTAGGTGAGATAAGGCACTCTAACTGAATGATAACTGGTGGTAGGTGAGCAAAGGCGCACATGTCAAGCAGAAGAGTCAAATAGGGTGCATCGGATAGGTAGGAGGGCTACTGGGGGCTGAAGACATGCTCTAAGGAGTTGAAAATAGGCTCTAGGTGCTAGGAGGAACACCAAGATGATGAATGGATGCATGCAAATGACTGGATGCATGCAAAATGCATGCAGACATGCAAATCTGAAAAATGATGGTGAGAATATTCCAAGAGTGTGAACTCGGTAAACAAGAAACAATGAGAAAACTTACATATTGTGGGTACGATAACTAAGGACTAACCCCAAATCAGAGACATTCTAGTTTCAAAATTTAATTTTTTGTTTTTGTGTGGTTGCTTCCTTATGCTTCTTTCTCTAGCTTCAATTTTTCTTAACTTTCATTGATGAATTATCTAGACGCACTTGGGTTTACTTGTTAAACTTAAGAGTGAAGTTTTTGATAATTTTTTGGCCTACAAGGTCCTTGTAGAGAAACATTTTTCACATCAAATACACAAGTTAAGAACATATAATGGAGACAAATATGCAAAAGACAAATTTATTGCTTACTGCATTGCACAGGGAATTCAAATGCAACATATTGTTACATACACAACACAACAAATTGGTATTCACGAGAGAAAGAATCACACATTCAAAGAAATGGCTAATTGTATGCTCCAAGCTAAGGGATTAAGACTTCAATTTTGGGTTGAAGCCATTAATTGTTTCAATTACATAGTTAATCACATTGCTACCAAGGATATAAAATATATAACACTAGAAGAATCGTGGAGTAACATTAAACTATATGTTAGCCACTTTTGTGTGTTTGGTAGTGAAGCTTGAGCTTACATTCCTGATGAAAAGCAAAAAGCACTACAACCCAAGAGTGAAAAGTGCATATTTTTTGAATACTTTGAAGATGTAAAAGGTTATAGACTTCTTCAACCACATTCAAATGATATAATTATTAGAAGAAATGTTAAATTTGATGAAAACATATTGGCATACATTCCTAATTCAACATCGGTGCCATCTGTGGAATTCAAACCATCTTTGGCACTTCTGCCATCTTCTACTCCCAACTTTCTTAATAGTGTTCCTACTCTAACTTCCTCTTCTGATGATGACAGTGAGGATGAAAATCTACCTCCCCTTGCTCATTTTCCTCTAGATGCACCGACACAAGAGCTTCATCGACGGGTACATACAACATGTGAAGTAGCTAGTGCTCTTGTCGGTGATTCCAGAGATAAATGTCGAACATGTTCATAGTTCCAATGAGTCTCTTCTCTTTTGGCACAAGTTTTAGAGAATCTTGATCCAGAGACATTTGCATAAACTTTAGACCATTCAGATTGGGGTGCAACTATGGATGAATAATATCATTCCTTAATGGCGAATGATATTTCGGATCTTGTACCTCTTTCGAAACAATGAAAAGTTGTTAGATTTAAATAGGTGTATCAAACTAAGTATGTATCCAATGGAATTTTTGAAAGGCTTAAGGCGAGGTTAGTTTCCAAAGGATTTTACCAAGTTGAAGGAATTCACTACAATGAAATATTTTCCCCCGTCGTGATAATGAACTCCATCTGTGTTGTTCTTGCTTGTGCTGCCTCACATAAATGGGAGGTCCATCAAATGGATGTCAAGTACACATTCTTGCATGGATATTTCCTAGAATAAATTTACATGGAACAATCTCATGGCTATGTACATAATGAATCTAGCCTTGTCTATCACCTTAAGAAATCTCTATATGGCCTGAAGCAAGCTCCTCAAGATTGGTTTACAAAAATGGGTAGCTTTCTCCTTGACATTGTTTTTTCTATTTGTCATTCTGACCCCAATGTCTATACCAAGAAAGTATGAAACCATCTCATCATATGTGTTCTTTATGTTGATGACCTTATTCTTACTAGTAGTGACCATAACCTTTTAACCCATGCAAAATCCATCCTTAAGGAGAAATTTGAAATGACAAACTAAGGTCATCTGCATTATTTTTTTGGCCTCCAAGTCCTGCAAACCAATGAAGGAATTTTTCTTTCTCAGTCTAAGTATGCTTGTGACCTTCTTTGTCTCTTTCACATGGAACATTGTCAACTAGTCCCACCTACCTTCCAGCCTGGAGTCAAACATTTTTCCACTTGCTCTTCATCCAAAGTAGATGCCACCTTGTATTGTCGGCTAGTTGGTAGTATCATGTACTTGAATCACACATGTCCTAATATTTCCTTGTTTTTTGGTCTTGTTTCCCGCTATATGAAAACACATCATGAAATCCATTAGAAAGCAACAAGAAATATTCCATGAAATCCATTAGAAAGCAACACAAAATATGCTTTGGTTTATTCAGGGTATAATTCAACTTGGGATTCAATATATTTCAAGGGGGAATCCTTTGTTGATTGGTTTCACTGATTAAAATTGGGCCAACAAACCTGATGATCGAAAGTCTACTTTAGGATATGTTTTCAGTCTTGGTTTTGAACCTATCACCTAGGCTGGTAAGAAAAAAATAACTCTTGCTCTTTCTTCAGTAGAAGTAGAGTATCAAGCTGCAATTAATGCAAGTCAAGAAGCCTTGTTGCTTAGATAGATCCTTTTAGAGTTTGGATTTGAGCAACAATATTTGACTACCCTTTGTTGTGATAATCAAAGTGCAATCAAGCTTTCCAAAGATCTGGTTCAACATCAACACAACAAACACATTGAGCTACATATGCACTTCATCAAAAAGCTTGTTCAAGATTGCATTCTCAAAGTGTTATTTTTCCCTACAGATGATCAAGTTGTAGACATATTCACAAAGTCTCTTACAAAAGTAAAGTTTTCTAAAATTCAATCTATGTTAGGAGTTCATGATTTTTTCATTAAAGGGGAATAGGCTCTAAGGCCTCCTTGCTTCTCCTATAGTGCGACTTTTGTAAATCCTTCAATCCTATCCCAAGTCATTCTTAAGGGGGGTGTTAGGATATTTAGACACTTAGGATTTAGTTCAAATTGGTATAAGTGTGTTTCTTTAGTATGCATTAATTAGTATGCTTTTGTACTTATGTAATATGACGGTCACAATATGATCTAGACATAGAGCGATTCGATGGTTCATCTTCACCTCAATATTAAGGGAAATTGATTCATAGCTTAACACTTGATTGGTCCATGATCTATATTTAAAGAACATGGAGGGTCATCTCTTCGATGATTGTGTTGAACACACCAAGGACAGTGAGAGGGGGGGTGAATCAATGCCCAACACTTTCATTCCTTTTTCTTTCAACCAAGCACTTCATTATAAACATTTATGCATTCATCAACATATATAAGCATTCATTAACCATTAATGCAAGTGACCATCAATAAGAACTCATCAACAAAGAGTACACAAGTAGATACAAGATATATATGGAAATTCAATAATGTGTATCCGTAAACTCAATAGAGTAGATTATATCCAATTGGTAGTTATCCTCTGTCTTTTGGTTGATATCTGTTAGTGGTAAATCACTTGGTTATCTGCTACCCTCAGTCAATGATAAACACTAATTATCTTCTGACCTCAAACAATGGTTTCCCACTGTTAATTCTATGCCCACAAGCAATGGTTTTCCACTGCCAATTCTCCACCCATGAGAAATGGTTGCCCACTTCCAATTCTTTGCCCATGAGCAATGGTTTCCCACTGCTAATTCTATTCCCACGAGAAATGATTTCCCACTACTAACTCTCTTCCCACGAGCAATGGTTTCCCACTGCTAATTCTCTACCCAAGAGTAATGGTTTCCCACTACTAATTCTCTGGCCACAAGCAATGGTTGCCCATTGCTAATTCTCTTCCCATGAGCAATGGTTTCCCAGTACTAATTCTTTTCCCATGAGCAATGGTTTCTCACTGCTAATTCTTTACTCAATGTATCCTCTTAGGATCTATATTTCTGTTAATGTTCCAACACCTCTATTGCTTTGTGCTCAACCTCAATACATCAACTCTGCCATTCTTGTACCTATATAAACCCCAGTTGCTTCAATTTGATCTACATACTCTCTTTGCTTCAGTTCATCACTTTGAGATATTCTCATATTCTCATTCTTTTACCAAGTGAAACCCCGTGTAGGTAGTTTTCAAACTAGGAGACGAGCTTTCACAAGTTTTGATTACCAATTACTGATTAATAGCTAGAATCACATGAGCACTCCATTCTAGCTCTGAATATTCTCATGATTTCTTTGCGTCCCAGATTTCATTATGCCCAGATATTTATTTACAATTTCTATAATCAAATATTGTACTCAACCAATCCTTGCAGTCTCAACACTCAACAAAGAGACTTCTACGATCTGCAACCTCAAAATTCAAGATAAGCATTCAATAGTTATAGTCTTAATTTGCTCTTTGAACTCAACCTCTTCTATTGATTTAGTTCTGTGATTAATTAAGAAGGAGATACCCAATGATCTATTCGACCTCTTCTACTACAATTTTCTCAATCAGGACTTCATTTTGCAAATACCTACACCACGTTTCTTGGCAAATTTAACTCCATACTTCTTTTACCAAAAGAACTCACACCTGCACAAATATACTTCAGATATTCAAGTGAGTCATCCTTGATCAATGCTCTTCATGTTCGGATTTTGGTCCTGCTTCTCATCCCTGATATTTGCGCACCATCTCCTTCTATTCGTTCATAATCCTTGTCTTATTTACTCAAATGAATCACTCTCTTTTTTATACACATTGTCTCCTTTTACTTGAGCTGACTTGCCTTTTGCATATTTCAATATCATGTGTTTACTTGTGTTGGCTTTGTGGGAGAGCCAACTTACTCCACATGTTTAATTAAACTTCAACGTCTCTTTACGGCTTAAGCAAGGGCTGACTTATTTTCTTCTTCAAGGTTAGAATTCATCTTCACAATTTCAAGAATGTAAGTGAACATTTTTTATCCCTTTTACAGGCATCTTCTCATGAAACGAGATGTATTCCTCTTGCACTATGGTCGTTTTCTTCTTAGCATAGCAGTATTGTCTTGGTGGTCATTCAATCTCATGACTGAAAGCATGAGATTGTCTTTGATTATAATGTCAGGGTTAGCGTGCCCAACTTCCAGTATCTAAACTCATTCTTCTTGTATAGACATTACTACAGTCATTCCAACTTCCTGAAGCTCCTTTCATTCTATCTGTATAGCTACAGGAACTCCAACTTCCGATAAATAAATGGATTACAATGAACTAAAAGTACCATCAAATGGTATGTTCATAAAATATGATCATCCCAACACAATGTTTGACATTAATTGGAACCATGTTTTACATCAATGACAACTCATCTCTAACAATCTCCCACTTTGTCATTGATGGAAACATTAGTAAAACAATCTACTTGCTCCCCCTAAGAATGAGCTCTCATGATCATATTTGATCATATGTTGTTGCTACTCCCCTTGAATTTGATCTTGTTTTATTATATTTTTCTCCCCCTTTGACATCAATGACAAAGAGGTACTTTACCACGTTTTTGTTGATTCCTCTGCAAACAATTTTCATCATCTTTGTTTCATCTACTTCTTCTCCTCCCCCTGTCAAGTATTGCAAGGCATTTGAGTCTTTATGAACTTTTCTATTAGTCTTCTCATCTTGAATTTCATAGGTTGCTAGAAGGTTATGATAGATGTAATATTCTACACCTGAGCATGTGCCTAGTCTTTGAGATAGAGTTGTTGCTTAAGAGAATTCCAAGGCATTCTCCAAGTGTCATAGAATTCTATGACCTTATCCCCCTGAGGATCATAACTCTGCTTAACAATATTATCCAAGTCTACTAACAAGTCTTGCTATAAGGTGTCTCGCTTCATATCTACTCATACTCAATATATAATGTGTCCCTTCAACTCAACTCTCAGATAGTTGCAAGATGAGTATCGGACTTATTTCAACACTCTTAGTAACCAGGCTTAGTCAATATTTTACCACAATTATCATATTTCCTTTCAAGGTTTTCATCGATCAAGATGTTTTGACTTGTATCAACGAGCTATTTCTATACTTGTTGTTGTGAAAAATATTGCACAGGGGTGAATCTTTCCCACTTGGTAAGGGGTCAATCCTTGTAGGTTGCAGCAAGGCTTTAGTATTAGGTGCCCCTATTGTGTGGGTGAGTGCTCCAAGTAATATTGCAAGTGGTTGTTTGTAAAAAAAGAATAAACAAAGAAAATGAAAATAAAATTAAACAAAGAACAAAGGGGGTAGGAATGCAAACTCTAACAACCAATAGATGACAAACCACTTTTATATTTCCCAATGGTCAAGCATGTACAACACCTAGGAGATGTGAGCTCCAATGGAGGAAAACAATCCCTCATAGGAAGGTATATCTAGTCCACACTAGATTCTAAGTAGCTTGAAGAACAAATGAGAAGAACACTTTCCCCTTGAAGGAAGCTGGCAAGGGAGCTTGGCAGATGCTAGACAAGAGGGGAGAGGTGAGCTATAAGGGAGCTCAAGCACAATTCCAACAACATAACCTTGCTTTGATTTCTCTCTTTCATAAGCATGCCCATGGATTCCTTTTATAGACCAAGAGGTGGCCAAGGAATAACTATAGACCAATGTGAACTCCTTGATCTCATGATCTAGTTCCAAGGTACACAAAAGCGACCATTTAAGGAACCCAAGTGTGTGAGGAGCCAAATTCAAATGTGTGGAGGTAATGAAGATTTCATGAGTCTTTAATGCACCATTGGTGGTTGAGATTCCACCGTTTCTATTAGTCGTGTAGATATCGAAGGAATATCTACATTGGCCGTGCAGTCGTAGTTCTAATAACACGTGCAATAGTGCATATTATTAATAAACATGTGGCCAGGCAGTTGTAGTTTTTGACTGTTTTTGGGCATTTCTGGACTCATGCTGCTTCTTGGATCTGATGAGTATGTCTTCGGTGGGATGCATATTATATGTTGATGACACTTTATTGTGTAAATTGCAAAAATGTCGCATGTGTGTGAGATTTGAGCATTAATAGATGCCCCCTGATGTATGAGTTTCAGATGGTACTCTAGAGTCGATAATGCATCATTGTTTCTTTTGTGTTCTCTCTGTTGTTCTTGAAAGTTGTGAAGCGTGTGTGGATGAATAGGGGACTCCCATGGGGGAAGATTGCTGGTGAAGCCATAACAAAGAATAATGTTTTATACAAACGAGGCAAGCATACCCAGGCTCTTGAAAATATGCCAAAGTGGCTTCAAAAAGAGGAGACCAAGGGGGTTAACTCAACATACTGCAGGGACATGGATGAAGGCAACTTCAATCCATGTGATAGTAAGGGAACCTGAAAATATTGTTATAGGTGTTGAAGAAGTGGTACTACTGATAACCATGATGAGTCCACATGGGTGGGGGACCAGAATGCTAGTGAGGTTGTTGAATTTAGGACCACATTGAACTGCTGCTCTCATGATTTATAAATGTGAACACTACTACCCTCAAAATATAGGACTCTCCTTGATGCGATAGATGTGTTAATGTCGAGCATAGGAGAGACCAGTAAATTAGGGACCACTAAGGGCTCTCTCTACTTAGTTCGAGGCAATCCCCTTATGGTGATTGAAAGGGACCACAACTATTACAAATCTCGGAAGGTAGTGATGTGATGTCGACAAGAGCTGAAGTATATGATAAGACGAGGGTCTTACCTTGAGAACCAAGATCATTTTGTAACCAACTGTTGGACTGACTAACTTGACACAAGATTGGCTGGTAAGCGTGAGGCTCATGAATTCCTTTAATCGATGTCAACTTGGGGAATAATGGTTGGCAACATTCTTCAAAATAAGGAACAAAGTGTAATGGAGGGAGACACATTGTAGATGAAGGGCTTTGTGAGGGAAATGACACTAAGAGTGATGGTGACTGACAAAACACATAATGATGGGGATAGGGTGACTCAATGACATTGATCAAAGGCGACCAGGGGTCGCTGCCAAAAAAATAGTGATGTTCCCATGGTGTTGAGTGGATTCGGGAATAGTTTGTGCATAATGAATAATTGGTGGGGGGCCCCACGGTTTTTCGGGTGTCGGGGGACCAATTTGATGATAGGTGGGATTCCCATGGTTTTGAGTGAATCGGGGAATAAATTTGATGATCGGTGAAGTTCCCACGGTTTTGAGTGAGTCAAGGAACATTTTCCATGATGGTGTGAAGTTTGTTTGCAAATGCAAAGACGGGTGCAACATGAATCAATGCCATTCAATTGGTTCCTGTGGGAATAACTAGATAGAATTGGTTGCTTCGGAAGGTGGGTGGGCCCCATTGGTGTCTTTGCGGGGGTGATGGTATGAAGAAGATTAAATATGGTAAAGTTCTCATGGAGGTATGAGTGGTCAACTGTGTGTCTTAATCGTAACATATGCCAAGAAATTTGATGGCATCGACTACTGAAGGTGGGGCAGTAAACGGGCAACTATAAAATGAGTAACTATGGGTATATATTTTCATGTGTGGGGAAATTTCCTCAAAATTGTGTGGTGTTCGACATCATGGGTGCCAAATAATGATAGGGTTTGCGGTGGTGAGAACATCCATGGGGGAGAGGACGCTATAAACTGATTCGCAGTAATGATTATGATGGTACATCATGATTGGAATGTGAGGATGATTCTATGGGGTGGAGTCTTGTTCTTATAATGCAAAAATGATGCGGTCAGGCGGTTATTAGATGGGGAATACTGGTGAATGCACTATAGACAGAGGGAGGATGGTGCCTATATGTCAGTTCCAAGATAATACCTGTTATAAGATGGTTGTATCATGGAAAATATTCATGTACTGGAAAATATATTGCACACATGATGCAAATACCCAAGTGTAGTAAAGGATGTGACCAAGGTACTAACAACGTTGAAATAAGGACCAAAACATGACGCACCTATGGTGTATGCAAAAAAAAAGGGGTTGTGGATGAAGGGATCCAGATCGAAGAGCGGGGGATGCTGCGGTGTAGATATCGGTAGGGAGATCACAGTGGTACAGATGGTTCATCAAATGAAACTATGGTTTGGTCGTGGTGAAGGTTTTAAGCTTGGCCCAATTTCTATTAAATGGGGGTGGGGCCCACTTTTCGAAATCATTTGTACCTTTTGACTTACACATTCTGGAGAGTAGTTTTGTTGATTCTGAGAGATTGGTGTAGTCTTTTTCCGAGTGACGAGAACCAAGTAAGCTTGAACCTTGTCCTCTAGATTTATATCTGGGTAGATTTAGCGTTAGGGGGTTCCAGTGCCCGTACAACTACTATTTAGCCATAAAAATTGGTTGCGTGAGTATTTAGGATAGGATTCTCACACGTGGGGGTGTGAGAAAAAGGGATTATTTCGTGATGACATAGGGCAAGATAATTCCGGGTAGCCATGCAAAGCGCAGGATTTTTGAGCTTCGACTACTATGAACATCATCGCGACTATTCAATAAGCAGCCGTGTTGGTGCGTGGCTGAAGTGTGAATGTCTCGCGCTGTAATTTGCACGACTAAGTCTAAGTCAGTTGCACTAGAGCATGATCATGGAAAGCATGTCCTGCACGAACCAGTCCGCATGGGTATCTAGCCAACAATGGTGTGAGGCACGACTTTAAACACTGAAAGTGTACGCTAAACACAGTGTTTGAAATGAAAACTCACTCCAAATAGGTGATTTGATTTTTTTTCTAGTTTTTTGAGATTACCAAATAGATCCAAATGTTTGACCTTGTGTGCTTATAGGTGGATATGGCTTATGTTGAGTGGTGTGAGTGAAACTACGTGGACTTTGCAGACGTGGTCAGAGGGAACCTTATAGCCACACAAACTTTGAGGGATATAGGGATCCTAAAGTCTTTCAGGTTCCCTTTCATGAGGTTGGAAGACTACTTATTAAGCGAGCTTATCCAAATGTGGGATCCATATCAGTTGGTGTTTGAAATAGGGGGGAGGACCTGAGCATTACTCCTTAGGATATATATATTTTTAACTGGGTTGAACCATTGTGGGATGAGTGCATCAATCCACCCGTCTTTGGGAGAAGGTCTTACGATCTTGGGTTTGATTGATCAATACTGCAGTGGTGAGCCGAGAGCCCTAAAATCAAGGCATATATTGATGATCCATTTGATTATTCTACTGATGTAGGAAGTAGATACTGCTGTGTTGAGGGTCCTAGGGGTGTCTTCGCTGCATAGGATCATGGGAGGCCAGTTACTATTGGTTTAGAGGGTGTTGGCAGGTGAACAAGTGGCCCGGGGTCCGATGTTGTGGGATGCAGTAGCTGAGTGATATGTGGAGGGATGAGGGTCCTAGGAATTTCCGTTATGGGAGCATTTTGTGCTCCTATTTATTGGAGAGGTATCCCAGTTTGAGGTAGTTAGTTGTGGTTCCTCCTAAGGTGCCCTGAGAGACTTGCATGATTTTATAAGGGGATATGATGCCTCACCTTGGTGGCAGCGAGGTATAAGCGCATTCCACACCTAATTTTATGGAGGTGTGGCTTTAGCATGTTGGGTCAATGGAGAAATACACGTGGAGTGGTATGGACTTCATAGGGGATCTAGAGTTACCGCAACCAGTTCATGGTTGGGATGCTTGGGCGTGCATTATGTTTTATCATTATATTTATTTCTCTACATTGTTATGATTATGCACATAATTTGTGATATATGTATTGATGGCGTTATTTGATATGTGATGTAGATGTTGGTCTAGTGCGACCACCCCGTAGGGCTTGTCGCCATCACCATCGTGAGGAGGGTGCAGGACCTATTGGAGAGGCCGAAGGGATTGGTGTGGCTGGTATAGTTGTCGTTGGGGATGATCCTGTTGGGGAGAATCTAGTGGGGAGGCTTCGACGGTTGCGTTGGTTGATTTGGAGAGATAAATCGGCAAGATGGCCAAGGGGATCGATGATGGTGGGATCACTGATTTGGATGATGAGGAGCTAGCACAGAACTTTCATCTCCCAACATCCTGTGGGCCTAGATGGCACCTGATGATGTGATGGTTGGCGGTGGCATGTAAGGTGGCACGAGGGGAACAAGGGGGACAATTTCCTCCTCCTAGGAAGAGGCCATGACCAGGACTAGGATCGGCATGAGGATCAGATCCGGAGGTGGAGAGAGGTTAGGCCATCCAATCGTTAACTATTTTGGGGCCTCATGATCCACTTGCCAGTTGGGCAACCTCAATGCTAGGCTCATTGTATATTTTATGTTTTGGTAGGGCTGAGGGCCCTCTTATGTATATGTATTTAATGGATCCTATGGGAGGTGGGTTTATGATGTATCCTCCATAAGGCTCATGATTATTTTTGTATATGTCAAAACCCATAATTTCCAAAAAATTTAAAATTTTTAAAAATAGCATGTATTATTATTAAATGCAGTCATTTAACTGTTTGATTAGTTAAAGTGATCATAAATGTGTCTGAATGATCTGTTGTTACACTTAGATTTTGATATGAGTTTCTTTACCGTTGCTGATTGTTTTTCTGTTTTTCAACCACAATGGGGAGTTGCCATGACAGATTGGGCTTACTTAGCTTCCGAGCTAATGCAACAGATTTTCTTGCTCTTACAGATATACAGGTAAAGTTCGGGTTGCTGCAGATAATTTTTAAAGTATTATAAGTCAAATAGCTGTACCAAAACATTCAGTAAAAGGTCTAAGCATGCTATCCCTGATATCAAGTGTTTAAAGGTAGCTTTCATCTTATAACCTCCTTCTGATCTTACTGTTATAGAATTAGAACTACTAGAGAGTATGATAGCTATGTTTTCCTTGAGAACAAATGAATTAACTAACTCTATGGAATATTTGTTCTTGAATGATATTACTGAAATGCAAACATACTTCATAACTGACACTTGTAAAAGACAACTGGGTGACCATACTCAGATCAAATTTTTACTCGCTCAGTATTATTACATCATATCGAGTGTTTTATGTTTAAACATATTTTGATTTGCAACTGCAATTGTACGGGATCAGGAGTGGTCAATATATAATTTGCTTGTTTCTAGCATTTGCATGATACTCTGTCAGTTGCATGTCTCCTCTTAACATCTCAGGGTTTTTATGGATTGATAAATTATTCTTGTGCCTATGATTGACAATGGATTAGGAATTATAAACTATCTTGAGTAAACTCATCGAGCATTAAGGATAACAAGAGTCTACTTGTTATTACAATTATCTGAAACAATTAAGTGATTGTTATTGTATCGTGACAATAAGTAAAAAGGTCTAGAGTAACCCTAATCCAAAATTAAGAACTATGTAACTGGAATCCTATCAGTGGAAGTCACCTACAGAAGGACTGGCAAGTCCTATACCATCTGTGTACAACTGTCGAAATTAGCATTATGGTAGCATAATTGTAACATCTAAATCCAATATTATTTCATTTTCTCATAGAATTAAGGAAAAGATCTATGTCTTATCACATGAGATTAGGGTGATTGGCAATGTCTTGATAGGTTTTTATAAACCACATAAAGCTTACATTACTCCCTTATATTTATAACTTTTCTAATGCAAATACATTTTCTCTATGTCTAGAATACACCAAGACTGAGTTTTGAACGATGTTTATATCGCATGAATTAGTGAGTCAAGGTTTAATCTATACAATGCAAGATTTAAAGGTATTACCCTAATGTTTTGATTGTTAAAGGGATGACATATGAACTATGTTATTTCAACCTTTATGGATAACCATGCAAATAATTCTATTACTCATGCTATGATTTTTATTTCTAAAACAATGATGAAACCTCATCGTAATTTTGAACATTATTGATAATGCATAACTTTGTTGTTTGTAGGGCAAGGTATTTACGTCCATTAGGCAAACTTCGAAGGCATTGTTTAACATGAATTATATGGTGGGTTTAAATTATGGTGTCTCGACCATATTAGAATATCCAAGCTATCATTTTATTTGGCAAACAAATGATGAAATTCTCGTCGTAGAAACTATGAAAGGTTGACCCACTGTATAGAAAATATTAAAAAGGCTACGTGGCTGTTTCAGAACCAAGTGTTGATGATATAAAAGGTTGACTAACCCTAGTCTTGGCATTTCTCCCTTGCCTTCGGGATCGGCCGCTCTGCAAACCCTCCTAGCCCAACCTTGCTGATACATTGATGGAGGCAACTGCTATGCTGGTTCAGTGTTTGTGCTTGTTGACTGCTTCGTTTGGGAGTCATTAGATTATGTTATTGACAGCTATAAGTTTGTTATAAACCTAGGGTTTATCCTTTGGCTTCCTTTACTGGTCTGGTCCTGGCATAAGGATATCGTTCGACTTGTTTTGGTCACGGCTTCCATCGTGGAATGTATCCTTCGATTTTGCTAGCTCGTTCTTTGGTGACCAAGGTGGGGTTTTCCACTTAATCAACTTGGGGCTACTAGGCCATTCACTGTGGTTGTAACTTCCTTCAATTCGCTGGTGAGCTATAAACAAATTGCTTCGTCGTTTTTCAATTTAAAAGAATTTGTTTTGTTTTTAAGAAATAAATTTGCAACTGATACGATTTTGTCATATGCAGGTGCTGGCTACTCCTGAAGGTGTACAGGACACAACCCTCGGCGCTTGGCTCTTACCGGGTAAGCCTGGTTTCACCATGGCTTGGCTTTTCCTCCTTGTTGGTTATTAGGATGATTAGGTTATGGTTTGAGTGAGGCGTCTCTGGGATCCCTCAACTCGGTTTAGTCTTGCACTGTTTGTTGTAATGAGTTCTTTGATAAGTTTATTCTAAAATGTAAGGTAGATTATGGCCTCAGTCAACATGGTGACTGTTTGTCCTTTCATTTGTAATTAGGGTCTTTCTGCAGAAGGTTAATGTATAAAGATGGAAACCAGGGCCGTGAGTCTGTCTGAGGTTGCGGCCTCGTTGTGTTGTTCATTACTGTACTTCTCGAAGTTTGCAGGGTTTACACCCAGGGTTTTGATAATATAACTTATTATAAAGTTTTGCCTGTGCAATGGGTTTGTTTATCATATGCGTTTTAAATTCTTTGCTAAGTATAGTAGTAAGTGAATTTTTAAGTTTTAAACCACTTATACAGTGGGTTCGTGGCTCGGCTGTAGGTGAAACATTATCTTAACTATTTAGAAAATGCTTTGCTTGTTTAAGCGGGGCTGGTATACGACGTGTATTGTTAATTCTATGTTTTTAAAATCACTTAACAGTGATCCTTGGCTGTGGCTATAGGTGAAGTCGCTGTCTTAATTCTTAATGTTTATTTTTACTTGTTAATCTGTAAAGATAGGGTTCCAAATGAATCTTGCAGTTGTGATGTGGTTTAGTTGTTCTTTCTGTCACTTCGATTTCGACTCTGTTGTTATTTGAGTGTAAATGGAAAAATGATAATTCTCTACTGTTGAGCTCGATAAATGAACTAGATTACTGTTCTGCTATTTCTTTGGTTTTTTAAAAACAATAACTAAGTTTTATGATTAGGACTCTATCAACAAATGAGAGTCAAAAGAAAGATATTATGATAATGTGTAAGCTCGATATGGAGCTAGATACAAATCTGTTAACTCTACTGTTTTAAATTAATAGCTAGGTTATTTAAACTGTTGATAATTCCTTATGATAATTCTCTGTTAGGGTTTCTGCACAATGATTTAGTTGCTAAGAAATGACTGAATGAAAAAATGTAACTAGGGTTTGTGTATTGACTGAATTTATAAGTTATGATAGGTTAACTTTGACTAGGGTTTGTACCCTGATATAGCTATTCTTAATATAGTTACAACTCTTCTGCAATGTTATCTATAATGGTGTCATTACTGTAATTTATGTGGTTATGTTTATTTCTGCTCCTATGATTGTTTAAACGAGTTTGTATTCCCAGAGAATAATTACTGTATACTTAAACCCTACTTATCTATTTAACTATTATAATTAACTAGGTTTAAAATTACAATAATAAACTATTGATTACAATATTACTATTGTACAACATGCATTAAAATTACCTTACCAGTAGGATAATAATGATATTAAGGAATGCTGAAACACAATAACTATACCAAATCTATCTACTGCTACTCTGATATACTATTTTACTAACTAATTACTCTTCAGACATTTAGAAATAAACTCATCATACATTTATTCAGATTTGACAAACATAAGGAAGTAATTGACAGAACCTGTTTCTGTGGACAACAACAGCAATGGGAGGCTGTTCCTCCCTACCAACTCCTGGAGAGTGCCCAGACAGCACTTCTCAGGACCCCCGAGCTTGCTCTGGTCTCCCTGGCTGGAACTAGGTGCAGCAAAGTAATTCTCTCAGCCCAAACAGCTAGAATGGAACCAAGTTACTGCAACATTCCTCTCAAACAACTTCCTTACTGTATTTCCCTCTTCCTCAATGGGACTCCTGAATAGCATTCACCTGAATGTATTCTCCCTCCAGAACAATTCGAACCCTCAGCTCAATTCATTGAGTACTATTTAAAAGATTGCCTAGGTCTTTGTTGGGTTAACTGTCATTAATGAGCCACCTCCTCTGATTCCACTTCCTTGGGGAATCATGACCCCAAATATAGGGAAGTTTCCACCTGCAACTTAGGAAGTGTTTGAGGATGCTGCCACTTGTCATTTGCCTTTCCACCTAGTTCCATCCACCAGTTTGACCAGTAACCTCTTTTTAACAGCTCTCCCATGCTGTTGTCTCCATAATTTATTTATTAATAATAAAATATTCTGAATTACATTCCATTTTTAGTGACTCTGCTGAGTCATCAATTCCTACTTAGCATTAAATTTAACATAATGTCTCAGGAATATAATTAAATAATTACATAATTTTTACAAAAATTGGGGTATGTGACAGTATATGCCCTTGGAGGGCTATTTTTTGTACATGAAAAATATATTTTTGATGAGATATATATTTATATACCATTGTGGTGGCATGTTCCATATTTCCCATGTATGATGTGTTTATGTATTTGTGATGATGATGATGATATCCATATGTTGATATGATCTATGCATAGTAGTAGGTATTGACCCATATGATGTAGATGGTTATCATAAAATGATGTATGGTTGGGATGATATGTATGCATGCGTAGATATAGGTACTTACACATGATATATATGCTTTGTTTGGATGTGCAGGATTAGGTAGACGCTTGATGTATCAAGTGCCAGTTCAATACCTCATTGGTGACAGAGTCAACGAACGCATTAGCATTTCTTGGGACATGGGTGGAAGTAATGGTTTCAAATTGTTGTATGAGAAAGGTGTACTTGCAAGAACTTGTGGAAGAGGAGGGGATTGAGGACACATAACACATTGTTTAGCTGTCAAACAACTAGTTGGGAATCTAGGTATACATGTATATGGTGTATGCCAAGGTGGATGGCATCACTTAAGAGACCAATGACGACATCATATTCTACTTGGTTGTTTGTGAGTTCCCCCAAACAAAATCCTCCGGTGTGGTAGAGAACTTGGGAGGGGGTATAAATAGCCTAAGCAGCTGATACAAGATTCTTGGAACATTGACTTGCGTCGTCTGTGAATCCAATATAGATGTTTGTTTGAGAGGTCATCTGTATAAACAAAATATTGTTTTATTCTCAATCAAAGAGATTGAAGAAAAACATATATAAAATGCTAGGTTGTGTAAACGAGATAATGGAGAGGGGAAAAGATGGTTTCACCCTTTCTTGTGGTGGGGACCTTTAAATGTTGGAACTTAGGGTGGTGCCAAGGTGGTATAATACTCATTGGTGAGCATCCCACATTTGAAAGGGATCCCATAGTGTTGTATAAACACCTGGAAATGGTTGCGGAGGATCCAAGTCTTAGTCGGAAGATGAGGAATCATCACTAGTTAGTAAACGACCAAAGAAGATGCAGTATCGATGGTATCCAGTAGAGGGGGAACAAATATCTCAGCGGGTAATATTTGTGGGATGGCGTTAAGGGGGGATAGTTGATCTTGGAGCCTCATTAACTTGAGGCAAGCTTCTCATTCAACACGTAAAATGGGATATTGGAACGAAAAGTGAGAAGTGTTAGCGCATGATTGGCATGGGCGAGATACTCGGGCACAGAGAGGTGTTTGAGTCGTAGAGAGTTGTGATAGCCTTAGAGGGGATCATATGCGTATTATGCCCACAAGATGAGCATCCATCATGTGGTGTTGTTGTTGAAAGATCCATTGGTGGTGGATCGTGCGGTATCCGTGACTCTATAGGAACTGTCGTAATGGAAAATTCTGAGATAGACGCAATTGTTGTTGGTGCCGATACAGTGACTACATTGATGGAAGATATTTCCTGAGTTTGTGGGGAATGGTTCTTGACCAAAGGTTGAGTGAGGTGAATGGTCTCCAAAGCATCCCAAAATCGAGGGAGATTGGGACAATGGTGTGTGTAATGCCCAAACTGTAAGAAAATCGCACATGCATGATTGGTACACAATGATTTAGACTTAGGTGTGGGTAAAGATGAGGTTCCTCCTACTACTTTTGGTGGATCGTGGGTCACACTAACAGGGGTGTTGAGAAAATTCCTGAGCTCTGGCAAGGTGGGGAACAAGTTGGTCGCATGGCCTTGTTGTACACAAAAAGCGCATGGTGGAGTGACCCTCTGTGTGGGAGTATTGGTCATTAATGGTACTCTTAACCATGGTTGGTTGATGCCCCTTGCTTTAGGATTGGCGACCCCCGATGGTTCAAAAGTGGGATTAGGTAGGAGAGGGCCTTTTAGCTTAGGTTGTTTCATGCCCTCAGTGGTGGGTTTAGTTATGACCGACTATGGTTTAGGTGTGGATGTCGTAGGGTCGTCACCAAACCTAGAAGGCCTGGCCTAGAAGGTGTAACAGCCGGAACATGTACTAACTCATAATGGGATACTAGTTTAGAATCCATCTCTAGGTAGGGTGGTGTAAGGTACCATAGCGATATACCCAAATTCAGTCCAATTAGAGTCAAATGAGCCATAACCAACATCCCTTGCACTCCTGTGGGCGGGTACAAGAATGGTATTTAAAAAATAGGAGGGACCTGTGAAATTCCACAGGGGTAGATCACTGAGCTTGAAAAAACCTCACAATTTCACACTGTTATTACAGAGAAGAATTAGGCAAAGACATGGATCAATTCACTCATAAAACTGAAACACACATGAAAAACTGTTGTTGATTCATTAATCATCTCTAAGATGGAAATCAAAGAATGTTACAATATAATGAATTTGATACTCACGGAAGGATTCAAATTCACCTCAAGTTTCAGTGGCCACCGATGATAAATAATTAGTTAACTGAGGTAGAAATGAGCATAACTGAATCATGTGGGAACCAAAACAGGGGAGGAGACTCCAAGGGGGAGAAATATTGACTTGTAGTGGTCAAAATAGGTGCTCCTACACTGAGTAGCAGTGAAACTAGCTGTAACAGTTAGTTAACTAGGTAATCAAGGGGACAAGGTGTCCTAAATCATGGAATTGACTGTGCTAACTCCTAAAATCATGCATGAGGGCGAATTTGGACTTCAATGATGTAACCAAGGCACTCTTAGTGGATAGGAGGGCTAATGATGGCCAAAAACAATCTTCGAGGGGGGGGGGGGGGGGACAAAGTAAGGACTAGGTCCTAGGAGACTCAAATGCGAATGCATGGATGTATGCAAAATGCATGCAAGACCAAAATGATATGGTGACAATAGTCCAACACCCCCGCTTAAGCCGGACTATGAGGAAAAATAAATGAAAATTAGGGCCCTAGTTACTGAGACCAAAGGTCACCCCGTACAACAATCTAAAAAAGTGAGGAAAGAAGGAAAACCCAATGGGAAACCCCCCCCCTCAAGATAGAATGAAACACACCAAAAAATGTTACTCAAGACTCAAGTAGGCGTGATGCTTGATTCAATGTCTGGAGGTATCTTCCTCTTGGGAAGAAGTAGATCATGCTCCAAAAACATGTGCTTGAATTCTCCTTCAGTGGATGCAAGTGAATCTGGAGGATTTTTGAACTTGCTCTTCAGACCAAACATGGTGAGAACAAATCCAAAAATATGAACATCATCCTGGAACCTGTAATTCAAACCAACTGAGGTAGGATTAGCTCCAATAAGATCTAATTGCTCTTGAAAGTTGAACTTCTGATCAGTGAAAGTTAAATCAACTCCAAGATTTGATAGATGGTTTCTTGTGATCTCCTTTGAACCATCAGGGATGAGATCAAAACCAAAATGTGTGTGATACTTGAACCCAAGCGAATGGTAGTGTCCTCCATCTTCAGTGAAACTCTCAGAACACGTGCCAATGATCAAATAGAAGTTCATAGGAAGCATGTGATCAAGGAGGGAAAATGCATCACCTCCATGTTACCGAACAATCCACTCGAGCGGGCACGAGTCAGATCTTGCTATCTCAATGCGAGTCTAGAACAAATAGAATAGACTACAAACACGTTTCCTAGATCTACTTAAGGATCAAGTACTAGATGTCTTACCTCTTTGGTCCGCTATCCTTTCTCCTGAATGTCGCTCCATGTCCCACGGTCATCAGATCCAAGCTGCACGACCTGTCAAGACACATAAAAGAGAAACGAGTAAAGAGCATCTATACAATAAGAGATCTATGTAAACAGTTAAGTAGGTAAACAACACAACATCATTACACATAAGAACGATATTGGTGGAAAGCATTTGTATTACTGCAAATAGAGGAGTACATGATAGAGATATAGGACTACAACCAGAGACTTAACATAGCAGCCCTTCTCCGATCAAGCCAATTGCCATATCCTTCCAAGGAAGCATGAGTTCTTCAAGAGGTGAATGAAGGTCTTGGGAGAGATTTCACCAGCATGTAGATACTATAGTCTTCCTTTAAGGTAGATTTCACCAGCATATGGATACCTTAGTCTTCCTCCCTTTGGTATGGGAATGAGCCTCACTTATATAGGACTAAATGGATAGGGTGTGGATAGGATAGGTTGAGGAAGGGTAGGAGAGAGATAGGGGATCTTCCCAAAGAGTTAGGGGTCGAGTACCAGCTCTCCTAGAGGTCAGGGATAAGCCCCCAAATAAGCAAGCTTCGAGAAGGATCTCAAATAGGCTATTTTTTCCCATTAACAGACCTGGTCGCACCCTGTAGTGGTGCAACTTGCGATGTCGCATGTTGCTAGTGTGCAACCTGCAACGACCCTTCAGAACCTATCAAAAATGGGTACAAACCCTCCCAGGATGATTATTAGTCCAAGTGCCTTTAGGGGTGTATACACTGAATCTGGTGATGAGTAGATTTTGGGTGTAACAGAATGCCCCCCAAAGCATGAAGCTGTTAAGGATGTACAGGTGAAGTGCTTTGATAGAAATAATGGAAAAAGAGTCGTCAAATGAAGGACGCTGTTGCAGTACAACTGAATCTAAACTGACAATCTCATATGAAGTACAACATGGCTGTCGACCAATACATTGCAGATCCATGGTAGTAATGACCGACTGAACACAATCATGGCTACTAGACACAAGCGTAGATCCATGATGAGATGATAACACAACCATGATCAATACATAAGTGGATCCGTGTAATATGACTCAATACAAACTCCATTGCAACCTGGGTAAAATATGGTTCCCCAGGGTCTTCAAGCTGAACCCGCAATGATACGAATCTATCCATGTGATTACAAATGTCTTGACATCGAACATGGTAGAAACCACTTGATTATAGGTCATTGATGTAAACCGTTAACAAGTGCGAGGGAGATCACCATTAATGTCAATGATTCCCAAGGTATCACAGTACATATCATCAAGTGTGAATAAATGAGTTGATGTCGAACGCAAGATTAAACCTTTCAATCAAGAGTCAATTATGTAAACTCATGATGAAAGCGAGGTAACTTGCCATTGAGGCATGCAGGGCCAAGGTACTTGACTGGTTTCTAGATTCAATCCTTGGATGATGTGTTGAAGTCGACAAGGATGAACCCGTCGAAGGAGGGCCATGATGAATCCCCCATCAATCGACACGAAACACTACAAAATATGTGTAGAGTGGATCGGATGGTACAACAATATGTAAGACTGACTCAAAGTAACAACGACATGACGACGTGTGTACTGACTACAGATGATGAATAGTGGACGTGTTCTTGAACATGGACATGGCATGACTTGGCAGTATTGACATGAGAATGACGCAAACTTCTAATGCAACTGATGGTGGAAGCTTTATCTGAATGACTTAGAGGAGTAACAAGACTCAGAAAGTAAGCGGGGACTCATAGACAAACAGATGACCCAAGTATCGTATGCAAATGCAAATGAGTGCAATGTTCAAGAACGACTATATACTGCCACTAAGGTATGTAACACAAACACTTTCCTTTTCCCCCATCATGAACGATGAGTGCCTCATGTGTTTTTTTACGAGCTTGATGAGGGTAACCAGATGCTCGGTACAGCTCATCTCATAGATGAGTCCAATCCCAAATATTTTCCGAACCTAGGATAGGAGGGGTTCGTCCCATGACGGGCCCTTCAATGTGAAAGTTTAGCGAGTCCATAGAAGGCAAACTCGGTCGTCATTTCATATTTAGAGAGTCTGAAAAGAACTAAAGAAGACTCCAATGGTCCTTTTTCGTAAAGTTAGTCTCATCGCCCGAAAAAGGGTAAAACAATGCGGGAGAGGACTCTTCCAGTCATGATTGGCTGGAGTATTCCTTTTTCGTAATTAGTGCCTCCTGGTCTGAAAAAGGGGTAAACTATCACCAGGAAGACGACCATTCAAATAATTTAACAAGCGTGAACGCGACAAGTTTGCTTGGCGATCTTTTCAATTTTAGGGAGTCTGAAAAGAGCTTAACTATGGACTCCGGGGGTGTCCTTTTCCGTGGAAGTTTAACGAGCCCGAAAAAGCGATAAATCATAACTCGGTACTTGTTCTCATGGTTGGGTGAGTACGAGAACAAACGAAGAGCAAACTCATCCTCATGCAATAATTATGACTTAACGAAAAATAATATTGAAAAAACATTGAAAGGGGTGTTCATACGTGTAGTTACCGTTGGTAATGCGAGAAACGACACAAAAAGACCACTTTACGACTCCTGTACACTAGAAAAAGTGTCAAATAGCCCCAAATATAATGACAAACGGTCGAAACTACAGTAAATGGCCCAAAAGCATCAAAATATTTGAAAAGGAATATTCCATTCTATTTATAAATAGAAGTATGGGCCAAAAATAGAAACATTGTTCAAATTGCCAATTTGGGTGGAGAAGTACCAATTTGGAGCCAAAACTTCCTTTGTCGATTTCGGGAGCTACGATCCGCCATTTCACCAGCCGTTCGGACCAGGTAGGCCTAAATATTATCCAGCAACTTTGTAGTGGTTTAGTTTTTCATTTATTGTTCATTTTTTGAGTTTTTGGGTGGTTTGTGGATGGGCCATTGCGCCCTCGGCTCGTCGCAAGTGGCCCTTTCGGGACTTGTGACAAGTTCAGGTCGTTGCAAGCCTCGAAAATGAGACCTGCGACGATGTCGCGCTGTACCTGAACGCGAGGTGCGATGGCGAAAACCCAAATCGCAAACATCAAAAACATTCCAAAAAATGAGCTTTTGAATGTTGAGGAAGGACCTAACAGGGTTTAATTGCTCCTTTTGGCAGGTTACCAGCAAGCAAAAATGGTATTGGAGTGGCGAGAGAGAGAACATGAAGTGGAAGATGAGCAAGCTGCAAACGATCCACAATGTGTGGCTGCTTTGCGAAACTGTGGGTTTCTCAAATTCTTCGAGATACAGGGGATGAGAGCCCAGATCCCGTTCCTGAACATGCTCCAGAGTTGGGATGCGGCCCAACAATACTTTATGATAGGTGAGCATATCCTCACGATTGACATTGAGGATATCTACTTTTTGATTGGTTTGTCCCGAAGAGGGGACACTGTACATCTCACTGGGACACGGGCCAGTGATCGTATAGTTGAGGACATGGTGTCGCAGCACTGCATAGCTACTTCTCGTCCTTCCAGCGGGAAGATACTCATCAGAGATGTGGTGAGTCATCCACTGAGGACCATACTTCTCACTATTACCAGGGTGGCGGGTAGTCAAGCTCCACATACGGATACTCGGACTTAGATGTTGTACGCGGAAGACTGTATGTCCCCCATGGTCTTTAACTGGTGCGAGGGTCTCCTCGCCAACATCCGAGCTCAGCTGACCAAGTGTCGGCGCGGGGAGCTCAAGTAGTTTGGATACAGATCGATCATAGTATCGTTCCTCTTATGCGCCCGCAGTTGGTATTGGATGACAGGGATCCGAGAGATCCTCACATGCTCAGGTGGGTAGAGGTGACGACCCACCATGGTGGGGGTCCCATCAACAGTTTTGGTCCCAAGTTCTTTAGCTGGCTGGAAGGCCAGTTACTTATGGTCGAGGAATTTCCATACGGTGGCACGGACTTTCGGGAGGATCCCAACTTGGTGCTACCAGAGTGTGCAGCATGGGGTGATATCGATAAGAACAAAACCCTTGTATTTTTAGTTTTGTATATTATATCATTTTTTTGATGTAGTGCTGACAAGTACATTATATGTGTGTGCAGATGTGGGTCCTGTGCGACCAGTAGGTCTCTCCCTTCTGGCGAGGAGAGACAGAGGTGGGGAGGCAGTGGTTCCTGTAGGTGCTCATGCTACCATCGAGGAGATGGTGGAGGTGTACCGGAAACTATCCGAGCTGACTATGGAGGTACAAGAGCCAACTATCGATGACTTACCGAGGCCCATGTAGAGATTTGGGGTTGGAGCGTTGGTACGCTTCAACGCCTTACTCCGCAAGGTGGCTCGTACTGTAGACTGCTTTCTTACCCAGCGTCAGAGAGCTGTTAGAGATAGGGTTGTACGGGTCAGGCGTCAAGCCTGAGACACTTTAATACTTGTACTGAGAGCTTAGAGGCCTCAAATTTTGTACTTACTGAAAGCTATGATGCTTCATATTTTTGTACAGACTCATTGAAAGCCATCGTGCTTCAGATTTTGTACCAACACTACTTTTGAGCGATTTATATATATATACATTATCGACGATTTATACATTATGTGTTCTTCAAATGATTAGTGATGTGATCTTGTTTATATGTTTGCTTTTGTACATTAGATTATTTACATGTTGTGAATTCTTTTACATATTATGGATGTTATGTGTGTGCAATGTACCAATCCAGAATGAAATTGGCCATCGAGTCAGCAACTGTGTTTAACTCTCATGGAGTGTGCAGGTATTGAACATATTCAAATGACCTTTCCAGGAGACGTACTCGTCTGAAGAGACAGAGTAAGATGGGATTGCAGATGGCGTAGACCCGGTTGAGATGAGAAACCACTAATTGAGAATCCATGTGGATGACAATGTGGTTCATACCCAAGGAAATAACATTAGCTAGGGTTCCGATTACTGCCTGATATTTTGCGGCATTGTTGGTCGCGAACCCTAGGCAACTTCCTCCTGAGCTAATGAGCTCACCTGTGGGGGAATACAGTACCCAGGCTGCCGAAGCAAGGTGACGGGTATGCCGGCTAGAGCCGTCCGCAAATCCATAGCACGTTACCATCTGCACACGTAGACAGAACATGGTATGAGAAGTGGAAACAAGATCAAAAGACACTCGAAAAGAAACGCGTCACACCACACAAAAACACAAAAACATGCCATGTACAGTATATACAAGAAGGTCTATGCATGAGAGATCAAGCGTAGTATCTCTTTAGGTAAATCCCATTGCGGGGTTCACCTAAAGAGATTTCATCATAATATTCAAGCTCGTAGGCACCTTTTCCCAACACACGTTTTATAACGTAGGGTCCATGCCACATGGACTCGAACTTCCCTGCTCCTAGTTTATCGTGCTTCTAGTCGTAAGTAAGGACCAGGTCACCCTCGTTGAAGATACGAGGTTCGACTGACTTATCATACTGGGCTTTGATGCGTTTCTTATGTGCTTCATTAACAAGAGCGGCATCTCGACGAGACTCGTCAAGCTTTGCTAAGTGCAAGAGACGTTCTTCCTCAGTAGTAGTGTTAGGAAGAAGTTCTACAGCGAGTTGAAGAGACGGGATTTCGCACTCTATCGGTAGGACAGCCTCTAATCCATACACCAATTGGAAGGGAGTGAAGCCTGTGGCAGTTTTAACGATAGTTCGGTAGGCCCATAATGCTGAAAAGAGCATGTTATGCCAATTGGACTTATGTGTCCCTACCATCCTTTGGATCATAGTTTTCAAGACCTTGTTAATCACCTCGACCTATCCATTGGATTGCGGGTAGTAGGGTGTTGCGTTTTCATGGCAAAAACCCAACCCGTCGCTCAATTCATCAACCATATGGTTCTGAAAATGAGAACCGTGATCGGTAACTATGGCCTGCAGAACTCCAAACTGTGCTATTACATGATTAAACATGAAGAGTGCGGTGGTTTTGCCATCGTTTTGGTATGTAGACATAGCCTCGGCCCACTTTGTGAATTAATCCACAGCTACGATGATGTAACTATGCCCCCCGACCAAGGTAGGCTTACAGTGCATAAAATCGATGCCCCATTTTGCAAATGGGACAACGAAAATAACCGGATGTAGTGGGGTAGGATGAGTGCGCTTCTTCGTATGGAAGTGTTGGAAAGGAGGACATTTTTTGACGGCCTCAATACAATCTTTGAAGATAGTAGGATAGTAATATCCTTGGCGCAAAATCTTCTGGGCTGTAGCCATCCCAGAGAGATGATCGCCACATGCCCCAGCCTGACAGTCATTCAGAACGTGTTCAGCCTCATCGTGAGTGAGACAACGTCGAAGAATTGAATCGACGCCATGACGATACAAGGTATCATTGATGATTAAATAATACTTTGCATGGTGACGAATCTTACGACAGTCATCGCGAGAAAGTTGGAGGTTGAAGCGTTGGGTTTGAAGATATAACAGGATATCTCCATACCACGGATCAGTCGTACTGATGAGAAACAATGATTCATCCGGAAAGGAGTCATTGTGCTCAACTTTTGCATCAGGACGGGGAAGGTCGCAAATGAGCTCGGCAAACACCAAAGACTTCTTAGACTTGGCTTTCTCGAAAAGAAGATCAAATTCTTGCAGTATCACGATCCAACATGAATACTTGCCCCCAAGCGCTTGACGTGTCAGTACGTGGTACATGGGGTTTGAATTGGCGATGATAGTGGTGGTGCGGAGCAAGATGTAGTGACAAAACTTTTGGACGGCAATGACTGCCGCGAAAGCGAGTTTTTCGACATGTGAATATCTAGTTTCAACGTCAGCTAGACCCTTACTTGCATAGTATATCACATGTTCCTGAGCATTTTGATCCTCCTGTACCAAAACCATGGCGATAGTGGTAGCAAAAGCGGAGAGATATAAGATGTAATCTCGATAATAATTAGGCAGTTGAAGCACGGGGGCATGCGTGATGGCATGTTTGATACTGTCAAAATATTTTTGAGCTTGGTCGTCCCAAATGAACGGGAAGTCCTTCTTAAGCAGTTTCATATATCCCTGAGTCTTCTCCGTGAAATTGCAGACAAAACTTCTTAGATAAGTCGCCTTCCCTTGGAGACTTTGAAGTTCCGTAACATCAGTCGGAGGTGGTAGGTTGACGATGGCCTCGACTTTTAAGGGATCAATGCAGATCCCATCCTTCGAAACGATAAATCCTAAGAGGCGTCCGGACTCAACGCAAAAGATACACTTATGAGGATTCAGACGGATATTGTACCGTCTGCATCTGAGGAAAATGGTCGTCAGATGGTCGATGTGGAACTCGTGCTGCTTTGAATGAGCAGGGAGATCGTCCAGGTAGGGTTCCACAAAGTCCTTAATATCATGGAAGGCATACGACATAGCCCGCTGAAACGTGGCGCTATCATTTTTAGGGCCAAATGGGAGCTTGCGATAAGTGAATGTACCCCATGGGCAGATGAAATCCGTCTTATGTTGGTTAGCTGGGTTGATCTCAATTTGGTTGTAACGAGAAAAGCCATCCATGAATGACAAGATTATGCTTCCGGCACAGTTGTCGATAATCTGGTCGATGAAGGGGGTCAGGTAATTGTCTTTTGGACAAGCCCGATTAAGGTCCCGATAATCAACACAGACGTGAATGGTGCCCTACTTTTTGTTCACAGGAACGACGTTTGAGACCCAATCCATCAATGGGACAGGATAGATAAAACCAACCTTTAAGAGCTTTTCAATTTTTGCCGTAATTGCCGCAGTCTTTCGAGGGTGTACCGATCGCAATTTTTGGCGTACAGGTTTGATGTCGGGATAGGTTTCTATTTCGTGAAAAACAATTGCGGGGTCTATCCTAGGCATCTCCTCATAGGACCAAGCAAATACATCTCAAAATTGCTTGAACAAGGCCGTGCTAACAACGATTTCTTCAGGGGAACACTTCTGGCCTATGCGAATGTGTTCCACTATACCTGGTTTCACTAAGATGTCTACTGGGGTGGTTGGCTCAATGTTGGCCAAGTTGCCCTCCGTGTCCGTAAGACATGTGAGGATGGGCGAATGAGGGGATGGGTAGATATCCAGTAAAAAGAGGGTGTGAATGTTGTCCTCTATGTACTCCAAAATAGGAAGAAAAGATGACCTATGATGGAGGTCGTCCCACGGACCGTCGTCAATATTCATTACTTCCATGATGGACTCGTCTGAATGAAAAGTCTGAAGCAAGAGATTAGGTAGAGAGGACGTCCGTCGTAGAGAACAAGATGGAGAGGCCACGGTTAAATGGTCCTTTGGTGCTGATTGGATAGCCTCGTACATGTGTTCCATGGGTGAAAGAGGCATTATGTCTCCAAACAGGTGTGTTGTGGCTTCATCTGGTACAAGCCAAGCATCATTTGAGTGAGATAAAATCTCTATGGAGATCATGTTCACCGTAGCAACATGATTAGGGGGGTCCGCGGCTGGAAAAACGCCCATGAGAGATGAATCTTTCAAAAGGCCAACCCCTACACTCTCATATTGTTTTGACATCTGTCTAATGGAAGGAATATGGTCACCAGGATGAGTAGTGGCGTCTCGTGTACAAAAATATAATTGGTCGATGGTAACAATTCGTCCTTGGTGGGGGAATTGTACTATGCGGAAGACTGAAGAGGCTACTACCTGCATGGTATAAAACCAATTGCGACCGAGCAAGAGATTATAATCTAACGGGGCCGAGACCACTTCCATGTTAATGGTTACGGTCTCTCCTCCCAACTCAACTGTAAGAGCTTGTAAGATCCTATGAGGTTGAAATCCACACCCGTCGAATGCTTTCAACGTGGTAGGAGAATGATTCAACTCAGGGGAGCCTATGGCTGTCCAACAGGCGATCGACATGATAGAAGTGGAGGCACCTTCATCTAGAAGGGCACGATGAACAATCTTCCCAGCAATGTTCGCAGAAACTTGGAATGCGAGCTGGTGTGAAAGCCTCGACTTAAGGTTGTCAAGTCGGAACATGATGGTATTCGAGGAATCCGAGTCGACTGCACCAATAGCTACAAGGAGAGTTTTGCATTGATTAGGGAAATTTTGCAAAACTTACAGGGTGGACATGGTGCAAGGAGCTTGGGCCAAGTCCTCTACGATATTGTAATTCTGTGCCGCGCGAGAATTAGGATTGAAAACAGCTTTTCGAATCGTACTCTTGGGTGGACGTAATATTGAATCTAAAGATGGTATCTCTATAGTGAGAGAGCTAGATGGTATAGTGACATTAGTCAGAGAGTTGGAAGCTTTTTCAGTATTAATTCCGGCGGGTTCCTTCGAAGGAACGGGTTCGTAAGATCGCGAGTGAGTATTCAAATTGATCGTCTCGTTACGCAACATGAGAACATGCGCGGTATTGGATGGTTCCCCCTGGGATGAGGGGGTTTGAGAAATCATCTGCTGGTTCTGAGCGGGAAACAGATCATTGAGGACTGCGGGAGTTGGTTTACCCCTAAGAAACTTTTGAACTTCGTCTCTATGGGGAACTCCTTGGAGAAATGGTCTTCTCCACACAGTAAACAAGGATATTTCAGTTTCCGTTTCTGCTTGGTATCGTCGGGAGTGCTCTTTGGTTCCTACTAGGCAGAAGCCTTCTTGGGTTTCCCCTTGTTCTTCTTTTTACCGTTGAACTTCTGAGATGAAGCTGATTGAACAGAATTCACCTCTTCAGTTACAGCAGGAGTGGTGGACTTGGCGGTGCTGTGGCCAGCCGGAGTCGGGTTGGATGATCCAACAGTGCTAGCAGCAGGCTGGGTGTTAAGGGAACTAATGATTCCATCAGCTTGGGGTCCCTTATGTGGTTTCATGGGATCGTTAACGTCCCGGGGTGCGTCAGGAAAAATGTTGAACAGAGTGCCAGACTGAGTGTAGACCAAGTCTAACAGATGGGCACTCGCGATGGCTTGTTCTTCGGTGACAACACCTCGCATGGAAACATCTTTTGCTATGGTGGGAATGAGTGATTTGGTAAACTAGTCTGCCAGGAGATGATCTGGAATAGGAGATTTAACGAGACGTCGTCTCCTTCGCCACTTGTGGATATGATCCGAAATGTGAGTGGCGGTATTCTAACGGAGCGAGGTTAAAAGCTCAGTACCAGTCTCATACCGTATAGGCAACTGGAAATGCGTCAAAAAGTTCATAGCAAGAGAGCCAAAATCAGGAAAAGAGTGTGGTGGCAACTCGATGTACCACTTGGCAGTCGAACCGGTGAGAGTCCTTTGAAACAATCTAAGACGAATTGAATCGTCCATTAAGGAATTAGATGAACACCATAAGTGGTATGTCATCACGTGGTTCTTGGGGTCTTCACCCGGCTTGTCGTCAAACTTGGGGATATCAGATGGGAGTTTCACCGGAGTCAGTGGCCAGTTAGATCCATGGTAAATAGGATCGTTGGTTAAACGGGAAAGGTCAGGCAGGTCTAAAGTAGCCAGAAAGGAAAGCTGTGGATTAGGCCACGCGTATTGATAATATGAATAAGGCGTGTAAGGACCAAACTGACCATAAGGTGTACCAGGATAAAACTGATCGTAGGGGGTTGTGCCGCCCTGGCCGTAAGGAGGTCCGCCACCATAAGGTGGTCCATTCCAATAAGGTGGGGGCCCACCTCCACCACCAGGAGGGGGCGGAGGTCCGTTGCCACCACTGGGAGGAGGTGGGGGTCCATAGCTGTAATAAAGTGTCCCACCACCGCCTCCGCCTAGAGGAGGTGGTGGACCACTTCCACCTCCAGAAGGATGGAGGTCCCCACTGCCTCTGCTACCGGAAGGATGGGGATCTCCACCACCACTGCCACCACCATAGTAATTAGGTCCTCCACCGCCTCTGCCTGGAGGGGGTGGTGGACCACCTCCACCACCCGAAGGGAAATGTCCTCCTCCACCATGATAGGGTGGTCCCCCATCGCCTCCGCTGGGAGGGGGTGGTGGACCACTCCCACCACCACCTGAGGGGTGAGGGATGTTGGAGTTAAAATGAGTTGGGCCTCCACCAATGTTAGGTGGGGGCTCGCCGCCTCCAGCAGGAGCTGGGGGAGGTCCGCTCGGGGGTAGTGGTACTTGAGGGATAATTGGTTGGGGTCCGTGCTGCAAAGCAGGTTGTTGCCCCCATAGAGTGTATGAGTTCCTGGGATAAGATATCCCGTATGACGCGTTTTCGGGATTAGGTTGACCCGGTACAGGGTTAATAGAACTTAGATACGCTTGAATCCATGGGGGTTGAGTTACGTTCGACGGACCTCCAACATGAGATAATCCCATGGTGGACGGTCTAGCGGGTTGGGACGGTCCAACGAAAGGCCTGTTGGGGTTCCCACCGCCTATGTTCTGGTTAGGAAACGGGGGTTTCCCCCCAGCCACAGCAGGATGACCACTATTCGAATGGTGAACTAACGTAGCTTGTTGACTAGCTACCATAGTAATAACATTACCAATGAGGTAACCCGGGGGAACGGAGTACCCTCCCCTCAAATTTTGAGGTGGGGGAGGAACTGGTAAAGTAACTGTGGTAGTGACGGGTGTGTGGGACTGTTGTCCTTCCACCGGTTGGTTCATTTGAGGTGTAGGACTCGACTCTTGCGAGTGTTGACCAGTCTCTTTAGTGGTCACGTGGTGGGGTGATCCGAAAGATATTGGATGAATTGGGATGGTTCCGTCGTCAAATCTTATTTGGAAATGATGATTATGGAACTCTTCAGAGTGTCGCTCAAGACTTTGTCTTCGAAGCTCATCACCTTTAATACGTAACTATTCCAAACGTTCATGGATGGGGCCAAAAATTTTGGCAGGGTCAGGCCTATAGTAAGGCCTAGAGAACTCTGGAGTAGTCTAGCTAGGTGGGGATGAGATGAAAAAATGAGCCACTAGGTGGTCTGTAGAAGATGTCCAATAAGCTGCTGAAGGACCAACAGCTGCTGTAGGGTCGTCCTGGGGTTGGTTTATCCATTCCAACGATCTAGGTTCTCCTGGGATGACGGGAGGAAGGTCTTGTGAAGTGGGGGTTTGTGCTCCTTCATCCTGTGTGGGATGAGAGGCAGGTGAATCCGGAGGAGTTTATGGAAACAAAAGTCCTCCAACATTCAAAGTGGGGTTTTCCACTTTAGTGACTCCGACCGCGTTACGCTGATCCATTCTTACCCTCAAAATAACCTCCAGATTAAGGGGATATTCGGGTGATAAGTTCAAGATCCTACGGGACCTTCTCTAGGGAAAATCCACCATAGTATCAGTATGATCAACCAGGATGGCTGAAACAGCGTCTCTCTCTCCTAAGGGTATGCTAAAAGAAAAGCAGTCTAGAAAAACCTACTCAAACTAAGGCAACAAGCAAACTTATGTGACAGAGTGGATTCAAAAGTCTGCAACCTCACAGGATTATCAAGGCATCGCAAACCGCGATATACTGTAGGGTCCAACAATATGACGCGACAAGGAGGATTGGGACCGTACCCTTGCCTGCATACCTGATTACCTGGACAATATGTGCGTGCTAATCTCCCCGAGTGCTGTTCTCGGTGTATTGCTTTGCCAAGACGACCAAATGGTTAACTCGGTTGGTTTCAGGAATCCTAATGGTGTCTCCCGATATACGCAAGGTACGTGGGAGCTCAAATCCGTAGTGGTGCTGTCTAATGCACAGCCGTTGGCATGAGACCTTCCGATATACGCGTCGAGTACGTGATACACCCTTCGATATATGCCAAGTACGGATTATGGTACTTGGTGGGTACGTGAAGGAGCTCGATATACCGATGTACGTGGAAGACTACAATACCCCCGGACTACAGTGCCGACAAATAACGACAGCTGCCACGCTTAACGACACCTGAACACATCTCTAACTTACACACAAGTTGCTAAAATTTTTACCTAGTTCTACCGTTAATTTTATCTTGGACGGTTAGGTGAATGCATGAGGCGAGTACATAATCGGAAGCATAATGCAAGCCCTAGCTACATGCACGAAATATTCTTTTCTTTCAATGAATTCTACCTATGGGAGGAGAAGGCTTTTTCTTTCCAATGGTATTGCCAAACAAACTCAATGCAACACAATCTCAATTCAAACAAATTTGACAATGAAAGTACTCTTTTATTTTTCAACGAAATACGAAAGTACACAACACTACTATCCAAATCAAAGCATTTTTTTCTTTTCTTTTCTTTTGCTTTTCAAATCAAAACAACACTAAGTAATGAAATGAGAAGATTCTAAAACAGAATATGCAAGCTTTTCACTTTCTCTTTTCAATGATCTAAAGGCACCAAAAATAAAAAATGCATCTATCTTTCCTTAGCATGGAAACAATTTTGCAAAAATCGAATTGTACTGTGAGTTCTTCAAGAAAATGATTGATTCATAATTCGAGAAAAACACAGTAGATGATACATTCATTCAACTTTTCCAAAGTACAAATGAGAATTTTCCAATGCACAATAGTCCTTCTTCAATAATTTTTTGAGAAACAATGGGAAAGAAGCACTTTTTAATTTTCCAATGGATGCATCAAAGCAATAACTTGACAACAACTTTTCTTGTAGATCTAAATGGCTGAAAAGAAAGTGCTACTTGCGGCACTCATAGACTCAGAAAACTCAAGAAAAGACAAGCACTCAACCAAGCTGAAAGACACACTTAACTCAAAATCAAGCAGCAACAAGCACACTAAGCAAACAAAGCTCAAAACAAAAGTAGATGAGGTTTGGGAACTGATCCAATGTACTGATCAGATCAGGGATGGAAGGAAGGGAATGCAAGAGTGAACGGATGAAGGTGGAGGAGACAAAAGTGTCCGCCACTACCGATTTCAAGCTTGTCCAAGACGAAACCCAAAATCAATCCAAATGGAACCAAACTCTCAACACACAAATGATCAAAGGGGTCTCTGGCTGGATCTTGCAGCACAGAGGGAGTCCAAAAATTAGACCAAGACTCAAACTGTCAAATGAGAGGATGGATGCCTGTATGTCAAGTCTCGACAGATCGACGCACTCTGTCTTTGTAGACAGTGCGACATCGCAGGTTACTTACACGAGAGGTGCGACGGTGTCGCAGTTCACCAATGCACAGACTGCGATGAGTAAGCAATAGACAAAGGACAGGGACCCAGAAAAACACAATGTCACTCTGTTCCCACTACCCAGGTGCGACAGGCGAGTTCTAGATTAAAAAATGAATCAGATCTCTCAATAATGAACCACAAACAGACTTGGAACTGAGTTGTATAGACTCAGAGGAAGAAGATCAGAACCTTCAATGTGAAGATTTGAAAGTAAATGGAAAAAATGATAAATAGGATTGTGTGAAGTAATCTACTGAAAATGAATTCCAGATTTAATGACTACTAAACAAAACAAACACTACTCCCCAATATGGTCACTAGATTTGTTACCGGACAATCCACTCGAGCGGGCGCGAGCCAGATCTCCCTAGATCAATGTGAGTCTAGAACAAATAGAACAGACTACAAACGCGTTTCCTAGATCTACTTAAGGATCAAGCACTAGATGTCTTACCTCTTTGGTTTGCTATCCTTTCTCCTGAATGTCGATCCATGTCCCACGGTCGTCAGATCCAAGCTGCAAGACCTGTCAAGACACACAAAAGAGAAATGAGTAAAGAGCATCTATACAATAAGAGATCTATGTAAACAGTTAAGCAGGTAAACAACACAACATCATTACACATAAGAACGATATTGGTGGAAAGCATTTGTATTACTGCAAATAGAGGAGTACATGATAGAGATACAGGACTACAACCAGATACTTATCGTAGCAGCCCTTCTCTGATCAAGCCAATTGCCATATCCTTCCAAGGAAGCATGAGTTCTTCAAGAGGTGAATGAAGGTCTTGGGAGAGATTTCACCAGCATGTAGATACTATAGTCTTTCTCTAAGGTAGATTTCACCAGCATATGGATACCTTAGTCTTCCTCCCTTTGGTATAGGAATGAGCCTCACTTATATAGGACTAAATGGATAGGGTGTGGATAGAATAGGTTGAGGAAGGGTAGGAGAGAGATAGGGGATCTTCCCAAAGAGTTAGGGGTCAAGTACCAGCTCTCCTAGAGGTCAGGGATAAGCCCCCAAATAAGCAAGTTTCGAGAAGGATCTTAAATAGGATATTTTTACCCATTAACAGACCTCGTCGCACCCTGTAGTGGTGCAACCTGCGACATTGCATGTTGCTAGTGTGCAACCTGCGATAACCCTTCATAACCTAGCAAAAATGGGTACAAACCCTCCCAGGATGATTATTAGTCCAACTGCCTTCAGGGGTGTATACACTGAATCTGGTGATGAGTAGATTTTGGGTGTAATACTCCAAACTCTGATTTAACCTCCAAAACATTCAATAGATCATCATTCTACACACCAATAGACTCATGTGAAAGAGAGGATTTAAGAACCTGTTCAAATTCTAGAGCATGAACTGGTTTATCTTGCTCATAATTTGAAATAGAAGACATTGATAACATGATTGAGGAATAGATAATCTCTACAAAAGGATCCTATTCATTAGTTGTATCACTTTCATCCGCATCAGCTACATGGGAAGGGGAAAATTCGAAACCGTCTTCAACTTCTAGAGAAACAGAGGAAGGAATGTCTTCAACATGAATTCTCTATGTTGAATCTGTGGCTTCTTCTTCATCTTGAATAACTTCATCATGAGAGATGATTGAGGCCGAGACATAATTAAAGAGAACACTTAAGGAGGTATCATTGGGATTGTTCTCCAAATAATTTGCTCCAATCTCTTAATTTTGCTTTCCAAATGCTTTGTCTAGTTGGGCCCATAGATCACTTGGATATTCAACAGTTTCCCTAAGGTAGCGCATACTATGAGACATAGCAATACACATTGCTCCAAAGGATCTGTCACATTCATTTAGCCAATCATTCTCTTCTTCATAGGAAGAAAAATATCTCATAACACCAATACACATATCAAAAATACCTTGTCTCTTCATATATGCTATCATCTTTGGTTTCCACTCACCATAGTGTTAAATTTTGAGCATTAATTCACAATACTCTAGGATCCTTACTGAGAGAACAACATGTACAGTATATCAATGCATATCAATCATAACAAGCATGTCAATCATCACAAGAATCAAAAGCATGAGAGATAAGAGACACAGAGTTTCCGTGGGGAAAACCCTGAGGTGAAAAACCCCACAACTTCCTCAGAGATAGAGAGAGCAATGGCTCAACCAAAGTACAACCAAAATACACAGAGATAGTCTCCTAGTAGCAGATGATCCTCCTCTTCACATGTGCGCCACTTTCCGAGTGAAGGAAGAATGAGTTTCTAAGTGATCCAAATAGAGATCTCCTAATCTCTATTTATACTTGATCTGTTTTCCCAGTGACCTTATGGGGCCGACTTGTCTAGCTAGGTACATCACCCACATAATATATTAATCAGGGCCGACCCCACACATGGTGGTCTATTAACCCATCTGCATGTTAACACACTTGCGACACTTATCAATACACATGACGACACTTCCATATAGAGGAATGACACATCTCTATAGGAGTACAATAATATATAAATGAAATACATTCCGAAGTTACATATACATTAACACTCCCTCTTAACTAGGAAGGTATTTCTCGACACAGATATGCTAGCACAAGTCTTCTTCTCTGGATCATCGTCATCGATGCATCGTCCTTGAATCATCATCATCGTCATTGCTGCTGCTATGTCAACCAATCTCTGAATCTACTCGTCATAGGAAGTTCTACAGAGCCAGTCATTTTTCATACTGGATGTAGGCCCACCACCTACAGGTCTTCATCATCACTGGCCATACTGTGGAATCCTCAGGACTTATTACGCGCGTCACAAAACCTGGCGGTATCATCCCAGGCTGTTACGAGCACACAGCTCTACCTGTCGGATCTCCCAAGAGCACATTACATGTGACCCATCAAAAAACCTGGCTGATGCATCCCAGGCTATTACGAGCACACAACTCTACCTGTCGGATCTCCCATGAGCAAATTACATGTGATCTCACCACAAAACCTGGCTGAAGCATCTGAGACCTTTTTCATCCTGTCCAGATTTCCTAGGAGCAAATTACATGTGGTCATGGCAAAACCTGGCTGAAGCATCTGAGGCCTTTTTCATCCTATCCAGATCTCCCGGGAGAAAATTACATGCCATAGGACAAAACCTTGCAAGAGCATCTCAGGATGTTACGGGTACACAACTCCGACCTTAAGATCTCCCAGGGAACAAATTACATGTCCTCCCAGAGCAATGTCTCGAAAGAGCATCCCAGGCTGTTACGGGTACACAACTCTGACCTATAGGATCTCCCAGACATGCTCATATGCACAACCTGATCCACGGCCACAAAGTATCATCCTGATACTCACTATACATCATCCTGATGTACACATGATCATCCTGATCATCATCACTGCATCGTCCTGATGCATGTTATCTGGAGAAGCTCATCATCCACGATCATCCTAATCATACAATGCATCTACCTGATGCATACCAAGTATCTACCTGATACATATCATCATACATAGTGTATCCACCTGATACATACATAGATACATGATCCACACAATGTATCTACCTAATACATATACATATACATGGTCCAAGCATCCAACACGATGCATACAAACATAAATGATCCAACCGATCATATCCAACATCCAACATGATGCGTACATACATAAATGATCCAACCGATCATATCCAACATCCAACATGATGCGTACATACATAAATGATCCAACTAATCATATCCAACATCCAACATGATGCATACATACATAAATGATTCAACTGATCATACAAAGCAGAAACTAGAACATCATCCTGATGTCCATCATCTAGCGCTTACATCCACAGCCATGTGAAGGATCCCCCTTCCACCATGCTAGGAATGACTATAGCAAATGTCTCCATCACTTCTTCCTCGAAGTGTCATCGATTCGAACACCAAGCCTCTCTCTGAAGTACTCGAACTTCACTCTGGCTAGTGGCTTCGTCAACACATCTGCAATCTGCTCATTTGTCGCAACATATAGGAGCTTCATTGCTCCCCTTTGCACCATGTCCCTGATATAGTGATATTTGATCTCTATGTGTTTCGACCTATCATGAAACACTGGGTTCTCAGACAGCTTCACACAACTCTGGTTATCACAGAAGATACCAGTAGCATCCAACGGGAGATCAAATAACTCAGACAGTATCTTCTGAAGCCATACTGCCTCACAACTAGCCAAATAGGCTGCAACATACTCTGCCTCAGCTGTACTCAGTGCTACGCAGGACTGCTTCCTGCTAAACCAAGAGATCACACCTAATCCCATACTGAAGCAGCACCCAGATGTGCTCTTCCTATCTGCAGCACTGCCTGCCCAATCTGAATCAACATAACCCTGTAGGTTAAGCTTTTGATTTGCTTCATACTTGAGCCCATAATCAACTGTACCCTTCAGGTACCTCATAATATGCTTTACAGCAACTACGTGAACACTCCTCGGATCCATCAGGAACTGGCTCAATGTGTTCACCACAAAGCAAATATCTGGTCTTGTGTTCGTCAGGTACATCAAGGACCCAATCATCTGACGATACATAGAGACATCAACCAACTCAGATGAAGCATCACAAAGAAGCTTCAGATTCGATACCATAGGTGTGGCCATGGCCTTGCAATCCATCATCCCGAACCTCTTCAGGATATCTACAGTATACTTCCCTTGTCCAAGGAAGATCCCATCTGTACTCTGCCACACCTCCATACCTTGGAAATAGTGCATCATTTCCAAGTCTTTCATATTGAACTCGATAGCAAGCTTCCTCTTTGTATCTGCAATCAATCTATCATCTCCTGTTACAAATAGGTCATCCACATACATGAGTAGAATCAGAGGATTCCCTTCCTCAACCTTGTAGTAAAGGTTGGAATCTGCTTTACTCTTGGTAAAGCCCAAACTAGATAGGAAACTGTCCATCCTACCATACCAAGTTCTAGGAGCTTGCTTCAAGCCATACAAGGCTTTCTTCAATCTGCACACATATGATTCCCTGTCATGTGTTTCAAAACCGAGTGGCTGTTCCACATACACTTCTTCTTCAACTACACCATTCAAGAAGGAAGTCTTGACATCCATCTGGTGTATTTTCCATTTCATCGCTGCAGCCAGGGCAAGTACTGATCTGATGGAAGTGTACCTGGCTACAGAAGCATAAGTTTCTTCATAGTCTATTCCCTCTTTCTGTGAGAAGTCACGAGCTACGAATCTTGCCTTGTATTTCTCTATGTTGCCATCTGCAGCATGCTTGATCTTGTAGATCCATTTGGAAGTTACAACAGACTTCCCTTCAGGTCTTGGGACATCATCCCAAACATCGTTTTTCATTATTGATTGGTATTCCTCGACCATGGCATCCTTCCATTCTTTCTTTTCCGCTGCTTCTTCATAACTGGAAGGTTCTTTGTTCATGATGTCACAGAGTAAAGCAACATAGCTGGTATGTGATCTAGTTCTCTTCTTTGCTCTGTGTTCTTCTTCTGGAATGCCAAATCTTTCTGCATCTTGAATGAGCTCTCTAGCCCATGCAGGTTTCCTCTTGTGAGAGTTGTCCTCACGTGGTGGATCCACAGGTTGTTGCGGATCTTCAATTTCACGATCAACATCTAGAATAGCTTCAGTCATGGTAGTGTCTTGAAATCTAGTTTCCTTAGGTTCTTCATAATCTTCAACAGTTGTCTTTCTTGATTTGATGAATGCTGAGTTTTCATCAAATGTCACATCCCTACTGACATCAATATTCTTGAACCCTAGGAAGTATATTCTATAAGCCTTAGAGCTTTCACTGTAACCCACAAAGATACCCTTCTTTCCTGAAGGATCTAGCTTGGTCCTCTTTTCCTTTGGGACATGAGTGTATACTGGACAACCAAATATTCTGAGATGGCTGACTTCAGGTTTCTTACCAGAGAAGACCTCTTCTGGTGTCTTGTTTTCCAATATCTTGTGGGGTGTTCTGTTCTGCACATATACATCTGTCCTAGCTGCTTCTGCCCATAGATGCATAGGTAGATCCTGGTCATGTAGCATTGCCCTTGCTGCTTCCATGATTGTTCTGTTCTTTCTTTCTGCAACTCCATTCTATTGTGGATTGTAAGGAGCAGTCAAATCCCTCTTAATCCCTGAATCATTGCATAATATTCTGAGATGGCTGACTTCAGGTTTCTTACCAAAGAAGACCTCTTCTGGTGTCTTGTTGTCCAATATCTTGTGGGGTGTTCTGTTCTGTACATATACAGCTGTCCTAGCTGCTTCTTCCCATAGATGCATAGGTAGATCCTGGTCATGTAGCATTGCCCTTGCTGCTTCCATGATTGTTCTGTTCTTTCTTTCTGCAACTCCATTCTATTGTGGATTGTAAGGAGCAGTCAACTCCCTCTTAATCCTTGAATCATTGCATAGCTTCTTGAAGTCACCTAAGGTGAATTCTCCACCATTGTCGGATCTGAATGTTTTGATCTTCTTATCAGTTTGGTTCTCCATCAAGGTTTTGAATTCCTTTAACTTATCCAATACTTGAAGTAAACCCAAGTCTTCCTGGAGAAGTCATCAATGAAAGAGACATAGTAAACATACCCACTCAGAGAAATGGATGACATCGGACCGCATACATCGAAGTGGATAATTTCCAAGATACCTTTTGCCTTGCTTTCACTGCTTGGAAATGCCTTCTTTATGTTCTTTCCTTTTGCACATCCTTTGCAAACACCTTCATGTTTGGTCTTGATTTCAGGAAGACCCTCTACAGCCTTGCTTGCAATTGGAAGTGCCCTATAGTGCATATGAGAAAGTCTTCTATGCCAAAGTTCACTTGTCTCCATGGAATCATGTACCATGGCATGTTCAGGTTGTCCCTTTAATTTATACAAACCTCCCTCTTGCTCTCCAATCACCACTGCATCATCAATTGTTTTACCCTTTGGCCACATTAAGACTTGGCCATCTGCAAATGCAACCCTCATGCCTTTTGCATCCAATGCAGAGATGGAGAGTAGATTCTTCTTGAGCCCAGGTACATAGAGAACTTCTTTCATCTTCAAAGACTTTCTAGAGTCTAGGTTGTAGGAGGCTTCACCACTTCCTTTGATGGGGTATTGATAATCATCCCCAAGTTTCACCTTATGGGGTGATCATGTTCAGATAAATTTACAAAAGATTCTTTGAACACAGTCATGTGTTTGGAAGCCCCACTGTCAATTAACCAATCATTACAACCATGAGAGATAATACCTGTGAGAGCAGAGATTAGAACATACTCTTCTTCACTTGATGAGTCATCATCACTTTGTGCCCTAGTCTTCTTCTTTGGAGGTTCATCATCTTCAGTAGCATGAGCATGGAACTTTCTTTTGCTGCCCTTCTTCTTCTTGTTGAAGTTGTTGTTGTCCTTCTTGTTCTTGGGACAATTTATGGCAATATGTCCCTTTTCATTACAGGTGAAGCATATTCTCCTTTCTTTATGGTGATGTGAAGATTTCTTGAAATGAGATGGATCTCTCTTAGACTTCCCTTTCTTGGTATGAGCCGTGAGAGCTTGATATTCATTCCCCATCTTTTCTTCTTGTGCCACAAGCCTTGCTTCTTCTTGAGAACATTCTTCTCGTAGTCTGCTGAAGGATACCAACTTCTTTCTTGCACAGATTCCTTGAATAAAGGAGTCCCATGACCTGGTTAGGTCATTCAGAGTGGCCATGACAACTTCACCATTCTCCACCATTTCATCCACTGCTTCTAGTTGTTCCTTCATCTGAGAGACCCTAGAAAAATAAGATTGAATGGTTTCTCCATTCTAAATTTTTACTCCTTTCAATTGGTTCCGCAAAGTCATCTTCCGATTTATGTTCTTCCCTTCAAATAGCTTGGATAGAGAATCAAACATCTCTTTGGGTGTCTTTAGAGATGACACATGGGGGATGAGATGGTCCTTGATAGAATTAGCAATTATTCTCTTTTCCTTGACCAAGTTCTTCTTATGCAATATCTTAGCATCTTCATCCTCTGGGATAGGGATGTCTTCTTTTACATATGAGTCCAACTCATTCTCTTCCAGGATTAACCCAATCCTATACTTCTAGGCTCGGAAGTTATCAGCCCCTTCAAGCTTATCCTCAAGCTTGGTGTGGTGAGACATTTTAAAGAGTACTTCAAATGGAAATAGAAAAGATTTAGGTCTTACCACTTGATTTGTTGAAAACTGGATCTGGTCCCAGATTAGGGTTTGTCGAAAAAACCCTAAAAATTCAAAATGTGAATTTCAACTTTTTGAAAGGATAGAAAGATGCACCTTGATGATTTGATTAGCCTGGTGTATTCAGAATTTGAGATCTGCAAATCTTCACTCTTCAGAATTGTCTTTTTGTGTTCTCGGATTCACTAGGGAGGACCCTGAATTAGGGTTTGAGTTTCCCGGAGATCTACCTAGCCAAAAATATCGATTCAAAGATCTAAACTTCGATTTTTGCAAGGAGCTTCCAGCTATGTCTTCAGATTCCAGAAATTCCTATTTTTTTGGAAACCGTATTTTGTAGGGTCAAATCTGAAAATGCTCAGAATTGAATTCTGATTGGACAGATAGATTCTCCTTGATGAGTAGAGTTAATATACTATACTGCTTTTCCAAAATCTGTGGAGAGAAACCCAATAAAGAAGAAACCCTAGTTTCCGTCACTGCACAATGTCTTCTTCTCATGTTAGCTCTGATACCATGTTAAATTTTGAGCATTAATTCACAATACTCTAGGATCTTTACTGAGAGAACAACATGTATAGTATATCAATGCATATCAATCATAACAAGCATGTCAATCATCACAAGAATCAAAAGCATGAGAGACAAGAGACACAGAGTTTCCATGGGGAAAACCCTAAGGTGAAAAACCCCACAACTTCCTCAGAGATAGAGAGAGCAATAGCTCAACAAAAGTAGAACCAAAATACACAGAGATAGTCTCCTAGTAGCAGATGATCCTCCTCCTCACATGTGCGCCACTTTCCGAGTGAAGGAAGAATGAGTTTCTAAGTGATCCAAATAGAGATCTCCTGATCTCTATTTATACTTGATCTATTTTCCCAGTGACCTTATGGGGCCGACTTGTATAGCTAGGTACATCACCCACATAATATATTAATCAGGGCCTACCCCACACATGGTGATCTAATAACCCATCAGCAAGTTAACACACTTGCGACACTTGTCAATACACATGACGACACTTCCATATAGAGGAATGACACATCTCTATAGGAGTAGAATAATATATAAATGAAATACATTCCGAAGGTACATATACATTAACACATAGTTGAATGGAGAGAGAGGAGGAATTGCTTTCAGATTCACGAAAGTTGTTGTAGAGTACATGCAAAAACAATGGAAAAAATATATGGAGGATTGTTACTGAATCTATTGAACATTGCTTTAGGACAGTAGGCACTTCTATCCGGATCCTTCACACCTGGCTAGACCTCAAAGGATTTATCCAATGAATTCAATGCAATGGCACCAGTATTTTTGTGGAAATCCATAGGCTTCTGGTGCTCTGCTGAAAGCAGCTGCTCAATCTACTGCTGCTACTGCTGCAACTCAAAATCTCTCATGAGCTCTGATACCATGTGAAATTCCATAGGGGTAGATCACTAAGCTTGAACAAACCTCACAATTTCACACTGTTATTACTGAGAAGAATTAGACAAAGACATGGATCAATTCACTAATAAAACTAAAACACACATGAAAAACTGATGTTGATTCATTAATCAACTGTAAGATGGAAATCAAAGAATGTTACAATAGAATGAATTCAATACTCACAGAAGGATTCAAATTCACCTCAAGTATAGGCTTAGTTTGCATTGGAACCATCTCGCGATAAGTTTCAGTGGCCACTGATGATGAATAATCAATTAACTGAGGAAGAGCTGAGCATAACTGAATCATGTGGGCACCAAAATAAGGGAGGAGACTCCAAGGGGGCGAAATACTAACGTTTAGTGGTCAAAATAGGTGCTCCTACACCGAGTAGCAGTGAAACTAGGTGTAACAGTTAGTTAACTAGGAAATTAAGGGGACAAGATGCCCTAAATCATGGAACTGTCTGTGCTAACTCCTAAAATCATGCATGAGGGCGAATTTGGACTTCAGTGATGTAACCAAGGTGCTCTGAGTGGATAGGAGGGCTAGTGATGGCCAAAAAGAAGCTCCTGGGGGCCCAAAGTAAGGACTAGGTGCTAGGAGACTCAACTGCTAATGCATGGATGCATGCAATACCAAAATGAGATGGTGAGAATATTCCAACAGGACCGATGGAATCAACATTTTCTCAAAGCCATGACTCAATAGAGGTGCTGATGGCGATGTTGAGGGAGAGGTGGGAACATTTTCATCGCTGAAAATTGTACACATAAGGCCATTGGTGGATGCTAGGATCTCAAGTGGCGGGCTCGAGTACACCCCTATCAAGTTAGAGTTCTTGTACATGCCAAGGGAAATATCAACATACGAGGGTTGATTTGTCCCGACGACAGTGGGTAGGACATTGTTGGGATTGGTGTCGATATTGGGATCGTAGTAGTTAAGTTGGTCAAGGATGACGATTTTCTCATTTAAGGGGAACATTGTGAAAAGGAAGATTGAGGAGGAGACCACCTTCATGTCATACATGTAACTACACCCCAGGAGGATGTTGAAGTTGAGTTGGGAATTGACCACTTCGATATTGATCATGACCATATTTCCCCCTAGCTCAATGGGGACATTTTGGTACAAGCCTCTTAGTTGGTATGGTCTCCCATCATATGTGCAAAGAGTGATAGACGAGGGGACTACTCAGGTGATTTTAATTACTTCCAAAAATTAGAGGACATGACACAAGTGGATGCGCCTTCTTCGATGAAACATCAATGGATCATAATGTTTTTTTTATCATCACAGGGACTTGGAATGCGACCGATGAGGGTAGTTGCGGTTCACCTTTCCCAAGATCGAATGTCACAAGGCGCGAGTTGGAAGGATCAATGACACCGAGTTCATTGAGTAATTCCTTTCATTGGGTTGGGCATGAGTAGCACCTCTAACATGGACATGGCCGTGGGTGACTGAGCCAAGTCATCCACAATGTTGTAGTTGTGGTTGTTCACCGAAGTGGGACCTTGGGATTCGTGGGATATTTTCACCACTTGGGTGTGGAATCTGTAAAGCCCCCCCAAAGGGGATGGGAACATATTCCAATTAGGGGGATTCAGTCCTATCATAACCTTTGGCTCTAATTTGAAGGTTGACATCCATCGTATAGATGTTCTGGAAGGAACCATCGCCAAAGGGGCAGGGTTCCTGTTGTTAAGTAACGACCCCTTGATTATGTAGGAATATGCAAGAGATCTAGCAGCTGTAGCAACTCACAATCAACTAGCAAGAATGTTGCAAAGAAGAAGAGAAGGAGACACTCAATTATCAGTCATAAACACAGTAGAATAGAACAATATCTCAGTATTATACAATGAATAAGAATGTAAGTGAATGAATACAATAGCATGAAGATTGCATAATATAGGATTCGAATAGGCCAAGTAGGGCATTCGAATTCCTAACTCAGAATGTGGCTTGGATGATAGTGGAGTCATCATCCAGTCAATGTATCAGTCATCAATGGTAACAGTCAATCAACTGAGTCTAACTGAGTGAAGTAGGCACTATCTGAATGAAGGAGCCTCAGTGGAGGGCGCACGAGGAGTCTAACTGAGTGAGGTAGGCATGAACTGAATGAAGGAGGCTCAGTGGAGGGCGCATGAGGAGCTAACTGGAGTCAGAATGGAAAGACTAGTCTCATTGGAGGTTTATCGGAGTGAAACAGTCAGTGGGGGAGTCAATCTAGCCTTAAATCAAGGGAGAATCGAGTGATAACTGACTAGTAGGTGAGAAAGGCGCCTAACTGGCTTTGGTAGGTGAGAAAGGTGCACTAGTCATGCAAAATACTGGAGAAGGGAGCCTTTGGTACGTGGGAGGCCCCATGGGGGCTGTAGACAGGCAGTGGAGAGCTAGAACCAAGCTCCAGGAGCTGGGAGGTCCATCATGATGATGACTGGATGCATGCAGCAGCATGCAAATGCATGCAACATGAGCAAAGAAGAGCTAAAAACAAGCTCTAGGTACAGGGGAGACCACCATGACGATGACTGGGTGCATGCAGTTGCATGCAACATGTAGATTTGCATGCGAGCATGCAAAATATAAAAATGATGGGGAGAATATTCCAACACTCCCCGCAAGCTATACTATGAGAAAATAATTGAAGAGTAGGGCCCTGGTAACTAAGACCAAATGTCACCCTGCAAAACAACAAGATAGGGCCCTGGTTACTGAGACCAAAGGTCACCCCGTACAATCAATCTAAAATAAACTAAATGAAGAAAGAGGGAAAACCCAGTGGGAAGAAATCCCTCCCTCAAAATAGACTGAAAGTGCTAAATTAGCATCTCATGACTTACCCCTGAAGGAGGCAAGTGTCCTTCTTTTTCGAAGAAGGATCGATCGATATGTAATGGATTAGAAAATGTGAAAAGGATGATCCCTTCTATGCTGAAGATATGATCTGGTTCTTATATGATCATGTGGATCACCAACCAAATCACTGGTAGATCGGAGTGTAGCGGATGCCCATCGAGGAAGAGGAGGAATATTAGGTGAGAGATCTTCAGGTTCTTGTGGATCTGGATCTCCCATTCGCTCATCTTCATCATCAGTTGCTAGACCTTCAGGTTCTTGTGGATCTGGGTCTAGCATTCTTCCATCTTCATCTTCAAATTCGGAACTGAAATCTTATGTGACGATGCATCTCTCTCTTGATCACCAATCAAGGAAGGAGGTATCTTCTTTTTGGGAAGAACTGGATCATGTTGCAAAAACATAATATGAAGATAATCATGAAGCATGTAATTCGAACCAACTGAGGTAGAATCAGAACCATGAATGTGTAGATAGTTCTTTGATATCTCCTTTGATATCTCCTTTGAACCGACATAGGTGTGATTGTCACCAAAGAAACTATGACATGATGATGGTGAATCTTCAACAAGATCACTGGTGGATGCAATAGTGGAGGTGGCCCATGAACCAATAGGTGCTAGATCTTCAGGTTCTTGTGGATTTGGATCTAGCATTCTCCCAAAAAGAGTTATCTTCCTCTTGGGAAGAAATATATCATGTTACAAAAACAAGTGCTTGAGTTCTCCAATAATGGATGCAAGCAAATCGGATCCAAGACTTGGAAGATGGTTTCTCATGATCTACTTTGAACCAACAAGGGTGAAATCAAAACCCAAAACCCAAAAATGTGCATGAGTCATGAACCCAAGCGAATGATAGAATCTTCCATCGTCAGTGAAACTCTGAAAACATGTGCCAATGACCAAATAGGAATCCAAAGAAAGCATATGATAAGGAGGAGCGAATGCATTACCTTCCAAATCTGATTTTACCTTCAAAGTACTCAGTAAGTCACCATCTTGCACATCAACAGGTGCATCAACACCATGAAAGTGTATGTAGTTCTTTGATATCTCCTTTGAACCAACAAGGGTGAGATAAGAACCAAATGAACCATATAATGGTGATGACTTGAACTTCAAATCAGATGCAAGATTTTGGGGATGGTTTTTCAAGGTCTTCTTTGAACCAATAGTGGTGAGATCAAAACCGAAATCTTGAGAATATGCTTGAGACTTGAATCCAAGTGAATGAAGATTTTGGGGATGGTTTTTCAAGATCTTCTTTGAACCAATAGTGGTGAGATAAAAACCAAAATCATATCCAAGTTTTTGGGTATGGTTTTTCAAGATCTTCTTTGAACCAATAGTGGTGAGATCAATCTCCTTTGAACCAATAGTGGTGAGATCAAAACCAAAATCTTGTACTTTGTCTTCATCTTGAACAACCTCATGGGAGATGATAGAGAGAGAGCATTGTAGGAAGTAGCATTGGCCTTGTCTTCCACATGGAAAGCATCAACCTCTTCCTCCTGACTTCCAAATAACATGTCCAATCTAGTCAATAGATCACTTGGATGTTCATCAGGATCAATGAGGTATTCCATATTGGAAACCAAAGCAATACATATGCTTCCTCCGACTCTTTCACAATCATCAAGCCAATCATCTTTCTCTGCATAGGAAGAGAAAACTCTCTTAATAACAGTACATACATCAAAAAGAGCATGTCTTTTTAGATATGATGTCATCTTTGGCTTCCATTCATCATAGTTGAATGGAGTAAGAGAAGGAAATCCTTCCAGAAACATAGAAGCTGTTGTTCAGTTTGGATCTACTGCTACAACTGTAAAAACTACTGCAACTGCGGAAAATTCAAAACCTGCAAGAAAAGTTGTGCTAATGGAGAATGCTACACTTCGACTGAACACTACCTTAAGGAAAGATAGTTGCTCAAAGAAATGCTACAATTGCTGCTGCTGCAATGGTTGCAACTCGAATAGCTGCTTCCTGCTCTGATACCATGTAGGAATATGCAAGAGATCTAGCAGCTGTAGCAACTCACAATCAACTAGCAAGAATGTTGCAAAGAAGAAGAGAAGGAGACACTCAATGATCACTCATAAACACAGTAGAATAGAACAATATCTCAGTATTATACAATGAATAAGAATGTAAGTGAATGAATACAATAGCCATGAAGATGGCATAATATAGGATTCGAATAGTCCATGTAGGGCATTTGAATTCCTAACTCAGAGTGTGGCTTGGATGATAGTGGAGTCATAATCCAATCAATGTATCAGTCATCAGTGGTAACAGTCAATCAACTGAGTCTAACTGAGTGAAGTAGGCACTAACTGAATGAAGGAGGCTCAATGGAGGGTGCATGAGGAGTCTAACTGAGTGAGGTAGGCATGAACTGAATGAAGGAGGCTCAGTGGAGGGTGCATGAGGAGCTAACTGGAGTCAGAATGGACAGACTAGTCTCACTGGAGGTCTATCGGAGTGAAACAGTTTAGTGGGGGAGTCAATCTAGCCTTAAATAAAGGGAGAACTGAGTGATAACTGACTGGTAGGTGAGAAAGGCGCCTAACTGGCTATGGTAGGTGAGAAATGTTGATGTATTTGTAACTTCGAAAGATATTCTTCTTTGTATTACATTTGTACTTTATTGTATGCCCAATGGAGATTTATTATTCCTCCGATTGGAAGTGTCGTCATGTGTACTTGCATGTGTCGCAAGTTATATTGTAAGTGTTGTAACTTATACTTGATGGGTTATTAGACCACCTAGATGGGGTCGGCCCTGTATGAGTCATGTCGGTCAAAGGGTTATTAGACCACCCTAGTAGGGGTCGGTCCAGTCAGCATTATGTTAAGTGGTTAAGTTGAGGCCGACCTAGTTGAGTAAAGGTCAAGTCAAGTTATTGTATAAATAGAGAGTGTGTCTCTCTCATTTTACACATTCTATTGTTCACTCACTTCACATTAGTGAGAGAGAGGAGGAATGCGCACAAGTGGAGGAGGAGCATGATGCTGAAGATATCTATCTCTTGGGTTTTATCATTGTGATCCTTGTCTTGATGCTTATTCTATCTCTGAGGAAGTTGCGGGGTTTTTCACCTTCTTGGTTTTCCCCGGTGAAATGTTTTGTGTCTCTTGTCTCTTGTCTCTTATGCTTGATATGCTGTACATGTTGTTATTTCAGTTAAGATACTAGATCATAATGTATTAAATTCTGAAAAACTAACATGGTATCAGAGCTAGCCTGAAGGAAGGCATGCTATGGCATTTATGAGACTTGTTGCACTTGTGACAAATCGGAAGCTAGGGCTTGATATAGAAAAACATAGTCATCGTAGAAATTTCACTATAAATCAATTTTGGAGAAGTTTCAGGATCTAAAACTTCTACAAGTCGTATATAACATCCCCATGTACCTTGTGTTCGAAGCACAACATCTTATTCGCTGTACTTTGTTATTTATGATCAGTACAATCTAGGGTTTCTGCCTCCTCCAAATCTCAGTCATAAACATGTGACCTAGGAAAAAAGGTCACAACTTGGGCTAGGAAGATCCAAATTAAATTTTGTAAAAAGTGACAGGTAGGTCATGGACTATAATTTCTTAGGTAAGTTTTTCAGAGGCCGAAACTGAACTAGTGACATGTGGCACACCGTACAAGTTAGCTATCCTGTTTTATCCCATGAACAGGTCATGTTGCGACACTTGGAATAAATCTCTCTCAGACAATCCAATTGAGGTCACACCCATGGGGTTGGAAAGATGACAGGTTAGGATACCACAGGACGAAGTTTTAGACCTTGTGGATTCGTAATTTCTGAGTTGCACCAGAAATAACCAGGTGCATATTTCTGTCAAAACAGATTTGGATTTTGAGCACCTTCATTCTTGGATTGTCACTGCTGTGGGAAATCAGGGTTTCAGAGAAAGTTGAAATTCTTCGAATTGGAGACCACGACTGAATGATACTCATCAAAATTGAAATTTAGAGACGAAGATCGAATTTTTTGGTTGGGAAGGAGGCCGGGCTTGATCAAACCCTAGTTCGGGATTTTGATCGGAAAGGTGGAAAATTAGGGCTTCTGCAAAAGTTGGAATTTTTGAAGTCTATGACCACGGCTGGAAGATCCTCAGAAAAATCGAAGCTTATAGCTTTGGATCAAACCTTTTGGTTGGGAAGAAGGGTGGGCTTTATCAAACCCTAGTTCAGGGTCATGTCCAGTGAATCCGGAAGTTTCAAAGGCAATTTTGAGGGGTCAAATTTTGCAGTTTTCAAAATTGAAGTATACCAGCTTGATCAGCTCAACAAGACGCATCTTTCTATCCTTTCAAAAGTTTGAAATTCAAAGTTTGAATTTTTAGGGTTTCTCTGACAAACCCTAATCCAGCTCCAAGATCTAGTTTCAACAAATCAAAGTGGATTGGGTTAATCCTAGAAGAGAATGAATTGGACACCTGCATAAGTGAAGAAGTTCTAGTTCCAGAGGGAGATGAGGCTAAGGGATTACATAAGAATGCTACAAGCCATCTCGACAGGTATGAATTGAAGAGATACATGTATGTTTTTAAATTTGTTCATGATTAAGTTTATGACATGTTTGTCTTCATATTATTGAGGTTAGTACAATCTTGATTAATTTTAGACTTGTCTTATCACCCTAGTAAGAGTATGAATGCATTCACTGATTAGGGTTATGACACTTATGATTGTACTAATGCACTGTGGTGTTATATGAGGTTTATGTTGTCCGCTAACATGAAAGGTACATCAAGAAAGTTCTAGATCAATAACATATGACCATGGTGACATGAAGACAAAGACTCATCCATAGTCATGGATCGCATAGAAGCTTTACTTACGAAGTATGTATAATTTGGTTCTACAATGATTAACTTATGAGTTATGCAGGTTACTAGCACAAGTCATTGAAAAGAACAAGAAGACATTATGTGGGTATGTTAGACATAACTAGCAAGCATGACAATCCAGGTATGTTTTTCCTATATCAAGTTAGAATCTTATCTTATGTTAGGATCTATTATATAAGTATATTTGGCATGATTAATAATGATTATTCTTGAAGTTAGAAGTTTAAGTAATCAAGGGTTTATGCATATTATGTTTCTTACTTTGATTAATGATATGACTAACCAGAAGAGTCCTATGGTCAAATAAGAATATGTATGAGTAAAAGAAGTGTTCCCTGAAACCTTGAATACTAACACTTATTACCTATGTATGAAATGATCATGACCATACATGTTTAATATTATTTAGAATCATAATGTTTTGAGATTATACTAATGGATGTATGATTATGTATGAGATCTTGAGGATGACACAATCATGACACTAGTGCACACTTAAGCACGCATAGTGATCCAGGATGGATATAAGATCAAGGACAGGTAATCCAGGAAGCAAAGATCAAGAGGGAGCACACTCCAGTTGTTCCTGCAAGGAAGCAAAGATCAAGAGGGAGCACACTCAAGTTGTTCCCGCAAGGAAGCAAATATCAAGAGGAAGCACACTCCAGTAGTTCCTGCAAGGAAGCAAAGATTGAGAGGGAGTCCACCCAACAACCAAACAAAGATAATTATTTGAATTGTCATTTCTTGTATATATAATTACTTAAATGATGTTGTTCAATAATGTATATACTTATGTTCCTAGACTTAGGTTGTGTATTATGCATAATTGCATTAATGGACATATACTACTAATATGCAAGTAATGGGTAAGTGGCCTATGGTACTGTACAACATTCCATTGCTACTTATCTAGAATGAAACCTCTTTGCTGACATGTTGGGAGTTGTGCACACTCTTAACAATGTTCTGGTAGAGAAGGAAGGAATCTAGAAAGTTATGGGATATGGATAAATGTTGTATTGATGCATTGGCTAAGATAATTGCATGACTATATGACATATATTTTTATGTGTAATATTTTGTTCTGGAAACTATGAGAAGTTTCTAGTCATGCAATTGAATTTGACTTGTAGGAAAGATCGTGTACAATCACCTACAAAAGAAGGACTACAACATTTGTTCAAGCAATGAAGTTTAAAGAAATCTATCTATTGAAGATATTGAATAATTTGAAGTTCCCAAGATCTGGGATGCAGTAATGGAAGAATGCCATGATCGAGGAATATCAGTCGATCATGAAGAATGATGTTTGGGATGTGGTCCCAAGACCAAAAGGGAAGTCTATTGTGACTTCCAAATGGATCTATAAGATCAAGCATGATGCAGATGGTAGCATAGAGAAATACAAAGCGAGATTGAAGAAAGCCCTATATGGTCTGAAACAGGCACCCAAGACCTGGTATGGCAGGATAGATAGATTCCTATCCAGTTTGGGCTTTACCAAGAGTAAAGAGGATTCCAACCTTTACTACAAGGTCGAGGAAGGCAATTCAGTGATACTACTATTGTATGTGGATGACCTGTTTGTTACAGGTGAGGATAGATTGATTGCCGATACGAAGAGGAAGCTTGCTACAGAGTTCGAGATGAAGGACTTGGGTATGATGCACTACTTTCTAGGCATGGAGGTGTGGCAGAGTGCGGATGGAATCTTCCTTGGACAAGGGAAGTATGCAGTAGAGATCCTGAAGAGGTTCGGGATGATGGACTGCAAGGCCATGGCCACACCTATGGCATCGAACCTGAAGCTTTTGTGTGATGCTTCATCTGAGCCGGTTGATGCCACGATGTATCGTAAGATGATTGGGTCCTTAATGTACCTGACGAATATGAGACTAGACATCTGCTTTGCGGTGAACACCTTGAGCCAATATTTGACAGATCCGAGACATGTTCACCTGATAGATGCAAAGCATATTTTGAGGTACCTGAAGGGTACAGTTGACTATGGGCTCAAGTATGAGGCGAATCAAAAGTTTAACCTAGAGGGTTATGTTTATTCGGATTGGGTAGGCAGTGACATTGATCGGAAGAGCACTTCGGGGTGCTTCTTCAGTATGGGATCCGGTATGATCTCTTGGTTTAGCAGGAAGCAGTCCTGTGTGGCACTGAGTACAGCTGAAGCAGAGTATGTCGCAGCTTGTTCGGCTAGTTGTGAGGCAGTATGGCTAAGGAAGCTACTGTCTGAGTTATTGGATCTCCCGTTGGATGCTACTGGTATCTTTTGTGACAACCACAGTTGTGTGAAGCTGTCTGAGAACCTCGTGTTCCATGACAGGTCGAAGCACATCGAGATCAAATATCACTATATCAGGGATATGGTGCAGAGAAGAGCAGTGAAGCTCCTGTATGTTGCGACGGATGAGCAGATAGCCAATGTGTTGACCAAGCCGCTGGCCAGAGTGAAGTTTGAGTACTTCAGAGAGAGGCTTGGTGTACTTTAGATCGAGATTCCTTCCAAGGGGAAGTGATGAGTCTGGAGACACAGATGCACATGAGCTATTCTCACATGGAGGTAGGTGTGTCCTCCCATGGTGCAGATATAAGAGTTGGGGCCATTCCGACATGGTTGAAGTGTGTCTACCCATGGTCGTTGATGTAAGATATGTGCCATTCGAGCATGGTTGAAGTGTGTCTTCCCATGGCTACGATATAAGTGTTGTGCCATTCGAGCATGGTTGAAGTGTGTCTTCCCATGGCTGCGATATAAGTGTTTTTCCATTCGAGCATGGTTGAAGTGTGTCTTACCATGGCTGCGATATAAGTGCTATGCCATTCCTAGCATGGTTGAAGTGTGTCTTCCCATGGCTATGGATATAAGTGCGATGCCATTCTCGCATGGTTGAAGTGTGTCTTCCCATGGCGTAGATATAAGTGCTGAGCCTTTCACGGATGGTTGAAGTGTGTCTTCCCATGCCGGTGAGTGTAAGTGCTGTGTGATGTGCATCTGTGTTGTGCTCCATGGACTATGAGGTGATATGAAGATGATGATGTCACAGTAGGGTACACAAGTTTTGCAGAGGCATATAATCAGTCCTGAGATGCTCTTGCAGGTTTTGCGGTGGCATATGATCAGTCCTGAGTGATCTTGCAGGTTTTGCAGAGGCAGTGTAATCAGTCCTGAGGTGTACCTACTTGATGGCTTGCTCGCAGAGATGATGAAGAACTACAGGGAGGCTAGGCCTACATCCAGCATGAAAAAGGGTTGGATCTGTAGAACTTCCTATGATGAGTAAATTAGATATTGACTAAGATAGCAGCAGCAATGACGATGATGCTATGTGATCCAGTGACGATGATCCAACTCCGGAAGATATTCTTCTATGTATTGCATTTGTACTTTATTGTATCCCCAATGGAGATGTATTATTCCTCCAATTGGAAGTGTCGTCATGTGTACTTGCATGTGTCGCAAGTTATATTGTAAGTGTTGTAACTTATACTTGATGGGTTATTAGACCACCTTGATGGGGTCGGCCCTGTATTATTCATGTGGGTCAAAGGGTTATTAGACCACTCTAGTAGGGGTCGGCCCAGTCAACATTATGTTAAGTGGTTAAGTTGAGGCCTACCTAGTTGAGTAAAGGTCAAGTCAAGTTAGTGTATAAATAGAGTGTGTGTCTCTCTCATCTTACACATTCTATTGTTCACTCACTTCGCATTAGTGAGAGAGAGGAGGAGTGTGCACAAGTGGAGGAGGAGCATGCTACTGAAGATATCTATCTCTTGGGTTTGATCATTGTGATCCTTGTCTTGATGCTTATTCTATCTCTGAGGAAGTTGCGGGGTTTTTCACCTTCTTGGTTTTCCCCGGGAAATGTTTTGTGTCTCTTGTCTCTTGTCTCTTATGCTTGATATGTTGTAAATGTTGTTCTTTTAGTTCATATCCTAGATCAGAATGTATTAAATTCTGAAAAACTAACAAGAAAGGTGCACTAGTCATGCAAAAGACTGGAGAAGGGCACCTTTGGTAGGTGGGAGGCCCCCTGGGGGCTATAGATAGGAAATGGAGAGCTAGAACCAAGCTCCAGGAGCTGGGAGGTCCATCATGATGATGAATGGATGCATGTAGGGGCATGCAAATGCATGCAGCATGCAGTTTTTCATGCATGCAAAGAAGAGCTAAAAACAAGCTCTAGGTACAGGGGAGACCACCATGATGATGACTGGGTGCATTCAAATGCATACATCATGCAAAATATAAAAATGATGGGGAGAATATTCCAACAGATTAGAAAAGGGTTCTTGTAAGATATTAGTTTTTGGGTTGGGGAGGAATGGGGGCCTAAGGAAGGTTTACTGTTGTCTTCTTCTTAGCTTCCACCAACTGTTGGCAGTTGGGGAGAAGAGGGAAATGGTGAGTGTAATGACCATGTTCTCCGCAAATTGAGAAAGAGTAATTGGTCCTTAGGTTTGTGTTCTTCCCTTGTCTGGGGAGGTTATTTTCCCCCACGTTCTGGTTACTTGGGTTTTGGTTTGGCTAGGGAGGGGGGTTTCCCCCTTGCCCCTGCTACTGGTTTTGCTTTTTCTTTCCTTTCTTCTTTACCCCCATGTGAGGTGTGGGGGAAGGACCTTTAGGGAATGGAAATGAGTAGTAAGGGTTATATCCCATTGTGGGATAAATGTGGTTTTCACTCCATAAGATGTGGATGTAGGAGTGGCATGTGCTATTTGTGGTGGGGGCACCACTGCTGCCTAACTAGCATTGGGGTAAGTAGGGCTATAGGGTCCATACTATAACTGACCAATTGAAGGAGTTGGTATAGGTGCAGGGGGTGCTGACACGATAGGAATGGGTTAGTATTACAGGACCAGATTGAATGGTGCATGAGTAGGGAGTGAACCTTTCCTTAGTGGGAAATGGACCCAATGATCCCATCTACTGAGTGTGACAAACCCGCAGGTGTAGGATCCAATGACCACTGTCGAGGGGCATCAGGAAGGATTACCCTCGCAAGTCTTGCCATAAGGTCTCTAGATTCATATCTACTCATACTTAAGATATACTATGTTACTTAAAATCAGTTCTCAGATAGCCACGAGATGAGTCTCAGACTTATTTGCTCATGCAATTTGGGATCCTCATTTTGGTCAACCAGCTATAGAAGCCTTTACCCGATGGATTCCCTTGAGAATAAAAGGAAAGGAGGAAGTCATTCATCATACTAGCTAGGAATTCCCTACTTTACAATCCAAGGATTATCATTATGAGGATATTTGGCCCGAAGATGTAATTCACAAGGGTTTACTTTTTGTGGATTATATATTTGTATTCTGTCTTGGATCAGTGGAAGAGGGCAGGTCCGTAACGTTCAGAATAGGTAGACCATTTCAACTTAAACTTTGCACTATCGTTAATAGTTCCCTTTTCTAGCACTCTTAGTAGCCATGCTTAGTTAGTATTTTACCACCATAATCAGATTTCCTTTCAAGGTTTGCTCAACAATGTTTTCATCGATCAACATGTTTTGACTTGTATCAACGAGCTATTTCTGTATGTGAATAGCTCGTTTAATTGGTATAGATTTTCTAAGGCTTCTTTCATCTTCTAAATGTATGTGAAAGTGTCCACGTAGGACAAGTGTTATGAAGCTTTTGGGGTCTCCTTCAACAAGACTGGATCTAGCATACCAACTATGTAGAAACTGAGCTGGCGATATAGGATATCCATGGTTGCAAATGATATCTCTAATGGCTTCAAATGATCTCTTTGATGGCTGCAAAAGCACTCTTGGATGGCTACAAATGAGCTCTTTGGTGGCTGCAAATGCACTTCTTTGATGGCTGAAAATGAGCACTTCTTTGATGGATGGCTATAAATGAACGTTTTTATGGTTGTAGATGAGCACTTTAATGGATACAAATGATCTCTTTGGTGGTTGAAAAAGCCCTTATTTAACCCGCAAAAGCTTGATCACCACCAAAAATCACTATAACAATAACTAGTTTAGTATCCCTACTACTTTGATACCATATAAGATTTGAACATATAGATCTAGGAACATGAACTGAAGAGATGTATAGTGAAAATCAAATTAGAAAGCAACTAATCATGTAACAAATGATTTAACATAGATCATTACACAAAAATTAGAAGCAGAAAGGAAGAAAAAGAATGATGTATTTCATTAAGCATTAATGAATGGAGGTGAACAATATTTATATTAAGATAATTCGAATTAGGTCATGAGGCTATTTGGATTGAGATCCAAATACCCTTTGTCAGGTATGCACACTCACCAAACTGAGTTACATTGACCCAAGACTCCCCAATCACTAGTTTTGATTGAGTGATGTACATGCAACTAACTGTATCTGCATGCAAATACCTAAAATCTCTCAAGGAGGGCGAAAATGTCTCATAATAGCAAAAAACGAGGTGCATGGAGTCCCTAAACAGTGGAGTAAACTCCCTAGATTCACTCCATATCTCAAACTTGCAATGTGGGGCCCTTAAATCAAGGAAAATAATCCCTAATTGAAGGAATTCGCCCTCATTGACTTCAAGAGTTCCCAAAATAGTAGACTAGGCCCTTAGAATCTTGGAATAAGCTTCGGGGTGACTCAAGCCAATTTGGATGGGAATTGTCCCACTAGATTCATCAAGTCATGGTCTAGGTAACTAGGTATAGGGTTTTTGCTCTAACAGATCTATCCATTGGGTATATAATGCCTGCATCCAATATGTTTTGTATTTATTTTTTTCAACTCTTTCCTTGTATTTATGTGCTAACTTGTAAGGCCTTTTCTTGAATTTGTTTGCATTTGGAATAAGTTCCATGTTTGTATCACCCATTTATTTAACTATCCCTTTACGAGATTTATATCCCCATGCAAACACATACATATATTCTTTGAGTAAGTCAACATTTTCCACGGTCTATTTTTACAACCAGTAGTCACCTATCTTCACCATTTTTGACCGATCATCATTAGATATGTTTACTTCTTTGACTTTTATTTTAGTGTTCATCCATTTAGGTGGTTTCGGCTCATCCAATTTCTTGTCTCCTATTTTAATTTTGTTATACTGTGGTGGGACATCGATTTTATCCTTATCTTCTGGGTTTTCTTGCTTGAATAAGAATATAGTCTTTAGCTACTTATGTACTTATGGTGATCCTTTTGCCATCTAAATATTTTTCCTAAAAAATTCTTGTTCTCAACTTCTAACCTTCTGATGTTGGATCCCTTGTGACATTCTATTCTATTACAAGTTGGGGTTGACTTTATGTTGACTTATTTTCCCTCTTCGTTTGTTTTAATTCTTTTGATTGGTTCTTCAATGAATTTTTGAATTACTTTTATTTCTTCTTCTATTTTGACATCGATTGGTAGAAAGGATAAATCCTTCACAAAATTTTGTGTTATGTCTTCCCATCTTAAAGTGTCAACTCTTGCTTCTTCTATTTTTCACCATTTAGGTGGTAAATCTGTAAGGGTGTCAAGGAATAAATGTGTCCTTACCCTTTCATCTTTGTAATCAATTCTCCTCCATTCTTTCTCACATTCTTCAATATGATTTGCAGGATCATATCCTAGTTTATATTCGGTGATTTGTGCATCGGCTGTAAGCTTCTTTCCTCCAAACCTCTCAACAAAGTATTTTGTGGTTGTCATCCAAGTATGAAGTTAGGGAGCGTGTACACTCCATCTTCGAGCTTCTTGGCATGTGAATAATTGGACTAATGTTTATAGGTGTCCTTTATATCCAATATATTTTTGGAAACTTGATCAACCTGGTCCATAGGGGAATTCCTTTCTTTGAATTGTAGTTCTAGAGTATTCATAGTTTCTAAGTCGGTCGGTATCAGAATGAGTGAAGATCGACTATGGTGTTCTTCGACTTTCAATACCGAACACATAGAAAAACACATCTTAAATTTATTCATTGGTATAACTACTATCGTCCAACAATATCTGGTTCTAGTTTCATAGTTTTCTATTGCCAATCATATAACTTTGTATCAAAATGTTTTGCTATTGAGTGAGGTGTTCCTAATTGTAATTCTCCTTGACATTTTGGATTGAATGAATCCTCATTAGTATGTATTACTTGGTATAATCTCCAGACATCTGCATCTTCGTTGCATGGGTCTAACTGCGATTTTCCTTCTTAGGATCCAAAGGAATGATTATTCTTTGACCATCTTATTTTAGTTTAATTCTATCTTTTTCTAGAGATATAATGGATTTCATATTTCTTCCCCATGGTCTTTTGACTAGGGCTGGGTATGCAATCAATGCTTCGGCTACATTGATTATTTCAAAGTCTACTTGTGTTGCAATGCCAATTATGTTTGTTTCTATACTTTTTAGTACACCAATTGCTTCAACAAATATTTGGTGAGCAAGCTTCAAATAATTCCTTGATATGAAAGAGTAGGCCTTCCAATCCTAATCCATGTTTATTTTGGCATAATATTTACTTGAGATCCAAATTTAACTACAACTCCTGAAATATGGGTTTCATGGATTTCTCGGGTGACTCGAGGGTCGAAGTCTTTTGTATCCATTTCCTTTCTATCTAGATGACATAAGTTTCTAACTGGTCGATTCCCTTCTTTGTATGTATTTTAAATTTCCATTAATCTTAGCAGTCAAGTAACAAATTCTTCTTCTTTTAATAGCGTGATAAATTCATCTATCACAACCTTTTCTTCCAATTGGTCTTCTTCATGCATCAATTCATTTATTACACTGATAGTTTTCTTGTAGGTTTCTCTTTCTTTAATTGGTTCTGGGTATGCTTACTTGTTACCTTTGCTACTCTATAATGTAACATGCTTGGGTTAAGAGCTCATAACTACTTGTAGATTCTGTGTATTTAGTACTTCATGCCTTGGAATGGATTGCAGTAAGTTTACATTTTTCTTGCTCATGATTTTTCCGTAATAATGGGACATTCTTCTAATGAGTGATCGTCGACCCCACATTTTGTACAAAATTTAAAGTTTGTTATGTCTCTTAATGGGAACTAAGGGCTTATGTTGTCTTCTTTAAAGCACATGAAACAATAATATATGGGGAATCTTCTTCAATTGTTGTGTTGACTACCTCTTCCTCCGTAGCGTCCAGGACCACTATAGCCTCCTCTTCCTATGTATCCATAGTCATTTCCTCTCTGATTATTCGGCTGAGTATAATATACCTTTTGATAGTTATATTGTTTTTTGGAATTCAGATGACATTCTGCTATACCGTGTTAAGAATCCTCATAGATGGCACACCATTTTGGATTTTTATTCTTCATATTATATGGGCAATCACATATAGCATGATTTGACATACTTTCACAAAGGTCGTAGTAGCATTCTGTGTTGATTATACAGACATCTTGGGGATCGGAGTTTCTTTAAGTTTACATTCATCTTTTATATGGCCCTCTGTTTTACATGTGTTGCACCATACATCAGATCTTTGAATTGCTAATTCTTGAATCAACTGCTACATAATTTCTATTTTTTCCTCTAGTCATATGTTGGTTAAGACGGTTGACCCATCATTGTCACTTTCTATCTGTTGTGCCTTTTTGAGTTTATCTTCATACATATTAATGGCATGCCTAAAAAATGGGGCTCTTATTCTTTGTAGTAAGAGTTTGTCATTAATTATATGGGGGATTTGACTTAATAAATATTTAAATCTTTTGTTGTAGTTACTGACTGATTCTCTCGGATGCTGTTTAATTTCTTTTAGTTTTTTAGCAGCATGATGTTTAATATCCTAGGTTCTAAACAATTCTAAAAATTCATGCTTAATGTCTACCTTACTCCTTGGTGTGAGATTGTGTAGTTCATAAACCATGTTAGAGATCTTTTCCTTAGGGCTCCCACAAATTGAGAGATCTATTTTGCTTCGTCGGAATCTTGTGCATCCCATATATTTTCACAAACAAACCAATTCCTCCTAGGATCTTTGTCTCCCTCATATAGAGGAATATTTCTAGCAGTGTGAGGAGCCATATATGCAAAATTACTCGGTGATGGTGGTTGAATATTACATTCTGACTCCTGTCACTTCAACTATGTTGCTAAAATGTCATGTTCCCCGGGTTCTAACTGACTCAGGATGGTCGATTGTATTTCATTTTCTTCATTTGAACTTTCTTGTATTTGTTCAACTTCTTTTGGTGGTTCAGTTTGATACTCTTGATTTTTATATGTGTTGGAATTCTTAATGATACTAAGAGGGGGGTGAATCAATATCATGCACATATTAAGAAATGTTTTACTTTTAAAAACATGCACCAATTTCTATTTAAAAGCATATCAATAAAAATCAACTATGCGCATAATGTTTGGAATTCTTTTTATATATATGTATGAAAATGAAATTTACATAGATATATTGGAGACACCAATATCTAATGATGTGAGCAACAAATCACTCAGACACCAATTTGATTGGGACACCAATACCCCATGCAAGCACCAACTCGCAGACTACGTGCTCCAACATGTGAGGACACCAATCCTCCGCGCAAGCACCAACTTATTGATGCAAGCTTCAACCAGTGAGGACACCATTCCTCTATGCAAGCATTGACTTGCTATGTTCAGGAACCAACCTGAGAGGAGGATGACATTCTAGCCAAATGGAGTCATGGAAAGGACAAAATTAATGACTTTCTCACACACTTAAATAACCTATCACAACACATAAAATTCACCATCGAGGTTGAGAAAGATGAGAAGCTTCCCTTCTTAGATGTACTTCTCACCAAAAAAGAGAATGGTAGGATTGGGCATCAAGTGTATAGAAAGGAAACACACACTGATATATATTTGCACTCTGAATCACACCATCACCCTACCCAGAAGGCTGGTGTCATCCAAACTCTCGTAACCAGCGCAATACGAATCTCAGACACGGATCACCTTGAGCATGAATTGGACCACCTCAATGAAGTCTTTAAGAGGAATGGATACCATAAGGACCTAGTAAAAAAGGCTATCCAAAAAGCAAAAGCAGTCCATCTTAAAAAAGATGTGCTAATTTCAAAAGTAACTCCCCCCTACATCAAAGGAACAACAGATAAAATTGCTAAAATCCTTAAAAGAAGAAACAGATATGTTTCCTTTGCTCCCCCCAACATTGTTAGAGGCTTTGTTGATTTTGCCAAAGACCCTCTAGACCCCGGACAAAAAAAAGGTGTTTACTCAATCCCTTGCTCATGCAGGATGAACTATATAGGGGAAACAGGTCACTCTATGCAAGTTCGTATCAAACAACATGCCGCTGACATAGCTCATGATAGGGTAACCAAGTCTGCTCTATTGGAACACTCTCACAATACCACTTATCTCATTTGTATGGAGGAGGCAAAACTAATAGCGAAAGAGGAACACTACATTAAACGAAAAATAAGAGAAGCCATAGAGATTGGTAAAAATAGCCACACACTAAATAGAGATGATGGTTGGAAGTTAAGTAACTCGTGGATGCACATCCTAAGACTGATAAAACACAAAGATACTACAAGTTAATTCCAGTGGGAGACAAAAATAAACGTGCTTCATCAAGTGAGCCGACCTCACCTCTATCTATTGTTTTTGTCTACCAAGTTTCGTATTTAAAATATGTCATAGTTACCTTTCATTCTCATCCCAATCATAAGCATTGAGATCACGTGCCCTGAGGATGGACTCACTTTCATGTAGTCCGAAACGTCGGTTTTCATAAACTTCACACAAGTTTCCAACTCTATACAATATATTTAAAAGCTATTCTAAGCTTTTAAACTAATTTGAACTCAATCTTGGAATATATTGTCAAAGGCTAAATAAAACTAGTTTGAACACAATACCATTGAAGGAGTGAAACTAATTTGGACATAGTTCAAAGAGGTTCTTCCCAATTTATCTTCCTTGATTGTTGACCACTCAGGGTACACCAAAGTATTTCTTGGTAATGAGGACCTAGTAAAGCTAAGTAGTTTGTTAATATGCCTCTAGTCCCTAATGGTGTATTACGAAATAAAAATATGAGATTTTTCCTTCATTAATCTAAGCTCTTGAGGCTTTAAAAATTAATTTGTTAGCCCTTTGGAAGGATTTGACTTCTCTAACTATAGCTTCCCCAAGAACACTATATAATCTGGAAAATGTAAATACAAAAGTCAGTCTATTAACTCTACCAATTTTATACCCGCAATTTCATGTTGATCCTTGGAACTATTGACCACCCTACCCAAACCATTTGCAATTATGATGAATAAACATGGGGATGAAAGTCCCCCTTGCCTAATCCCTCTATTGTTCCCTCTATAAGGTTGTTAAGGGGTTGTTGCTAATCCATTTAGTGGAATTGAAAAGAAAGTTGATATTATACAAATTTATACCCATTGATAGAGAAAACATGGAACCCAAAACCTTTTTTGAACTTGCTAACCTTAACAAATACCCATTATCCTGAATAAATACTCATATATCATTAAAGAACTCATATAGCTATTCAGTCCCCTTCACTACCACAAGGTTGATGGACTCAGTCAGGAATAACATTTTCAATTCTTAAGTAGCATTAATTGTAGGTCTAATTGAGAGATATCCTATTATAGCAACATAACTATATATTGAAGTTTCCTTCCACATTTTGTTGGTTGGCAAAAATTACTATATGTTTCAAATATAGAAAATTTATTGACCTTTTAACCTCGTTCAATTTAGTAACATGGCTAATAAATGTTTCCTTGTATGATGAGTACATAGATCTAGTAAAAATTAAAATTACCTCCCCAACATCTAGGGGATCCACCTTTGAGGGAGAGGCTCATTGGAAGGTGGGCCTACTTAGATCGATCTTCTTGTGCACATTATTATAATAAAATATTTTTTTCATGATAAATTTCCCTAATGAAACTCTCTATGGGATCTTTCTTGTTGGACATTTAATTTGATTAAAGGGGAGGACCCAATTTTTACTTAACCCTCTTTGAATTTTTGGAACTTTTTCATATTGGTATTTTTAGGTAAGCTTATAGAGTGTGTTAGTAATTTGAAATTAGGTATATAGCCCACTTAGATTTCATAACTTCTCATTAATTAATTAAAAGAATTAATATATCCTTTAATTTTTTTTATTGATCAAACAAAAAATGTTAATACATATAGTTATTTTAACGGTAAATTTGAATATATTTTATTATATTTGGGTACTACCGCAACTTTAGGAAAATATCTCACGTTTGGTTTATGATTATTTGATCTCACATTTGGTTAATTACTAACTTTTGAAGTTATATTTAGTTTATGACCGTTTGATCTAACCTTCGAAACCATGTTTTGTTATATATTTAAAAGCTCTTCTAAACCATATATTTTATTATATTTGGGTACTACCGCAACTTTAGGAAAATATCTCACGTTTGGTTTATGACCATTTGATCTCACATTTGGTTATGACTAACTTTTAACGTTATATTTAGTTTATGATCGTTTGATCTAACCTTCCAAACCATATTTTGTTATATATTTAAAAGCTTTTCTAAACCATATATTTTATTATATTTGCGTACTACCGCAATTTTAGGAAAATATCTCACATTTGACTTATGACCATTTTATTTCACATTTAGTTAAGTTATATTTAGTTTATGACCATTTGATCAAACCTTATATATTTAAAAGCTCTTCTAAACCTTTTGAACTCAATCTTGTGTCACGCGAAATAAAACTAGTTTGAACACAATACCATCGAAGAAGCTACACTAATTTGGACACGGTTCAAAGAAGGACTTAGTGGGTTTTTTGCACAGTTGAGGAAACTAATTTGGCCACGTTGCAAAGGGAGAAGGTCTTTTCAGGATTTTACATCAAGTTTCTGTTTTTAAAGGTTTTATTTGGCGTCTGCTCATATGGCTTACTGGAAGAATGAAGAACGACAGGATGCAAATATTGTCGAAAAGGATGGTTGCACCAGGCGCGAAGTCAAAGGGCTTGTTAATCTTGGTAATACTTGTTTCTTCAACGCTGTTATGCAGAATTTGCTCGTTGTGGATGGGCTTCGTGACTATTTCATGAAACCCGAACAATTTCCCGAAGGTCCAATAACTTCAGCTCTCAGAAATTTGTTTAATGGAACAAGTTCAGAGGAATCGCAAGGAGATGACATTGACAATATATTTGCATGGTGGAGCAAAAGAAATCAGGCAGTCGACCCCAAGGTTCTTTTCAGTGCTATTTGTGCAAAGGCTCCTCAGTTTGGGGGATTCAGGCAGCAGGATAGCCATGAGTTGCTCAGGTGTTTACTTGACAATTTGCACTGCGAAGAATTGCAGCCCACAAATTGTGGAGATGGAGAGGCAGTTGAGGGTAACACAGATGAAAGCTCGAACCGGAGGAATACTGAAACACTGGTAGATCGTGTCTTCCAAGGTCAGCTGTGCAGCACGGTTTGCTGTTCAAAATGTGGCTACCAATCCGTGATCTATGAGCCATTTCACGATTTGTCATTGCCCATTCCAAGAAAACCAGAGCCTGTGAAAGTCTCACTGCCTCAAATAAAAGACCCATCATCTTCCACAACACAATTTTGGAATCAATGGCTAGAAGACTCTACTGCTAAATCTGGTTTTGGTCTGCTTGGTGGCTCTGAGTCTCCTCTTCCTCACAAAGAAATGGATTATATTGCTGATGAGGAGCTTGAAGGAACAAAAATCTCTGCAGAGTTGAACACAGATGATCCATTAGAGAAACTATTAGGCGCCAGTCGCTTGACGACCGTTGATTCTGATGATGATATTTGGAATCTCTTTTATGATGATCAAAGCTCTGCAGTTCAGGAAAATAAAATAGAAGTTGGCGAATCAGAGAGCCTTTTATATGGTGAAACGGATGGAGATAATTTGTTTAAAGATGTGCCTGTTACTACTGAAACAGAAGAAGAGAGGGAGGCCACAGGTATTCCAATGTCTGTTGATGGCTGCTTGATGGAATTCACAAGGCTGGAGCTCCTTAGTGGAGAAAACGGATGGAAATGTCCAAATTGTGCTTCTAAGATTGTTAATGGTTGTGATAATCTGGAAAACACTGCAGCAAAGGAAGAGCAAGATATGGGATTTAATGGCAGTTTGAATGCAAGATCAGGGCAGAATATTTCAGATTCTATAAAGGATCAGAGTCAAGTGGAGAAGACTAACTTACCAAAGAGACTAAAAGATACCAAACTTGAATTTTTCACATCGGCAAGGTGTTTGGAAACGTCTTATACGAAAACAGATGAGTTTCAACCACATAGTGGGAGTGTAGCAGGCTGTGAAGCTGGTTTGAATGACAATGCATGCCAGAAGACTGAGGTTCTGTGTAGTTTAGATGATATAGACAGTGATCAACTATCTAAACAGGAGGGCCATCAAGTGAGAAGGGGATTTTCAGGGCAAGACAGTGTCCCTGTACATGATTCTGCTGCACTAGCGGCTTCATGCAGTTATGGAGAGGGTCATTCCAAGGAGAATGAAAGAGTTTTTGTGGCTGAAGACAGTTCAGAAATTGATGGGATCAGTCACGCTGAAAACCCTCCATCCACAGGCTCAAAGGAAGAGGGTGGCAGAATATCTGCAAATTTGGAAGAATGGGATTTGGAGCCCACAAAACTTAGGTCAAGTGGAGGACATACGCTGAAGAAAAGAAAGTCAAAGACAATAGAGCATGAAGCCAATTCCGATGACATAGTACAGGCAGCAACCAAAAGATATCTAATGAGCAAGGCTCCACCTGTTCTAACCATACATTTGAAAAGGTTTCAGCAAAACTCTTTTGGTAGCTTTAGCAAGTTCAGTGGTCATGTTGCCTTTCAAGAGAGGCTTGATCTCAGGCCCTATTTGGACCCCAGGTAATTACCCAGCCTTCGAAGCACGCTGGTTGTATATTGCTCTTTTCCTATTTTTATTTTTTATGTTACAGTGGAGAGCATAAGTTTGATTCATAGTATAGATATATGATTGTTTATTATTTACATTTCTTGAATTCAAATGTTCAGTGATACCATTCTTTTCACTTTTCTTGTAAACTTTTGACCTGATTTGAATTTTATATCTTTGCATCTGTTATATCCTCTTGGCTTTAACTCTTCAATATTGAAGGTATTTACTTCATTTTCGAGTTTTTTAAATGTTTCTTTCCCAGTTTGTATATAGCTCTTTTGTTATCCGGGAAAGCATAAGTTTGGTTCAGACTTCCCATCCTTGACAGATATGACTCTTTCCCAGTATCATCATTGACCATTAAAATTTTCATTTTCATTCGTTTTACAAGCAGAAGATATTATTTTGTATTTTGTTCTATATAAAACAGTATATAATTCATTTGTTTTCATGCAGATGCCCTGACAAAGAGGACTGTATTTACCGATTAATTGGACTGGTTGAGCATCAAGGTACCATGGCAATGGGTCATTATGTTGCATATGTTAGATGTGATCAAGATGACTCAATCTCTCAATGGTTTCATGTCAGTGATTCTTTAGTAGAGGAAGTGTCCTGGAGAAAAGTAATCCAAAGCCAGGCTTACATACTGTTTTATGAGAAGAGTAAATTGTAATGAAGTACAAGAATCTTGATGAAGCTTATGCAATGGATTTCACTTTCAACTTTAATTTGTTGTTACATCTGATGTTTTATATGTTTAAGTATATAACATCAAATTAATCATGGTTATTGATTGGAATATATGTCCAAGTAGAGTAACAAATTTTGGTGACATGGTTTTATGGTTTATGTTTTCATAGGGAAATGGTTTTGTTTTCATTGTGTAGAGAAATGGTTTTGGTTTTGTTTTCATTGTGTAGGGAAATGGTTTTGTTTTTGTTTTCATTGTATAGAAAAATGGTGGTTTTACATGATGTATTCTCAGATTGTCTGACAGTTAACAATTTTGAATATGGCTTAGGATACAGATTAAAAAATTTAAAAAATAATAAATACATTATTAACAATATTGAATATGGTTAATATTTCTCGCATTACAGATTAACAAATTTAAAAAATAATAAATACATGATTAACAAATTTAAAAAATAATAAGTATATAATTAACAAATTTAAAAAATAATAAGTACCTGATTGGTAATATACATTTTTATATTTCATTATAAATTTTAGTAGAGTATAAATTGTACTAGTGTTTTTTGAATTTTTTTCAAGTAGACACTCCATCATCATTAAGAGATATACAGATATACATATATACATATGATAGCTTATAGTTATAATAAGTATATAATTAATTATAGAGATTTAAAAATTAACTAAACCAGCCTAGATCCAAATTTTAGGCTCTATCAAGCACTGAGAGGGATCAAATTTCCCGAGGTGCAAACCTCTCCTTGAATGGCTCCTTGAGTGCAATACCCTAGCCACCTAATCCTAAGCTCTAAAGTCTCTAGTTTAAGTCTCATATTTACTTTTTACTTTGTATTATTATTTTTTGTTTTATTACTTTTTACTTTGTATTATTCTTTTTTGTTTACTTTGTATTATTTTGTTGCTCGATGAACACTCTAAAGTCTCATATTTACTTTTTACTTTGTATTATTCTTTTTTGTTTATAGCCCACATAATATTTACCACCTAATCCTAAGTTCTAAAGTCTCTAATTTAAGTCTCATATTTACTTTTTACTTTGTATTATTCTTTTTTGTTTATGGCCGACTTAATATTTATTACTTTTTACTTTGTATTATTTTGTTACTGGACAAACACTCACATGTTACAAGATCTCCCAATCTCCCTCATACTGTAGAGGGCCTCTCGGCCCAAAAACTAATATTAATCTCAATTTTTATTAACCATCTATAGTAATTATGATGTCAGTAAGAATATAAATTTATAAATACATTTTTAAAATATTCACAATAGTTTTTCACCTAAATATTGTAATTATTGTTTAAAGAAAACTTTGAATGTCAACAATTTCAAAGTGAATGTCCACAGAAATTTTCTATGAAAATAGGATCCATATATAATATAAAGAGAGGTAAATTTTTTAAGTGGATGTACTTTTTAATAAGTAGTTTTGATAAAAAAAAGGTAAAGTTTTGACATAGTTAGAATGAAAATTAGGTTAAAATGGGGCTTATGTTATGCATTTAGGTTTCCTTCATCCACACTCATAGCTCTAGTAGTTGTTAGTATACATCCCCTTTATATCATAGGCATACTCACATCAACACCTTAGTGCATGCAACCCAACAAGGCCATGTCATCATGTTCCTAGGCTTCAATAATTGCTAGCAGATGCATAATTTATATTACAAGTGTGCTCACTTAAACACCTAATATATGCATCCCAACAAATACTCATTTATGATTAAATAACTCATATAATTATATTATCCCTTTTACTATCACTAGGTTTAGTGCACATTCAATAGTGATAGGCATTAATAGTTCCTTCCACTTTACTAGATGTACTCATCAACTTGATTATTCATTAATAAATGAAAAATGTTAATACATAATTGTTAACAATGGTAGATTTGAACATATGATGATGATAGTAATAAATGTCCATTAAGACCAACTCTCTTCTATCTGTCATGTACCCAGTAGCCTTCTGTACACTATATAGACCATAGGGTACCCAATTCTACAAACAAATTCTGCCTGTGAACCCCAAAATTTGGATTTCCATTCTCTTGATAGCTAAACCATAAATTTTTATAGTGGAATATACTTTTAAATATAATTGCAAATTAATCAAATACCCATTTTATTTTATAAGATTATTCTACCACGAATGGCTTTCAAACCATGCTCAATAAATCATGCACATAAACAATTCAAGTACAATAATTGAACAAACACATAACATGGATATATTCCATGGTAATCAAATGCATTTGGCACTTATCTTCTTAAATGTCCTCTAACAAGCTGCAAGTGAAGGATGTTCCTCCTAGTTATAGGCACTATGTCAAGCCATCTCTTTCTTTGACAGTTCCACCCCCAAGTTGGGGCTATTAGTCCATATGGGGCAAATTTTGCTTCCTATCTACAACACAATCACATCCAACCCGAAAGCACTAACTCAACCCAAAGGCATTCACACACTACCCAAAGGAACAAAAAATCATTAACCATTAGCCTGCACAACACAGGGGATGGAACCCCCTTCTCTACTCCACAGTCCATTAGGTTGTCTCCACCCCCTTCAGTTCTCCAGCACATGCCAACCATGAAGTCTTCGTGCCAAGCTTCTAGGTAATCTAGCTGTTGGCCAGGCCTCTTTTAGAGCGGCACACAACCTAAATGCATCAATTTATCAGGGTAAGATATGTCAGTTCATCAGGGTTCTTCCTCAAGCAGGAAGGTAGACTTAGAGACCAACTATGCTTCTTCTTTAATGGCAACATTCATCCATTTCCATGCCATAATCAATGAGTGAGTGAGTGAATGAGAATCTATAGAATGAATTCCTAAAAAGATGTATGTATGGTTATGGCTTGACAAGTGGCTTTCCAGAAGTATGTGAGAAGTATCCACTTTCCCCTTTTAATCTCACTTAGGATATGTTAGTGCTTCTATGTGCTAATCTATTATTAAATCCCAAAACTAAAACCAAACATACACTACAACAATACAACACTCATAAACATAGAAAATCCATAGACAACAAGTAGAATGAAACTAAAAAATACCAAATTTGCTTTATTCATGAATTGAAACCTTGATTACATGAGATAGCTCCCTTGCCCTTGTGAGTAAGGGAGCTGCGGAACTTACTCCTCTTGCCTTCCCTTATGCACCCGTAACCCTTACAATGAAAGAATATGGAAGATAATACCCAATTACATGATGTCCAAGACTTCCCAAGGACTTCTTATTTATAGTATGCTTATGGACCATTTTTACAATAAAATATTCATTTAGTCCCTCTTTTCGTGTAACAACCCATTAATTAATAAATGACAATTATAATGAGCAACCGAGCCCTAACACACCCCCACCACTATCCATTGACTTGCCCTCGAGTCAATAAGTACTAGAACCGTGTATGCATGCAGCTGATGAACTAATCTAATCTACCACTACTCTTTAGGCACTTTCCTTTCACGGGCGTAGCCTCCACAACCTCTTCTCTAGTGTAGCTCATTCAGTTCACCACAACCTCCACAACCTCATCTTTGGTGTGTCCGACTCAGTCATCCACAACCTCTATAACCTCTTGGAGTAGATATGCAACTCAATATCGACATCCAACCCAAAACCTGTACCGTGGATCTACCTATGGTCATCAATCCATCTTACTGAAAAATATTTTTTTATTGATCAAACAAAAATGTTAATACATATTGTTATTTTAACGATAAATTTGAATATATTTTGTTATATTTGGGGATATCTGCAACTTTAGGAAAATATCTCACATTTGGTTTATGACTGTTGGATCTAGCCTTCAAAACTATATTTGGTTTATGACTGTTTGATCTAACCTTTGAAACTATATTTTGTTATATATTCAAAAGCTATTCTAATGTTTTAAAATAATTTGAACTTAATCTTGGAATATATTGGGCAAGGAAAAATAAAACTAGTTTGAACACAATACCATCGAACGGGCAAACTTAATTTGGACACACTTCAAAGAGGTTCTTTCCAATTTATCTTCCTTGATTGTTGACCACTCGGGGTACACGTAAGTATTTCTTGGTAATGAGGACCTAATAAGCTAAGTAGTTTGTTAATATGCCTATGGTCCCTAATGGTGTATTACGAAAGCAAAATATGAGAATTTTCCTTCATTAATCTGAGCTCTCGAGGCTTTAAAAATTAATTTGTTAGCTCTTTGGAAGGATTTGACTTCTCTAACTATAGCTTCCCCAAGAACACTATCTCATCTAGAAAATGTAAATACAACAGCCAGTCTCTTAATTCCACCAATTTTATACCCGCAATTTCAATGTTGAACCTTGAAACTATTGACCACCCTACCCAAACGATCTCTAATTATGATGAATAAACATGTGGATGAAATCCCCCCTTGCCTAATCCCTCTATTGTTCCATCTATAAGGTTGTTAAGGGGTTGTTGCTAATCCATTTAGTAGAATTGAAAAGAAAGTTGATATTATACAAATATATACCTATTGATAGAGAAAGCACAAAACCCAAAACCTTTTTTGAACTTGTTAACCTCAACAAATACCCATTATCCTAAATAAATACTCATATATCATTAAAAAACTCATAGCTATTCAATCTCCTTCACTACCACAAGGTTGATGGAGTCCCTCACAATAACATTTTCAATCCTTAAGTAGCATTAATTGTAGGTCTAATTGAGAGATATCCTATTATAGCAACATAACTATACAATGAAGTTTCCTTCCACATTTTTTTGTCAATTTTTTGGCTGGTAAAAATTACTATATGTTTCAAATATGGAAAATTTATTGACCTTTTAACCTAGTCCAATTTAGTAACATGGTTAATAAATGTTTTCTTGTATGATGAGTACATAGATCTTTTAAAAATTAAAATTACCTCCCCAACATCTTCTAGTTCCTCACAAGGGGATCCAACTTTGAAGGAGAGGCTCATTCTAAGGTGGGCAGACTTAGATTGATCTTCTTGTGCACATTATTTAATTCGATTAAAGAGGACCTCATCTTTACTTAACCCTCTTTCAATTTTTGGAATTCTTTCATATTGATTTTGAATTTTTGGAATTCTTTCATATTGATTTTGAATTTTTGGAATTCTTTAGTAACTTCCCATTAATTAATCAAAAGAATTAATATATATCCTTTAAAAAAGTATTTTTTATTGATGAAACAAAAAATGTTAATACATATCGTTATCTTAACGGTAAATTTGAATATATTTTATTATATTTGGGGACTTCCGCAACTTTAGGAAAATATCTCAAGTTTGGCTTATGACCGTTTAATCTTACATTTGGTTTATGACTAACTTTTGAACTTATATTTAGTTTGTGACCATTTAATCTAATCTTCGAAACTATATTTTGTTATATATTTAAAAGCTATTCTAAACTTTAAAACTAATTTGAACTCAATCAATCGTGGTGCAAAGCCAAATAAAACTAGTTTGAACACAGTGCCATCGAAGGAGCGAAACTAATTAGGACATATCAAAGAAAGACTTAGTTGTTTTTTTGCAAAGTTTAGGAAACTAATTTGGCCACTTTGCAAGGGGAAAATGTCTTTTCAGGATTTTACATCAAGTTTTTTGTAAGGTTTTATTTGGCGTCTGCTCATATGGCTTTTTGGAAGAATGAAGAACGCCCAGATGCAAATAGGCTCGAAAAGGATGGTTGCACCAGGTGCGAAGTCAAGGGGCTTGTTAATGGTAATACTTGTTTCTTCAACGCTGTGATACAGAATTTGCTCGCTCTTAATGGGCTTCGTGACCATTTCATTAAACCCGCTGAATTTCCCGAAGGCCCAATAACTTCAGCTCTCAGAAATTTGTTTAATGGAACAAGTTCAGAGGAATCGCAAGGAGATGACATTGACAATATATTTGCATGGTGGATCAAAGGAAATCAGGCAGTCGACCCCAAGGTTCTTTTTAGTGCCATTTGTGCAAAGGTTCCTCAGTTTGGGGGATTCAGGCAGCAGGATAGCCATGAGTTGCTCAAGTGTTTACTTGACAATTTGCACAGCGAAGAATTACAGCCCACAAATTGTGGAGATGGAGAGGCAGCTGAGGGTAACACAGATGAGAGCTTGAACCAGAGGAATACTGAAACACTGGTAGATCGTGTCTTTCAAGGTCAGCTGTGCAGCACGGTTTGCTGTTCAAAATGTGGCTACCAATCCGTGATCTATGAGCCATTTCACGATTTGTCATTGCCCATTCCAAAAAAACCAGAACCTGCGAAAGTCTCATTGCCTCAAATAAAAGACCCATTATCTTCCAGCACACAATTTTGGAATCAGTGGCTAGAAGACGCTACTGCTAAATCTGTTTTTGGTCTGCTTGGTGGCTCTGAGTCTCCTCTTCCTCACAAAGAAATGGATTATGTTGCTGACGAGGAGCTTGAAGGAACACAAATCTCTGCAGAGTTGAACACAGATGATCCATTAGAAAAACTATTAGGCGCCAGTCGTTTGACGACCGTTGATTCTGATGATGATATTTGGAATCTCTTTTATGATGATCAAAGCTCTGCAGTTCAGGAAAATAAAATAGAATTTGGTGAATCAGAGAGCCTTTTATATGGTTAAACCGATGGAGATAATTTGTTTAAAGATGTGCCTGTTACTACTGAAACGGAAGAAGAGAGGGAGGCCACAGGTATTCCAATGTCTGTTGATGGCTGCTTGGTGGAGTTCACAAGGCCGGAGCTCCTTAGTGGAGAAAATGGATGGAAATGTCCAAATTGTGCTTCTAAGATTGTTAATGGTTCTGATAATCTGGAAAACACTACAGTAGAGGAAGAGCAAGATGTGGGATTTAATGGCAGGTTGAATGCAAGATCAGTACAGAATATTTCAGATTCTATAAAGGATCAGAGGCAAGTTGAGAAGTCCAACCTACGGAAGAGACGAAAAGATACAAAACTTGAAATTTTCACTTCGGCAAGGTGTTTGGAAACGTCTGATACAAAAACAGATGAGTTTCAATCACAATGTGGGAGTGTAGCAGGCTGTGAAGCTGGTTTGAATGACAATGCATGCCAGAAGACTGAGGTTCTGTGTAATTCAGATGATATAGACAGGGATCAACTATCTAACCAGGAGGGCCATCAAATGAGAAGTGGATTTTCAGGGCAAGACAGTGTCCCTGTACATGATTCTGTTGCACTAGGGGCTTCATGCAGTCATGGAGAGGGTCATTCCAAGGAGAATGAAAGAATTTGTGTGGCTGAAGACAGTTCAGAAGTTGATGGGATCAGTCACGCTGAAAGCCCTGCATCCACAGGCTCAAAGGAAGAGGGTGGCAAAATATCTCCAAATTTGGAAGAATGGGATTTGGAGCCCACAAAACTTAGGTCAAGTGGAGAAGGACATATACTGAAGAAAAGAAAATCAAAGACAACAGAGCATGAAGCCAATTCCGATGACATAGTACAGGAAGCAACCAAAAGATATCTAATCAGCAAGGCTCCACCTATTCTAACCATACATTTAAAAAGGTTTCAGCAAAACTCTTTTGGTAGCTTAAGCAAGTTCAGTGGTCATGTTGCCTTTCAAGAGAGGCTTGATCTCAGGCCCTATTTGGACCCCAGGTAATTACCCAGCCTTCGAAGCACGCTTGTTGTATATTGCTCTTTAACTCCTCAGTATTGAAGGTATTTACTTCATTTTGGAGTTTTTTAAATGTTTCTTTCCCAGTTTGTATATAGCTCTTTTGTTATCAGGGAAAGCATAAGTTTGGTTCAGACTTCCCATCCTTGAGAGATATAACTCTTTCCCAGTATTATCATTGATAATTCATTTGTTTTCATGCAGATGTCCTGACAAAGACGACTATATTTACCAACTAATTGGACTGGTTGAGCATCAAGGTACTATGACAATTGGTCATTATGTTGCATATGTTAGATGTGATCAAGATGACTCAGTCTCTCAATGGTTTCATGCGAGTGATTCTTTAGTGGAGGAAGTGTCTTGGAGGAAAGTACTCCAAAGCAGCTTATGTTATGGATTTCACTTTCAACTTTAATTTGTTGGTACATTTCCTTGTAAAATATGTTTATATGTTTAAGTATAAGACATCAAATTAATCATTGTTAATGATTTGAATATATGTGTAAGTAAAGAATAACAAATTTTGGTGACATGGTTTCATGGTTTCTGTTTACATTGTGTTGGGAAATGGTTTTGTTTTTGTTTTCATTATACACAAAAATGGTGGTTTTACACTATGTATGATGTTTTAGAACAAAAACATGATAAGGTTTTATAAGAATATCTAATATAATTAATAATTTTCACATTACAGATTAACAAATTTAAAAAATAATAACTACATTATTGGTAAATAATGTAAATTTTTATATTTCATCATAAATTTTAGTAGAGCATAATTTTTAGTAATGTTTTTGAATTTTTTTTAAGGGGATAATCCATCATCATTAAGGGATATACTTATAATAGCTTATAATTATAATAAGTATATAATTAATTAGAGATTTAAAAATTAATTAAAATTAATATTAACTTCAATTTTTATCAACAATTTAAATTAATTATAATGTCATCAAGAATATAAATTAAAAAATGTATTTTCAAATCACAATATTTTCAAAAAAACTTTAAAATTTGATGTCAATGTTAACAACTTTAATGTGAATGCCCATAGATATTTACTATGAAAAATAGGATCCATATATAGTATAAATAGAGGTAAAATGTTTAGGTGGATGTACTTATCTAGTAGTTGTTAGTATAATTCCCCTTTGTATCTCAGGCATACTCACATCAACACCTTAGTGCATGCAACCCAACAAAGCCATGTCATCATGTTTATAGGCTCCAATAATTACGAGTATATGCACTAAACCTAGTGATAGTAAAAGGGATAATATAACTATATGAGTTATTTAATCACAAATGAGAATAATTATTGGAGCCTAGGAACATGATGACATGGCTTTGTTGGGTTGCATGTACTAATGTGTTGATGTGAGTATCCCTATGATATAAAGGGGATGCATCCTAACAACTACTAGAGCTATGGGTGTGGATGAAAGAGACCTAAATGCATGCCCACTTAAACACCTAGTATATGCATCCCAACAAATTCTCATTTGTGATTAGATAACTTGAATATAGTTATATTATCCCTTTTACTATCACTAGGTTTAGTGCACATTTAATAGTGAAATGCATTAATAGTTCCTTCCACTTTACTAGATGTATTGATCAACATGATTCTTCATTAATCAATGAAAAATGTTACTATATAATTGTAAACAATGGTAGATTTGAACATATGATGATGATAGTTAGTAATGCCCACTAAGACAAAATTTTGTCTATCTGTCATGTAAACTGAAGAGACCACAGGGTACCCAATTCCACACAAAATTTGCTCGTGAACCCCAAAATTCGGATTCCATTCTCTTGATTGCTAAACCAAATAATTTTACAACGGAATATACTGTAAATTAATCAAATACCCATTTTATTTTATTGGATTATTCTACCATGAATGCATTTCAAACCATGCTCAATGAATCATGCACATAAACAATTCAAGCACAATAATTGAACAAACACATAACATAAATATATTCCATGGTAATCAAATACATTTGGCACTTATCTTCTTAATTGTCCTTTAACCAATTGCAAGTGGAGGACGTTCCTCCTAGTCATTGATTCTAAGTTAATCCATCCCTTTCTTTCATGGTTCCACCCTGAAGCTCGGGCTATTATCCCACAAGGGGCAAAATTTGGTTCCTATCTACAACACAATCACATCTAAGCTGAAGGCAGTAACTCAACCCAAAGGCATTCACACACTACCCAAAGGTGCAGAAAATCATTCCTCATTAGCCTGCACAACACAGGGGATGCAACCCCCTTCTTTGAACTGTAGTCCATTAGGTTGTCTCCACCTCCTTTAGGGCTCCAACATAGGTCATCTAGGAAGTTTTTGTGCCAAGCTTCTAGGCAATCTAGTTGCATGCCAGGCCTCTCTAGCAATGACACAACCTAAATGCACTAATTTATCTTGGTAAGATATGCCGGTTTATCAAGGTTCTTCCTCAAGTGTGAAGTGTGAAGGTAGACTTAGAGATGGCCAAAAAAAAGCTCTTGGGGGCCCAAAGTAAGGACTAGGTGCTAGGAGACTCAACTGCTAATGCATGGAATGCATGGATGCATGCAATACCAAAATGAGATGGTGAGAATATTCCAACAGGACCGATGGAATCAACATTTTCTCAAAGCCATGACTCAATAGAGGTGTTGATGGCGATGTTGAGGGAGAGGTGGGAACATTTTGATCGCTGAAAATTGTACACATAAGGCCATTGGTGGATGCTAGGATCTCAGGTGGCGGGCCCAAGTACACCCCTATCAAGTTAGAGTTCTTGTACATGCCAAGGGAAATATCAACATAGGAGGGTTGATTTGTCCCGACGACAGTGGGTAGGACGTTGTTGGGATTGGTGTTGATATTGGGATCGTAGTAGTTAAGTTGGTCAAGGATGATGATTTTCTAATTTAAGGGGAACATCGTGAAAAGGAAGATTGAGGAGGAGACCACCTTCATGTCATACATGTAACTACACCCCAGGAGGATGTTGTAGTCGAGTTGGGAATTGACCACTTCGATATCGATCATGACCATATTTCCCCCTAGCTCAATGGGGATATTTTGGTACAAGCCTCTCAGTTGGGATGGTCTCCCATCATATGTGCAAAGAGTGATATACGAGGGGACTACTCAGGTGATTTTAATTACTTCCAAAAATTAGAGGACATGACACAAGTGGATGCGCCTTCTACGATGAAACATCAATGGATCATAATGTTTTTTTTATCATCATACGGACTTGGAATGCGACCGATGAGGGTAGTTACGGTTCACCTTTCCCAAGATCGAATGTCACAAGGCGTGAGTTGGAAGGATCAATGACGCCGAGTTCATTGAGTAATTCCTTTCATTGGGTTGGGCATGAGTAGCACCTCTAACATGGACATGGCCGTGGGTGACTGAGCCAAGTCATCCACAATGTTGCAGTTGTGGTTGTTCACCGAAGTGGGACCTTGGGATTCGTGGGATCTTTTCACCACTTGGGTGTAGAATCTGTAAAGGCCCCCCCAAGGGGATGGGAACATATTCCAATTAGGGGGATTCAGTCCTATCATAACCTTTGGCTCTAATTTGAAGGTTGACATCCATCGTATAGATGTTCTGGAAGGAACCATCGCCAAAGGGGCAGGGTTCCCGTTGTTAAGTAACGACCCCTTGATTATGTAGGAATATGCAAGAGATCTAGCAGCTGTATCAACTCACAATCAACTAGCAAGAATGTTGCAAAGAAGAAGAGAAGGAGACACTCAATTATCAGTCATAAACACAGTAGAATAGAACAATATCTCAGTATTATATAATGAATAAGAATGTAAGTGAATGAATACAATAGCCATGAAGATGGCATAATATAGGATTCGAATAGGCCAAGTAGGGCATTCGAATTCCTAACTCAGAGTGTGGCTTGGATGATAGTGGAGTCATCATCCAGTCAATGTATCATTCATCAGTGGTAACAGTCAATCAATTGAGTCTAACTGAGTGAAGTAGGCACTAACTGAATGAAGGAGGCTTAGTGGAGGGCGCATGAGGAGTCTAACTGAGTGAGGCAGGCATGAACTGAATGAAGGAGGCTCAGTGGAGGGCGCATGAGGAGCTAACTGGAGTCAGAATGGAAAGACTAGTCTCACTGGAGGTCTATCGGAGTGAAACAATCAATGGGGGAGTCAATCTAGCCTTAAATCAAGGGATAACTGAGTGATAACTAACTTGTAGGTGAGAAAGGAGCCTAACTGGCTTTGGTAGGTGAGAAAGGTGCACTAGTCATGCAAAAGACTGGAGAAGGGCGCCTTTGGTACGTGGGAGGCCCCCTGGGGGCTGTAGACAGGCAGTGGAGAGCTAGAACCAAGCTCCAAGAACTGGGAGGTCCATCATGATGATGACTGGATGCATGCAGCAACATGCAAATGCATGCAACATGAGCAAAGAAGAGCTAAAAACAAGCTCTAGGTACATGGGAGACCACCATGATGATGATTGGGTGCATGCAGTTGCATGCAAATGCATGCAACATGTAGATTTGCATGCAAGCATGCAAAATATAAAAATTATGGGGAGAATATTCCAACACCCCCCGCAAGCTATACTATGAGAAAATAATTGAAGAGTAGGGCCCTGGTAACTAAGACCAAATGTCACCCTGCAAAACAGCAAGATAGGGCCCTGGTTACTGAGACCAAAGGTCACTCTGTACAATCAATCTAAAATAAACTAAATGAAGAAAGAGGGAAAAACCAGTGGGAAGAAAGCCCTCCCTCAAAATAGACTGAAAGTGCTAAAGTAGCATCTCATGACTTACCCCTGAAGGAGGCAAGTGTCCTTCTTTTCTGAAGAAGGATCGATCGATCTGTAATGGATCAGAAAATGTGAAAAGGATGATCCCTTCCATGCTGAAGATCTGATCTGGTTCTTATATGATCATGTGGATCACCAACCAAATCACCGGTAGATCGGAGTGTAGCGGATGCCCATCGAGGAAGAGGAGGAATATCAAGTGAGAGATCTTCAGGTTCTTGTGGATCTGGATCTCCCATTCGCTCATCTTCATCATCAGTTGCTAGACCTTCAGCTTCTTGTGGATCTGGGTCTAGCATTCTTCCATCTTCATCTTCAAATTCATAACTGAAATCTTATGTGACGATGCATCTCTCTCTTGATCATCAATCAAGGAAGGAGGTATCTTCTTTTTGGGAAGAACTGGATCATGTTGCAAAAACATAATATGAAGATAATCATGAAGCATGTGATTCGAACCAACTGAGGTAGAATCAGAACCATGAATGTGCAGATAGTTCTTCGATATCTCCTTTGAACTGACAATGTGTGATTGTCACCAAAGAAACTATGACATGATGATGGTGAATCTTCAACAAGATCACTGGTGGATGCAATAGTGGCGGTGGCCCATGAACCAATAGGTGTTAGATATTCAGGTTCTTGTGGATTTGGATCTAGCATTCTCCCAAAAAGAGTTATCTTCCTCTTGGGAAGAAATATATCATGCTGCAAAAACAAGTGCTTGAGTTCTCCAATAATGGATGCAAGCAAATCAGATCCAAGACTTGGAAGATGGTTTCTCATGATCTACTTTGAACCAACAGGGGTGAAATCAAAACCCAAAACCCAAAAATGTGCATGAGTCATGAACCCAAGTGAATGATAGAGTCTTCCATCATCAGTGAAACTCTGAAAACATGTGCCAATGACCAAATAGGAATCCAAAGAAAGCATATGATAAGGAGGAGCGAATGCATTACCTTCCAAATCTGATTTTACCTTCAAAGTACTCAGTAAGTCACCATCTTGCACATCAACAGGTGCATCAACTCCATGAAAGTGTATGTAGTTCTTTGATATCTCCTTTGAACCAGCAAGGGTGAGATAAGAACCAAATGAACCATATAATGGTGATGACTTGAACTTCATATCAGATGCAAGATTTTGGGGATGGTTTTTCAAGGCCTTCTTTGAACCAATAGTGGTGAGATCAAAACCGAAATCTTGAGAATATGCTTGAGACTTGAATCCAAGCGAATGAAGATTTTGGGGATGGTTTTTCAAGATCTTCTTTGAACCAATAGTGGTGAGATCAAAACCAAAATCATATCCAAGTTTTTGGGGATGGTTTTTCAAGATCTTCTTTGAACCAATAGTGGTGAGATCAAAACCAAAATCATATCCAAGATTTTGGGGATGGTTTTTCAAGATCTTCTTTGAACCAATAGTGGTGAGATCAATCTCCTTTGAACCAATAGTGGTGAGATCAAAACCAAAATCTTGTACTTTGTCTTCATCTTGAACAACCTCATGGGAGATGATAGAGAGAGAGAGAGAACTGTAGGAAGTAGCATTGGCCTTGTCTTCCACATGGAAAGCATCAACCTCTTCCTCCTGACTTCCAAATAACCTGTCCAATCTAGTCAATAGATCACTTGGATGTTCATCAGGATCAATGAGGTATTCCATATTGGAAACCAAAGCAATACATATGCTTCCTCCGACTCTGTCACAATCATCAATCCAATCATCTTTCTCTGCATAGGAAGAGAAAACTCTCTTAATAACAATACATACATCAAAAAGAGCATGTCTTTTTAGATATGATGTCATCTTTGGCTTCCATTCATCTAGTTGAATGGAGTAAGAGAAGGAAATCCTTCCAGAAACATAGAAGCTGTTGTTCAGTTTGGATCTACTGCTGCAACTGCGGAAAATTCGAAACTTGCAAGAAAAGTTGTGTTGATGGAGAATGCTACACTTCGACTGAACACTACCTTAAGGAAAGATAGTTACTCAAAGAAATGCTGCAACTTGAATAGTTGCTTCCTGCTCTAATACCATGTAGGAATATGCAAGAGATCTAGCAGCTGTAGCAACTCACAATCAACTAGCAAGAATGTTGCAAAGAAGAAGAGAAGGAGACACTCAATGATCACTCATAAACACAGTAGAATAGAACAATATCTCAGTATTATACAATGAATAAGAATGTAAGTGAATGAATACAATAGCCATGAAGATGGCATAATATAGGATTCGAATAGGCCATGTAGGGCATTTGAATTCCTAACTCAGCGTGTGGCTTGGATGATAGTGGAGTCATCATCCAGTCAATGTATCAGTCATCAGTGGTAACATTCAATCAACTGAGTCTAACTGAGTGAAGTAGGCAATAACTGAATGAAGGAGGCTCAATGGAGGGTGCATGAGGAGTCTAACTGAGTGAGGTAGGCATGAACTGAATGAAGGAGGCTCAGTGGAGGGTGCATGAGGAGCTAACTGGAGTCAGAATGGACAGACTAGTCTCACTGGAGGTCTATCAGAGTGAAACAGTCAGTGGGAGAGTCAATCTAGCCTTAAATAAAGGGAGAACTGAGTGATAACTGACTGGTAGGTGAGAAAGGCACCTAACTGGTTGTGGTAGGTGAGAAATGTTGATGTATTTGTAACTTCGGAAGATATTCTTCTTTGTATTACATTTGTACTTTATTGTATGCCCAACGGAGATGTATTGTTCCTCCGATTGGAAGTGTCGTCATGTGTACTTGCATGTGTTGCAAGTTATATTGTAAGTGTTGTAACTTATACTTGATGGGTTATTAGACCACCTTGATGGTGTCGGATTTGTATGAGTCATGTCGGTCAAAGGGTTATTAGACCACCCTAGTAGGGGTCGGCCCAGTCAGCATTATATTAAGTGGTTAAGTTGAGGCCGACCTAGTTGAGTAAAGGTTAAGTCAAGTTAGTGTATAAATAGAGAGTGTGTCTCTCTCATTTTACACATTCTATTGTTCACTCACTTCACATTAGTGAGAGAGAGGAGGAATGCGCACAAGTGGAGGAGGAGCATGCTACTAAAGATATCTATCTCTTGGGTTTGATCATTGTGATCCTTGTATTGATGCTTATTCTATATCTGAGGAAGTTGCGGGGTTTTTCACCTTCTTGGTTTCCCCGGTGAAATGTTTTGTGTCTCTTGTCTCTTGTCTCTTGTCTCTTATGCTTGATATGCTGTACATGTTGTTCTTTCAGTTAAGATACTAGATCAGAATGTATTAAATTATGAAAAACTAACATGGTATCAGAGATAGCCTGAAGGAAAGCATGCTATGGCATTTATGAGACTTGTTGCACTTGTGACAAATCGGAAGTTAGGGCTTGATATAGCAAAAAATAGTCATCGTAGAACTTTCACTTTAAATCAATTTTGGAGAAGTTTTAGGATCTGAAACTTCTACAGGTCGTATATAATATCCCCATGTACCTTGTGTCTGAAGCACAACATCTGATTCACTGTACTTTGTTATTTATGATCAGTACAATCTAGGGTTTCTGCCTCCTCCAGATCTCAGTCATAAACATGTGACCTAGGAAAAAAGGTCACAACTTGGGCTAGGAAGATCCAAATTAAATTTTGTAAAAAGTGACAGGTAGGTCACAGACTGTAATTTCTCAGGTAAGTTTCTCAGAGGCCGAAACTGAACTAGTGACACGTGGCACACCGTACAAGTTCGCTATCCTGTTTTATCCCATGAACAGTTCACGTTGCGACACTTGGAATAACTCTCTCTCAGAGAATCCAATTGAGGTCAAACCTGTGGTGTTGGAAAGATGACAGGTCAGGATACCACAGGACAAATTTTCAGACCCCGTGGATTCGTAATTTCTGAGTTACACCAAAAATAATCAGGTGCATATTTCTGTCAAAACAGATTTGGATTTTGAGCACCTTCATTCTTGGATTGTCACTGCTGTGGGAAATTAGGGTTTCAGAGAAAGTTGAAATTCTTGGAATTGGAGACCATGAATGAATGATACTCATCAAAATCAAAATTTAGAGACCAAGATCGAATTTTTTGGTTGGGAAGAAGGCTGGGCTTGATCAAACCCTAGTTCGGGATTTTGATCGGAAAGGTGGAAAATTAGGGCTTCTGCAAAAGTTGGAATCTTTGAAGTCTATGACCACGGTTGGAAGCTTCTCAGAAAAATCAAAGCTTAGAGATTTGGATCAAAACTTTTGGTTGGGAAGAAGGGTGGGCTTTATCAAACCCTAGTTCAGGGTCCTGTCGAGTGAATCTAGAAGTTTCAAAGGCAATTTTGAGGGGTCAAATTTTGTAGTTTTCAAAATTGAAGTATACCAGCTTGATCAGCTCAACAAGATGCATCTTTCTATCCTTTCAAAAGTTTGAAATTCAAAGTTTGAATTTTTAGGGTTTCTCTGACAAACCCTAATCCAGCTCCAAGATCCAGTTTTAACAAATCAAAGTGGATTGGGTTAATCCTAGAAGAGAATGAATTGGACACCTGCATAAGTGAAGAAGTTCCAGTTCTAGAGGGAGATGAGGCTAAGGGATTACATAAGAATGCTACAAGCCATCTCGACAAGTATGAATTGAAGAGATACAGGTATGTTTTGAAATTTGTTCATGATTAAGTTTATGACATGTTTGTCTTCATATTATTGAGGTTAGTACAATCTTGATTAATTTTAGACTTGTCTTATCACCCTAGTAAGAGTATGAATGCATTCACTGATTAGGGTTATGACACTTATGATTGTACTAATGCACTGTGGTGTTATATGAGGTTTATGTTGTCCGCTAACATGAAAGGTACATCAAGAAAGTTCTAGCTCAAGAACATATGACCATGGTGACATGAAGACAAAGACTCATCCATAGTCATGGATCGCATAGAAGCTCTACTTACGAGGTATGTATAATTTGGTTCTACAATGATTAAATTATGAGTTATGCAGGTTACTAGCACAAGTCATTGAAAAGAACAAGAAGACATTATGTGGGTATGTTAGACATAACTAGCAAACATGACAATCCAGGTATGTTTTTCCTATATCAAGTTAGAATCCTATCTTATGTTAGGATCTCTTATATAAGTATATTTGGCATGATTAATAATGATTATTCTTGAAGTTAGAAGTTTAAGTAATCAAGGGTTTATGCATATTATGTTTCTTACTTTGATTAATGATATGACCAACCAGAAGAGTCCTATGGTCAAATAAGAATATGTATGAGTAAAAGAAGTGTTCCCTGAAACCTTGAATACTAACGCTTATTACCTATGTATGAAATGATCATGACCATACATGTTTAATATTATTTAGAATCATAATGTTTTGAGATTAAACTAATGGATGTATGATTATGTATGAGATCTTGAGGATGACACAATCATGACACTAGTGCACACTTAAGCACGCATAGTGGTCCAGGATGGATATAAGATCAAGGACAGGTAATCCAGGAAGCAAATGTCAAGAGGGAGCACACTCCAGTTGTTCCTGCAAGGAAGCAAAGATCAAGAGGGAGCACACTCCAGTTGTTCCTGCAAGGAAGCAAATATCAAGAGGAAGCACACTCCAGTAGTTCCTGCAAGGAAGCAAAGATTGAGAGGGAGTCCACCCAACAACCAAACAAAGATAATTATTTGAATTGTCATTTCTTGTATATATAATTACTTAAATGATGTTGTTCAATAATGTATATACTTATGTTCCTAGACTTAGGTTGCGTATTATGCATAATTGCATTAATGGACATATACTACTAATATGCAAGTAATGGGTAAGTGGCCTATGGTACTGTACAACATTCCATTGCTACTTATCTAGAATGAAACCTCTTTGCTGACATGTTTGGAGTTGTGCACACTCTTAACAATGTTCTGGTAGAGAAGGAAGGCATCTAGAAAGTTACGGGATATGGATAAATGTTGTATTGATGCATTGGTTAAGATAATTGCATGAATGTATGACATATATTCTTATGTGTAAGATTTTGTTCTGAAAACTATGAGAAGTTTCTAGTCATGCAATTGAATTTGACTTGTAGGAAAGATTGTGTACAATCACCTACAAAAGAAGGACTACAACATTTGTTCAAGCAACGAAGTTTAAAGAAATCTATCTATTGAAGATATTGAATAATTTGAAGTTCCCAAGATCTGGGATGCAGTAATGGAAGAATGCCATGATCGAGGAATATCATTCGATCATGAAGAATGATGTTTGGGATGTGGTCCTAAGACCAAAAGGGAAGTCTATTGTGACTTCCAAATGGATCTATAAGATCAAGCATGATGCAGATGGTAGCATAGAGAAATACAAAGCGAGATTGAAGAAAGCCCTGTATGGTCTGAAACAGGCACCCAAGACCTGGTATGGCAGGATAGATAGATTCCTATCCAGTTTGGGCTTTACCAAGAGTAAAGTGGATTCCAACCTTTACTACAAGGTTGAGGAAGGCAATTCAGTGATACTACTATTGTATGTGGATGACCAGTTTGTTACAGGTGAGGATATATTGATTGCCGATACGAAGAGGAAGCTTGCTGCAGAGTTCGAGATGAAGGACTTGGGTATGATGCACTACTTTCTAGGCATGGAGGTGTGGCAGAGTGCGGATGGAATATTCCTTGGACAAGGGAAGTATGCAATAGAGATCCTGAAGAGGTTCGAGATGATGGACTGCAAGGCCATGGCCACACCTATGGCATCAAACCTGAAGCTTATGTGTGATGCTTCATTTGAGCCGGTTGATGCCACGATGTATCGTAAGATGATTGGGTCCTTAATGTACCTGACGAATACGAGACCAGACATCTGCTTTGCGGTGAACACCTTGAGCCAGTATTTGACAGATCCGAGACATGTTCACCTGATAGCTGCAAAGCATATTCTGAGGTACCTGAAGGGTACAGTTGACTATGGGCTCAAGTATGAGGCGAATCAAAAGTTTAACCTGGAGGGTTATGTTTATTCGGATTGGGTAGGTAGTGACATTGATTGGAAGAGCACTTCGGGGTGCTGCTTCAGTATGGGATCTGGTATGATCTCTTGGTTTAGCAGGAAGCAGTCCTGTGTGGCACTGAGTACAACCGAAGCAGAGTATGTCACAGCTTGTTCAGCTAGTTGTGAGGTAGTATGGCTAAGGAAGCTACTATCTGAGTTATTGGATCTCCCGTTGGATGCTACTGGTATCTTTTGTGACAACCAGAGTTGTGTGAAGCTGACTGAGAACCCTGTGTTCCATGACAAGTCGAAGCACATCGAGATCAAACATCACTATATCAGGGATATGGTGTAGAGAGGAGCAGTGAAGCTCCTGTATGTTGCGACAGACGAGTAGATAGCCGATGTGTTGACCAAGCCAATGGCTAGAGTGAAGTTTGAGTAATTCAAAGAGAGGCTTGGTGTACTTCAGATCGATATTCCTTCCAAGGGGAAGTGATGATTCTGGAGACACAGATGCACATGAGCCATTCTCACATGGTGGTAGGTGTGTCCTCCCATGGTGCAGATATAAGAGTTGGGTCCATTCCGACATGGTTGAAGTGTGTCTTCCCATGGTCGTTGATGTAATATCCATGCCATTCGAGCATGGTTGAAGTGTGTGTTCCCATGGCTACGATATAAGTGCTGTGCCATTCGAGCATGGTTGAAGTGTGTCTTCCCATGGCTGCGATATAAGTGTTTTTCCATTCGAGCATGGTTGAAGTGTGTCTTCCCATGGCTGCGATATAAGTGCTGTGCCATTCCTAGCATGGTTGAAGTGTGTCTTCCCATGGCTATGGATATAAGTGCGATTCCATTCTCACATGGTTGAAGTGTGTCTTCCCATGGCGTAGATATAAGTGCCGAGCCTTTCACGGATGGTTGAAGTGTGTCTTCCCATGCCGGTGAGTGTAAGTGCTGTGTGATGTGAATCTATGTTGTGCTCCGTGGACTATGAGGTGATATGAAGATGATGCTGTGACAGTAGGGTACACAGGTTTTGCAGAGGCATATAATCAGTCCTGAGATGCTCTTGTAGGTTTTGCGGTGGCATATGATCAGTCCTGAGAGATCTTGCAGGTTTTGCAGAGGTAGTGTAATCAGTCCTGAGAGATCTTGCAGGTTTTGCAGAGGTAGTGTAATCAGTCCTGAGGTGTACCTACTTGATGGCTTGCTCGCAGAGATGATGAAGAACTACATGGAGGCTAGGCCTACATCCAACATGAAAAAGGGCTGGCTCTGTAGAACTTCCTATGACGAGTAAATTAGAGATTGACTGAGATAGTAGCAGCAATGACGATGATGCTCTATGATCCAGTGACGATGATCCAGCTTCGAAAGGTATTCTTCTATGTATTACATTTGTACTTTATTGTATCCCCAATAGAGATGTATTATTCCTCCGATTGGAAGTGTCGTCATGTGTACTTGCATGTGTCGCAAGTTATACTGTAAGTGTTGTAACTTATACTTGATGGGTTATTAGACCACCTTGATGGGGTCGGCCCTGTATTATTCATGTGGGTCAAAGGGTTATTAGACCACTCTAGTAGGGGTCAGCCCAATCAGCATTATGTTAAGTGGTTAAGTTGAGGCCGACCTAGTTGAGTAAAGGTCAAGTCAAGTTAGTGTATAAATAGAGAGTGTGTCTCTCTCATTTTACACATTCTATTGTTCACTCACTTCGCATTAGTGAGAGAGAGGAGGAGTGTGCACAAGTGGAGGAGGAGCATGCTGCTGAAGATATGTATCTCTTGGGTTTGATCATTGTGATCCTTGTATTGATGCTTATTCTATCTCTGAGGAAGTTGCGGGGTTTTTCACCTTCTTGGTTTTCCCCGGTGAAATGTTTTGTGTCTCTTGTCTCTTGTCTCTTATGCTTGATATGTTGTACATGTTGTTCTTTCAGTTAAGATCCTAGATCAGAATGTATTGAATTCTGAAAAACTAATAAGAAAGGCGCACTAGTCATGCAAAATACTGGAGAAGGGCGCCTTTGGTAGGTGGGAGGCCCCCTGGGGGCTGTAGACAGGCAATAGAGAGCTAGAACCAAGCTCTAGGAGATGGGAGGTCCATCATGATGATGATTGGATGCATGCAAATGCATGCAGCATGCAGTTTTTCATGCATGCAAAGAAGAGCTAAAAACAAGCTCTAGGTACAGGGGAGACCACCATGATGATGACTGGGTGCATGCAGTTGCATGCAAAATATAAAAATGATGGGGAGAATATTCCAATAGATTAGAAAAGGGTTCTTGTAAGATATTAGTTTTTGGGTTGGGGAGGAATGGGGGCCTGAGGAGGGTTTACCGTTGTCTTCTTCTTAGCTTCCACCAACTGTTGGCGGTTGGGGAGAAGAGGGAAATGGTGAGTGTAATGACCATGTTCTCCGCAAATTGAGAAAGAGTAATTGGTCCTTAGGTTTGTGTTCTTCCCTTGTTTGGGGAGGTTATTATCCCCCACGTTCTGGTTACTTGGGTTTTGGTTTGGCTAGGGAAGGGGGTTTCCCCCTTGCCCCTGCTGCTGGTTTTGCTTGTTCTTTCCTTTCTTCTTTACCCCCATGTGAGGTGTGGGGGAAGGACCTTTAGGGAATGGAAATGAGTAGTAAGGGTTATATCCCATTGTGGGATAAATGTGGTTTTCACTCCATAATATGTGGATGTAGGAGTGGCATGTGCTATTTGTGGTGGGGGAACCACTGCTGCCTAACTAGCATTGGGTTAAGTAGGGCTATAGGGTCCATACTATAACTGACCAATTGAAGGAGTTGGTATAGGTGCAGGGGGTGCTAACACGATAGGAATGGGTTAGTATTACAGGACCAAATTGAATGGCGCATGAGTAGGGAGGGAACCTTTCCTTAGTGGGAAATGGACCCAATGATCCCATCTATCGAGTGTGACAAACCCGCAGGTGTAGGATCCAATGACCGTTGTCGAGGGGCATCAGGAAGGATTACCCTCGCAAGTCTTTCCATAAGGTCTCTAGATTCATATCTACTCATACTCAAGATATACTATGTTACTTAAAATCAGTTCTCAGATAGCCACGAGATGAGTCTCAAACTTATTCTAGCACTCTTAGTAGCCATGCTTAGTTAGTATTTTACCACAATCATCAGATTTCCTTTCAAGGTCTGCTCAACAATGTTTTCATCGATCAACATGTTTTGACTTGTATCAACGAGCTATTTCTGTATGTGAATAGCTCGTTTAATTGGTATAGATTTTCTAGGGCTTCTTTCATCTTCTAAATGTATGTGAAAATGTCCACGCAGGACAAGTGTTATGAAGCTTTTGGGGCCTCCTTCAATAAGACTGGATCTAGCATACCAACTATGTAGAAACTGAGCTGGCGATATAGGATATCCATGGTTGCAAATGATATCTCTAATGGCTTCAAATGATCTCTTTGATGGCTACAAAAGCACTCTTGGATGGCTACAAATGAGCTCTTTGGTGGCTGCAAATGCACTTCTTTGATGGCTGAAAATGAGCACTTCTTTGATGGATGGCTATAAATGAGCGTTTTTATGGTTGTAGATGAGCACTTTAATGGATACAAATGATTTCTTTGGTGGTTGAAAAAGCCCTTATTTAACCCGCAAAAGCTTGATCACCACCAAAAATCACTATAACAATAACTAGTTTAGTATCCCTACTACTTTGATACCATATAAGATTTGAACATATAGATCTAGGAACATGAACTGAAGAGATATATAGTGAAAATCAAATTAGAAAGCAACTAATCATGTAACAAATGATTTAACATAGATCATTACACAAAAATTAGAAGCAGATAGGAAGAAAAAGAATGATGTATTTCATTGAGCATTAATGAATGGAGGTGAACAATATTTATATCAAGACAATTCGAATTAGGTCACGAGGCTATTTGGATTGAGATCCAAATACCCTTTGTCAGGCAGGCACACTCACCAAACTGAGTTACACTGACCCAAGACTCCCCAATCACTAGTTTTGATTGAGTGATGTACATGCAACTAACTGTATCTGCATGCAAATACCTAAAATCTCTCAAGGAGGGCGAAAATGTCTCATAATAGCAAAAAACGAGGTGCATGGAGTCCCTAAACAATGGAGTAAACTCCCTAGATTCACTCCATATCTCAAACTTGCAATGTGGGGCCCTTAAATCAAGGAAAATAATCCCTAATTGAAGGAATTCGCCCTCATTGACTTCAAGAGTTCCCAAAATAGTAGATTAGGCCCTTAGAATCTTGGAATAAGCTCCGGGGTGACTCAAGCGGCCAATTTGGATGGGAATTGTCCCACTAGATTCATCAAGTCATGGTCTAGGTAACTAGGTACAGGGTTTTTGCTCTAACAGATCTATCTATTGGGTATATAATGCCTACATCCAATATGTTCTGTATTTATTTTTTTCAACTCTTTCCTTGTATTTATGTGCTAACTTGTAAGGCCTTTTCTTGAATTTGTTTGCATTTGGAATAAGTTCTATGTTTATATCACCCATTTATTTAACTATCCCTTTACGAGATTTATATCCCCATGCAAACACATACATATATTCTTTGAGGAAGTCAACATTTTCCACAGTCTATTTTTACAACCAGTAGTCACCTATCTTCACCATTTTTGGCCAATCATCATTAGATATGTTTACTTCTTTGACTTTTATTTTAGTGTTCATCCATTTAGGTGGTTTCGGCTCGTCCAACTTCTTGTCTCCTATTTTGATTTTGTTATATTGTGGCGGGACATCGATTTTATCCTTATCTTCTGGGTTTTCTTGCTTGAATAAGAATATAGTCTTTAGCTACTTATGTACTTATGGTGATCCTTTTGCCATCTAAATATTTTTCCTAAAAAATTCTTGTTCTCAACTTCTAACCTTCTGATGTTGGATCCCTTGCGACATTCTATTCTATTACAAGTTGGGGTTGACTTTATGTTGACTTATTTTCCCTCTTCATTTTTTTTAATTCTTTTGATTGGTTCTTCAATGAATTTTTGAATTGCTCTTATTTCTTCTTCTATTTTGACATCGATTGGTAGAAAGGATAAATCCTTCACAAAATTTTGTGTTATGTCTTCCCATCTTAAAGTGTCAACTCTTGCTTCTTCTATTTTGCACCATTTAGGTGGTAAATCTGTAAGGGTGTTAAGGAATAAATGTGTCCTTACCCTTTCATCTTTGTAATCGATTCTCCTCCATTCTTTCTCACATTCTTCAATATGATTTGCAGGATCATATCCTAGTTTATATTTGGTGATTTGTGCATCGGCTGTAAGCTTCTTTCCTCCAAACCTCTCAACAAAGTATTTCGTGGTTGTCATCCAAGTATGAAGTTAGGGAGTGTGTACACTCCATCATCGAGCTTCTTGGCATGTGAATAATTGGACTAATGTTTATAGGTGTCCTTTAAATCCAATATATTTTTGGAAACTTGATCAACATGGTCCATAGGGGAATTCCTTTCTTTGAATTGTAGTTCTAGAGTATTCATAGTTTCTAAGTCGGTCGGTAGCAGAATGAGTGAAGATCGACTATGGTGTTCTTCGACTTTCAATACCGAACACATAGAAAAACACATCTTAAATTTATTCATTGGTATAACTACTATCGTCCAACAATATTTGGTTCTAGTTTCATAGTTTTCTATTGCCAATCATATAACTTTGTATCAAAATTTTTTGCTATTGAGTGAGGTGTTCCTAATTGTAATTCTCCTTGATATTTTGGATTGAATGAATCCTCATTAGTATGTATTACTTGGTATAATCTCTAGACATCTGCATCTTTGTCGCATGGGTCTAACCGCGATTTTCCTTCTTAGGATCCAAAGGAATAATTATTCTTCGACCATCTTATTTTAGTTTAATTCTCTCTTTTTCTAGAGATATAATGGATTTCATATTTCTTCCCCATGGTCTTTTGACTAGGGCTGGGTATGCAATCAATGCTTCTGCTACGTTGATTATTTCAAAGTCTACTTGTGTTGCAATGCCAATTATGTTTGTTTCTATACTTTTTAGTACACCAATTGGTTCAACAAATATTTGGTGAGCAAGCTTCAAATAATTCCTTGATCTGAAAGAGTAGGCCTTCCAATCCTAATCCATGTTTATTTTGGCATAATATTTACTTGAGATCCGAATTTAACTACAACTCCTGAAATATGGGTTTCGTGGATTTCTCGGTTGACTTGAGGGTCGAAGTCTTTTGTATCCATTTCCTTTCTATCTAGATGAAATAAGTTTCTAACTGGTTGATTCTCTTCTTTGTATGTATTTTAAATTTCCATTAATCTTAGCAGTCAACTAACAAATTCTTCTTCTTTTAATAGCGTGATAAATTCATCTATCACAACCTTTTCTTCCAATTGGTCTTCTTCATGCATCAATTCATTTATTACACTGATAGTTTTCTTGTAGGTTTCTCTTTCTTTAATTGGTTCTGGGTATGCTTACTTGTTACCTTTGCTACTCTACAATGTAACATGCTTGGGTCAAGAGCTCATAACTACTTGTAGATTCTTTGTATTTAGTACTTCATGCCTTGGAATGGATTGCAGTAAGTTTACATTTTTCTTGCTCATGATTTTTCTGTAATAATGGGACATTTTTCTAATGAGTGATTGTCGACCCCACATTTTATACAAAATTTAAAGTTTGTTATGTCTCTTAATGGGAACTAAGGGCTTATGTCGTCTTCTTTAAATCACATGAAACAATAATATATGGGGAATCTTCCTCAACTGTTGTGTTGACTGCCTCTTCCTCCGTAGCGTCCAGGACCACTATAGCCTCCTCTTCCTATGTATCCATAGTCATTTCCTCTCTGATTATTCAGTTGAGTATAATATAAATTTTGATAGTTATATTGTTTTTTGGAATTCAGATGACATTCTGCTATACCGTGTGAAGAATCCTCGTAGATGGCACACCATTTTGGATTTTTATTCTTCATATTATATGGGCAATCACATATAGCATGATTTGACATACTTTCACAAAGGTCATAGTAGCATTCTGTGTTGATTATACAGACATCTTGTGGATCGGAGTTTCTTTAAGTTTACATTCATCTTTTCTATGGCCCTCTGTTTTACATGTGTTGCACCATACATCAGATCTTTGAATTGCTAATTCTTGAATCAATTGCTACATAATTTCTATTTTTTCCTTTAGTCATATGTTGGTTAAGACGGTTGGCCCATCATTGTCACTTTCTATCTGTTTTGCCTTTTTGAGTTTATCTTCATACATATTAATGGCGTGCCTCCAAAATGGGGATCTTATTCTTTGTAGTAAGAGTTTGTCATTAATTATATGGGGGATTTGACTTAATAAATATTTAAATATTTTGTTGTAGTTACTGACTGATTCTCTCGGATGCTGTTTAATTTCTTTTAGTTTTTTAGCAGCACGATGTTTAATATCCTAGGTTCTAAGCAATTCTAAAAATTCATGCTTAATGTCTACCTTACTCCTTGGTGTGAGATTGTGTAGTTCATAAATCATGTTAGATATCTTTTCCTTAGGGCTCCCACAAATTGAGAGATCTATTTTGCTTTGTCGGAATCTTGTGCATCCCATATATTTTCACAGACAAACCAATTCCTCTTAGGATCTTTGTCTCCCTCATATTGAGGAATATTTCTAGCAGTGTGAGGAGCCATATATGCAAAATTACTCGGTGATGGTGGTTGAATATTACATTCTGACTCTTGTCACTTCAACTATGTTGATAAAATGTCATGTTCCCCGGGTTCTAACTGACTCAGGATGGTCGATTGTATTTCATTTTCTTCATTTGAACTTTCTTGTATTTGTTCAACTTCTTTTGGTGGTTCAGTTTGATACTCTTGATTTTTATATGTGTTGGAATTCTTAATGATACTAAGAGGGGGGTGAATCAATATCATGCACATATTAAGAAATGTTTTACTTTTAAAAACATGCACCAATTTCTATTTAAAAACATATCAATAAAAATCAACTATGCGCATAATGTTTGGAATTCTTTTTATATATATGTATGAAAATGAAATTTACATAGATATATGGGAGACACCAATATCCAATGATGTGAGCAACAAATCACTCATACACCAATTTGATTGGGACACCAATACCCCATGCAAGCACCAACTCGCAGACTACGTGCTCCAACCTGTGAGGACACCAATCCTCCACGCAAGCACCAACTTATTGATGCAAGCTTCAACCAGTGAGGACACCATTACTCTACGCAAGCATTGACTTGCTATGTTCAGGAACCAACCTGAGAGGAGGATGACATTCTAGCCAAATGGAGTCATGGAAAGGACAAACTTAATGACTTTCTCACACACTTAAATAGCCTATCACAACACATAAAATTCACCATCGAGGTTGAGAAAGATGAGAAGCTTCCCTTCTTAGATGTACTTCTCACCAAAAAAGAGAATGGTAGGATTGGGCATCAAGTGTATAGAAAGGAAACACACATTGATAGATATTTGCACTCTAAATCACACCATCACCCTACCCAGAAGGCTGGTGTCATCCAAACTCTCGCAACCAGGGCAATAAGAATCTCGGACACGGATCACCTTGAGCATGAATTGGACCACCTCAATGAAGTCTTTAAGAGGAATGGATACCATAAGGACCTAGTAAAAAAGGATATCCAGAAAGCAAAAGCAGTCCATCTTAAAAAAGATGTGCCAATTTCAAAAGTAACTCCCCCCTACATCAAAGGAACAATAGATAAAATTGCTAAAATCCTTAAAAGAAGAAACAGATATGTTCCTTTGCTCCCACCAACACTGTTAGAGGCTTTGTTGATTCTGCCAAAGATCCTCTAGACCCCGAACAACAAAAAGGTGTTTACTCAATCCCTTGCTCATGCAGGATGAACTATATAGGGGAAATAGGTCGCTCTATGCAAGTTCGTATCAAAGAACATGCCGCCGACATAGCTCATAATAGGGTAACCAAGTCTGCTCTAACGGAACACTCTCACAATACCACTCATCTCATTTGTATGGAGGAGGCAAAACTAATAGCGAAAGAGGAACACTATATTAAACGAAAAGTAAGAGAAGCCATAGAGATTGGTAAAAATAGCCACACACTAAATAGAGATGATGGTTGGAAGCTAAGTAACTCGTGGATGCCCATCCTAAGCCTGATAAAACACAAAGATACTACAAGTTAATTCCAGTGGGAGACAAAAATAAACGTGCTTCATCAAGTGAGCCGACCTCACCTCTATCTATTGTTTTTGTCTACCAAGTTTCATATTTAAAATATGGCATAGTTACCTTTCATTCTCATCCCAATCATAAGCATTGAGATCACGTGCCCTGAGGATGGACTCACTTTCATGTAGTCTGAAACGTCGGTTTTCATAAACTTCAAACAAGTTTCCAGCTCTATACAATATATTTAAAAGCTATTCTAAGCTTTTAAACTAATTTCAACTCAATCTTGGAATATATTGTCAAAGGCTAAATAAAACTAGTTTGAACACAATACCATTGAAGGAGCGAAACTAATTTGAACATAGTTCAAAGAGGTTCTTCCCAATTTATCTTCCTTGATTGTTGACCACTCGGGGTACACCAAAGTATTTCTTGGTAATGAGGACCTAGTAAAGCTAAGTAGTTTGTTAATATGCCTCTAGTCCCTAATGGTGTATTACGAAATAAAAATATGATATTTTTCCTTCATTAATCTTAGCTCTTGAGGCTTTAAAAATTAATTTGTTATCCCTTTGGAAGGATTTGACTTCTCTAACTATAGCTTCCCCAAGAACACTATATAATCTAGAAAATGTAAATACAAAAGTCAGTCTATTAACTCTACCAATTTTATACCCGCAATTTCATGTTGATCCTTGAAACTATTGACCACCCTACCCAAACCATTTGCAATTATGATGAATAAACACGGGGATGAAAGTCCCTCTTGCCTAATCCCTATATTGTTCCCTCTATAAGGTTGTTAAGGGGTTGTTGCTAATCCATTTAGTGGAATTGAAAAGAAAGTTGATCTTATACAAATTTATACCCATTGATAGAGAAAACATGGAACCCAAAACCTTTTTTGAACTTGCTAACCTTAACAAATACCCATTATCCTGAATAAATACTCATATATCATTAAAGAACTCATATAGTTATTCAGTCCCCTTCACTACCACAAGGTTGATGGACTCCGCCAGGAATAACATTTTCAATTGTTAAGTAGCATTAATTGTAGGTCTAATTGAGAGATATCCTATTATAGCAACATAACTATATATTGAAGTTTCCTTCCACATTTTGTTGGTTGGCAAAAATTACTATATGTTTCAAATATAGAAAATTGATTGACCTTTTAACCTCGTTCAATTTAGTAACATGGCTAATAAATGTTTCCTTGTATGATGAGTACATAGATCTAGTAAAAATTAAAATTACCTCCCCAACATCTAGGGGATCCAACTTTGAGGGAGAGGCTCATTGGAAGGTGGGCCTACTTAGATCGATCTTCTTGTGCACATTATTGTAATAAAATATTTTTTTCATGATAAATTTCCCTAATGAAACTCTCTATGGGATCTTTCTTGTTGGACATTTAATTTGATTAAAGAGGAGGACCCAATTTTTACTTAACCCTCTTTGAATTATTGGAACTTTTTCATATTGGTATTTTTAGGTAAGCTTATAGAGTGTGTTAGTTATTTGAAATTAGGTATATAGCCCACTTAGATTTCATAACTTCTCATTAATTAATTAAAAGAATTAATATATCCTTTAATTTTTTTTATTGATCAAACAAAAAATGTTAATACATATAATTATTTTAACGGTAAATTTGAATATATTTTATCATATTTGGGTACTACCGCAACTTTAGGAAAATATCTCGCGTTTGGTTTATGACCATTTGATCTCACATTTGGTTAATGACTAACTTTTGAAGTTATATTTAGTTTATGACCGTTTGATCTAACCTTCTAAACCATGTTTTGTTATATATTTAAAAGCTCTTCTAAACCATATATTTTATTATATTTGAGTACTACCACAACTTTAGGAAAATATCTCACGTTTGGTTTATGACCATTTGATCTCACATTTGGTTAATGACTAACTTTTGAAGTTATATTTAGTTTATGACCGTTTGATCTAACCTTCCAAACCATGTTTTGTTATATATTTAAAAGCTCTTCTAAACCATATATTTTATTATATTTGCGTACTACCGCAACTTTAGGAAAATATCTCACATTTGACTTATGACCATTTAATTTCACATTTGGTTAATGACTAACTTTTGAAGTTATATTTAATTTATGATAGTTTGATCTAACCTTATATATTTAAAAGCTCTTCTAAACCTTTTGAACTCAATCTTGTGTCACGCGAAATAAAACTAGTTTGAACACAATACCATCGAAGAAGCTACACTAATTTGGACACGGTTCAAAGGACTTAATGGGTTTTTTGCACAGTTGAGGAAACTAATTTGGCCACGTTGCAAAGGGAGAAGGTCTTTTCAGGATTTTACATCAAGTTTCTTTTTTTAAAGGTTTTATTTCGCGTCTGCTCATATGGCTTACTGGAAGAATGAAGAACGACTGGATGCAAATAGTGTCGAAAAGGATGGTTGTACCAGGCGCGAAGTCAAAGGGCTTGTTAATCTTGGTAATACTTGTTTCTTCAACGCTGTTATGCAGAATTTGCTCGTTGTGGATGGGCTTCGTGACTATTTCATGAAACCCGAACAATTTCCCGAAGGTCCAATAACTTCAGCTCTCAGAAATTTGTTTAATGGAACAAGTTCAGAGGAATCGCAAGGAGATGACATTGACAATATATTTGCATGGTGGAGCAAAAGAAATCAGGCAGTCGACCCCAAGGTTCTTTTCAGTGCTATTTGTGCAAAGGCTCCTCAGTTTGGGGGATTCAGGCAGCAGGATAGCCATGAGTTGCTCAGGTGTTTACTTGACAATTTGCACTGCGAAGAATTGCAGCCCACAAATTGTGGAGATGGAGAGGCAGTTGAGGGTAACACAGATGAAAGCTCGAACCGGAGGAATACTGAAACACTGGTAGATCGTGTCTTCCAAGGTCAGCTGTGCAGCACGGTTTGCTGTTCAAAATGTGGCTACCAATCCGTGATCTATGAGCCATTTCACGATTTGTCATTGCCCATTCCAAGAAAACCAGAGCCTGTGAAAGTCTCACTGCCTCAAATAAAAGACCCATCATCTTCCACAACACAATTTTGGAATCAATGGCTAGAAGACTCTACTGCTAAATCTGGTTTTGGTCTGCTTGGTGGCTCTGAGTCTCCTCTTCCTCACAAAGAAATGGATTATATTGCTGATGAGGAGCTTGAAGGAACAAAAATCTCTGCAGAGTTGAACACAGATGATCCATTAGAGAAACTATTAGGCGCCAGTCGCTTGACGACCGTTGATTCTGATGATGATATTTGGAATGTCTTTTATGATGATCAAAGCTCTGCAGTTCAGGAAAATAAAATAGAAGTTGGCGAATCAGAGAGCCTTTTATATGGTGAAACGGATGGAGATAATTTGTTTAAAGATGTGCCTGTTACTACTGAAATAGAAGAAGAGAGGGAGGCCACAGGTATTCCAATGTCTGTTGATGGCTGCTTGATGGAATTCAAAAGGCTGGAGCTCCTTAGTGGAGAAAACGGATGGAAATGTCCAAATTGTGCTTCTAAGATTGTTAATGGTTGTGATAATCTGGAAAACACTGCAGCAAAGGAAGAGAAAGATATGGGATTTAATGGCAGTTTGAATGCAAGATCAGGGCAGAATATTTCAGATTCTATAAAGGATCAGAGTCAAGTGGAGAAGACCAACTTACCAAAGAGACTAAAAGATACAAAACTTGAATTTTTCACATCGGCAAGGTGTTTGGAAACGTCTTATACGAAAACAGATGAGTTTCAACCACATAGTGGGAGTGTAGCAGGCTGTGAAGCTGGTTTGAATGACAATGCATGCCAGAAGACTGAGGTTCTGTGTAATTTAGATGATATAGACAGTGATCAACTATCTAAACAGGAGGGCCATCAAGTGAGAAGGGGATTTTCAGGGCAAGACAGTGTCCCTGTACATGATTCTGCTGCACTAGCGGCTTCATGCAGTTATGGAGAGGGTCATTCCAAGGAGAATGAAAGAGTTTTTGTGGCTGAAGACAGTTCAGAAATTGATGGGATCAGTCACGCTGAAAACCCTCCATCCACAGGCTCAAAGGAAGAGGGTGGCAGAATATCTGCAAATTTGGAAGAATGGGATTTGGAGCCCACAAAACTTAGGTCAAGTGGAGGACATACGCTGAAGAAAAGAAAGTCAAAGACAATAGAGCATGAAGCCAATTCCGATGACATAGTACAGGAAGCAACCAAAAGATATCTAATCAGCAAGGCTCCACCTGTTCTAACCATACATTTGAAAAGGTTTCAGCAAAACTCTTTTGGTAGCTTTAGCAAGTTCAGTGGTCATGTTGCCTTTCAAGAGAGGCTTGATCTCAGGCCCTATTTGGACCCCAGGTAATTACCCAGCCTTCGAAGCACGCTGGTTGTATATTGCTCTTTTCCTATTTTTATTTTTTATGTTACAGTGGAGAGCATAAGTTTGATTCATAGTATAGATATATGATTGTTTATTATTTACATTTCTTGAATTCAAATGTTCAGTGATACCATTCTTTTCACTTTTCTTGTAAACTTTTGACCTGATTTGAATTTTTTTTATCTTTGCATCTGTTATATCCTCTTGGCTTTAACTCTTCAATATTGAAGGTATTTACTTCATTTTCGAGTTTTTTAAATGTTCTTTCCCAGTTTGTATATAGCTCTTTTGTTATCCGGGAAAGCATAAGTTTGGTTCAGACTTCCCATCCTTGACAGATATGACTCTTTCCCAGTATCTTCATTGACCATTAAAATTTTCATTTTCATTCGTTTTACAAGCAGAAGATATTATTTTGTATTTTGTTCTATATAAAACAGTATATAATTCATTTGTTTTCATGCAGATGCCCTGACAAAGAGGACTGTATTTACCGACTAATTGGACTGGTTGAGCATCAAGGTACCATGACAATGGGTCATTATGTTGCATATGTTAGATGTGATCAAGATGACTCAGTCTCTCAATGGTTTCATGTCAGTGATTCTTTAGTAGAGGAAGTGTCCTGGAGAAAAGTAATCCAAAGCCAGGCTTACATACTGTTTTATGAGAAGAGTAAATTGTAATGGAGTACAAGAATCTTGATGAAGCTTATGCAATGGATTTCACTTTCAACTTTAATTTGTTGTTACATCTGATGTTTTATATGTTTAAGTATATAACATCAAATTAATCATGGTTATTGATTGGAATATATGTCCAAGTAGAGTAACAAATTTTGGTGACATGGTTTTATGGTTTATGTTTTCATTGTGTAGGGAAATGGTTTTGTTTTCATTGCGTAGAGAAATGGTTTTGGTTTTGTTTTCATTGTGTAGGGAAATGGTTTTGTTTTTGTTTTCATTGTACAGAAAAATGATGGTTTTACATGATGTATTCTCAGATTGTCTGACAGTTAACAATTTTGAATATGGTTAATAATTCTTAGGATACAGATTAAAAAATTTAAAAAATAATAAATACATTATTAACAATATTGAATATGGTTAATATTTCTCGCATTACAGATTAACAAATTTAAAAAATAATAAATACATGATTAACAAATTTAAAAAATAATAAGTACACGATTAACAAATTTAAAAAATAATAAGTACCTGATTGGTAATATACATTTTTATATTTCATTATAAATTTTAGTAGAGTATAAATTGTAGTAGTGTTTTTTGAATTTTTTTCAAGTAGACACTCCATCATCATTAAGAGATATACAGATATACATATATACATATGATAGCTTATAGTTATAATAAGTATATAATTAATTATAGAGATTTAAAAATTAACTAAACCAGCCTAGATCTAAATCTTAGGCTCTATCAAGCACTGAGAGGGATCAAATTTCCCGAGGTGCAAACCTCTCCTTGAATAGCTCCTTGAGTGCAATACCCTAGCCACCTAATCCTAAGCTCTAAAGTCTCTAGTTTAAGTCTCATATTTACTTTTTACTTTGTATTATTATTTTTTGTTTATGGCCGACATAATATTTATTACTTTTTACTTTGTATTTTTATTTTTTGTTTACTTTGTATTATTTTGTTGCTCAATGAACACTCTAAAGTCTCATATTTACTTTTTACTTTGTATTATTCTTTTTTGTTTATAGCCCACATAATATTTACCACCTAATCCTAAGTTCTAAAGTCTCTAGTTTAAGTCTCATATTTACTTTTTACTTTGTATTATTCTTTTTTGTTTATGGCCGACATAATATTTATTACTTTTTACTTTGTATTATTATTTTTTGTTTACTTTGTATTATTTTGTTACTTGACAAACACTCACATGTTACAAGATCTCCCAATCTCCCTCATACTGGCTGTAGAGGGCCTCTCAGCGCAAAAACTAATATTAATCTCAATTGTTATTAACCATCTATATTAATTACGATGTCAGTAAGAATATAAATTTATAAATACATTTTTAAAATATTCACAATAGTTTTTCACCTAAATATTGTAATTATTGTTTAAAGAAAACTTTGAATGTCAACAATTTCAAAGTGAATGTCCACAGAAATTTTCTATGAAAATAGGATCCATATATAATATAAATAGAGGTAAATTTTTTAAGTGGATGTACTTTTTAATAAGTAATTTTGATAAAAAAAAAATGTAAAGTTTTGACATAGTTAGAATGAAAATTAGGTTAAAATGGGGCTTATGTTATGCATTTAGGTTTCCTTCATCCACACTCATAGCTCTAGTAGTTGTTAGTATACATCCCCTTTATATCATAGGCATACTCACGTCAACACCTTAGTGCATGCAACCCAACAAGGCCATGTCATCATGTTCCTAGGCTCCAATAATTGCTAGCAGATGCATAATTTATATTACAAGTGTGCTCACTTAAACACCTAATATATGCATCCCAACAAATACTCATTTGTGATTAAATAACTCATATAATTATATTATCCCTTTTACTATCACTAGGTTTAGTGCACATTCAATAGTGATAGGCATTAATAGTTCCTTCTACTTTACTAGATGTACTCATCAACTTGATTATTCATTAATAAATGAAAAATGTTAATACATAATTGTTAACCATGGTAGATTTGAACATATGATGATGATAGTAATAAATGTCCATTAAGACCAACTCTCTTCTATCTGTCATGTACCCAGTAGCCTTCTGTACACTATATAGACCATAGGGTACCCAATTCTACAAACAAATTCTGCCTGTGAACCCCAAAATTTGGATTTCCATTCTCTTGATAGCTAAACCATAAATTTTTATAGTGGAATATACTTTTAAATATAACTGCAAATTAATCAAATACCCATTTTATTTTATAAGATTATTCTACCACGAATGGCTTTCAAACCATGCTCAATAAATCATGCACATAAACAATTCAAGTACAATAATTGAACAAACACATAACATGGATATATTCCATGGTAATCAAATGCATTTGGCACTTATCTTCTTAAATGTCCTCTAACAAGCTGCAAGTGAAGGATGTTCCTCCTAGTTATAGGCACTATGTTAAGCCATCTCTTTCTTTGACAGTTCCACCCCCAAGTTGGGGCTATCAGTCCATATGGGGCAAATTTTGCTTCTTATCTAAACACAATCACATCCAACCCGAAGGCACTAACTCAACCCAAAGGCATTCACACACTACCCAAAGGAACAAAAAATCATTAACCATTAGCCTGCACAACACAAGGGATGGAAACCCCTTCTCTCTACTCCACAGTCCATTAGGTTGTCTCCACCCCCTTCAATTCTCCAGCACATGCCAACCATGAAGTCTTCGTGCCAAGCTTCTAGGTAATCTAGTTGTTGGCCAGGCCTCTTTTAGAGCGGCACACAACCTAAATGCATCAATTTATCAGGGTAAGATATGTCAGTTCATCAAGGTTCTTCCTCGAGCGGGAAGGTAGACTTAGAGACCAACTATGCTTCTTCTTTAATGGCAACATTCATCCATTTCCATGCCATAATCAATGAGTGAGTGAGTGAATGAGAATCTATAGAATGAATTCCTAAAAAGATGTATGTATGGTTATGGCTTGACAAGTGGCTTTCCAGAAGTATGTGAGAAGTATCCACTTTCCCCTTTTAATCTCACTTAGGATATGTTAGTGCTTCTATGTGCTAATCTATTATTAAATCCCAAAACTAAAACCAAACATACACTACAACAATACAACACTCATAAACATAGAAAATCCATAGACAACAAGTAGAATGAAACTAAAAAATACCAAATTTGCTTTATTCATGAATTGAAACCTTGATTACATGAGATGCCTCCCTTGCCCTTGTGAGTAAGGGAGTTGGGGAACTTCCTCCTCTTGCCTTCCCTTATGCACCTGTAACCCTTACAATGAAAGAATATGGAAGATAATACCCAATTACATGATGTCCAAGACTTCCCAAGGACTTCTTATTTATAGTATGCTTATGGACCATTTTTACAATAAAATATTCATTTAGTCCCTCTTTTCGTGTAACAACCCATTAATTAATAAATGACAATTATAATGAGCAACCGAGCCCCAACACACCCCCACCACTATCCATTGACTTGCCCTCGAGTCAATAAGTACTAGAAATGTGTATGCATGCAGCTGATGAACTAATCTAATGTACCACTACTCTTTAGGCACTTTGCTTTCACGGGCGCAGCCTCCACAACCTCTTCTCTAGTGTAGCTCATTCAGTTCACCACAACCTCCACAACCTCATCTTTGGTGTGTCCGACTCAGTCATCCACAACCTCTATAACCTCTTGGAGTAGATATGCAACTCAATATCGACATCCAACCCAAAACCTATACCGTGGATCTACCTATGGTCATCAATCCATCTTACTGAAAAATATTTTTTTATTGATCAAACAAAAATGTTAATACATATTGTTATTTTAACGATAAATTTGAATATATTTTGTTATATTTGGGGATATCCGCAACTTTAGGAAAATATCTCACATTTGGTTTATGACTGTTGGATCTAGCCTTCAAAACTATATTTGGTTTATGACTGTTTGATCTAACCTTTGAAACTATATTTTGTTATATATTCAAAAGCTATTCTAATGTTTTAAAATAATTTGAACTCAATCTTGGAATATATTGGGCAAGGCAAAATAAAACTAGTTTGTACACAGTACCATCGAACGGGCAAACTTAATTTGGACACACTTCAAAGAGGTTCTTTCCAATTTATCTTCCTTGATTGTTGACCACTCGGGGTACACCTAAGTATTTCTTGGTAATGAGGACCTAATAAGCTAAGTAGTTTGTTAATATGCCTATGGTCCCTAATGGTGTATTACGAAAGAAAAATATGAGAATTTTCCTTCATTAATTTGAGCTCTCGAGGCTTTAAAAATTAATTTGTTAGCTCTTTGGAAGGATTTGACTTCTCTAACTATAGCTTCCCCAAGAACACTATCTCATCTAAAAAATGTAAATACAACAACCAGTCTCTTAATTCCACTAATTTTATACCCGCAATTTCAATGTTGAACCTTGAAACTATTGACCACCCTACCCAAACGATCTCTAATTATGATGAATAAACATGTGGATGAAATCCCCCCTTGCCTAATCCCTCTATTTTTCCATGTATAAGGTTGTTAAGGGGTTATTGCTAATCCATTTAGTAGAATTGAAAAGAAAGTTGATATTATACAAATATATACCTATTGATAGAGAAAGCACAAAACCCAAAACCTTTTTTGAACTTGCTAACCTCAACAAATACCCATTATCCTAAATAAATACTCATATATCATTAAAAAACTCATAGCTATTCAATCTCCTTCACTACCACAAGGTTGATGGACTCCCTCACAATAACATTTTCAATCCTTAAGTGGCATTAATTGTAGGTCTAATTGAGAGATATCCTATTATAGCAACATAACTATACAATGAAGTTTCCTTCCACATTTTTTTGTCAATTTTTTGGCTGGTAAAAATTACTATATGTTTTCAAATATGGAAAATTTATTGACCTTTTAACCTAGCCCAATTTAGTAACATGGTTAATAAATGTTTTCTTGTATGATGAGTACATAGATCTTGTAAAAATTAAAATTACCTCCCCAACATCTTCTAGTTCCTCACAAGGGAATTCAACTTTGAGGGAGAGGCTCATTCTAAGGTGGGCGGACTTAGATTGATCTTCTTGTGCACATTATTTAATTCGATTAAAGAGGACCTCATCTTTACTTAACCCTCTTTCAATTTTTGGAATTCTTTCATATTGATTTTGAATTTTTGGAATTCTTTCATATTGGTTTTGAAGTTTTGGAATTCTTTCATAACTTCCCATTAATTAATCAAAAGAATTAATATATATCCTTTAAAAAAGTATTTTTTATTGATGAAACAAAAAATGTTAATACATATTGTTATCTTAACGGTAAATTTGAATATATTTTATTATATTTGGGGACTTCCACAACTTTAGGAAAATATCTCAAGTTTGGCTTATGACCATTTAATCTTACATTTGGTTTATGACTAACTTTTGAACTTATATTCAGTTTGTGACCATTTAATCTAACCTTCGAAACTATATTTTGTTATATATTTAAAAGCTATTCTAAACTTTAAAACTAATTTGAACTCAATCAATCGTGGTGCAAAGCCAAATAAAACTAGTTTGAACACAGTGCCATCGAAGGAGCGAAACTAATTAGGACATATCAAAGAAAGACTTAGTTGTTTTTTTGCAAAGTTTAGGAAACTAATTTGGCCACTTTTCAAGGGGAAAATGTCGATTTTACATCAAGTTTTATGTAAGGTTTTATTTGGCGTTTGCTCATATGGCTTTTTGGAAGAATGAAGAACGCCCAGATGCAAATAGGCTCGAAAAGGATGGTTGCACCAGGCGCGAAGTCAAAGGGCTTGTTAATCTTGGTAATACTTGTTTCTTCAACGCTGTGATACAGAATTTGCTCGCTCTTAATGGGCTTCGTGACCATTTCATTAAACCCGCTGAATTTCCCGAAGGCCCAATAACTTCAGCTCTCAGAAATTTGTTTAATGGAACAAGTTCAGAGGAATCGCAAGGAGATGACATTGACAATATATTTGCATGGTGGATCAAAGGAAATCAGGCAGTCGACCCCAAGGTTCTTTTTAGTGCCATTTGTGCAAAGGTTCCTCAGTTTGGGGGATTCAGGCAGCAGGATAGCCATGAGTTGGTCAAGTGTTTACTTGACAACTTGCACAACGAAGAATTACAGCCCACAAATTGTGGAGATGGAGAGGCAGCTGAGGGTAACACAGATGAAAGCTTGAACCAGAGGAATACTAAAACACTGGTAGATCGTGTCTTTCAAGGTCAGCTGTGCAGCACGGTTTGCTGTTCAAAATGTGGCTACCAATCCGTGATCTATGAGCCATTTCACGATTTGTCATTGCCCATTCCAAGAAAACCAGAACCTGCGAAAGTCTCATTGCCTCAAATAAAAGACCCATCATCTTCCAGCACACAATTTTGGAATCAGTGGCTAGAAGACGCTACTGCTAAATCTGTTTTTGGTCTGCTTGGTGGTTCTGAGTCTCCTCTTCCTCACAAAGAAATGGATTATGTTGCTGACGAGGAGCTTGAAGGAACACAAATCTCTGCAGAGTTGAACACAGATGATCCATTAGAAAAACTATTAGGCGCCAGTCGTTTGACGATCGTTGATTCTGATGATGATATTTGGAATCTCTTTTATGATGATCAAAGCTCTGCAGTTCAGGAAAATAAAATAGAATTTGGTGAATCAGAGAGCCTTTTATATGGTGAAACCGATGGAGATAATTTGTTTAAAGATGTGCCTGTTACTACTGAAACGGAAGAAGAGAGGGAGGCCACAGGTATTCCAATGTCTGTTGATGGCTGCTTGGTGGAGTTCACAAGGCCGGAGCTCCTTAGTGGAGAAAATGATGGAAATGTCCAAATTGTGCTTCTAAGATTGTTAATGGTTCTGATAATCTGGAAAACACTACACTACAGTAGAGGAAGAGCAAGATGTGGGATTTAATGGCAGGTTGAATGCAAGATCAGTACAGAATATTTCAGATTCTATAAAGGATCAGAGCCAAGTTGAGAAGTCCAACCTACCGAAGAGACGAAAAGATACAAAACTTGAAATTTTCACTTCGGCAAGGTGTTTGGAAACGTCTGATACAAAAACAGATGAGTTTCAATCACAATGTGGGAGTGTAGCAGGCTGTGAAGCTGGTTTGAATGAAAATGCATGCCAGAAGACTGAGGTTCTGTGTAATTCAGATGATATAGACAGGGATCAACTATCTAACCAGGAGGCCATCAAATGAGAAGTGGATTTTCAGGGCAAGACAGTGTCCCTGTACATGATTCTGCTGCACTAGGGGCTTCATGCAGTCATGGAGAGGGTCATTCCAAGGAGAATAAAAGAATTTGTGTGGCTGAAGACAGTTCAGAAATTGATGGGATCAGTCACGCTGAAAGCCCTGCATCCACAGGCTCAAAGGAAGAGGGTGGCAGAATATCTCCAAATTTGGAAGAATGGGATTTGGAGCCCACAAAACTTAGGTCAAGTGGAGAAGGACATATACTGAAGAAAAGAAAATCAAAGACAATAGAGCATGAAGCCAATTCCGATGACATAGTACAGGAAGCAACCAAGAGATATCTAATCAGCAAGGCTCCACCTATTCTAACCATACATTTAAAAAGGTTTCAGCAAAACTCTTTTGGTAGCTTAAGCAAGTTCAGTGGTCATGTTGCCTTTCAAGAGAGTTGATCTCAGGCCCTATTTGGACCCCAGGTAATTACCCAGCCTTCGAAGCACGCTTGTTGTATATTGCTCTTTAACTCCTCAGTATTGAAGGTATTTACTTCATTTTGGATTTTTTTAAATGCTTCTTTCCCAGTTTGTATATAGCTCTTTTGTTATCAGGGAAAGCATAAGTTTGGTTCAGACTTCCCATCCTTGAGAGATATGACTCTTTCCCAGTATTATCATTGATAATTCATTTGTTTTCATGCAGATGTCCTGACAAAGACGACTGTATTTACCAACTAATTGGACTGGTTGAGCATCAAGGTACTATGACAATTGGTCATTATGTTGCATATGTTAGATGTGATCAAGATGACTCAGTCTCTCAATGGTTTCATGCGAGTGATTCTTTAGTGGAGGAAGTGTCTTGGAGGAAAGTACTCCAAAGCCAGGCCTACATACTGTTTTATGAGAAGTGTAAACTGTAATGGAGTACAAGAATCTTAATGCAGCTTATGTTATGGATTTCACTTTCAACTTTAATTTGTTGGTACATTTCCTTGTAAAATATGTTTTATATGTTTAAGTATAGGACATCAAATTAATCATTGTTAATGATTTGAATATATGTGTAAGTAAAGAATAACAAATTTTGGTGACATGGTTTCATGGTTTCTGTTTACATTGTGTTGGGAAATGGTTTTGTTTTTGTTTTCATTGTACAGAAAAATGGTGGTTTTACACTATGTATGATGTTTTAGAACAAAAACATGATAAGGTTTTATAAGAATATCTAATATAATTAATAATTTTCACATTACAGATTAACAAATTTAAAAAATAATAACTACATTATTGGTAAATAATGTAAATTTTTATATTTCATCATAAATTTTAGTAGAGCATAATTTTTAGTAGTGTTTTTGAATTTTTTTTAAGTGGATAGTCCATCATCATTAAGGGATATACTTATAATAGCTTATAATTATAATAAGTATATAATTAATTAGAGATTTAAAAATTAATTAAAATTAATATTAACTTCAATTTTTATCAACAATTTAAATTAATTATAATGTCATCAAGAATATAAATTAAAAAATGTATTTTCAAATCACAATATTTTCAAAAAAACTTTAAAATTTGATGTAAATGTTAACAACTTTAATGTGAATGCCCATAGATATTTACTATGAAAAATAGGATCCATATGTAGTATAAATAGAGGTAAAATGTTTAGGTGGATGTACTTATCTAGTAGTTGTTAGTATACGTCCCCTTTGTATCTCAGGCATACTCACATCAACACCTTAGTGCATGTAACCCAACAAAGCCATGTCATCATGTTTATAGGCTCCAATAATTACGAGTATATGCACTAAACCCAGTGATAGTAAAAGGGATAATATAACTATATGAGTTATTTAATCACAAATGAGAATAATTATTGGAGCCTAGGAACATGATGACATGGCTTTGTTGGGTTGCATGTACTAATGTGTTGATGTGAGTATCCCTATGATATAAAGGGGATGCATACTAACAACTACTAGAGCTATGGGTGTGGATGAAAGAGACCTAAATGCGTGCTCACTTAAACACCTAGTATATGCATCCCAACAAATTCTCATTTGTGATTAGATAACTCATATAGTTATATTATCCCTTTTACTATCACTAGGTTTAGTGCACATTTAATAGTGAAATGCATTAATAGTTCCTTCCACTTTACTAGATGTATTGATCAACATGATTCTTCATTAATCAATGAAAAATGTTACTATATAATTGTAAACAATGGTAGATTTGAACATATGATGATGATAGTTAGTAATGCCCACTAAGACAAAATTTCGTCTATCTGTCATGTAAACTGAAGAGACCACAGGGTACCCAATTCCACACAAAATTTGCTTGTGAACCCCAAAATTAGGATTCCATTCTCTTGATTGCTAAACCAAATAATTTTACAACGGAATATACTTTTAAATATAACGTAAATTAATCAAATACCCATTTTATTTTATTGGATTATTCTACCATGAATGCATTTCAAACCATGCTCAGTGAATCATGCACATAAACAATTCAAGTACAATAATTGAACAAACACATAACATAAATATATTCCATGGTAATCAAATACATTTGGCACTTATCTTCTTAATTGTCCTTTAACCAACTGCAAGTGGAGGACGTTCCTCCTAGTCATTGATTCTAAGTTAACCCATCCCTTTCTTTCATGGTTCCACCCTGAAGCTCGGGCTACTATCCCACAAGGGGCGAAATTTGGTTCCTATCTACAACACAATCACATCCAAGCTGAAGGCAGTAACTCAACCCAAAGGCATTCACACACTACCCAAAGGTGCAGAAAATCATTCCTCATTAGCCTGCACAACACAGGGGATGCAACCCCCTTCTTTGATCTGTAGTCCATTAGGTTGTCTCCACCTCCTTTAGGGCTCCAACATAGGTCATCTAGGAAGTTTTTGTGCCAAGCTTCTAGGCAATCTAGTTGCATGCCAGGCCTCTCTAGCAATGACACAACCTAAATGCACTAATTTATCTTGGTAAGATATGCCAGTTTATCAAGGTTCTTCCTCAAGTGTGAAGTGTGAAGGTAGACTTAGAGATCAACCATACTTCTTCTTTAATGGAAGCATGCATCCCTCTCCATGCCAGAACGAATGAGTGAGCGAGTTAATGAGAATCTACATGCTGAATTCCTAAAACAATGTATGTATGGTTATGGCTTTACAAGTGGATTTCCAAAAGTATGTGAGAAGTATCCTCTTTCCCCTTTTAATCTCACTTAGGATATGTTAGCGCTTCTATGTGCTAGGCTATTATTAAATCCAAAAACCGAAACCAAACATACACTACAACAATACAACACTCAAAAACATTTAAGATCCATACACAAGTAGAATGAAACTAAAAAATACCAAATCTGCTTTATTCATGAATTTAAACCTTGATTACATGAGATGCCTCCCTGTGGGCAAGGGAGCTATGGAACTTCCTCTTGCCTTCCCTTATGCATTTGTAACCCTTACAATGAAAACAACATGGAAGATAATACGCATACACGATGTCCAAGACTTCCCAAGGACTTCTTATTTATACTATGCTTATAGACCATTTTTACAATAAAATATTCATTTAGTCCCTCTTTTCGTTCAACAACCCACAACAAAAAACCCATTAATTAATAAATGACCATTACAATGAGCAACCATACCCCAACAGGCCCCCGCCACTATCCATTGACTTTCCCTCGAGTCAACCAGTACTAGAACCGTGTTTGCATGCAACTAATGAACTAATCTAATTTACTTGCTACTCTTTAGGTACCTTCCTTTCACTAGTGTAACCTACACAACCTCTTCTCTAGTGTAGCTTGTTCAGTGCGCCACAACCTCCACAACCTCATCTCCGGTGTATCCAGCTTAGTCGGCCACAAGCTGTGTAACCTCTTGGAGTATATATGCAACTCAATACTGACATCCAACCCAAAACCTATACCATGAATCTACTTATGGCCATCAATCCATCTTACTGAAAAGTATTTTTTTTATTGATGAAAACATGTTTATACATATCGTTATTTTAACGATACATTTGAATATATTTTTTCATATTTGGGGATATCTACAACTTTAGGAAAACATCTCACATTTGATTTATGATCGTTTGGTCTCACATTTGGTTTATGACTGTTTGATCTAGTCTTTGAAACTATATTTGGTTTATGATTGTTTGATCTAACCTTCGAAACTATATTTTGTTTTATATTTAAAAGCTATTCTAAGCTTTTAAATCAATTCGAACTCAATCTTGGAATATATTGGGCAAGGCTAAATAAACTAGTTTGAACACAGTACCATTGAAGGGGCGAAACTAATTTGGACATAATTCAAAGAGGTTCTTCCCAATTTATCTTCCTTGATTGTTGACCACTCGGGTACACCTAAGTATTTCTTTGGTAAGGGGTTGTTGCCAATCCATTTAGTGGAATTGAAAATAAAGTTGATATTATACAAATTTATACACATTGATCGAATCGAGAAAACACCAAACCCAAAACCTTTTTTGAACTTGATAACCTCAACAAATGGCTATTATCCTAAATAAATACTCATATGTCATTAAAGAAATCATATAGCTATTCAATCCCCTTCACTACCACAAGGTTGATGGACTCCATCCTACTTAGTTATTGCAATAAAATATTTTTTCATAATAAATTTCCCTAATAAAACTCTCTATGTGATCTTTCCTGTTGGACATTTAATTAGACTATAGAGAAGGACCCACTTTTTACTTAACCATCTTTGAATTTTTGGAATTTTTTCATATTGAGTTTTTTAGGTGAGCTTGTAGAGCCTAGATTAAAATTAGTAATTGATAATGTTAATACATATGAATATATTGGGGACTTCTATAACTTAAGGAAAATATCTCACATTTGGTTTATGACCATTTGATCTCATATTTGGTTTATGACCATTTGATCTACTCTTCAACACTATATTTAATTTATGACCATTTGATCTTATTTTTGAAACTATATTTTTTTTTATGTTTAAAAGCTATTCTAACCTTTTTAAAATTAATTTGAACTCATTCTTGGAATATATTGGGCAAGGTGAAATATAACTATAACTATAACTAGTTTGAACACAGTACCATGGAAGGAGCGAAACTAATTTGGATACAGTTCAAAGAAGGACTTCGTGGTTTTTTTTGCAAAGTTTAGGAAACTAATTTGGCCGCGTTGCAAAGGGAAAAGGTCTTTTCGGGATTTTACATCAAGTGTTTTTTAAAGGTTTTATTTGGCGTTTGCTTTTTGGAAGAATGAAGAACGACTGGATGCAAATAGGCTTCGATGGTTGCACCAGTCACGAAGTCAAAGGGCTTGTTAATCTTGGTAATACTTGTTTCTTCAACACTGTTATGCAGAATTTGCTCGCTGTGGATGGGCTTCATGACCATTTCATGAAACCCGCACAATTACTCGAAGGCCCAATAACTTCAGCTCTCAGAAATTTGTATAATGGAACAAGTTCAGAGGAATTGTAAGGAGATGACATTGACAATATATTTGCATGGTGGATCAAAGGAAATCAGGCAGTCGACCCCAAGGTTCTTTTTAGTGCTATTTGTGCAAAGCTTTCTCAATTTGGGGGACTCAAGCAACAAGATAGCCATGAGTTGCTCAGGTGTTTACTTGACAATTTGCACAATGAAGAATTCCATCTCACAAATTGTGAAGATGGAGAGGCAGCTGAGTGCAGTGAACGTATCCGTTCACTAAGTTAATAGTCGAATCCGACTCTCATATTGGATAATAAGTAAGAATAATATATTAGATGATAGGATAAAAGATGATATGTTACAATGATGGCCCTACCTTAAATATGGCTCGGGCATTTGATGTTGAGGAGACACCTCATTTCATAACCTTACTTTAGTTAACCTAATTATTAATTATTTAATTATTATCTTATTTTATGTTCGTAGCATTGCCACTCTCTTAGAAAGGCTTTGTCCTCAAAGCCTTATAATTTTGTCGCATTGTTCTTTGTGATGTCATGGCTGACGAAACATGTCGATACAAACTGCTAAGTGTAGAGCATAACTTTCGATATGTGGATGGGTCAATCCATCCCAAATTGATTTGTTGTTGACTGTTGGGATTCCCCACTAATCGGTCGTTAAGAGTTTTGATCACATTAGTACCATTGTATTTTGACATTTCCCACTTTTCAGAATATCAGTTTTTATGGTTGGGGTGTCGATAGGGAATTTTCAAAATGTCATTTTCTTTTACGAGCATCGTCTTTTGAGCATTGATCTGAGCTGGAAGTTTTATTTTCGTCTCTTGAGGTTTTAAGGTTTCATTCTGTATCTTTTCCAACTTGTTTCCTAACTGCCTATTATCATTTTGAAACTTCTTGATCAATTCGACCTGCGATTTTTTGTCATCTTCATACTTCTGAAGTTGTTCCTTAAGATCTTCATTATGACTTCTGATGCAGCTATTTTCTTCCTGCTTGTCTAGAAGTTTTCCTTCAATGTCTTCCGTAGATTGTTTTGTCTTCCGACTATTTTTCAACATCTTAATTTTTGTGACTAGTGTCTTGTTATGATATCTTAATCTGAAAATTTCTTCGGATTTGTTGGATAGTGTTTTATTACTCTTTGCGATCTCCAGTTTGTGTGCCTTTTTAGAGTCGTCATTTTGATGTTGAAGAAATTTTATCTATTGTCGACATTGGCCGACCTCTGATTCTTGACTTTCTAATTTATGTCGTATCTGAGTTAGTTCTTCATCTTTGTCACTAACGATTTTGTTCAAGCGTATTATTTCTGCTTCGTAATTATTTATTTCCTTCTTTATATCTTGATTTCCTGACCTCTGATTGAATTCATTTTCGGCTTTTAATTCATCAATTTGCGCATACAATCTTTCTATACGCCTTTCTTGGTCAGAGATTTTTATTTGATTGCACCTTTCTTGTAATTCAATTCTTATTTTTGAACTGTTATTTATGTCGTGCAATCTTTCATTGTCTTTTTGATAATGTTTTAACGTGGCTTCTAATTCCTCTATTTGTAGTCGCAAACCGGCTTCCATGGTCTTCGACTTCTTCGGTGATGGATGCTCGTTCTGGACTATAGATGGCCTTTGACTTCTTTCCTGAGTCTTCAATTGACTTGAATTCTTTGATGGTTCTTCCTTCAACTTTTTCGGTGATAATTTGTCTTCTTCAATACTTCTTATCTCTTTTCTTTTTTTCTCTTTTTTTTTCTTTTTTTTTTTAAAGTAATTATTATTTTAGTGAAATAATAATATTATTTCTCTCTCTTTTTTTTATTACTATCTCTTTCTTTTTTTTCTTTGTATTAAGTTAAATAACTTTTTTTTCAAAAAAAAAAATATTATTTCAAAATAATAATATTTTTTCTATATAATAATAATTATTAATATTAATGATTTTATAAACTATATATATATATAGTTTCATATATAGTTATTTTTTTAAATCAAAATATCTAAACAAATATAATATTATTATTATATTGTTTATTATTTAATTTTTTTTTTTTTTTTGGTAGGGTTTCGATGGAAGGCGGGAGCGATTGAGCGGGGAGGATTGCAAGACGAGCTGGCGTGGATGAGTAAGGAGGAAGGAGGGGGTGCTGGACGCAGCAGGTGGGGGCAGTGGCAGATGGAAGTGGGGAGGAAGCGTGCAGGCGGTGGTGGATGATGGTGGAGCAGATGTGTGAGCAAGCGGATGGAATAAAGCACGAGTGGTGGAGGATGCAGGAAGGAGGAGGGAGCAGGCATGTGAGGGAGCAGGCACATGAGGGAGAAAAATGGTGGAGGGAGCAGGTGGAACGGTGAGAAATCGGGAATGAGGAGGCACGAAGGAGTGTGGTTTGAGCAGCGTGGGAGTCGAGGAGGGGTGTGCAGGTCGAGTGTAAGCAGGGAGGAGGTCACGTGAAGACGTAGTGATGGGGGTTGAGAAGATGGATTGGGAGATGGTAGGGTGCAGTGTGGCGTGGAGATGTAGGTCTGTGAGTGGATGGGTGGATGATGTGCAGATGGGAGAGTGGAGCAGCGAGTAATAGGAGAATGTATGTAGGGAGATGGAGCCGAAGAATGGTGGAGGGAAGGCGTGGAATGGAGAGTGGAGTGAGAGCAATTGTCGCGTGAGCAGAAGGTTGGTGAGTAAGGTGGAAAACGAGTCCTGATGTAGAGCAGTAACCAAATGGATGAATTCCGAGTAGCAACCAAATGGATAAATTTCGAGCAGCAACCATCTCCGGTTGGACTTGAAGGGAGAGCCGAAACCGAGCTCTGAGTGTAGGAGCCGAATCCGAGCTCAGGTCGAAGGAGCCGAATCCGAGCTCTGATACCAAATGCAGTGAACGTATCCGTTCACTAAGTTAATAGTCGAATCCGACTCTCATATTGGATAATAAGTAAGAATAATATATTAGATGATAGGATAAAAGATGATATGTTACAATGATGGCCCTGCCTTAAATATGGCTCGGGCATTTGATGTTGAGGAGATGCCCCATTTCATAACCTAACTTTAGTTAGCCTAATTATTATCTTATTTTATGTTTGTAGCACTGAGGGTAACACAGATGAAAGCTCGAACCGTAGGAATACTGAAACACTGGTAGATCGTATCTTTCAAGGTCGGCTATGCAGCACGGTATGCTGTTCAAAATGTGGCTACCAATCGGTGATGTATGAGCCATTTCACGATTTTTCATTGCCCATTCCAAGAAAAACAGAGCCTATGAAAGTCTCACTGCCTCAAATAGAAGACCCATCATCTTCCAGAACACAATTTTGGAATCAATGGCTAGAAGACTCTACTGCTAAATCTGTTTTTGGTCTACTTGGTGGCTCCGAATCTCCTCTTCCCCACAAAGAAATGGATTATGTTGCTGATGAGGAGCTTGAAGGAACACACATCTCTGTAGAGTTGAACATAGACGATCCATTAGAAAAACTATTAGGTGCCAATCGCTTGACGACCATTGATTCTGATGATGATATTTGGAATCTCTTTTATGATGATCAAAACTCTGCAGTTCAGGAAAATAAAATAGAAATAAAATAGAAGTTGGTGAATCATAGAGCCTTTTATATGGTGAGACCGATGGAGATAATTTGTTTAAAGATGTGCATGTTACTACTAAAACAGAAGAAGAGAGGGAGGCCAAAGGTATTCCAATGTCTGTTTATGGCTGCTTGGTGTAGTTCACAAGGCCAGAGCTCCTTAGTGGAGAAAACGGATGGAAATGTCCAAATTGTGCTTCTAAGATTGTTAATGGTTCTGATAATCTGGAAAACACTACAGTAAAGGATGAGAAAGATATGGGATTTAATGGCGGGTTGAATTCAAGATCATTACAGAATATTTCAGATTCTATAAAGGATCAGAGCCAAGTTGAGAAATCCAACCTACCGAAGAGATGAAAATATACAAAACTTGGAATTTTCACTTCGGCAAGGTGTTTGGAAGTGTCTGATACAAAAACATACGAGTTTCAATCACATAGTGGGAGTGTAGTAGGATGTGAAGTTCTTTTGAATGACAATGCATGCCAGAAGACTGAGGTTCTGTGTAATTTAGTTGATATAGACAGTGATCAACTATCTAACCAGGAGAGCCATCAAATGGGAAGGGGATTTTCAGGGCAAGACAATGTCCCTGTACATGATTCTGTTGGACTTCATGTAGTCATGGAGAGGGTCATTCCAAGAAGAATGAAAGAATTTTTTTCGTTGAAGACAGTTCATAAATTGATGGGATCAGTCATGCTGAAAGCCCTGCATCCACAGGCTCAAAGGAAGAGGGTGGCAGAATATCTGCAAATTTGGAAGAATGGGATTTGGAGCCCACAAAATGTTGATGTATATGTAACTTCGGAATGTATTTCATCTGTGTATTATATATATAATTATTGTACCCTTATAAGAGATGTGTTATTCCTCTATAAGGAAGTGTCGTCATGTGGATTGACAAGTGTCGCAAGTGTGTGTACTTGCCGATGGGTTATTAGACCACCTTATGGGGTCGGCCCTAATTAATATATAATATAATGTGGATGTATCCAAGTAGACAAGTCGGCCCCAGTAGGTCACTGGGCAAAAAGGTGAGTATAAATAGAGATAGGAGATCTCTATTTTACTCACTTGGAAAAGTAACTATCTCTCTCTCTGAAAAGTGGCGCACTAGTGAGGAGGAGGAGGATCATCTGCTAGGAGACTATCTCAGTGTTATTTGGTTGTATTTTGGTTGAGCCATTGCTCTCTCTATCTCTGAGGAAGTTGTGGGGTTTTTCACCTTAGGGTTTTCCCCACGGAAACTCTGTGTCTCTTGTCTCTATGCTTTTGATTCTTGTGATGCTTGTGATGCTTGTCATATTATGATTGTCATGCATTGATATACTGTAGATGTTATTCTCTCAGCAAAGATCCTATAGTATTGTGATTTAATACTAAAAATTTAACATGGTATCAGAGCTTAACTGAGAAGAAGACATTTTGCAGTGATAGAAGCTTGTATTCCTTGTTTATTGGGTTTATCTCCATAGATTTTTGAAATTCAGTATAGTAGATTGGATCTACTCATCAAGGCGCATCTATCTGTCCAATCAGAATTCAGTTTCGAGCATTTTCAGATTTGGCCCTACAAATTAGGGTTTCCACAAAAATAGGAATTTCTGGAAACTGAAGGCACAGCTGGAAGCTCCTTGCAAAAAGAGAAGGTTAGAGCTTTGGATCGAGATTTTTGGCTGGGTAGATCTCCGGGAAACTCAAACCCTAATTCAAGGCTCTCCCTAGTGAACCCGGGAGGACAAAAAGGCAATTTTGAAGGGCAAGACTTTGCTGATCTCAAATTCTGAATGTACTAGGCTGATCAGCTCTCCAAGGCGCATCTTTCTATCCTTTTGGAATTTTGAAATTCACATTTTGAATTTTTAGGGTTTCTGTGACAAACCCTAATCCGGGACCAGATCCAATTTTCAGCACTTCAAGTGGTAAGTCCTAAATATTTTCTATTTCCATTTGAAGTACTCTTAAAGATGTCTCTCCACACTAAGCTTGAGGATAAGCTTGAAGGGGCTGACAACTTCCGAGCCTGGAAGTATAGGATTGGGTTAATCCTGGAAGAGAATGAGTTGGACTCATATGTGAAAGAAGACATCCCTATCCCAGAGGATGAAGAAGCCAAGGCATTGCACAAGAAGAACTTGGTCAAGGCAAAGAGAATCATTGTTGATTCTATCAAAGACCATCTCATACCTCATGTGTCTTCTCTTAAGACACCCAAAGAGATGTTTGAATCCTTGACCAAGCTATTTGAAGGAAAGAACATAAATCAGAAGATGACCCTGCGGAACCAATTGAAAGCAGTGAAGTTTCAGAATGGAGAAACCATTCAATATTACTTTTCAAGGGTCTCCCGGATCAAGGAACAATTAGAAGTAGTAGATGAAATGGTGGAGAATGGTGAAGTGGTGATGACCACTCTAAATGGCCTACCCAGGTCATGGGATTCCTTTATTCAAGGAATTTGTGCAAGGAAGAAATTGATCTCCTTCAACAGATTGAGGGAAGAATTCTCTCAAGAAGAAGCTAGACTCATAGCTCATGAGGAAAAGATGGGAGGAGAAGATCAAGCTCTTGCAGCTCACACCAAGAGAAGCAAAACCAAGAAGGATCACTCTCACCACAAAAGATTCCATCAAAAGAGTAAGAAGGACCTAAGATGCTTCACATGCAATGAGAAGGGTCACTTTGCTTCAGATTGTCCCAAGAACAAAAGGGATAATAACAACTCCAGTAAGAAGAAGAAGGGCAGCAAAAGAAGGTTTCATGCTCATGCTGCCGAAGATGATGAACCTCCAAAGAAGAAGGCTAGGGCAGAAAGTAGTAGTGATGATGACTCATCAAGTGAAGAAGAATATGTTCTAATTTCTGCTCTTACAGGTACCATCTCCCATGGATGTAATGATTGGTTGATTGATAGTGGGGCTTCCAAACACATGACTGGGTTTAAAGAATCCTTTGTGAACCTATCTGAACATGAATCACCCCATAAGGTGAAACTTGGGGATGATTATCAATACCCAATCAAAGGAAGTGGTGAAGCCTCCTACAACCTAGATTCTGAAAAATCATTGAAGATGAAAGAAGTACTTTATGTACCTGGGCTCAAGAAGAACTTACTCTCCATCTCTGCATTGGATGCAAAAGGTATGAGGGTTGCATTTGTGGATGGCCAAGTCCTAATGTGGCCAAAGGGAAAGACCATAGATGATGCAGTAGTGATTGGAGAGCAAGAGGGAGGCTTGTATAAATTGAAGGGACAACCTGAACATGCCATGGTACATGAATCCATGGAGCCAAGTGAACTTTGGCATAGAAGACTTGCTCATATGCACTATAGGGCACTTCCAAATTGCAAACAAGGCAATAGAGGGTCTTCCTGAAATCAAGACCAAACATGAAGGTGTTTGCAAAGGATGTGCAAAAGGTAAGAACATTAAGAAGGCTTTCCCGAGCAGTGAAAGCAAGGCAAAAGACATCCTGGAAATCATCCACTCAGATGTATGTGGCCCTATGTCATCCAGCTCCCTGAGTGGGTATGTTTACTATGTATCATTTATCGATGACTTCTCCAGGAAGACTTGGGTATACTTCTTGAAGGGAAAAGATGAGGTGCTTGATAAATTCAAGGAATTCAGAACCTTGATGGAGAATCAAACTGACAAGAAAATAAAGACATTCAGATCTGACAATGGTGAAGAATTCACCTCAAATGAATTCAAGAAGCTTTGCAGTGATTCAGGGATTAAGAGGGAGTTGACTGCTCCTTATAATCCTCAACAGAATGGAGTTGCAGAAAGGAAGAACAGAACAGTCATGGAAGCAGCAAGGGCAATGCTGCATGACTAGGATCTACCTATGCATCTATGGGCAGAAGCAGTTAGAACAGTTGTATATGTGCAGAACAGAACTCCCCACAAGATATTGGACAACAAGACACCAGAAGAGGTATTTTCTGGGTTCAAGAATATTGATGTCAGCAAAGATGAATATAAGGATAGGTAATCCAGGAAGCAAAGATCAAAAGGGAGCACACTCCAGCAGCTCCTGCAAGGATGCAGATCTTCAGAGGGAGTTAACCATCTTCCTACATTCCACAACAGAAAGGTGTAGAAGAAGCTACTTCAGCAGCTCCTACCAGGAAGCAAAGACTCAGAGGGAGTCCACCCAAACAAACAAACAAAGATAAGTATTTCAATTATCATTTCTTGCCTATTTTGTTTGTTTAATAATATTATGCTTATGTTCCTAGACTTAGGAGATGTATTGTGCATATTTGAATGATTGCATTAATGAACAGTATACTACTAATATGCATGTGATGAGTAAGTAGCTTATGGCACTGTACAACATTCCAGTGCTACTTATCTAGAATGAAACCTCTTTACTGACATGTTGGGAGTAGTGCAAAATCTTAAACAATGTTCTGGTAGAGACTGGAAGGCATCTAGAAATTTGTGGAACATGGATAAATGTTGTATTGAAGCATTGGATAAGATAACTGCATGACTGCATGACATATTTCTTTATGTGTAAAGAATTTGTTCTGAAAATTATGAGATGTTTCTAATCATGCAATTTAACTTGTTTTGTAGGAAAGACCGTATATCTTCACCTACAAAAAGGACTACAACATTTGTTCCAGCAAGAAAGATATCTATTGAAGATATTGAAGTTCCCATGATCTGGGATGAAGAAATGGAATGCCATGATCCGTAGATCATGAAGAAGATGTTTGGGATGCAGTCCCAAGACCTGACAGGGAGTCATATGTATGCAGATTGAAGAAATCCTTGTATGGCTTGAAGCAAGCTCCCAGAACCTGGTATGGTAGGATGGACAGTTTCCTATCTAGCTTGGAATTTACCAAGAGTAAAGCAGATTCCAATCTTTACTACAAGGTTGAGGAAGGGAATCCAGTGATTCTACTCCTGTATGTGGATGACCTATTTGTGACAGGAGATGACAAACTGATTGCAGATACTAAGAGGAAGCTTGCAGCTGAACTCGATATGAAAGATTTGGGAATGATGCACTATTTCCTAGGTATGGAGGTGTGGCAGAATGCAGGTGGAATCTTCCTTGGTCAAGGGAAGTACACAGTAGATATCCTGAAGAGATTCGGGATGATGGATTGCAAGGTCATGGCCACACCTATGGCATCGAATCTGAAGCTTCTATGTGATGCTTCATCTGAGCCGATTGATGTCTCTATGTATCGTCAGATGATTGGGTCCTTGATGTACCTGACGAACACTAGACCAGACATTTGCTTTGCTGTGAACACATTGAGCCAGTTCCTGACGGATCCGAGGAGTGTTCACCTGGTTGCTGTAAAGCATGTTCTGAGGTACCTGAAGGGTACAGTGGATTATGAGCTCAGGTATGAGGCAAATCAAAAGTTTAACCTGCAGGGTTATGTTGATTCAGATTGGGCTGGCAGTGCTGCAGATAGGAAGAGCACATCTAGGTGTTGCTTCAGTATGGGATCAGGTGTGATCTCTTGGTTTAGCAGGAAGCAGTCCTGCGTAGCACTGAGTACAGTTGAGGCAGAGTATGTTGCAGCCTGCTCAGCTAGTTGTGAGGCAGTATGGCTACGGAAGCTGCTGTTTGAGTTATTTGATCTCCCGTTGGAGGCTACTGGTATCTTCTGTGATAACCAGAGTTGTGTGAAGCTGTCCGAGAACCCAGTGTTTCATGATAGGTCGAAACACATAGAGATCAAATATCACTATATCAGGGATATGGTGCAGAGAGGAGCTGTGAAGCTTCTGTATGTTGCGACAGACGAGCAGATTGCAGATGTGCTGACGAAGCCACTAGCCAGAGTGAAGTTCGAGTACTTCATAGAGAGGCTTGACGTTCTTCAGATCGAGGACACTTCGAGGAAGAAGTGATGGACACATTTGCTGAAGCCATTCCAAGCATGTTGGAAGGAGGATCCTTCACATGGCTGTGGATGTAAGCGCTGGATAATGGGCATCAGGATGATGTTCTGGTTTCTGCTGGATATGATCAGTTGGATCATTTTTATGTATGTATGTACGCATCATGTTGGATGCTGGATATGATCAGTTGGATCATTTATGTATGTATGCATCATGTTGGATGCTGGATATGATCAGGTGGATCATTTATGTATGTATGTGCATCATGTTGGATGCTTGGACCATGTATCTGTATATGTATCAGGTGGATACATTGTATGATCAGGTGGATCATGTATGGTGATATGTATCATGTATCAGGTAGATACTTGGTATGCATCAGGTGGATGCATTGATGATCAGGTGGATCATGTATGATGATATGTATCAGGTAGATACTTGGTATGCATCAGGTGGATGCATTGATGAGCTTCAGGATGTTGCTCCAGATGACATGCAGCAGGATGTTGCAGTGATGATCAGGATGATCATGGATGATGAGCTTCAGGATGTTGCTCCAGATGACATGCAGCAGGACGTTGCAGTGATGATGATCAGGATGATCATGAGTACATCAGGATGATGTATGGTGAGTATCAGGTTGATACTCTGTGGCCGTGGATCAGATGAGCATGTTTGGGAGATCCTATAGGTCAGAGTTGTGTACCCGTAACATCCTGGGATGCTCTTTCGAGACATTACTTTGGGAGGACATGTAATAGCGCCCTGGGAGATCTCAGGTCGGAGTTGTGTACCCGTAACATCCTGAGATGCTCTTGCGAGGTTTTGTCCTATGGCATGTAATTTGGGCCCTGGGAGATTTCAGGTCGGAGTTGTGTACCCGTAACATCCTGAGATGCTCTTGCGAGGTTTTGCCATGACCACATGTAATTTGTGCCCTGGGAGATTTCAGGTCGGAGTTGTGTACCCGTAACATCCTGAGATGCTCTTGCTAGGTTTTGTGGTGGACCACATGTAATTTGTGCCCTGGGAGATTTCAGGTCGGAGTTGTGTACCCATAACATCCTGAGATGCTCTTTCGAGGTTTTGTGGTGGAGTCACATGTAATAGCGCCCTGGGAGATCCTACAGGTCGGAGTTGTGTACCCGTAACATCCTGGGATGCTCTTTCGAGGTTTTGTGACGCACGTAATAAGTCCTGAGGATTCCACAGTATGGCCAGTGATGACGAAGACCTGCAGGTGGTGGGCCTACATCCAGTATGAAAAAGGACTGGCTCTGTAGAACTTCCTATGACGAGTAGAGTCAGAGATTGGTTGAGATAGTAGCAGCAGTGACGATGATGATGACGATGCATCGATGACGATGATCCAGAGAAGAAGACTTATCTAGAAGATTTGTGTCGAGAAATACCTTCCTAGTTAAGAGGGAGTGTTGATGTATATGTAACTTCGGAATGTATTTCATCTGTGTATTATATATATAATTATTGTACCCTTATAAGAGATGTGTTATTCCTCTATAAGGAAGTGTCGTCATGTGGATTGACAAGTGTCGCAAGTGTGTGTACTTGCCGATGGGTTATTAGACCACCTTATGGGGTCGACCCTAATTAATATATAATATAATGTGGATGTATCCAAGTAGACAAGTCGGCCCCAGTAGGTCACTGGGCAAAAAGGTGAGTATAAATAGAGATAGGAGATCTCTATTTCACTCACTTGGAAAAGTAACTATCTCTCTCTCTGAAAAGTGGCGCACTAGTGAGGAGGAGGAGGATCATCTGCTAGGAGACTATCTTAGTGTTATTTGGTTGTATTTTGGTTGAGCCATTGCTCTCTCTATCTCTGAGGAAGTTGTGGGGTTTTTCACCTTAGGGTTTTCCCCACGGAAACTCTGTGTCTCTTGTCTCTATGCTTTTGATTCTTGTGATGCTTGTGATGCTTGTCATATTATGATTGTCATGCATTGATATACTGTAGATGTTATTCTCTCAGCAAAGATCCTATAGTATTGTGATTTAATACTAAAAATTTAACACAAAACTTAGGTCAAGTGGATAAGGACATATACTGAAGAAAAGAAAATCAAAGACAATAGAGCATGAATCCAATTCCGATGATATAGTACATGAAGCTACCAAAGATATCTAATCAGCAAGGCTCCACCTATTCGAACCATACATTTAAAAAGGTTTCAACAAAACTCTTTTGGTAGCTTAAACAAATTAAGTGGTAATGTTTCCTTTCAAAAGAGGCTTGATCTCAGGCCCTATTTGGATCCCGAGCATAGTTTTCATTGATGACAAGTTATTAATGACAAAGGAGTACAAAGGTTGATGACATGGAAAGGAGGGCATGGTAGTCTAGGCATTGGAACACTAGATGGTCCAAATGATTATGAAGACATGATGAAACTCATTGAAACACTAGGTGGTCCAAATGATTATGAAGACACGATGAAACTTTTTATGAAGAGCCATCACCTTGTCATGGATGCACAAAGTGGACATGAAGCTCTTGAATTATTGTGAAAGAGAAGAATTCCATGCTTATGTCCACTTGTGAATTAAAATACTCTAGATGATACTACTCCACGTTGATGCATTAGAACACATTACACCTTGAATAACTTAAATGATGACATGGCAAACTTTGATTGCAAAATGACATAAAAGTTGTTGTGTATCAAGCAAGGTCAGCTCTAAACATGAGCTTAAAATAATTTATTTTTATATTAGTAAGGTCAACCCAGTATAAATTTGAAACTACACATGTATAAATATACCTTCAAACCTCATTTAAACTATATGTCGTAGATCTGATTTTCGGTTCAGCTACTGAGGAAACTCGGGTGTGATTGAGGCAGCCACAGTCAAGAAGAGGTGGATGCTGCAGAGGGATAAGACTGAATTTTGCTTGAATTTTGGGTGTATAAAATTCAACAAGTTATTTCTTCCTCTCTGAAATTCAGGTTGACAGAATACTAAGGTGGCAGTAAGGCAGTCAAGTGGATCAGCTCTGAAATTCAGTGTTAAAGAAAAAAGGAATCTACAACAACAATACATGAATTCTGTATGAACATGTTGAGGCAGCTGAGTTCTTGATCTTGTGTGATTTGTGCTCTGATTTCGGACTACTACAACAGTGCATTATCCACAGTAAACGAATCTGATATCTATCTCTGCACAGTGACAATTGACTTGACAAATTAGATTGACTTCATAGCTGATTTATTGTGACAACATGAGCAACATATGAGCAAGAGTTTTGATGCAGTATGACAGTGACAAAGTGATGACATGAACATGGCAATGAAGTTGATTGAGAAGTGATGTGACATTGATTACACATGATTGATTGGGCAACAATAACCAGAAGACTAGATAGCATCTTGATGTGATTTGGATTAGGCAGATTGAGTCACTTGTAGACAAGTTTGTGAGAGTTGACTTGATCAATTTATCAGTGTATGAGCAGACCTCTTGATGTTTGGACATGATTGAAAAGTATTAATGTAATTGTAACTTTGGAAGATATTCAGTTGTAAGTTGGGGCAATAGACCCCTGAGTCAGCATGTACTAGGGTTATTAGACTCTCCTAGAGAAGTTGGCCCAATCAAGTACAACTAGGGGCCGACTTGTTTGGTGTAAAGGTCAAGTGAAAGTATAAGTATAAATAGAGAGGGTGCTCCTCTCTATTTGCTCATTCACTCACTCATCAAGTTCGCATTAGTGAGAAGGAGGACAAGTTCGCACAACTGGAGAAGAGAGAAGTTGCTGAAGACCATCTCTATTTTTGGGGTTTACTTTTCTGCTGTTGTATTGTTACTCATTCTATCTCTGAGGAAGTTGCGAGGTTTTCTCCTTTATGGTTTCCACGAGGAAAATATTTGTGTCTCCTATCTCTTGTGTTTAAATGTTGTGCATGTTATTCTCTCAGATAATATCCTAGATAATCTTGAATTAAATTGTGAAAATCTAACATGGTATCAGAGCTAACCTGGGAAGAAGACACTGTGCAGGTGCAGAAGCTAGGGATTCTTAATTTTTGGGTTTCTCTCAACAAATCATCAGCAAAAGGAGGCTAGGCTAACTCGCCTAAGGAATGTGCATCTTCATGTCGAAGCAGAAGTTGATTTTGAGCATTTTCAATTTTTGGCCTATCACTGCTGTGGGAAATTAGGGCTTTTCACAGAAGAGGAATTTTGGAGTGCAATTAGTATAGGGAAGTGATCCTCAAAATCAAAATTTAGAGACCAAGATCAAAGTTTTTGAGCGGGTGAAACTCCAGGAAAGTCAAACCCTAGTTTGACTTTGGACTTGAAAAACTAGAAAACCAGAAAAAGCCAGAAACTGCAGATCCAAAATTCTCAAGTCAATTTTCAAGGGTGAATTTTTTGAATCCTCAGAAACCAAGTGTACCAGCATACTTGCCTCATCCAAGATCATCTTCCTGTGAAAGCGGAATTCAATTCCGAGAATTTTCATTTTTCGACCCGTCACTGTTGCCTGAAGAAAACGAGGGCATCATATATTTTGGGTTTTTGTTCACATATTTAGGGAAGTGAGTACATTGGATAACTCACCTTGAGGAGGCAAGTCTATCAATCCAACCAGAAGTTCCAAATTCCAACTTTGGAAAATTAGGGTTTCTCTGACAAACCCTAGGCCAACCAGCTCCAGATCCAGCCCAAGCATCTCAAATTGGTAAGATCTAAATCTTTTGTATTTCCATTTGAGGTTCTCATTAAAGAGGTATCACCACACCAAGCTTGAGGATAAGCTTGAAGGGGCTGATAACTTCTGAGAATGGAAGTATAGGATTGGGCTTGTCCTAGAAGAGAATGAATTAGACACCTATGTGAATGAAGAGGTTCTAGTTCCAGAGGGAGATGAGGCTAAAGCCTTACAAAAGAAGAACCTGGTTAAGGTTAAGAGAATCATTGTAGATTCTATCAAGGACCACCTCATCCCACATGTGTCTTCCTTAAAGACACCTAAAGAGATGTTTGATTCCTTAACCAAGCTATTTAAAGGAAAGAATACAGATCAGAAGATGACCTTGCGAAACCAGTTGAAGAATGTGAAGATACAAAATGAAGAGACCATGCAGTCTTACTTTACAAGGGTCTCTCAAATCAAGGAGCAACTGGAAGCTGTGGGAGAAGATGTAGAAAATGGAGAAATTGTGATGATCACCTTGAATGGTCTCCCTAGATCATGGGACTCTTTCATTCAAGGGATTTTTGCTAGAAGGAAGTTAATCACATTCAATAGGATGTGGGAGGAATGCTCACAAGAATAAGATCGACTTGTAGCTCAAGAAGAGAAGATGGGTAATGAAGACAAGGCTCTCACAGCACACACCAGGAAGAATAACAACAAGAGGGAGCATCCTCATCACAAGAAGGAAAAACACCACCACCAGAATAAGAGGGAGAACTTTAGAAGATCCAAGAGAGATCTATCTAACATTTGATGCTATACTTGTGATGAAAAGGGACATTACTCCAGAGATTGTCCCAGGAACAAAAGTGGCTCTCACAAGAAGAAGAACAACAAGAAAAGACACCATGCTCACACTGCAGAAGATGATGAACCTGCAAGAAAGAGAACTAGAGAAGAAGGTGAAGAATATTCAAGTGATGAAGAATATGTATTGTAATGAAGGTAACCAGTTACATGGGTTCATTCGGAAGGTTCCACCTCATAAGGTGAAACTAGAGATGACTTTCAGTATTACATGAAAGGAGTAGAAGAAGCTATTGCAATGGTTGGACTCCGGAAAACAAATAAAGATCAATAATCTATGGAAGAATCTCTCATCCATTTTCAACATTGGTTAAGGAAGCAAAAGATCAAGAGGGAACACACTCTAGTAGTTTTGCAAGGAAGCAAAGGTTGAGAGGGAGTCCACCCAACAACCAAACAAAGATAAGTATATGAATTGTCATTTCTTGTATATCTGATTACTTAAATAATATTGTTCTGTCATGTACATACTTATGCTCCTAGATGTAGGATGCGTATCATGCATGTTAGAAAAGTTGCATTAATGAACAAGATACTACTAATATGCAAGTAATGGGTAAGTGGCCTATGGTATTGTACAACACCCCATTGCTACTTCTTTAGAATGAAACCTCTTTGCTGACATGTTGGGAGTAGTGCACACTCTTAACAATGTTCTGGTAGAGATGGAAGGCATCTAGGAAGTTACCATATGAATACGGGATATGGATGAATGTTGTGTTGAATCATTGGCTAATATAGTTGCATGGTTGTGTGACCTATGTCTTTATGCATAAGAATTTGTTTTGAAAAATTATGAAATGTTTCTAATCACGCAACTAAATTGACTTGTAGGAAAGATCGTGTACTACAAGAGAGACTTGTTTCGAAGAAAAAGTGACAATGATTCAACTAGAATATTTATGAAGTCAAGATGAAGACACTGAAGAACCTGAAGTTCCCATGATCATAGATACAACAATGGAAGAAGTAATTCCTGAAGACCATGAAGATCGTGAAATAGAAGAACCACAAGAACCTGTAGATCCACATCGTGAGAAGAACTCCCACAAGAGGAAGCCAACATGGGTACGAGAAGCAATTCAAGATGCAGAGAGATATGGTGCTCCGGAAGGAATGCATAGAGAAAGCAAGAGACCGAGGCCATACTCCAGTTATGTAGCCCTGCTGTATGACATCATTGACGAGGAAACTGCCAACTATGAGGAAGCAGTAGAAAGGAAGGAATGGAAGGATTCCATGATCAAGGAGTACCAGTCGATCATGAAGAATGATGTCTGGGATGTGGTTCCGAGACTAGTAGGGAAGTTTGTTGTGACTTCCAAGTGGATCTACAAGATCAAGCATGTTGCAGATGGTCGCATAGAGAAACACAAGGCAAGATTTGTGGCACGCAGATTCTCCCAGAAGGAAGGGATAGACTATGAGGAGACATTTGCACCTGTATCCATATACACTTCCATCAGATCAATACTTGCTCTGGCTGCAGTGATGAAGTGGAAAGTAAACCAGATGGATGTCAAGACATCGTTCTTGAATGGTGTAGTAGAGGAGGAAGTGTATGTGGAGTAGCTACTTGGATTTGAGACACATGACAGGGAGACTCATGTGTGAAAATTGAAGAAATACTTGTATGGATTGAAATAGGCACCCAAGACGTGGTACGACAGAATAGAGAGCTTCCTGACTAGTCAGAGCTTTACCAAGAGCAAAGTAGATTCCAACCTTTACTACAAGGTTGAAGAAGGGAACCCAGTGATACTTCTACTTTATGTAGATGACCTGTTTGTGACAGGTGAGGATGGGTTGATTGTTGACACGAAAAGGAAGATTGCTGCCGAGTTAGAGATGAAGGAATTGTGTATGATGCACTATTTTCTAGGTATGGAGGTGTGGCAGAGTGCGGATGGAATCTTCCTTGGACAAGGGAAGTATGTAGTAAAGATCCTGAAGAGGTTCGGGATGATGGACTGCAAGCCCATGGCCACACCTATGGCATCGAACCTGAAGCTATTGAGTAATGCTTCATCAGAGTCGGTTGATGCCACAATGTATCATCAAATGATTGGATCCTTGATGTACCTAATGAATACGAGACCAAATATTTGCTTTGTTGTGAACACATTGAGCCAGTTCCTGACGGATCCGAGACATGTTTACTTGATTGCTGCAAAGCATATTCTGAGGTACCTGAAGGGTACGATGGATTATGGGCTCAAGTATGAAGGGTACAATGGATTATGGGCTCAAGTATGTTGATTCGGATTGGGAAGGCAGTGCCACTGATAGGAAGAGAACTTCAGGGTGTTGCTTTAGTATGGGATCATGTGTGATCTCTTGGTTTAGCAGGAAGCAGTGCTGCGTGGCACTGAGTACATCCGAAGCAGAGTATGTCGTAGCTTGTTCAGCTAGTTGTGAGGCAATATGGTTGAGGAAGCTACTGTCTAATTTGTTTGATCTCCAATTGGATGCAACTTGTATATATTGTGACAACCAGAGTTGTGTGAAGTTGTCTGAGAACTCGGTGTTCCATGACAAGTCGAAGCACATCGAGATCAAGTATCACTATATCACGGATATGGTGTAGAGAGGAGCAGTGAAGCTCTAGTATGTTGCGACAGACGAGTAGAGAGCCGATGTATTGACTAAGCCATTGGCTAGAGTGAAGTTTGAGTAATTCAGAGAGAAGCTTGGTGTATTCCAGATCGAGGTTCCTTCCAGGGGGAAGTGATGAGTCCGGAAGACACAGATGCACATGAGCCATTCTCAAATGGTGGTAGATTTGTTCTCCCATGTTGGGTGATGTAAGTGTTGTGTGATGTGCATCTGGGCAGTTCTCTGTTGACATTAAGATGATCTAGATGTGATGAGGCGACAATAGAGTACACAGGTTTTGCATAGGCAATGTAATCAGTCTTGCGATGTACACAGGTTTTGCATAGGCAATGTAATCAATCCCCCTATGTACACATGCTTTGCAAGGAAATGTAATCAGTCCTGCGATGTACACAGGTTTTGCAAGGCAATGTAATCAATCCTACGATGTATACATGTTTTTCAAGGAAATGTAATCAGTCCCGCGATGTACACAGGTTTTGCATAGGCAATGTAATCAGTCCTGCGATGTACACAGGTTTTGCATAGGCAATGTAATCAGTCCTGCGGTGTACACAGGTTTTGCATAGGCAATGTAATCAGTCCTACAATATACACAGGGTTTGCATAGGCAATGTAATCAGTCCTGCGATGTACACAGTTTTTGCAAGGCAATGTAATCAGTCCTACGATGTACACACTTTTTGCAAGGCAATGTAATCAGTCATGCGATGTACACAGGTTTTGCATAGGCAATGTAGTCAGTCCTACTATGTACACAAGTTTTGCAAGGAAATGTAATCAGTCCTGCGATGTACACAGGTTTTACATAGGCAATGTAATCAGTCTTGCGATGTAAACAGGTTTTGCAAGGAAATGTAATTAGTCCTGCGATGTACACAGGCTTTACATAGGCAATGTAATCCGTCTTGCGATGTACACAGGTTTTGCAAGGAAATGTAATCAGTCCTTAGATGTACACAAGTTTTTGTAGAGGCAATGTAATAAGTCCTAAGATGTACCTACTTGATGGCTTGCTCGCAGAGATGATGAAAACCTACATGGAGGCTAGGCCTACATCCAGCATGAAAAATGGCTGGCTCAATAGAACTTCCTATGATGAGTAGATTGGAGATTGATGATCGAGATGATAAGGATTGTAGCAACAGTGATGACAATGATTCAGTGTTGATGATGATGTTCCAGCATTGTTGATCCAACAACGAAGACTTGTGTTGATGACTGTGTCAAGAATACCTTCCTAGTTAAGAGGGAGTGTTAATGTAATTGTAACTTCAGAAGATATTCACTTGTCTATTTATGTTGTATTTGTATTTTATTATTGTACCTCTGAAAAAGATGTTTATTCCTCCCGTCAGGAGATTCATTATTGTACTTGAGTCATGTAAAGTCATTGAGGTTAACCCTCCATTGTAAGTCGGGACAATAGATCCCTGATTCAACATGTATTAGGGTTATTAGACTCTCCTAGAGAAGTCATCCCAGTCAAGTACAACTAGGGGCTGACCTGTTTGGTGTAAAGGTGAAGTGAAAGTAAAAGTATAAATAGATAGGGTGCTCCTCTCTATTTGCTCATTCACTCACTCATCAAGTTCACATTAGTGAGAAGGAGGAAAAGTTCGCACAAGTGGAGAAGAGAGAAGCTGTTGAAGACCATCTCTATTTTTGGGTTTAATTTTCTGGTATTGTATTGTTTCTCATTCTATCTCCGAGGAAGTTGCGGGGTTTTCTCCTTTATGGTTTCCCCGAGGAAAATATTTGTGCCTCTTGTCTCTTGTGTTTAAATGTTGTGCATGTTATTCTCTCAGATAAGATCCTAGATAATCTTGAATTAAATTGTGAAAATCTAACAAAAAAGATATGTGATGATAGTAACAACAGTGGATTGAGTTGATGACAGTGATCTAAGAAACACCTTCCAATTGGATATCGAGAGTTGTCCCTTGACCCTTCGTTAGTTGATAAAGAGGTCGATCCATTTCCTTCCTCTTTTGATTCCACTCTTACTTTGAAGAGTGAACCTCAAGTGGTCGATCAAGTTCCATCTTCGGTAGATCCCACTCTTTACTCAAAGAGTGAAGAACAAGTAGTTCATCTTACTCTTCCTTTGAAGGGTAAAGTTGAAGTGGTCGAGTTGATGTAATTTCCACTCAATACCACTCTTTCATTGGAGAATGCTAAGATTAAAGTAGTCACCATGACCCAATCTTTGTCTCATTCTACTCTTCCAGTTGACAGTGAACTAAAAACCATTGATGTTTTCCTAGTCAATTAAAATTGTTCTAGACAAGGAGAAATCTTGTCCATTTCAAAGGGACCCCCTCCAAGTATTGAGGTCATTTCCTTTGATTGGAATAGTCTAATAGAATCTCATCTTCCTTTGAGTGTTCCTTTCTAGATTTCTGTAGGAGTTTCCGATAAGGAAATATTTCACACTATAGTTGATGAAGGAACTTCCGTTAGTATTTTAACCTCCACCTTTTGATAAGCTATAGGTCCTCCTCAGCTTGTGCCAGCCACTAATCAGATCAGCTTGTGCCAGCCACTAATCAGATCAGCTTGTGCCAGCCACTAATCAGATACTGGATTTTAATAGAATACCTATTGGACCTTTAGGGATCTTTCCTTAGTTACCTATTGCCTTGGGAGGGAAAATTGTCTGCATTGATGTTATGGTAGTCCAAGGTCCCTTAGATTTTAATATGTTCCTTGGATGATATTATGTTTATGCAATGAAATGTGAAGTGTCCTAACTCTTTTGAGTGATGTATTTTCCCCATAACGCGAGGATTGTGACCATTGATCAACTTTACTTTGTTAAACCTAATCACCGCATGACTGCCAGTCATTAGACTTCCCTAAATGTTCTGCATATTTTAGTGGTTTCTTCCCCTTAGGGATGGGGGGCATGTCTCTAGCCTCTAGAAATCATGTTGGATTTATCCCCCTAGATTCGGATGCTGGGGGGAACACTACCAACCTATGGACACCATGTTGGGTAGGAACTGATTCCAAGCATAGTTGTTTTCTGTTTCAAACTTGTTTAAAAATGAAATAGGTCCCTTCAAGCATAGTTGTTTTATGTTTCAAGCTTGTGTAAAAATGAAACTGATCCCCACGAGCATAGTTCTATTCCTGTGTCAAGCTTGTTAAAAAATGAAACACATGTCCGTGAGCATAGTTCCCTTTCTGTGTCAACCTCTTTAAAAAATGAAACAGGACATTATGACCAGAGTTCTATTCTTGTGTCAATCTCGTTAAAAAATTAAATGGATGACCACGAGCAGAGTTCCCTTTCTATGTCAAGATTGGTAAAAAATGAAACAATCTAGTTATGAGCATAGTTCTATTCCCGTGTCAAGCACGTTAAAAAATGAAACAGATGACTACGAGCAGAGTTCTATTCCTGTGTCAAGCTCGTTAAAAAATGAAACAGATGACTACGAGCATAATTTCCTTTCTGTTTCAAGCTCATTAAAAAATGAAATAGATTCCTCTCTCATTGAGTCGAGTCGTCTTCCACCAGACTTAATACTTGAGCCTTCTTTTCATCCACCTATGCCATTTGATCCATTTTCTTCTTCCGTCTCTGGTGAACATATTCCTATTAGTAGCCATGAGTTTAATCAGATGAAGAAGTAGACTAGGAGAATGAAACAAAGCTTGTGGGGCATGTCTTCAACCTCTATACGTCATGTTGAAGTCAACTTGATAGCCTTTCCACACAATGTTGGAATTAAGTCTCTTACTTCTACAAATCACTCTAGGGGCATGTACCGACCTTTGGAAAACATCCGCCAATGGGAATATTTTTTAGCATACTTTATTTTTGGTTTCAATCTCGTTAAAAATGAAATTCATCCTGAGCATAGTTCATTTTCTATTCCAAGCTCATTAAAAAATGAAGCAGATACCATGAGCATTCTTCCAACCTATCTTCGAGCTCGTTAAAAACAGTAAGATGGTGTTGAGCTTACTTTTACTTTTTGTGCTCTGGTTAAAACATGAAAGATGTGTTGATATTACTTTTTCCTTTTTCATGCTCTGGATTCAAATATGAAAAATATTCCGAGTTCTTTTGATACCATAGTCATGCTCGTTAAAATTAAGTTAAAAAGGTGTGTCTATTGAGTATAGGTTTATCTCTTTATCCGGCGTTGCTAGACTATTTACGGAAAATCAACTGTTCCAAGTTTACTTTTTACCTTTGTTGTACTCAGTTATCAACCATGACAAAGTTGTCTTTCGAGCGATAGTTTATCCCTTTTTCGACCTCGTGAGACTAGCTGTACAAAGAAGGAACTCTCAGAATTTTCTTTAAAGCTTTTTTTCAGACTCTCTAAATAGGAAAAGATCGCCAAGCAAACTTGATTATTTCATGCTTGTTAAAGTATTTGAAATTTCGTCTATCTAGTGATAGTTTACCCCTTTTTCGGACCATTTAGACTATTTACGAAAAAGGAAGACCTTAGTCAGCCATTGACTAAGAGAGTTCTCATTCGCATTATTTTACACTTTTTCGGGCTTAGGGGACTAATTTTACGAAAAATACATTTTTGGAGTCTTCTTTATATTATTTCAGACTCTTTAAACATGGAAAATCGTCGAGTTTTCCTTTTTTGGACTTGAAAAATTAAACATAGAAGGGCTCATATGGGACCGAACCCCTCCTTTCTTAGGTTTGTAAAACATGTGAGATTGGACTCATTGAAGATTAGCTATAATGAGCATCTGTTATCCTCCTCAAGCTCGTTAAAAAACAAATAGGTACTCATCAATCATGATGGGGTTTGGGAAGAAATAAGCCAAGTTTATTTCTGGAAAGCTTTATGGCAACTTGTGTCGCCATCGAACATGACACTTGTTTATGTATTATTATACAGTTGGATAATCTGCTTGTCTCTAGGTCATACCAATTCCATGAGGCGTCCTGCTCCTTCAATTTATATGAAGAATGCCTTAGTCAATGTCGCATTATGTCTTGGTCTCTTCCTCATCAAGTCAATCTTTCCAAGTCAGTTATTGTCGTGCCATCCAATTTTCAAGGGAAGTATTTGCTCGAGTTAGCCTCTACAATATTGTCAGCCTTTACATCCTTATGTCAATCCATAATCATCTTATTCATCACTTCATATCATTTTCTTGTCGGTTTCGTGTCGATGATGTGGGATTCATCATGGCCCTCCTTCGACGAGTCTATTCCTGTTGACATCAGCACACCATCTGAGAATTAGATTTAGGAACCACCTTTAGTACCTTGGTATCTGCATACCTCAATGGCAGGTTTCCTCGCTCCCATCAGTAGGTTTTCATCATTTACCTCTGATCAAAACATTCCACGAGTGTTCGACTCTAGCTCATCTATTCACATTCGATGGAATGTACGGTGATACCTTTGGAATCATCGTCATCATTGGTGATTTCCCTCGCACTTGTTAACATTTTATATCATTGATCGGTAATCAAGTGGTCTCCACCATGTTCGACTTCAACACCTTGTAATTGCATGGTTAGATTTATATCGATTTAGGGTAAGATAGAAGACCTTAGGGATCCTTATTATGTTTCTACCCAGGTTGCGATGGAGATTTTTTGAGTAGGTTCCCACATGGACATCATGTTGGTAACCTCATTGATGTACTGTCACACAGATCCACTTTGTATTGGTCATAGTTGTCTTATTATCTCATCATGTATATACTTTGTATCGTTGTAGCCATGTTTATGTTTGGTCATTTAGGTATGGATTCACGTTGTATGTTGTTTACCATATCCTTGGTTAGTATTGTCATGGATATGTAATGTGTTGGTCGGAAGCCATGTTTCAAGTCAGTTTGTTTCGAGCATGGGTATGCCCACCTCGAGGTTGTTAGACATATTGTTGATATTTGTTTGCAGCTTTTCTCCAGTTCTCCTTCAGATATCCTTGTAGACTTACTTTTGGTACAGTATTTCAACCATCAGTTTCCTTCCGACCTCACACTTTAGGTGTCACTTGTTATACCTCAAATTTCCATACCTAGTACTATTTAGGGTCTTCATGTCATATCACCATGAGAAACATGAGTTTAGTTGGCTCATTGGGGTGTTAGGACCCTTCATAATGTGACCCTTCCATCCTTAATGGTCAATATTGGAAACTTCCATGACATGTGGAGCTCGAAAACCTACCAAATCAAACCCATTTTTGTCAACCTTTACATCCTTGTGTCATTCCATACTCATCTGATTCATCACTTCATATAATTTTCCTATCGATTTTGTGTTGATGACGTGGGATTCATCATGGCCCTCCTTCAACGAGGCTATTCCTGTCGACATCATCACACCATCCATGAAATAGACTTAGGAACCACCTTTAGTACCTTGGTATCTGCATACCTCAATGGCAGGTTTCCTCACTTTCATCAGTAGGTTTTCATCATTGACCTCTCATCGAAAGATTCCATGAGTGCTCGACTCCATCTCATCTATTCACATTTGATGGAATGTACAATGACACCTTGGGAATCATCGTGATCATTGTTGATTTCCATCGCAGTTGTTAACGGTTTATATCTTTGACCTGTAATCAAGTGGTTTCTACTATGTTCGACTTCAACACTTTCTAATCGCATGGTTAGATTCATATTGATTCAGCATCGGATAGAAGACCCTGGGGATCCTTATTATGGTTTTACCCAGCTTGCGATGGAGATTTTTTTAGTAGGTTCCCACATGGACATCATGTTGCTGACCTCATTGATGTACTGTTACACAGATCCACTTTGTATTGGTCGTGGTTGTATTATTTTATCATCATGGATCTACTTTGTATGGTCTTAGCCATGTTTGTGTTCAGTCATTCATGTATGGATCCACGTTGTATGTCGGTGTCCATTTCCTTGGTCGGTACTGTCATGGATCTGTAATGTATTGACCGGAAACCATGTTTCAATTCAGTTTTTTCGAGCATGGGTATGCCCGACTCGGGGTTGTTAGACATATTGTTGATATTTGCTTGTATCTTTTCTCTATTTCTCCTTTAGACATCCTTGTAGAATTACTTTTGGTAAAGTGTTTCGGCCATCAATTTCCTTCCGGCCTCACACTATAGGTTGAACCTATTATACCTCAAATTTCCACACCTAGTACTATTGAGGGTATTCATGTCATATCACCATGATAAAAATGAGTTTAGTTGTATTGTCCCCATTCAAATAAACCTCAAGAAGGGAAAATTCCACCAATCTACTAGTTTCCTAGGTTGGGGTGGAAACATTATATTTGGGAATAAGGGAACTAATAAACCCCAATGGACATTAGATTGACATAAATATATTAAAAGGGGTTTTAAAATAAACATTTATGATAGGAAAATAAGGTGGCACTTGGTCATGGAGACACATTGGTGGTGTGGGACCCACACAAATCTAGATTCCTCATGCCACATGGCATTCTATTCTCACCCATTCGAATCCAAGGTGGAGTCTAATGATCTTGGGGAGTTGGAAGGTTAACATACTTGGCATGAATCAATGTAGGTCGAATTGGAGTGGAAGAGTAGCTCCCATGGAAGAGGAAGAGGCATTGGAGAGATATTGAGACACTTGGGATAGATTCCCTAGCTTCTATGACAACCATGATGAAGATGCTATGAAACCTATGATACAAATCAGACCTTAAGCCTGAAATCTGACATACGTGACATGTCAGGGCTAAAAATAGCCTCCAAGAAGGCGCACAAGGGAGTTAGGACATCCAAAGAGACACCTATTCGAATGAGTGAAGGAGGAGGCTAGAATTGGAGGGACAAGTGGCATACTTTGGAATCTCTTCCCAAATTGAGTTGGCATGAGTCTTTTGGAAGGAATTCGACCCATGGAGGAATTGATAAGTTTATAAAAGAAAATAACAAAGAAGGAGAGTAGATTTTGATCATTTGGAGAGGAGAGCTAGTAGAGTGCTATTCTACTTGCCTTAGCACCAATTTCGAGGGTGAAATATTCCCATCCTAATTGGAAATTGGAGAGGCCATTCAGACCTTTAATTTGCATCTACCATGGATCATTTTGTTATAGGTTGAATCTACAGGTCATCTCGAGGTCACATTTATTTCAGCTTGCTTCTACAACCATTCTCTCATTTCTTGGCATATTCTTGCTCCTTGAGGATAGGCGCACTTGGTGAGGTGATGATCTCTTTGAGATAGCTCTTGAGGCACCATATATTTGTAATATGATATATATACTCTGTATTTACTTTTCATAAGACTTTCAGATTGAAATTCCAAGAGATTTCATGTACAAATGCTAAACTATGAATAAATGGTGTCATTTCCCCAATACCTTGTTATTCACACTTGAAGTGGTATCAAATTCGAATGGTTAAATAAATATATGATATATTAATGTTGTATGGAGTTCCATTAATATGCTGAAGAAGTTTCATATTCATTATACAAGCATTTGGAGCAATATTATTTAGTTTCATAACAATTTGTGAAGATTTACTATCATTTCCCCCTATGTCAAAGCTAGTATACAAACATCTGATTTATGGGAGTTGCAGAAGCTTATAGAAACTTATTAATGATGAATTGGGGAGCCCATTGAAGTCCTTTACCAGTACCATGTCTTTTTTATTAAATTTGGGAATTTTTTACAGTGTTTGGGAAGCCATCTTTGTCTCCTACCCTTGGGGATTGTGAACCTCGATTTGACTAGTAAAGTTCATCATTTTTCCCTGATTATAAATGAATGTTTAATAAGTGTTTTAAGAGTTTCCAAGAATCCATCAACCTCATTTACATGTTTAAATACCTTCCAAACTCATTCAAACCCAATTCAGAACAATTTGGAGCAATTTGGAAGCAGTTGAGTCAAGACTAGTCTAAGGGTCGAATTGGCCAAAAATTACAATTTTTCCTAGTTTGTGCAAATTCTTAAAAATGGACACTACATTAGTTGCCTCCTTGGGGTGTTAGGAATCTTCATAATGTGACCCTTCCATCCCTTGGTCAACATTGGAAACTTCCATGACACGTGGAGCTTGAAAACCTACCAAATCAAACCCATTTTTGTGCTTCTGATGACATTTTTGCGCTCTGCTAAGTTATTGTCACAACCCGATCTTTCTGAAAAATTTAAAATTTTTATTTTAACAATAAATGTTAATTAATAGCATTCCTGGTCCTGTTTAATTTCAGTAACTAATCATAATCTTGTTTAAAGATTCTGTCTTACTACAATTGTGATTTTTGTGATTTTAAATGTTGACTGTTTTTGTTTCAAACTGCAAAGGGAGAGCTAGCCATAGCTGACTGGCTTACTTAGCTTATGAGCTAATGCATAATTTGTCTTTTGTTCGCAGGCACACCGGTGTAGTATGGTTCACTGTGATTTAATTTTATTTTGTAAGTATCAAACTTCTTTTCCCTGCACTGTATGAACTTAAAGAAGATCTATTTACTATTACTGGTTGTCGTGTAAGATAGTAAGGTTCTTTTCATGAAAATTTATACTTGAATTAAGATTGATAGTCTGCCTCGACATGGTATCTCTTATCCGGGACAGTATCATCAGGTTTTGCGATGAATTACAAAGTTTCCCGTCGTATCCAATGCGATATGAACATGACCCTATGTTAATGATGTAACTATCACTGTAACAATTTGTTTGTATCATGTTTAATGTCTGCATAAGGTGACGTTTGCGTTATGTGATGTATTGTCAACTATTACCGGTGATTACTGCTGTGTTCATGTGTTATTAGCATGAGTGGGAGTTGTGACACCTCTAGCGATGTTCCAATATATTCATCTATGTTTCAAGGTCCCAACGTCCACTTAGTATTATTGTTTAACTTGTGTCATCTAACTCTGTCTTGGTTTTAATCTATATCCATGGTATGGACCTGTAGATGAATTTATGTTTAGACATCATGATAATAAATATTGTTATTTTCATTGTTGCTTAATTAACAATAGTATCGAGAGAAATATGATGATAGGACATAATAACAATGGTGTATCCCATCATATGGTTATGGTAACATTTCAAGGTTTTAAGGGACATGGAGTTTTCACTTGAAAGTTGACTACATCATTGTTTAAATGATTGTAGGTAAATATATAAGGTGCCCTTGACATTATTCGATGGCTTGGTTTCAATATATATATAATACAATGATTATCAATCATAGTGCTTCTCTATGCGTTGAACAAGGTTTATATTCATGCAATGATTTGGAATAGGTGATCAATTATTCGAACTGCATTATACTATAGGAACTCGACCCATGTTACGTTGATAAATTACATGGCTACGTGGTTGGCTCTCCTCCATGCATTTGGTGATATATAATCTAATAATGAAACCCTACCTGGTCATTGTCTTTGCCTTCGGGCTCGGGTTCTAAAGGGAGAAACCCTCCATGTCTGAACTCGTTAGTTTGGCATTGTAACAGGCTATTTGCTTAGGTTCTGGTTACGTTATTTTCATTCTTCTGATAGTATAGAAGTCTTGAGCTCTGAATTGGCGTCTGCTACATTTTCATTTGTATCCTGGTCTCGTTGTCATCACCATTTTTAGTCACCTGCTACTTACAGCTTTCCACTGTCGCTGGTGTGAGTATGAGGCAGGGTTTCGCTGTTGTTTTTATCCAAGAGGTGGTTGTGCATTTGGGTTTGGGGGTGTGCTTCTCGACTGGTTCATTCCCAGCTTAAGGGTTTCGTCTGGAATGTTGCCTGTCGTGGCTGTCAATAGAATAGTACTGGAAATTTCCCTTGCTCATCTAACTGACGAATGAAATGGGGTTTCGCTACGTGTTTCCACTGGTGGCTACCAGGTTGTCCACGGGTTGCTTCCTCCATGGCTCTGGTAAGATAATGGATTCACAGTTTTGGTTTTGCACAGATTGTTTAGATTTACACTAGTATTAACTACTCTCGGCATTCAATAATGTGATTAATATCTCTCGGCATTCGTTAATGTGCAGGTCACGCGGTTCTGAAGGTACACAGGGCTTCATCTCCAGCGCTGGCTCCTCCGGGTAAGCCTGGTTATCCACGGCTGTCTCTCCCTTTGTTGGTTTTGTTGTGCTAGGGTTGAGTTTGGAGGGGAACTCCTGTATAATGGGTTGTTATGGTTCTTGTGACATGGATACAGTCACATGTATAAATTGTTTTGTTTATAAAAGAAAGGGTTGATACCTGGCATGTCTATGGAGAACCATCCACGGCTCAGACTGTATGAGGCCAGGGTTGTTATTGTCATTGTATTTTCTATGTGTAGGGTTTTACCCACGCTGTACAAGTTAATAGTTACTGTGATGTTGGGCCTGTCATGTGGCCGTGTATCATTCTGTGTGTTGATAAATGAATAGAGTGTTTAAAATATATAAGGACTGTTTTGCATTCTCCAATACTTGCAAGTATGATAACTCTGCTGTAGATGAATCCATGTATCTGTCTATCTGCGTTTTTCTTGGATTTTTGAGTGTTTAAACAAAAGAATACTGATGGTTTTCTACCATTACTGTAATAGTTAATTAGTATAGAGTAAACCCTGGCGAACTGGGAAATCTCTTTCGAATTAATATATACATGTAAAAGTGATTGAGTTCGGTGGTGACTGGAAACGAGTTGGGAAATTTTGGTGTTTTGTTTTAAATATAGAATATAACTGTGGATAAGAAAATATACATAAACGATGTATAAAACCTCCTGTAGGTTCGGTCTGTCATATGAGGCATTTCTTTTCTTTTGTTTTCACCCTATCGATTTAATAAGGTCTGGCTACGGCCGTGATAAGTTTGCTATCCACTCCCAAAGGGTAATACTGAAAATGAGATAAGTCTTAATACAATAAATAATTATGAGGGTTGTAACAGCCAACAATGGCTACGCTCGTTGATGGCTTCCCTGCGTTTAAAAAATGTGTGACTATAGATAAGACAACCTACGACAGAGCTGTGTATTTCATATAATACAAGCTCTATAATGAACAGTGATTCTATGCTTATGATTGGATCGTGAAACAATAAAGTCTCTATGTACTAAGACTTGGCCTCGAGCCAGTCAAGATATTTGTCTTGTTTTATAATAACTCTGTTAATCTGTGTTGTGACAACATGGCTATAAATGCTATAACTCTGTTAATCTGTGTTTGAAATTTGACTATGATTTTTATTTAATAAGATTGTATGGGAAGTTTTTAAACGATGAAACATGGTTGCAACCACATCTTTTGGATATTCGATAACTGTCAATGATATTCTGAGTAAAAATAAATAGAATGACATGAGTTTTGTTCTCCTTAGCTCGGTACAAAGAATGACCTGCATCTATAGTTGACTGAAATATGAAACAGATATATATATACAGGTATATTGCTCAAATAGAAACTATTCCTGTACATTTCTCTAGTAGGAAATATCTCACAGTAAATCTAAGATTTATCTATGTCTGTTCTTATGATTGTTTTAATAAATATAATTCTGGAATGACTACTGTTTAATATTCTGTCTATTATTTAACTATTAATAGAAATTCTTAGAAATAAATAAACATGATATTTGACTACTGTAACAGTAATAAATATATTCTGCATAGGATAATTACTCTATTTACGTGATAATAGGAATTACAGAAAAACTGATCTACTGAAAATAAATACTGTTCAAAACACAGTTGAGATAGTCCATTCTACATTTAATTTATTAAATAAACAACAGGAAGAGTGGCAGAACCTGTTTCTATGGCAGACAATAACAGCGATGGGAGGCTGTTCCTCCCTACCAATTCCTGGAGAGTGCCCAAACAACACTTCTCAGGACCCCCGAGCTTGCTCTGGTCTAACTGGCTGGAACTAGGTACAGACAACAATTCCCTCAGCCAAAACAGCTATACTAGAACCAAGTTACTGCAACTTCCTGACTCAAAACACTTCCTTACTGTTTTCCCACTTCCTCAATGGGACTCCTGAATAGCATTCACCTGAATGTATTCTCCCTCTAGAACAATTGCTGACCCCCAGCTCAGTTCATTGAGTAGTATTTAAAAGATTGCCTAGGTCTTAGTTGGGTTAACTGTCATTAATGAGCCACCTGCTCAGATTCCACTTTCTTGGGGAATCATGACCCCAAAATATAGGGAAGTTGCCACCTGCAACTCAGGAAGTGTTTGAGGATGCTGCCACTTGTCTTTTGTCCTTCCACCTAATTCCATCCACCAGTTAGACCAGTAACCTCTTTTAACAGATCTCCCATGCTGTTGTCTCCATAATTTATTTATTAATAATAATTATTCAGAATTTACATTCCATTTCTGGAGACTCTGTTGAGTCATCCATTCCTACTTAGCATTAAATTAATCATAATGTCTCAGGAATATTAATAAAATAATTACATTATTTTAATAAAATTGGGGTATGTGACAGTTATGGAGGCGAGAAAATTATTTTGCATTTTGCTCCATTTCTGGGGAGCATAAATTACAACATTTTCATGTTTTGCTTAGTTATAGGGGAGCGAAAATACATCTTTAGCCTTATCCCTTGTTTGTTGGATCTTGGATTTCGAAGAGATTTTCTTGGGATGAAGTCCCTCTTCAAATCCTCTCTCATATTCCTCCTTTGGCATGTTGTGGATCTTATATCGACATCTATCTCACTTAGGTCCATCATCTACTCTAAGTGGTCGGCCTCTCAAATCCTATAAGAAGAGATCCATCCATGAGCTATGGGGGGTGATCTTGGAAACATCAAACTTATGATCCTAAGAGTCTTGCAAGGGTGGTGAAGGAGAGCTTGGAGAAGGTGTGATCAATCATGAGTTAGGTATAACACATGTTGTATAGCTTCCTTATTTCTTTCTTTTAATACAACTTAGCCTATTCCTCCCATTTCATGTCTTTAATGGTGAATGCATGAAATTGTCTATATTTTCATAGGTAGATCTTTGTTTATACAAATATTGCTTTGGAGAGGGTGCTGTCTTTCCATTGTGAATACGTTCATAAGTCCATGGTCAAAGGCTAGGAGCTAGAGCAATTTAGGAGCAGCGAGGACAACCATCAAAAGTGAGGTAGGCCATCTACCTGCTTTGTCTTTCCATAGTTTACTCGTTTATGCATGAGCGAGATCTAGGAGGATTATAGTGTCTATTTGTTGTGTTTTTGTCTTAGGTAGGAAACTAGGGGCCTTTTTCAATCCCAAGAGGACACCAATCTATCTGTAGAGAGATTTTCCTAGAACACTAAAGAATTTATGATACCCATAAAGAAAACCCATCTAAAAATAAGGGTACTTTGTTACATGAATTACCTATCTAGTTTTGAATGATAGGGAAAAGTGACAAGCACATGAGAATACATAAATGAGAGAGGGAAGTAGCCATTTAATAGGAGTAAGTTAATAGGTGGACAAACTTAACCATTTTTTGAGAAAACAAGTGAAACTTACTTCCTCACCATTCCAATTGTTGAGCCCTTGACAAAATTTACGATACTCATAGAGAAAACTCATATGAAAATAAGGGTACTTTGTTACATGAATAAACTATTCCAACTTTGAATGATAGGGGAAAGTGATCAACATATGAGAATAAGTAAATGCGAGAAAGTCATTTAGTTAAGTGTAAGTTAATAAGGGGATAAACTAACCATTTTTTTAACAAAATTCTTTTTTAAAGAGTCATTATGAATTTTGTCAAAAATTATACTTCCACTTCATTGATGGGATCTATGACCATGGAATTTTCTTAAGAATTTTTTGCATGATTTAAAAGGAATTAAGATTATTAGAGTTTCAAAAAAAAAAAGATCATAGTGAAACTTCATTTTATTAAATTAATATAATAAACTCATCCTAAAAGTTAAGTTGGTTTATTTTTAACTAACTTTGAGATAAAAATAATAATAAAATATTTGATAAAAATGATAAAGAATAAATATTTAATAAATAGTAGTAAAAAAAATATATTAAAATATTATTAAAATAATTTATAGAAAATTAAAATAATAAATACATAATAAAATAAACATTGTAAGTTTATTGGAGTGTCGACTTGGTCAAATGGGCATTGTGGGGGAGTAGGAATTGCTAAGAGGTTGGACAGGTTTCTTATGTCTGAAGCTTTATGCAATCATTTCGGTCGCTATCAAATGTAGTCATATTCTTCAGGTATTTCAGATCATAAAGCTGTGATTCTTTAATTGGATTTTGATAAAGACTTCGTTCAATATCCTTTTAAATTTAATCACAGTTGGCTTGAGGAAGAGAACTTTAAGGTTTTGGTTAAAGAAAAGTGGAAATCACTTTCTCTATCTGTCCAATCTTCTCTGATTCAAAGTTTAGTAAAAAAGTTGTCTTTGTATGATTGCATGGGGAGGTTAAAAATTGGGAAAAATATAAAAAAGATACAAATGATAAGCTTCTTTTTGAAATAGATGTTGATATTTAGATATTAATAGGCTGTGTGGATGAATAATTTTTTCTAAGTGAAGAAAATAGATGCTACTATCTCTCAAAACAAAAACAAAAAACAAATCTTGAGACAAAAAGAGGAAACATGGAGACAAAAGAGTCGGGCGGTATGGTTACATGATGGAGATAAAAACACGAAGTTTTTTCATCGTTTTTCCAATCATAGAAGATTAACCAATGCCATTTGGGAAATTAAAGATGATCAAAATGAGGTATGCAGTGATAATAAATTAGTCAAAGTTGCTACTATTAAATATTTCAAGGATATTTTTACTAATAGAAACCCCTCAAATTTGGAAAACCAATTGAAGTCTATAAGAAATTTTTCTTGTTTTTTTAGTAGTGAAGATTGTCGGGAGATTGGTAAGCAGGTCTCTGTGGATGAAGTTTTGAAGGTTCTCAAATTATTTGCAAAAGAAAAAAGTCCTGGCCCAAACGAGTGGACTGTCGAATTCTATTTACAATTCTTTGACATTTTGGGTAATGAGTTGGTAGAGGGGGTTGATGAAACTAGAAGGGGTCAGGTTCCACAAAGTCCAAAATCAACTTATATTACACTCATCCCTAAAAAGGGCAGACCAGATACCTTCAATGATTATCGGCCTATTCCTCTGTGTAATATTCTTTATAAAATTATTACAAAAATTATATTAGAGAGAATGAAGCCTTTTCTTGGTAAATTTATATCTGAGGAACAATTTGGGTTCTTTCCAAATACACAAATATTGGATGTTGTAGGGATGGTTCAAGAATGTCTTCACTCAGTGAAGTGAAAAGAAGTTATTTTCTTTCATTCTCAAGTTGGATCTTATGAAAGCTTATGATAGAATTGATTGGACTTACTTGAGATTTATTCTTATTTAGATTGGTTTGACCCCAAATATTACAAGTTAGATCATGGCTTGTATTACTTATGCAAGGTTTGCGGTATTGATAAATGGGTCTCTGTCATGTCCCCATTTTGACCCTTGTAATATTTTGGGCTATAATGTAAATATTGTATGCATATTATGTATCATTCCTAGCATGGAGCTCAAGGCCAAGGCCCCGCTAGTGAATGCTCCACCTTGAAGAGGTAAGTATTGGATATTATGCTACCCATGTGCTAGTGAACCATGGGGATTGTAAATATGCATTTTAATATAAATGCCCTCAACTAGCTATGTAATGCAATAAGAGATGGGGGCATGATGTTTATAAGGAATTGGGAGGGAAATATTCAAACCCTTGAGCCAATCAAGTCAAGCCAAGTGTCAATGAGAGAACCCATGAACCCTCAACTACCCATGTTGACTTTTGTGCCCAATAATTCATTTCTCCCAAGAGTTGGTTAAGGTAGTTAATGCCTTGGGGAATGGGAGGTATGGCTGTCCAAATTCGAGTATGGGCAAGCCACCCTGCATGGAAAATTGTGTATGGCTTCCTTGGAAAGAAAGGAGCCACGAAATTTCTCCCCAAGCCATTATTCACCCATCAATTTTGCTCTCTCACGAGTGGGGAGTCACCTGGGCGTTTTCCCTCCACGTTTTTCTATGTTTTCCCTCATTCTCGGTTGGTAGAAGGGTGTTTTTATGTTCTATAATAGTGGGGAAGAAGGGAAATCGATTTGGTGTTTGATAGAGGCCATTTTGGGCCATTGAATGCTCATACATCTGTGGGAGAAATCGGTTTTCTTCCCTGGGGTTGATTCCCTCTTCCCACAATCCGTTTTGGGTGTGCCACGATTTTGGGAAAACCCATAGACCCTAATTTGTAAAATCCATTGTTGAAATATGTATCCATGCCCAGTTTTTGAGTTGTTGTGTGTAAGAGAATGTTGGGGCTAAGATGGGTATCCATTGCTTTGGGCTGTGCTGAGCTTGAGAGTCCCCTTCTCCTTGTAGATATCATGCCCAGCTTGGGGGTGGTCTATGAGTGCTGAAATAATACAAGCTGGGCAGAGACCTACGGTTGGGTGGAACGTTATAGCGACATAGCTAGTTGCTTGGGACAACATTACAGTGAGATAAGTATATTCTCTTATGTGTATGTGCTTCTACACTGTTTTAATTAATTGATGATTGTTATTGATATGTTGAATGCATGTGAGAAAGGTGTGTGGATGATGTCTTATTACGCGGTGCATGTTCGCTTGATTTGCATCTACACACATATGCATTTTATTGTAATGCCAATTGTTTATATTTATATGAATCATGAATGTTGAAATGGGCTAAGTTTTATAAAATCCCATATTTTAGCCTCATGATCCCTTCCTTGCGTTGGACCGACGGGAGGGGACGTGACAGTCTCCCTCTGCTTATTTCAGTGGTAATAGAGGAATTAGACAAGGATGTCCTCTTTCACCATATTTATTCATTCTAGCAATTGAAGGGTTGAGTTTACTTATAAAACAGGCAAAAGAACAGAAGAAAATCAAAGGCATATAAGTGGCTAGTACTATGCTCATTTCTCACCTCTTATTTGTGGATGATGTTCTGATTTTTGGAGAAGGCTCGTTCCCTGAATGGTAGAATTTTCATTCTATTATATCTACTTTCTACAATGCTTCAGGTGTGTCAATTAGTGTTCAAAAATATGTTTTTGTTCACTCTTGTGAAGATCTAGAGATTATAAATCAGATTGCAACTTTGTTTCCCTATAAGATGACTAATCTGGATGATGGATTCAAATATCTTGGTTTTCATTTGAAACCAAATGGGTATAAGAAGGGAGATTGGTTTTAGTTAGTTTATAAGATTAAGAGGAAGATTGGATCGTGGTATTATATATAGATGGTTGTCACTAGGTGGAAATTTGGTGTTGGTAAGATCAGTTCTTCAAAGCATACCAGTTTACTGGTTTTCTTTGTTTAATATCCCGAAAGCAGTGATTAATTTGAATAGAAGTACAATCTTTCACTTTTTATGGGATGGAAAATTAAATATATCAAAGTTTCATCTTACCTCCTGGGAGAGTATTTCAAAACCGAAACTTGTAGGTGGTTGGGGGATTACAAATCTCAGCTGGTTTAACATAGTTTTGTGTGCTAGGATTTTATGTAGTGTTCTTTTTTACAAAGGCCTTTCGGGAAATTTGGTAAAATTTAAGTATTTAAAAAGATGTGATCTAGATCATTGGTTATGACATAGTAAGAAAAGACTTCTTCATCTTCATGTATTTGAAGTAGCTTGTTCAAGTCTTTCCCTATAATTAATCATGCTATATGTTGGTCAATTGGACGTGGAATTCAAATATTTCTGGGCTTCGATCATTTTATTGGCTTAATTGATAATTTTGTTATGTCTCGGGAGATATTGGCTGCGCTTCATAGCATAAATATCGTGGTTCTGCAACATGCAGCAAGAGAATAGTTGGAGTTTGGTTCACATTGGAAATCAGCCAGAGATTTAAATTTAACAGGAGATGTGGCATATGAGTGGGATAATTTTGTGAGAAAGTTGTACCAGGCAAAGATTTTACTGACTAATTTTGAGGATAATTTGGTTTGGTACTATACCAAGAAGGATGGTTTGGTTAATGGAAAGTTGGCATATAAACTGATCCTAGAAACTGAATTGGTCGACAACTTGGCTTGGTGGACAAAGTTGGTTTGGTGGGGTCTTGCTCCTTTAAAAATTAAGTGTTTTATGTGGTTGTGTCTACATATGAAGATTTTAACTTGGGATACTTTACAAAGAAGAGGTTTTACAAGGCCCAGAAGATGCATCCTTTGTAAATCAGAGATGGATTCGGTTGAGTCATATTTTTGGTAGCTGTCTGTTCTTTCAGAATATTTGGGAAGAATTTTTAGTTTGAAAATTCTCAGGTTTCCAATTCCTTGGAAGATAATTTGAGGAAGTGGTGTAGATTACAAAGAAATCTGTATCTCCTTCCTTTCTTTACAATTTGGGAAGTGTGGAGGGAAAGAAATAGTTTGATCTTTCAGGATCTCCATTCAAATGCTATTCATGTGAGTATAAAAGTGTCTTCTTCTTTCTTTGAATGTACCAGATATAAATATGAGGATGTTCATAAGAAGGTTCCATTCCCATTCCTAGATACATTGCAAATTGTTGGTTTCTTTGATGGAGCAGAGCATGAGGGCTTATGTGGTACTGGAATGGTAGTGAGATTTAATTCGAATCATGTGATTAATCTATGGATGGGAGCTAGTAATGGTACTAATACAAAAGCAGAACTCTTAGCATTATGGGGCTTACTTTGGTTTACTAAGAAAGTAAATTTTACCTCTATCCAGATCGTTGGGGACTCAAAAACGATCATTGATTGGGCAAAGAGAGACATATCTCTTTACTCTTTAAGTCTATAACATTGGATGCGAAGAGTTAAAAACATGATTTTTGAGTTTGATCATGTTTCTTTCAAACATATTTATAGGATGAAGGAGCATACAAGCTTTCTAAGAAAGCCATTGGAATTATAGATGGCAACATTTTTTTTGAAGAATCCAAAGATGGAGTTATCTTGGACTATGGCAGTCTAAGAATTTTTGCTGAGGTTTAGTTAATTTCTATCTTGATAGAAGTGTTTAGAATATATGTTAGAAGTTTTAAAAGCTATTGTGGGATGTTTCTCATTTTTGGAACTAAGATGTAGTAATCCTGGATGGAAACGTTTTATGTTCTTTGAGCTTGACAATATAGGGGTCAAAAGGCCGATGCCATAGTTTGGATTGGAGCTTTTTTTGTAATTTTTGGATTTGAGAAGTTCTCTCTTCTCTCTGTTTAGATGCATGTTCTGACACAACTTTTGTTTTAATATAAAAAGCTATTTTTATTTTCCAATGTGAAAAAACAAATATAATATTATCTTTATATTTTTTAAATACAATTAAAACTATTTTTTTTAAATTTATAAATAACAATAAATCAATAATTTATAGATGTTATAATATTTATTATTTTTATTAATCTAATTAAAAAGAAATCAAAAATTAATTTCATAAATAAAACTAAATTAACTCAAGTCATGAATTTGGTCGGGTCTACACCAAACCCCGTAAGAGCTATTAAGATTTTTTTTGTTTGTTAATCTAAATAAAAAAAGATTAAAAATTAATTTCATGAATAACAAGAAATTAATATATATTATGTAAGGAACTGTTATGAAATAAAAACAAATAAAAAATAGAATAGTGAATAGTAAATATATGACATGAATTTAATATCAAATTTTTTTTCCATCAGAAAAAAATCGTACTATTGCTATTCCCTTGAATCAAATAGTACAAAGATAGTGAGAATATCATAGTTCAAGATATCTAAACCAGAACTTGTTCTCAAAAAAGTTCATCAGCATAGTTGATATACATAAATATAATCGCCCATCAAAAGGAGTTACATACAAAAACTGTGTTTCATCCCAAGAGTACAAAATATCTTAAAAGAGATATAAGTTACCCCTGTCAAGCAGACAGGCCTCCATCCATTCTTCCCAAAAAAGAACACCAACAGGACCAGCAAAAGCATCTTTTGAAAGTTGATCTGCTTGAGAGTTGTGAGACCTAAAGATATGCTCAAAAGAAATCTGTTCCAGCTTTGCAATCTCCTGACGAATACGGACACACAAATTTTTTAGTTCCAAAACATTGAGAATGAATTCATTTGTGGCCCATTTTATTGTAACTCGAGAGTCCCCAAAGACTTTTGGATTCGCCAGACCAAAGGAATTTGCCACCTTTAGGACAACCCAAAGTGCCAGTAACTCAGCTTTCATATTGCTACCTCTGCCACCATTAAGACGAAGAGAAAAGTAATGGCTTTCATTGATGTAGATGACCCCACCAGTAGCACACAAACCATCCTGAGCAGCCCCGTCAAAGAATAAGACCAGCTGCGAAACCACATCGGAAAAAGAACTCTTACTCACAACTTTCTTACCATGTTCTTCTTCAGGATAAGTCTGTAATAAATTACAAACAGTCTTTGCACACTGCACATCATCAGGCTTTATATTCTAAAAAATCACTTCATTCCTTGTAAACCAGATGATCCAAGATATGAAAATAGGAAGGAATAGCGCCTTCTTGTTATCTCTAACCCAATTGAGCAATCCAATGCCAAAATCCAAATCATCCCATACAAACTGCAAATTGAGATCAATACAACACAGAGTCCAAATTTTTTGCAAAAAAGAGCACTTCACCAATAGATGATCAACAGATTCAGAGTTTAAATTACATAAACAACACCAGCTAGGACCAATCCAGCCACGTTTAAGTAAATTTTCCCAGGTCTTAAGACTGTCGTTGAGTGCATGCCAAAGGAAACACTTCACCTTCAAGGGTAAAGACCAATTCCATATTTTCAAATACCACCAGTGATTAGGATAAATACATTGATTCTGAATAATCCTATCATAAGCAGTTTTTGCAGTAACAGAACCCTCTTTTGGATTACCAGCCCAAATTAACTTGTCAGGGGACCCCGAAAGAGTAATACCAGCAGTTCTAAGAGCCCGGATAAAACGATCCCATTCCCGCGCATGTTCCGGAATCAGCCCATCTAAATCATTTAACCAACCAATACCAGAACGATGAAACAGGTCCATATCAAAAATATCATTAAATGTTTTATACCCCAGCAAATTTAACCAAGATACCAAACTATCTGACAGACTAAAACATTCCTCCATGCCAAGCACAGGATCCACCCCGATCAGAAATTGAATTTAATATCAATTAGGGGAACGATTAAAGTAACATATAATTATAAATATAAATATAAGTTGTTAATATTTATTATTAATTTTTTTTTCAAGTTTATTATTATTTTTAATTTATTATTAATTTTTGTTAAGGTATTTTTAATCGCACCATTTTCGTGACATTACTAAACCTTAATTTATAAGCTTGACCTAATCTTGTTGACATGTTTCTTTCATGGTTATAATTTTTTTTTTTTTCTTTATCATTTAATTTCATGCCTTTCTTGGTTATAATTTATTTATTCTTTTTCTTTTATTATTTTAAGTAATTCAACCTTGTTTTGGTAAACTCTTTTTAATGGACAATAAATTTTCATTGGACATTTTCATTGAAGAAGACATTTTCACATGTCACTAAAAGATTGGAATGCCTTGGTTATAATTTTTTATTTATTTATTATTTTATGTATTTCTAAATTGTTTTTACAAGGAATTTTTATTGGGCATTTTCACTAAAGCATTTTTACAAACCATTTTCATAAAAGCACTTACAAATATTCGAGCACTTTCATAGGAATTACCCTAATCCACGAGCTTGACCTAATAGGTGCAGAAGTTCCTTCTCCCAAACTTAGTTCTAATTTATTTTCTCTCTACTTTATTTCCATTTTATTTTATTTATTTGAAAGTTGGTTTTACCTGGACTAAAGCATTTTAACCAGATATTATCATTGCACTCTTTTTCATTAAAGTATTATCACTAGGAATATTCACCACATACCTTTGAAACCTTAATAGATGATCTTGAACTAACAAGGGACACAAGCTCTTTCTCCCATTCTTGGTTATAATTTACTTCATCATTTGAAGGATTAAGAAACATATTAAAATAATTGATTGGAGAATAGGTTGGAGAAATTGGACATGGTATTACAACAAATAGAAAAGTAAAACCAAGAAAATAAACAATCAACCCAAGAATGAGAGGTTGATAATTTTGAAAATCATTATATGAAGAATACGATTAAAGATTTAGAAGAAAAACTAATTAACAATTTGGCCCTAAATAATTTGGAGGGTAAAAATGATATCAAACCCATCATAGAGGAAATGAATAAAATTATAGAGTTAGACCATGAGCTTAACAAAAGAGATTCGAACCTCATAATATTGGTTTGAAAGAGGAGAAAGAAGAGGAGCAGTAGAAGCCCACAAACATAAACTCAATAGAAGAGAATTAAAGACCAAAACAAACACAACAATCACATAAGAGGAGAAACATAGATTTACGTGGTAAAACCCCTTGAAGGGGAAACATCCACAGGACAATGGAAACATTATTTTATTCCTCAAGAAAACAAGAGATTACAACCAGCCTAGGAGAGGGCTTGGAGTCTTGGCTCGGTATCTGCCTCTCGGGATTACATATTTAAGCAATTAATCCACAGTTACATGAAACATATATTCATTTATTGCTTCCCCCTATTATGGCTAACTAAATCCAACAATAGACTATTGTTGAGATAGCTTTACTAATTGCAAAAACTGCAATAGTGATTTGTTGGAGAGAATATATGAAACAGTCATATCCATAACCATGAAACAATTGTTGTCACATTCCAACAATCTCCACCTTGACAACAATTTACGTGATACCTTGTCCTATTTCATTCATCACCTTTCTTGCAAGCTAATAATAGGTGATATTCATGCTTCTAAAATACCAAAGCAACCATTTCACTGCTTCACTTGGCTTTGTCATGTGACCACTGGCAACACCAACTGCATGTGAAACATCGCAAACTTACTTCCTACTAGCATATGATACATGATACATATAACCCTTTTCTTCTTCATTACTTGGACATAAACATGAAGAAAGCTTAGAATGGAAAGCCAAAAGGATTTTACTGGTTTCAAATTAGTCATACTGGATTTCCTGAGTATCTTTTCCACATATTCCTGTTGTGATAACCAAAGCTTACCATCAGTCCCGTCTCTATGTACTTCCATGCCCAAGATTGTTTTGTTGCTCCCAGATCCTTCATTTTGAACGTCCAAACCAACTGAACCAACCTGCTGATCTTAACCATGCTTTTGCTTGAATAAAGCATATCGTCAGCAATCTAAACACTAAGATAGTGAATACCATAAACACAATGGTTATACTCACTTCTTGTAAAACTTGGCTCACCATGAAGGAATCAACTTCTTGTACCAATTTCTCGGATGCACACTCCAAGCCGTACAATGATCTCTTGAGCTTTTCAAACAAATCTTCTGTTACGATCCCAAACATCTTCAATGCTCCACTTCGAACATTACATTCGAAACCTTGACCAAATCCGGCCAAGCTAGCCAAGTGATCTCAACACCTGCTTACCTCCAGGCCCAATTACAATGGATTTCACCAAGCCTTTAAAATAGGCTCTATTACATGTAATCCATGGACACCATACCAAGTGCCACCAAAAAACGTGAACCCGAAACTTGCCCCCTATCAGCTAGGTCTACATATAGAATTGACCAGTAATTTATCAAGGGTCCGCATGCCTAACCAGGTCTTAGAGTGGTATGCCCATTTACATGCATTTAAAATTACAACTCCAAAAACTAACAAAAATCCACACTAAGTCACCACGTACTAAATCACCACATTGCTTACTATTGCTTCTTTCACCCATTGCTGACTGCAACACTGCCACAAACATATCTGTCTTTTCCATTTACACAGGTGGCCAGACCAAAGCTTATAATACCAAGCTTTTAAATATGGTGGATCAAATATATTTAATAACCTTAAAAAAAAACCATAAAACAAAACTCCAGCTCTTAATTCACAAAGATACAACGTCTGCCTTAATACTTCAATGGATACATTATACCATGATCCACCCCTTTTAAACATAACACATTCACGTTGCATAAACCTTCAAAATATTCAATGGCATACCCTGTGTGACGTCAATTCCCAATTAGCAACAAGTCTTTACGAACTGCAAACACCGGATCCGCCAATCCACCAAGTGCGCAACTTTAGAGGAAACAACAGCTTCCAATTTCTGACAGCAATAGCTCTGTGCTAAAACACATCAGAACTGCAGCACTTACCACATATACCAAGATACTGGACATCACTTCTCTCTGCTTTTCAACAATAGGTTATGGGAAGCCATCTCAGATCTATATCGATAGATCTGGAACTCAATCCTTGGATCTTCAGCAATAAAAAATTCTCCATTTGGATCTTCAGCAATAAAAAATTCTCGATAGGCAGTTCTCATTTACTGTCAACGATCCACTGTTGGTTTTTTAGGACCTCGTCTTTCAGCTAAGAACTAGGATGACTCGATTATCCTAAACTTATCTCGACTACTGATTCCCTCCATCCAAGAGACATAAAGCAAAATTAAAAATAACTCTCAACTTCTAATTCTCTGCGGTTTCCTCCAGATAGCAGCCCCACCACCATACCAACATCAATATCCTATGCAGATTTCTCCAATCCGAGCCTCCTATTCAGTAGCTCTGAATTCTCTCTCCCTTGTTGGAATACCATCATGTAGGGTTGATGGTGTTGCAGCCACCGTCATGTGAAAACTATTTACAAAACCACATAAACAAGAACCTACCCCCGCACCCGCACTCACAGTTATCGAACAATAGTTATCTTCACGCACAACCTCCTCCTCCAATGATGAGTATCATGTGGATAGCATTCCATGTTGCCATTTTCCAGCCCCCATAACACAATAGTGGACCAAACACCATGGCCAACAACTTGACATCACTGCCTTTTTAGCACAGGTTCAATGCATCCATCACATGCACACATAGCCTCTTCAATTATTTACAGGAGACATATATTTGGGGATAGCCCACTCAACCAAGCCCAAACAATGAGTATTCTTGCCCACTAGTGTAGTTGGAGAGTGGAATGAAAAAGGACTGCAACTCACTTCTACACATGATGCAACTCTTTCAGATGCACTACGGGAGGCTAAAATAACTTATGACGCATTATGCATTCCCTTTTCAACAAAGATTTATTTTCATTTCTTATGGAACGTTGCTTCCTTCATATGTGGTTGTTCTTCCACAGACGGACCAATTCCAATCAATGATCCGACATGTTGTAGAAATCACGAATTGCTCTTACAGATCTGTGCAGCTTTATCGTAGCTCATCACCAAGGCTTTGACGCCTTCCTTCAACAATTTGCATCCCAACTCGACCCCTTCACTAGCTTGTCCAGAATAATTTGCAGCAAGTCGACCTTCACAACCTCCACCAAACTTGTGTCCAAGAAACACTTGCAGCTTCCACTAAGTCAATCTCGACCTACACAATATCCTGCATAGGGAGATACCAGATCGTGCCCTCCTTTCTTGAGCTAACCTTTCCAAGCAGCTACCCCTCTTCTTCTATGGTTGCTAGAAGAGATCTAGATTCATATCTAATAGATCTGAATGGCCCTAATTCATCCTCCAAACCATACACACATAGTCCTACTCATTCGCCAGCTTCTGCTTTGCTATATGGTTTTGCACACAAATTACTCGTCGGACTCCTTGTGCATGCATAGGTGGGTTATGTCGTACTGCCCACGCCCGAACTCACCCGAACTCACGCCTGAACATGTAGGTCGACTTGACGTCCGCCATCGAGCGCCCCAGCATGGGCCCGTCCGTCCGGCTGCTTGGGGATTGGTCTTGGAGATGGGACTGGCACTGCTGCTGTAGATAGCACCAGGCCACACATTCACAGGAGGGAAACCACTGGCCATCTGTAGCACAATCCTCTCCACCATGTGAATTACGTTGAGCCCTCTCAATCTCCCACGCATAGACCACAAATTCTTTGTCTAGCATTTCTCGGTCCGCAGGCTAGTCTCCTCTACTGCGATCTCTACTTCACATCTCCTTCGATCTTTCCTTCAACACTACTTTGATACCACTGGTTGGACAGATAAACTCAATAGCAGCGAATAACACAGATTTACGTGGTAAAATCTTTAGGAACAAACATAAACAATCACATAAAGAAGAGAAAAGAAACACAGATTTACGTGGTAAAACTCTTAAGAGAAACATCCGCCAAACAATGACAATAATATTTTATTCCTTAAGAAAACAATCTTAAGATTACAACCCACCTAGGAGAGCCTCTCCTTGGAACCCTGCTCAACATCTGCCTCTAGGGCTTACATATTTAAGCATTTAATCCACATTTACATGAAACAGATTCATTTATTGCTTCCCCCTATTGTGGATAACTAAATCCAACAATAGACTATTGTTGAGATAGCCCTACTCATTGCAAAAACTACCATAGTGATTAGTTGGTGAATATAAGAAACAGTCATATCTATAACCGTGAAATAATTGTTGTCACATTCTAAACTTACAGAGTTAGACCATGAGTTTGGCAAAAGAGCTTTGAACCTCACAATTATTCAATTTGAAAGAGGAGAAAGAAGAGGACATGCTAGCACTAGTGAAAAACTGCAAGAAAAATTACAAATTGAAACAAATTGTCTAATAAAAGCACAGAGGCTAGGAAAATTAATTGAGCACAAATAAAAGTTAATTTCTGTCAAGATGAGCTCTAATGACCATAAATAGGAAATACTCAATAAAACCCCACGTCTAAAAAGGTTAGGAATATTTATAAAGGGAGATCTCATTCTGGGAGATGAGGTTGAATTAAGAAAGGAAGTTCAAAAGGTAAAAGAAGCTAGAAAGGAAGGAAAACAACAATATTTTAGGGATAGAGAGCAAAAAGATAATAATAAATAACAATTTGGGATGCTCCATATCCTCTCTTGGAAGTGTCGCGACTTTCCATGAAGCAAGGGTCCCATGTTAAGTTGGATCCCAAGTAAAATTGATATTATATTACTTGTTGAAACTTGGGAGCATGAAAAATCTAAGGTCCCTAACAAAAAGTGTTTTTTTCTTGTGGTCATTGGGGAATAAGTGATCCTATTGTAGAGGGATTAGAGATATAACTTGTTACACAAAGAACACTTTTCTTCATATTAGGCTTGACACGAAGGATCCTTTTAATCAATACATGTGGATGGAGATATCATAAATCAATACTAAGATGATTTATATAACAATATGTTATTTTGTGCCTATTGATTCTACGTTTTATAAGAAGCACAATCTAGATAAAATTTGTCCTTACAATGGCTTGGAACATGATATTTCTAGCCTAAGAAATGAAGGCAATATCCTCTTGCTAGGATAATTTAAAGCTTGAATATCAACTAACCAAGCTATTATATGAAGCAATGATTCTAAACCCAATCCTCTATGGCTAGAGGAGGACCTTGTTTTTAGGTCGTAAATACAAAAGAAACTCTGAAGACTTGGTTGAGAATTCATTTGGTACCGAGTTAATCGAGCTTTGTAGTTCTCAAGATCTAATAATTTGCAATGGTCTTATGAAGTGGTTGAAATCCAACCAGATGACTTGTATCCATGGTTTTGGCAGTAATTCCATAGATAATGTGATATCTGATATCCTCGTATACAACCAAATAGTAAATTTTGACATCTTAAATGACCCTGAACCTGAATCTGACCATAGACCTTTAACACTAGATCTAATGTTCAGAGGAACATATGTCCAAGTATAAAACATCAATTCACCATTGTTACTCAATGGAATATATGTCCAAGTAAAGAGTATCAATTTTCATGACATGGTTTTTGTGCAAGGAAATGGTTTTGTTTTTAATAAGTAATTTTGACACAATTTATAAAAGATGTAAGTTTTGACATAGTTAGGATGAAAATTAGGTAAAAAATCATACTTATATCATGCATTTAGGTCTTCTTCATCTAACACCCATAGCTCTCTAAGTTGTTACTATCCATCCCCTTTATTGCATAAAAAAAATGCAAATGATGTTAGATAAAAAAAAAAAACCTTTAAGTTATATTGATTTGATCTTAAACCTATATATACATATCAAGAATCGAGAGGGATCAAATATCTTGAAGTGTAAATTTTTTTTAATGTGTAAAAAAGTAAGATAAAAAAAATTTAGACCTCAAGAAAAATTGAATCTCTCGTAGTGCTTGATAGATCCAACATAATATGACAAGCATACTCACATCAACACTTTAGTCCATACAACCTAACAAACTCATGTCAACATGCTCTTAACCTCCAACAACTTACTAGTCTATACCATAGTAGTAAGATTCGAGTACGGATTCGAATACGATTCGCATACTATACGGAAAAAATACGTAACAAAAAAATCAAGTACGACTAAAATAAGGAAGTAGACATCTTATAAATACAAAAAACATGCAATTTTAATTTTAAAAAAATAAGATTATATGTAATCATTCCAAATTTTAATATCTCATTCATTATTCATTGAAAATTTTAAAAATAAAAATTAAAACTACACAAATCTATTTTTACATCAAATGACTTAAAAAAAAATGAGAATAGAGAAACTACATCAATTTACTTTTTGATAAATAATAAATACTTAAAAATAAAATTAAAATAGCAATTATCTATAGAATAAAACTTAAATAAAAAAACTACATGTAATAGTAATAAGGCACATTATTTTTTGTTCGAATGATGGTAAATTCTTATTTTCTTTGATTCACAATTATTTTTTTGTTCGAGGGGTAGTAAATTTACAAGAATTTGAAAAATTGTTTTAAATTTTTTTCTTAAATATTATTAGTTGGTCATGCTTTGGAGTTTTATATTTTATTGTACCACTATGAAAATTTAGTTCTATCAAAATTTGGTAAATAAATAGTTGATTATACTGAACCCGTATCATCTCGAATGTTCACTGTGTTTTTAACCTGATTCGAATTTCCATACAACAACTACCAATACAACCTTATTTTGCTACTATAATCTATACATCATTTATATTAACCTAGACTCATTTTTAATAATAAAAAATTCATATACTTATATTATACCGTTTACTATCAATATAAGTTTCTCCACATTTAATTGTGACCTAACCTATGTTATAGTGATATGCATTAATACTTTCTTCTGCATTTTAGTATTCTATATTATAGCAATAATAGTTCCTTGTACATTTTACTATATATATTTATCAACATGATTTTTCATTAGTCAATTATTATATATATATATCCTTTTCAAAAAGTGAAACTAATTTGGATACTCTTGAACTAAAGAGTATTTTTTTGCAAAAATTTTTGATTTTAATTGGTCACATTTCAACCGAGGAATAAGTTTTTTTCAAAAGTCAGGAATCTAATTTTCATACATTGTAAAGGAAGGAACAGTAATGTACATACTCTTCAACTAAAGGGTAATTTTTTTGCAAAGATTTTTATCTAAGTTGGTCACATTTCAACTGATGAATAAGTTTTTTTCAAAACTGAGGAATCTAATTTTCCTACATTGTAAAGGAAGGAACAATAATGTACATAAACGAAATAATTTAGTGATATGACTTAGTAAATAGGTTACTAAACATAACAACCAAAATTTAAATTAGTATTTTTTTACAATGTTAAATACTAATTATAATTTATTAAATTTGTATATGTATAATAACAAATAATTAATATTTTAATATAATATATTTTTAATGGTGTTCTTATGAATATGAGTAACATTTTTTGGGCAAGTGGAGGGTGTGATGATGTAAAAAAATAGCTCAAGATCAAGTTCTTAAAAACTCAGTTGAGGGTTTAAATAAGTGCTCAGTTGAGTTATTTCAAAATGCTCGATTGCCAAGGGTTAGTAAAATCTTCGATCCAACATTGTTGTTTGATCGAGGGTTTTACTAACCCTCGGCCGAGCTTTGATAGCTCGATCGAGACATTAAATTTCAAATGATTGATCGAGCTACTAAGCTTGATCGAGTGTTATATATATATAAGAGTAGTAGTCCACGGTTTATTTCACACCGTTTGTTGCATAGAAATTCAATCGAGTAAAATTTCAATTGGTGTTTATAGTTAGTTTGTGGTTGAATAGAAATTCAAACGAGGAGTAATATTTCAATTGGTGTTTATAATTGTGGCTGAAATCATGGAAAATGAGGAGAAGGGTCTCTTATACTCATTTTTTATAATTTCAGTCACATCTATAACTTTAATTACTCCAGAATCCATATCCATATATGTACATCTAAAATTTAGAGGAATTGGTTGTCTAAGTGTTGTTACTTGATTCTTTTTCAAAATATTATTATTAACTACAAGGTATTTGAAAAATTGAATCTATTGTGATACTTGATAGATTCGATATAATATGACAAGCATACTCACATCAACACTTTAGTCCATACAACCTAACAAACTCATGTCATCATACTCTCAACCTCCAACAACTTGCTAATCTATACATCATTTATATCAAAAACATATTCACTTAAATACTTAATATATACATTCCAACAAATACTCATTTTAATAAAAACACTTATATAATTATACTATACCCTTTACTATCACTATAAGTTTGATTTAATACTGACCTAACCTCTATTACAGTGATATGCATTAATACTTTCTTCCACGTTTTACTATTCTATATTATATGCCATAATAGTTCCTTCCACATTTTTACTGGATATATTTATTAACACATGATTTTTCATTAATATATATATATATGAATTTTATATTAACGAAAAATCATGTTAATAAATATACAATAATAGTTCCTTCCACATTTTTACTAGATATATTTATTAACACATGATTTTTCATTAATATAAAATTCATATATATATTAATGAAAAATCATGTGTTAATAAATATATTAACACATGATTTTTCATTAATATAAAATTCATATATATATTAATGAAAAATCATGTGTTAATAAATATATCTAGTAAAAATGTGGAAGGAACTATTATTGTATATAATATAATATAAAATAGTAAAACGTGGAAGAAAGTATTAATGCATATCACTCTAATATAGGTTAGGTCACTATATATATATATACTTTTTCAAAAAGAGAAACTAATTTTATTTTTTCAAAGCTTCTCGATCTAAGTTGGTTACATTTTAGGAATTTAGTTTTCCTATTACATTGTAAAGGGAGGAACGATAATGTACATAAACGACATAATTTAGTGATATGACTTAGTAAATAGGATAGGAGGAATGTTGTTATCCTCCCCACCCGGGTTCAAATCTTGCTTTGTGACACTTGCTCCTTGGGAGCTGATTTTCTATGTAATGATTGTAATTCTGGCCATACCTTGATTCTCCGGAATAGCAGGTGTTGCCATTTTCCCGATGGATGTAGCCCTCTAACAAATGGTGAACCATCATTTAAAAAAATGATACTTAACACAACAACCAAAATTTAAATTAGTATTTTTTTAACATTGCTAAATATTAATTATAACTTATTAAATTTGTATACGTATAATAACAAATAATTAATATTTCAATATAATATGTTTTTAATGGTGTTTCTATGAACATGAGTAACTTTTTTTTTAAGGCAAGTGGACACAATGATGTAAAATAATAGTTTGATCAAGTTCTTAAAAGTTCGATCGAGGCTTAAATAAGCGTTCAGCCGAGCTATTTCAAAATGCTCAATCGCCAAGGGTCAGTAAAACTCTCCATCCAGTGTTGGATCGAGGGTTTTACTAACCTTCGATCGAGTATTGATAGCTCGATCGAGACATTAAATTTAAAATGATCGATTGGGCTACTAAGCTCGATCAAGAGTTATATATATATATAAGAGTAATAGTCCACGGTTTATTTCACATCGTTTGTTGCATAGAAATTCAATCGAGTAAAATTTCAATTGGTGTTTATAGTTAGTTTGTCGTTGAATAGAAATTCAATTCAGGAGTAAAATTTTAATTGGTGTTTATAGTTGTGGCTGAAATCATGGAAAATGAGGAGAAGAGTCTCTTATACTCATTTTTCATAATTTCAGTCACATCTGTAACCTTAATTACTTCAGGATCCATATCCATATCTATGCATCTAAAATTTAGAGAAACTAGTTTTCTAAGTGCTTTTACTTGGTTTTTTTTCAAGCTATTACTATTATCTACAAGGTATTTATTATTTACCATTATCAAGTTTTTAACAAGTTCAATTAAAAAAAAATTGGGTGTCCATATTCATGTGAATATGGGCACCCAAAATTTTTTAATCTATTTTTAAAAGCTCGATCAAGCTTTTAGCTATCTGCACATAAATTCTCGATCAACCTATTTAAAAATGCGCGTAGAAGCTCGATCAAGGGTTTCAAAATGCTCAATTGAGCTAATAGCTCAATCGAGGGCTTTAAAACATGCTTTTAGCTCCCTATGCTAAAATTTTATATTTTCTGCTATTTTTCCTAGACCTAAACCCCCTAGGATGCACCTTAGATGGCAGACTTCATACCGATGGATTCGTCAACGAATCGTCTATCCATTGACATATAATTTACTAGTTTTTGAGTTGATATATATATATATATATATATATATATATATATATATATATATATATATATATATATATATATATATTAACTTACACTTACAAAACCATGTCAACAACTTTGAATCAACGCAAAGACAAATACGCAACATAAAAAGTACACAACAAAAAAATTTCAAAAAATACATATGCCCCAAACCAATGCGTTCCATTCAAAAGGGTATTTTTTATTGTTGTAACTAGTAAACAAAAGTTTACGTGCACACAAATGTTTGCGAAATGCAATTAAAATTTTCAATGGTTAGTTTTGAAAATTAAAAAAAATACATAAATTTCCATTATAAATTAAAAAAAATATGTGCACCTTAGTGCATTTTGTATGGATTATGTTCGTTGTATTCGATTAAACTTGCCTCTTACTGTTTTTAATATTTATGGTCCATATAAGGATCGGGTTACTTTTTGGACCACCTTGAGCTCATTTGGTTTACTTAATAACAGAAATTTAATCCTCCCAGGGGACCTAAATTTCACCAGGTCTTCGGTGGAAATTTGGGGTTCCTAGGCACGACAGGATGATTTGGCAGATTATTTTTCAAATATTTTGTTAACTCATGATTTGATAGATGTTGCTCCCAGTATTATTTATCCTACATGAACGAATGGCAGGGTGGGTGCCGATGGCATTCACAAGCGGTTGGATAATTTTTTGGTTAATTCGCATTTGCTGCAATCTTTGTAAAGACATAGATCATGGAATGGGGAAAACAAATTCTTAGATCATTGACTGGTCTTTTTTCAGATTGATGATACTCATTGTCAGGTAAAGTACCCATTTAAGTTCAATTGCTCGTGGCTTAAGAATGATGATTTCTGTAATCACATTAAAGGGTACTAGTTGGATACTCATGTTGAGGAGGATTTGAATTCGATGGATGCTTTTGTGGTCAAGCTTCGTTCGATTAAGGAGGTTGTCACTAAGTGGATAAAAGAAAAGAAAAAATTGGATACGCGGGATTTTAAGGACTTAGAAAAACAATTTCAAGAACTGCATCTCATAAATTTTAATCATGAAGTGGACAATGAAGTATTTGCAAAGGTTAAGTTACTCGAGCAGAAGAAGGAGGATATGTTAAATCTAGAAGAGATGGATGGAGGCTTAAAAGTCGGGCCACCTGGATTGGTCTGGGGGATAAAATTACTAAGTGTTTTCATTCTTATGCCTCCCATCGGAAAAATTCATAAGCTATTTGGGATCTAACTGATGGGAACTTGGTTTCTGGTTTGGAGAATCTTCATATTGCAGTAAGAGATTATTTTGGTAAATGTTTTGTTGATTCTAGACAAACTGATATTTTTTCCCAAATTAATGTGGTAAGACACTATCCTGTATTTTTTGAGGATCTTGAAGCTAAGGAATTGGGGAGAGAAGTAACATTGGAGGAAATTGAAGAGACTCTGAAGGGTTTTTCTAAGGAGAAAAGTCTTGGGCCAGACAGCTGGACGGTAGAACTCTTTCTTCACTTTTTTGATGTTATGGGTGAAGACATTTTGAAAACGGTGGAGTATTCGAGAATAGAGGGCTACATCTCTGGGGACTTAACTCTACATTTCTCACATTAATCCCAAAGAAAAGCAAACCTACTAATTTTGGGGATTTTAGGCCAATTGCACTCTGTAATTTGGCGTACAAACTGATTTCTAAGATCATATCAGTAAGATTAAAGGCTACACTATCAAGATGCATCTATGCTGAAAAATTTGGTTTTCTTGAGGACCATCAGATTCTGGATGCCATTGGCATTTCTCAAGAGATTATCCACTCAATAAAAAAGAAGAATCTAAAAGCTTTAGTTCTAAAAATGGATTTAGAGCGGGCATATGACAGAGTGGATTGGGTTTTTTTGCGTTTGATCCTTATTCAGATTGGCATTCGCCCTCTGGTTCTTAGATGGATAATGGCATGTGTTTCTACTGCAAATATTGTTGTATTGGTTAATGGAGCACCGTCTGAATTCTTCAAGACTACTAGGGGAATTCGACAAGGCTGCCCTTTGTCTCCGCTCTTATTTTTGCCGATTATTGAAGGCCTGAGCAGATTGATAGGGACGACAAAAGTTCAGGGCTCTATAAAAGGTATTTAACTATCTTCTGATTTGGCTCTCACGCACCTTTTGTTCGTAGATGATGTTCTGTTAAGCAGGTTCCGATTCCATTGAAGAGTGGCAAAACTATAAGAGAATTATTAAGATTTTTTGTGATACTTCTAGTATGTTGGTGAGCAAGAGAAAATCCAGCATATTTTATTACAAAATTGAGAATGTCCAGCTTGACTATTTCAAAGGTTTGATGCCATATATTTTTTATAAGATGGAGGATGGATTTAAGTATCTTGGCTATTTATTGAAGCCAAATGGATACAGGATCAAGGATTGGATGTGGATATTAAAGAAAGTCGAGCAAAGGATTAACCTGTGGACCTATAGGTTACTTTCAATTGGTGGGCGACTCACTTTGCTAAAATCCGTCCTTACCGGTTTATTGGTTTTCGCTCAATCAGATTCACTGCTTTATTATTAATTCCTTAAGGAAACTCTTCTTCAATTTCCTGTGGACAAGCGGATTGAAAAATAGCAAGATGGTGATGGCAAGTTGGGAAAGATTAGCTTTACCAGAAAGCTGTGGTGGATGGGGGATTAGAAACTTATCATTTTTTAGTTGTGCTCTACACTTGAAAAGTTTTTGGAGAGGCCTCTTTGGTCCTACTCTCTGGACTAAGGTTCTATGTGTGAAATACATTAAAGGAGATCTTATAAACTGGATTAGGAATCCTTTGAAAAGCACTAGAGGAGTCTCCCCTATTTGGGCTAGGTTCATCAAAGTATATAACTGGTTGGCTAAATATCTCATGTGGAGGGTTGAGGGTTGGGAATGGAAAAGAGATACTTGTTGGCATAGATCCGATTTTGGGATTAGGTGAAGATTACTCCCTTTCCAGTGATATCATTAACACTTTGTACTGTTTTGATCTTTCCACTCTCAGCAAGATTAAAAGAAAAAAACTTGTTCCAACCAATCCTATTGGTTGAGCGCTATGGAATTGGGTTTCATTGATAATGTTGCCACATAATGGGAAAGTTATATTAAGAAGCTGAATTCTACAAGTTGTAGGTTGTCTAAGGAAAAGGATAATATAATATGGATCAACAACAAAGCTAATGGTCCAGTGACTGCAAAGCTTGCATATAAGGCCAACATTAATTGTTTGTGCAACTTCCCTCAACACTGGTGGTATAAGAAACCGTGGGACCGGGAATTTTAGTTTTGTGCAAAGATAGCCTGGAAACATCTAATCACATTCTAGTAGATTGTCGATGCACTAGAAATATCTGGACTTCAATCATTAAACACTTCAACTTTGATATGATGTGGGGTACTGAAAATTTTGACATGTGTGCCCTCAATTGGTACAGAAATTGCAAAGGTTTACCTTATCCTCCTGCGATAATTTCTTGGGCTATTTGACTCACTAGAAATGAAGCCATATTTGAAAATTTGGATCCATGCTTGCAAAGAACTACCAACAAAATTCTTTTTGTAATCAGAGATCAATGTTCAAATTTTGTTGATAGGAATCCCAAGAAGATTAGTTCATTTTGTCTTAATTTTTACAAACCTGTAGCTTTATTTGATGGGGCTGCTAAGAATGGTTTATGTGTTGCGGGAGGGGTTATTTATTTAAACAAGGATCATCATATCACCCTGAGGATGAATTGTGGAAAAGGCACTAATATGAAGTCTGAGTTTTTGGCACTTTGGTGTGTACTGAAAGTTTCAAATACTTTTGGTCTTTGGGAGCTTGCTGTCTTTGGAGACTCAAGAGTGACTATAAAATGGACCCGTGGTGAGTTCAATTTAAATGTTGTAAATCTCTATCAGTGGTGTCAAAGGAGGAAATTCAGCTTTTCAGTGACATTACTTTTGAACACATATATCGCCAGCACAACATGATGACTGATGCACTATCTAAGGGTGCTTATGATGGTGAGGAGGGGGTTATATTTTGAGAGGATTTACAGGACCTACAGGTTACAGAGTAGGGATCATACAGAATTTTTGACTGCTAATCTTAAACTTATTTATTTTGACATGCTTCAGTACTTGATTGGATGGAGACATGTTTTTTTTTAATATTTTGATGTGAAAAAAGAAGGATAGAAGTCTATTTTCTGCTTATAAGACTGTATTTGCTATAGTCTTAAACATATTGTACTATTTGATTCATACATTTGAATACCAATAGTATGTTTTTTTTTTTTTTTTGGTTTTTTTTTTTTGGCTAGAAAAAAAATGGATTATGTTTATATATATATTTTTTAAAAAAATGCATTTATTACTAAATTATTTTACGTGCACACAACCCACTTGTAAATTTTTGCTGAAATTACAAGAACACACCTATCATTAAATGCAATTTTGACATATTAAATAATTTTATTATTTTAAAAAAATATGGGTGCAAAGACAACATAATTCCTTACAATTTTTTTTTTGGTTTCGAAATTCATAAGGCATACATAAGTTTTGAGGGCTTCTATTTAATGTAAGAGTACAAAATTGAATTTTTCACTATCACTTTTAGCCAAAAAGTATTACCCATCTTCATGGATTCCCCCTTAAATTAATTTTTTACTCATTATTTGATAAATTCCTATAATAAAAAATTAAATATACTATTTTATGTATGTGATCCTCTTCTTAATTGACATTTAATTGGGTCAGAGATGAGGAACATTTTCTAACCACTTTGATTGACTTGATCTTCCTCAACTCATATATATATATATATATATATAAATTATGCATTTATCACGAAATTATTTTATGTGCACACAACCCACTTGTAAATTTTTGTTGAAATTACAAGAACACACCTATCATTAAATGCAATTTTGACATATTAAATAATTTTATTATTTTAAAAAAATATGGGTGCAAAGACAACATAATTCTCTACAATTTTTTTTTTGGTTTCAAAATTCACAAGGCATATATGAGTTTTGAGGGCTTCTATTTAATGTAAGAGTACAAAATTGAATTTTCACTATCACTTTTAGCCAAAAAGTATTACCCATCTTCATGGATTCCCCCTTAAATTAACTTTTTACTCGTTATTTGATAAATTCCTATAATAAAAAATTAAATATATTATTTTATGTATGTGATCCTCTTCTTAATTGACATTTAATTGGGTCAGAGATGAGGAACACTTTATAACCACTCGGATTGACTTGTTCTTCCTCAACTCATATATATTTTTTTTTAAATTATGCATTTATCACTAAATTATTTTATGTGCACACAACCCACTTGTAAAATTTTGTTGAAATTACAAGAACACTGCTATCATTAAATGCAATTTTGGCATATTAAATAATTTTATTATTTTAAAAAAATATGGGTACAAAGACAACATAATTCCCTACAATTTTTTTTGTTTGTTTCAAAATTCACAAGGCATATATGAGTTTTGAGGGTTTCTATTTAATTTTAGAGTACAAAATTGAATTTTCACTATCACTTTTAGCCAAAGAAAAGTATTACCTATTTTTATGGATTCCTCCTTAAATTAATTTTTTACTCATTATTTAATAAATTCCTATAATAAAAATTCCCCCTTAAATTAATTTTTTACTCATTACTTGATAAATTCCTATAATAAAAAATTAAATACACTATTTTATATATGTGATACTCTTCTTAATTGACATTTAATTGGGTTAGAGATGAAAAACACTTTCTAACCACTGGGATTGACTTGTTCTTCCTCAACTCTTTTTTAATCTTTGGCTTCTTTTCATATTGGATTTTTAAAGCCAACATTGATTTGTAACTAGGGAATAGAGATTATTAATAGGGTCACCGATTTAGTTTATAACTTCTTATTGTTCTAGGTAAAGGTATCGGCCACTTTGCGGAGTGAAAGGGTCTCTTTTGGCCTTATGTTGAGTTTCAGTTTTTAAGGTGTTATTGGTGTCTGCTCATTGCCCATAACCCATAAGGAAGAGTAACCAATGGATGCAATTGGGCATGAAAAGGATGCCTGCATCACCAGGCATATAGTCAAAGGACTAAAAAATGTGGGCAATACTTGTTTCTTCAACTCGGTTATGCAGAATTTGCTTGCATTGGATGGGCTTCGTGAACATTTCATGAAACCCACACAATTTCATGAAGGTCCAATAGCTGCAGCTCTTAGAGAGCTCTATGTTGAAACAAGTTCAGAAGGATGGAAAAGAGATGGCATTGACGATGGATTTACATGGTGGAATACAGTTCTTTTTAGTGCTATTTGTGCAAAGGTTCCTCAGTTTAGGGGATCCGGGCAGCAGGATAGCCATGAATTGCTCAGGTGTTTAATTCACAACTTGCACATTGAAGAATTACTGAATTTAAGCAACTCAAAGCCCACTAGTTGTGGAGATGGAGAGGCAGTTGGGGGTGACAAAGATATCCACAATATTGCAAACTCAAACCATAAGAATATTGCGACATTGGTGGATCGCTTCTTTCTAGGTCAGCTGTGCAGCATAGTTTGCTGTTCAAAATGTGGTTACCATTCGGAGATGCACGAGTCATTTTATGATTTGTCAGTGTCCATTCCAAGTAATCCAGAACCCATGAAAGTCTCATCGCCTCAACAAAGAGAACCACAATTTTCCAAAACACAATTGGAGAATGGTGAAGACACTACAACTAATGGTGGTGAGGAGCTTCAAGTAACACAACTGTCTGCAGAGTTGAACACAGATGATGCATTAGACAAACAATCAGACGTCAGTGTCTCATCAACTATGGGCCTTGATACTTCTGATGATATTTTGAATCTCTCCGATGATGATGGTGAATCAAAGGGCCCATTGCACGGTGAAAACGTTGGAGATAATTTTTTTAAGGATATTGCTGTTACTACTGAAACCAGGGAAGGAGAGAGGGAGGCCGCAGTTATTCCAATGTCTGTTGATGTCTGCTTGGAGGAGTTCATAAAGCCAGAACGCCTTAGTGGATGGAAATGTCCAAATTGCACCTCTAATACAAAAACAGATGAGTATCAATTACATAGTGGGATTTTAGCAGGCAGTGGAGCTGGTTTGAATGACAATGCATGTCATCAGACTGAGGTTCTGTGTAGTTTAAAAGATATAAACAATGGTCAACCATCTAACCAGGAGGGCCATCAAATGAGAATGGGATTTACAGGCCACGACGGTGTCCCTGTACATGATTCTTCTAAACAGGGGGTTTCATGCACTGATGCTGAGGGTCATTCAACCAAGATTGTTTTCAGAATTTTTGGGGCTGAAGTCAGTTCAGAAATTGACGGGATCAATCAAGCTGAAAGGCCTGCATCCACAGGCTCAGGGGAAGAGGGTGACAGAATATCAGCAAATATGGGTGAATGGGATTTGAATTCCCAAATATTTTGGTCAAATGGATTTGCTGAATGGGATTTGAATTCCCAAAGCTTTTGGTCAAGTGGAGAAGGACATAGACTGAAGAAAAGAAAACCAATGCCAAGAGAGCATGAAGCCAATTCAGATGGCATAATAATGGAAGAGACCAAAAGATATTTCATCAGCAAGGCTCCCCCTATTCTAACCATACATTTAAAAAGGTTCCAGCATAGCCTTTTTGGAAGCTTAAGCAAGTTGAGTGGTCATGTTCTCTTTGAAGAGAGGCTTGATCTCAGGCCTTATTTGGACCCCAGGTAATTACCAACCATTTGAAGCAAGTTTGTTATATATTGCTCTTCTGCTATTTTTTATGTTACAGTGGAGAGCATGTGTTTGGTTCACGGTATAGATTGATTGTTGTTTATTATTCACATTTTCTTCATCCCAAATGTTAAGTGTTGTAACTTTTTCTATCTTTCTTCATACGTTTTTGGGCTAATTTCATTTTTATGTTTTTGTATGTTGTCTTTTTCGTTATCCCTTTCGCTTTCTTAAACTCCTTCTCAAACCAAATATTGAAAGTATTTTTTTTAATATATTTTATTGGCCAAATTTAGTCACTCCAAGGCATTAGTATTTAAAATTTTCACTTTCATTGTTGTTTATTTACTTTTCATTTTACAAGCAAATCAATAGTACAATATAGGATGATATGTATTTAGTGTATTGATATCATCTAGAAGAGGTTTAATTCATTTCTTTTCATGCAGATGTCAGGACAAAGACAACTATATTTACCGACTGATTGGAGTGGTTGAGCATCGAGGCACCATGGAATCTGGACATTATGTTTCATATGTAAGATGTGATCAAGATGGCTCTGGATTTCAATGGTTTTATGTTAGTGATTCTCATGTGAAGGATGTGTCTTTGAGAGAAGTTCTAAAAAGTGAGGCCTACATACTGTTTTATGAGCAGTGTAAGCTGTGAATAACCAGGAAGATCTTGATTAAGCTTTATGTTATGGTTTTCACCTTAATTTGTTGTTATAATTCACTGGAAGATATGTCCAGATATAAACAACATCAAACTCAACGTTGTTATATCACATTATTTTGATGATATGGTTTCTGGTTACAATGTGACGAAATCCAGATTATGAAGCAATCCATATTAGATTTATATTTGTAGCTAGTACTTTAGTTTTCTATTTTTATGCAAAGCGTTTTGAAGGCTTTTGAGCAAACCGTGCCACATTTAGATTGGATTCGATTGACTGACTCCTGAGATTGAGATATATGGCTAAACACCTAGTTCCTGAGTTACATGTACGGTGCATTTTTTATTTATCTTGGTTGTCATGGACTGCATCGTATACCTTCATCGTCAGGGATTTGTTAATATCACTTGTAATTGTTGGTTGAGCTATGAAATTGTGCCTTGAATGTCCTTTCTTGATTAATATCATTTGTAATTATTGGGTGAGCTATTACATTATGCCCCAAATGTCTTGTGATATTGTGGTATTGGTGTTATATCCCAAGGTAGTTGATTTAAAATCCTCTTTCTTAAAATTTCTGTGGGAAATTCTCTTTTGGTCTTGGAAATTTCTATTCAAGGCTTTTGTTATACTAGTAAGACGATTATCGTTCACATGAAGTTTGATGGATTCATTCAAATCATTAAGAAACTCTCATAACTTGTCTTCTTCTATTTTATGATAGATTACATACTTAAAGGATTCTACAAATTTGTTTGCATACTTCTGCTGAACTTTTGTCTTGCCTTTTTGTGGAAAATGAAAGTTCTTTATCTTCCTTGGTAGTACAATGGGATTAAGTACTTCTCTTGAAGAAGTTTGCAAAAGCTTTTGTACTTTAAAGTTTCTTCATTGATATGTTTTGCATATTCCTACTAGGTTTCAGTACCACCTTCATTGATATTGCTTGGCCAAGCATCACACTGAACAGGTTCTTGTCTGAAGATGACAGTTCTGGACAAGGTTGGTAAAACTTGGTAGGTTCATATTTTTGGACAATGTTCATGTTTGATAGGTTCAATGGCAAAACTTGGTAGGTTCATATTTTTGGACAATGTTCATGTTTGGTAGGTTCAATGGTAAAACTTGGTAGGTTCATATTTTTTTACAATGTTCATGTTTTGTAGGTTCAAAACTTCAATCCACCTTGAACCTCCAGAATGAAATATCTTCATTTACTTTGTGTTGACCTTAAACCTGGTTGGCAAGGGAAATTTACTCCCATAGTTCCCATTTCCAAGCCATTCAAATAAATATGTTTTCCCACTCGAAGATTCACAGTAAAGATCCAATAGTAACCAAATTTGGGTAGACATTCAAGGCTGCATTTGCCCAGTAATAAATGAATAGGTTTGCATGTTCATGAGCCACAACAACGATGTTAGTTATAGTTATGCCTCGCTAGAATTTTTCCATTCTCCTGAGCTTATAAGTAGCTTCTGAATCTTTGAAGGGAGTCCTCCAATACAAAACAGCTCTTAGTCCATTTTTTCCATTTCTTAAATCATGTCTGTGATGACTGTGAATAAATATTCTTGATGGTTTGCGCATCAAGAGTATAGAATAAATACTTCATAAAGCTCCAGACATTGTCAATAAGCTCAATGCACTGTCTTTTGGAAAATCGATGATAAGATTTTTCAGAGAATTTAAAGTTGATGGCCAACTGAAGAATCATTTGTTTTCAAGAGGGAGGATTAATGAGTATATTCTGAATAAATTTGAAGGATTGAAAGCATATGTAATCAAGCTGGTAAAAACTTAAAAAGTATATTGAGATCAAAGTGCAACTTTTGGAAATGCAAGGACGCAATTTTTAACTATGACCAATAGCATACGACTTCAAGACTTCTTTTAAGCGTTGTTTTCAATTATAATCAATTCCTGATCGTGAAATGTACCTTCTAGTGCAACTTATCAAAATGTGGGGAAGATTATTATCCAGATGTACATAGCAAGATCTGGAAGCCATGTCACATGAAGTAGATAATTCATTCACAGTAGTTTAAAATATCATAGAGTTCATTTTGAGAGTTCCAACAGTTTGGATTGATTATGTTTGTACAGTTTTGGTTCGACTTTTTAAAGGAAACTTATGTGCACTGTTCATTCTTCAGAATCAGAGGAAGCTTCAACTTTTTAAAGTTTCGTAATATGAGGAAGCTTCAACTTTTTAAAGTAACTGAGGGGTCTGATAGGGTTTTGCATCATTATTTTTAAGAATAACAATACCTAGGCTTTTCTGATATGTATGTCTTATCATTTTATCAATATAATCAACTAGTTATATGTGTGTTTATTGGAGATTTCTTCATAAACTACCCCTGGGTGTGCAACTGCCTCCACACTTTTCCAGGCTTTTGCATCTTACTTTCTATTTTTTTTCAATTTCCATTTTTACAACAAATATTATAGTTTTAGTACACTAGTAGTATGCTACATAGGCAAAGTTGCAATAAAGCTTTAAAGATTTCGTAAGAGAAAGCATAAAGATAATAAAGACCTAAAACTATTTGAACCTAAGTCTTTTGAAAAGTCCATTACTATTGCTAGAAGGAAGATTTATATTGAAGATATTTTGAAAAAAATACTTGGTTTCACTAAAATAGGCTATACATATAATAACCAAGGAAAAAGGGAAGCCTAAAATTTCATAAATCAAATACCATAGTTATTAGTGCACCCAAAACTCTAATCACTCACTAACATTTTTGTAAATGCTCTCAACCTGAGTGTAAGAGTCATGCCTATAATAATTACATTTTTTATGGCCAAATACCTACACAAATCTGACTATCATATTCTAAATCATACAAGGGATTTCCTTCCTAAAGAACCAAATAATGACTCCAATCCACAAGACAAATCCCCTCCACAAGTAGAAATCAAAGAACTCTTACCATTCCTTGCTATAATGATTGGGTTAGGTACTTTGAATACCTCCACATTCTATGCCCATATATACTGTATAATTTCACATTTTATGCCCATATTAAAAAAATGAGTCCTCATTTTTGTTAATCTTACTAGTACACTAAACATTCTTTTAAGTATCAAGTTAAGGATTTGGGCTTCCACCCAAATACTTATGATTTGGAAACTAAAATCATTCAAATTATGGACTCACAATGCATGTCTAAACTTGTGAAGGGTCGCCTTGGTTTCATGGATTGTTTGTCTTGTATGGAGGAAACTGCTTAACAAACTTATGCTTTAGGCTTCTCTACCTTAATTCAAAACTATAAGGTGTTGTTGTAGGATATTCCTACAAACATCTAGCCAATATAAAAATGGACCATGTTGTTAAGTTGGACCCTAACAAAGGCCAATAGTGGTGTGTCCTTATTGATATGACTATTTTCATAAGTTTATGATCGAAAGGTGTGTGAAGAAATTTTTGGATGATGGGATTATAATTCATAGGAAGAGCCCTTATGCTACCCTATTGGTCTTGGTGAAGAAAAATGATGATTCTTATCACCTTTGTACTAACTATAGACCCCTTACTTGCATCGCCGGCAAGAACAAGTTCCATATTCATCTTATAGAATATTTGATTGATGAGTTAAATGGTGTCATTTTTTTTCTTTGAAATTGGCCCATGTTTAAGGTAGGTTCCTATATAGCTCCAAGAGCAACACAAGACTATATCTAAACCCATCAAGGACACTTTCAATTTTAGGTCATGCCATTTGGCCTTTGCAATGATCCTACTACAATGAACAAGGTGTTTGTTAAGCATTTCCACAAGTTTGTTAAAGTTTTATTTGATGATATACTCATATATAGTAGAACATCCATTGAGCATCTAGAGTATGCTTATATTGTATTACATACTCGACCACAACATAAGCTCTATGAAAAGGAGTCCAAGTGTAAATTTCCATGAATTTTGTGGAATATCTTGGCCTCAAATTATTTATGAAGTGTGTTTGTATTGATCCTACAAAGATTCAATCCATTCAAGAGTGAAACATGGCTGTGACCCTCAATAAGCTTTGAGGATTGTTGGGTTTGACAACATTCTACCACAAATTTGTCTTTAATTTTTCAATTTGTACTCATCCTCCTACTAATTTAACAAACAAGGATTCCTTTCATTGGTTTATTAAGGAACATCAAGCTTTTGATCACTTAAAGGAAGATCTTGATTCAACACCAATGCTTACTGTCCCTAATTTCATTTAGCTCTTCACTATTGAGTGCGATTCCTTCAGGTTTAAAAATTGTGTAGCACTCTTATAGGATGATATACCCTTTAAAATACAAACAATGAATTACTATGAAAAGTGCATGTCCACATAATACAAAGAAACATTGTTGGTTAATTGGTGTCAGTTCATCATAAATAATAAGTTTTATTATTTATCACCTTGTCCTAAAACAATTATAGATGTAGGGTGATCTTAGATAGGAGAAATAAAAATGGATTGACTTCCTGCATTAAACAAGTGACATTGAGATCATATATAAGAAGGATAAGTATAATATTGTTATATTTGTTTTTATGTTAGTGGGATGAACCACCCACATTAAACATCATCTTAGTCAAATAGATTGCTTTGGTACAAGAGCTCTAGACATACTACATTGCATATCCTCCTACATTTCAACTCCAACAACATTATTGATCACAAGAATGGTGTCACCCTCTTTAAAATTTGCATCTATTTATGGCATGGCTCCTCTAAATTTTATTGTCTAAAGATGCAGTATGATACTAAACAATTTGTGATAGAGTGTGACAATTTTCACTGAAATAAGGTGGAAACAATTCCTTATACTAGTTTTCTCTAGGTTAATGCCATTCCCCACCTATAAATGGAAATGGGTATCTATGGAAAACATCACCAATGTTTCACCCTTTGAAGGTAAGGATGTTATATATGTGGCAGTTGATTGCTTAGTTAAGTATGCGGATTTTATTCCCATGGCTATCATGTTTAAAGCTTCTAAGGTTTTTTTATTTTTCCTTAAACGTGTCAATAAGATCCATGGACTCATCCATTGAATCATTATGTATCGCTTACATAAATAATATTTCAAATTATCAAGAATACAGGTGGTTAAAAGTTATTGGAAGGATATCTTAGAATGTTAACAAGGAATAAATAGGGAAAATGGAAAATATGGTTGCATATTGTAGAATATTGGTATTGTAATGTATGCATTTTTCACTTCATTCCAACATACATTTATCCCTTTAGATGTTGTTGACTGGGGTATTTATAATTCATTGGCCATACATGACCTAGGATAAGACAAAATCAAGGTTGTCTTATCCATTCTAGTGATGAGTCACAACATGTTGAAGCCTCTCAATTAGAGTCTCATGCCTTGGTCTAGATACATGATTGTAGTTTTCCATTTTATGTCTAGTGGCATGGTGGCGTTTTCCCCTTCATTTTTGTCCCCCTTGGTTGTATGTTTTTTTTTGGTAGGTGATTTGATTGACTCATTTGGTCCCCCATTCAATACATTTTCCTCTAGGGATTTGTGAAATAGTTGGGGTTTTCTTTAGTTATGGAGCCTCCCTTGGCTATCTAAATAGTCCTAGTATATTAGGACACTCTTTTCGAGGCACTTACTCAACCAAATTTTACATTAACTTAAATGGATGTGGCACATGCATTGAATCACTTCTTTATTTAACCATGTCATGCCTATTCCTCATGGTTTCTTTATTCTTGCATTACAATGGGGGTATTTTCTACTAAATTCCCACAATATGACCCATGTTCATATATAGTATGATTCTCTTAGGAAGGTTACTCACCCCAGTGGTCAATGCTACATGTAGAAACACCATTTGAAGATTCCATATTCTATTTAAATTGCGCCTTTGCTCATACTTAAAGGGGATATATATATATATATATATATATATATATATATATATATATATATATATATATATATATATATATATTACTTTAAATAATATTAACCCCAGAGAGGGTCCCTACACTTACCATCAATATGAGGGCGATAAGTTGGGCTCATATTAAATGTAGTGCCATCTACTTTAAAGATTTGTGCCAACAATGATAGATAAACTTAGAATCTCTATCACAATTTATATAGTGAGGAGCCCATGTAACTAATTGTTTTTTTTCAAGAACAATTAAACAATTTTAGAAATTGTATGCTTGGCTAACATGGGATAAAATATGGTTGCTTGGTAAGATAATCAACTATTGCAAAGATTGCATCTTTACGTTCAAATGATCACAATCCCTGATAAAATCCTTGGGTATTTCTTCCTTTTTTATTTGGAATTGGATTAGGTTGCAATAAGCCAAGATACAAAAAAATTTCAACATTCTTATGTTGGCATGTATCGCATTGTCCTATTAGTCATTCAATGGTTGCTACATGTAAGATGGAAAGCATGGCTTCACTATATGTGGATAATGTCCTCTCATTGTCATTTAACTTTACACTTTTGAAGGCAATGGGTTGTCCTATTTAAGAAAGTACAAGACCAAGCCATGTTTCATTCCGATTGGATGTCCATTCCATTCGATTTTGTGGTTGCAAATTTTTCATTTGCAAAGGTCCTTCACTATTCTTGAAGGATGCCCCAGGGTTCTAATACTAGCTTGCCTTCTTCATTAATGAGTAGGATGCTTTATTTTGGAAACAATCTCACTACCCAATTTTTTTATTTTAAGTATGGCACACGGAAGACATCATGGAACCTTCCTCTATTAGGAATTTCAAGCACATAGGACACGTCACCCATTATTGCTCTCACTCTATAGGGATTATAGAAACATGGTTTAAATCTACACGTTACCTTGTTGCCTTAGAGTTGTCTACTTATAACATTGAAATCAAACAAACAATACATCTCATATCTCAAAATTGCATTTTAACTTGTGTTGGTTGGCTTGTTGCTTCTTACTATTTGTAGAAATGTCCAAGTTATCCTTCAAGATACTAAATATATTCTGCATTTATTGAAGAGTGTTAGTTCCTTTAGGGATCTTTGCATTTTGAATAACCCAATATTTTAGTGATGGAGGTTCATGGCCATTACAAATTGAACAATGACATTTTGATTGATCTATGGTAACCAATGCTTTACCCTAGCTAGATACAACCATTTTGTACCAGATTCATCAAAATTAGATTAATCTTCTTCAATAGGCTTATGTACCAGAGTAGGCTTATCTCTTGACATGATATCTCATATGTACCAAAAAGATGCATTGACATAAAAATGTTTATAGAATAGTGTAAGTGACTTTTTGTACTGTATGTGGATGTCATTCAATAGCATGGTTAAAAAAGGTAGTTGCAACAAAATCCAATCCATGAAGAGTTACAATGATGATGGATTTGAACCACTCTCAGACTAGATATTCGATTTCTCTTCCCTTCTCTTTCAACATTTATTTTTAGCACATATTTTATCTTAAAATTTTATATTAGGAACATGTATTATAAGGTTGCAATAATAAGAGATGGAAACTAAAGAGATCTTTGAATGATAAGGATCCATGCCCACAAGTTTATAGCTTTTGTAACTACAGACGTAAAAAAAAAATGGTGTCCTAGCTATGCCTTACAGTAGCTACCCAAATATTAGATACCTTTACTTCCTATGATGATAATGAATTCTAGTGATAATTGAACTCTCAGAGCCCTCAGTTATGCCTTCTCTAAACCTAACCTATGGATTTTCCTTTTGTAGTCGTTATGTTGTAACTTGCAGGTTATGAAGAAAAAGGTGAATTATCAATGCCTAGATATCCATTCCTAGATAATAGTAAGGGAGTACCTACACAAGGATACAAGGATCTGGGACTATACCATGAGGTAGGGTGACTAGAACTAATGGGAAGCAAATCATGGGCATAATATTGGTCATACCATGCCATGAAAATGTACTATTAGGTGGTAGGAACAAACAAAATGAGATTGGCCATTCTTATTGCTTTGACCTTCTTTTGATATATGCTAACCTCTTCAAATCCTATGATGTAATCAATATAATGTAGATGTATGTTAGGAAATTTATATTTAGACTCTTAAACATATAATTTGTGTTCCACGAAAGTGGCTAAGATGATAAATTTCACAGAAAAAACAAATAAAATATTGTACTATATAATCCATCCAAATTTTCATCAATTCTTCGCATTGGGAATACATAAATGGTAGGGACTCTATTGACTGCCATATAAGCAATGCAAAGGTGATCAAAACCATTCTTTTTTTTTCATCCAACACCATTAGAGTTGAGTATGGATAATTTCTAGGAGTATTAATTCCTCCTTCCAATAGTTCTATAAGAAAGCTTTATATTTCAGTGCTCTAAAAATCACAATAGAGGTATGGGTAGATAAACATATGTGTTTTTTTAGGGTAAAGCTCAATAATGTGTTGAATGCCTCTAGAAAGAGTTAGCTCTTTGGGCATATCTTGAAAAACAATGTTGTATTTCTAAATTAGTTTGGTAACACCTAGAGGCTAGTTCTCAATGTGATGATCTTCTATTCAATAAAACCATGCAATAAGTCAACATATTTTCTACACTCGGATTCAAGGGCCTTGATAGTCTATTAGCATTTTTCTTTGTAAAAAGAGAGGATTTTTTCTCCGTGGTTGGCCAAATAGGTCCCAAGGGAGTATATCTACTAGATTCTAAGGACAACATCAAAACCACCTATATTTGTCACATACATTTGATCTTCTTTTTTGCCGAATGAATTAAGAGTGCTTCCTCATTCAATCACAATTACGATAGTGTGCTTCTTAATAGTAGAAGTGAATCTGAAGGTTTCCAAATGACCAAGGTTAGAGATTGGGGGTAAGGATAGTACATGTGACATGCTTTTTTAAGATTTGAAATGATTGATAAAAAATGAATGGTTATAAGATTCAATGTCCACAAACAATTCAACAACTAATGAAGATATATCATAGGCTTAGACATGCTAGTGCCATTTCATTTCAGTTCTGAGCACACTAGGATCTATGTTGGGAAGTCCTATGGGCATAAAAATCCTTAGAATCAAGTCTAGGCATCAAAAGGACAAGTCTGGACACTTTGAGAGCATTTTGAAGGGCACAAAAAGTATTAAAACACCCCAATTCTCATATCTGGAAGTTCTAGGTGCATAAATAGAATTAAAAGGGCTTAATCCCCCCCAAATCAGTAGTAAGCAACCACCAGTAATGTTGTGGCGGGCCTATGGAGTTTACTTGGAAAATACGAAGGTGTCGATACAACATTTCAACCTTATAAGCCTCTTCTTTATGCATTGGTACACCCTTTTGAGCATTAACTAACAATTTGGAGAAGTTTTAAGGCCATCCTCGTGAATTTGTCCCACATGGAATGGATTTATCTTATGGAGTAGCTAAATGTTGAGGGTTTTGTTTCCATCTATGGAGTAGCTTCCCTTGTTTTAGGTAATTCTACGTTGACAAAGCATGAACAACAACCCTAAAATATGTCATACATGGTGTTCTATGGATTGTTATACTCTCAAGTAGTGAACAAAACAAATCTGCTTGATATCCTTAACATTTTTTTGAACGCTTGACCCCAAACCACAGTCTATAAGACCTAAAATTCAAATATAGGCACTTCCTAGGCCCTAAAATCAATTCTCATCCCCGTTGTTGACCTCATAGTTAGCAATAATCCGATTATGGGTAGATTTATTGGTAATAAAATCCCTAAACCTTGAAATATGGGCAAGTTACAAAGTGAAAAGTGACATCAAATGGACCTATCCACAATCCAAAACAACACCATTCAACAAGTTGCTTAGATCTGGGCAATTTCATGACAAATTCGGGCATGAGATAGTAGCAAACAATCCTGGAACTTCACTGTTGGAACCCTAAAAAAGGTAGCTTGTAGATCAACAAACAACTCATGTCTGATATTTATGACATTGTTTGGGAATAGTATGGAGACCACACCTTGTGGAGAAGATGGAAATTAGCTACATCAATCAACATCTTTCATTCCATAGCTTGTTTTCTATGTGGAAAATTACTTGTTGAATAAACCTTTGAAAGTTACTTGGTGTACAACCTCAAGTGGATTTACCTACTTCCCAATCCTTATCAACACATAATATGTGTCCCTTTCTGTCATTGACATGTAGTGTTTCCATATGCACTTTCAACACATTCCCTCAAACATGCCTCCTTTTCATGAGATAATCAACGTCGTTAGAGGAAATTTGGGGTCTAAAATGGGCTTTATAAAAAAATGTGCCATGGACAAGTGTGCAATGAGTAAGATTTCTCAAACCAATAGAATTTAAGTATTTTGGTCAACCATTATGGTCTAGTTGGACCTATAGAAGTCAAATATGATTATGTGTCATAATTTATAAACCTCACCTTGTGAAATTGCCCACATAAGATCAAAAGAGATGATGTAAACCTCACTATGAAAGAATTTAGGAAGAAGAGAGAAGCAATAGAACATAGATCCAATAGAGGCAGAATAATTACACACATTACATTAATCAGAATAGTAACCGGGTAAATATACAATGCTGAGTATGAGGATTCGAATTCACTAGGTGTAATTCGAATTATCCTTCATGCACAGATCCATAATCAGTGGAGAGTCATCAGTGCCAAACTAGGAGTCTATCTCATCATCGGTGAAGTCATCAATGCACAAGTAGTGATCAACCGGGAGTCAAACTGAGTCTAACTGAGTGTGGTTGGTGTAACTGGCACATGGAAGCACTGATATAGTGAAGGAGACTCAGTGGGGGGCGCTCATGGAGCTAACTGGAGTCAAAACAGTCTATCTAGTCACACTGGAGGTCCAAAAGAGTGATAAGGTCAGTTAGGAGTCAGTTAATCCTTAAATCAAGGAGGAACTGAAGATAACTGAACTAAACTGGACTGGTAGGTGAAGAAGGGCGCCCTTATCATGCAATAACTGAAAAGAGGGCGCACTAAGCTCTAGGAGAGCTAAGACTGATCCGAGAGAAGCTCCTGGGGCTAGTTTGGCAAGGGCTAGGTGCTGGTGCTGCAAACCCTAATTGCATGCAAACCCTAATTGCATGCAAAACCCTAATTGCATGCAAAACCCTAATTTTGCATGCAGGACTGAAAATGTCAGAAATGTTAGAAGGACTAGGATGGAGTATAGGAATATCCTAACACCCCCCCTTAATCCATCCTGGGCCCTAGTAACTAGGACCAAAAGTCACCCATACAATCAATGAAATGATAAAAAGAATACTGCCTCATTTTTTTATTTTTTTTTATTTTTTTTTGAATAACTCAAGGAGCCATTACTCTAAGCAGAAAAGAAGCAAGCTTTCATCAGTGAAAAATTTGCAAAGAGACTTGGTAAGCTAATCCTCTGTAAAGTGCGAATGCAAGTGCTAGAGAATGTGTTGAATGTAGCAAGTCTTTCAGGAACCTTTTCTGTCACTGGAGCGAATGTATCATGATGAGTTTTCCCAAGGAATGGAAGAGTAAACCCCATCATCATGCTGAATCTCTCATGGAGAGGTGGATGGCATAATGCAAGGTTAGCATGCTGCTGAAGTCTAGTAGTTCTATAAGCAAATACATCATCAACTGTGTTCTTAGTAGTAGCAAGGACTGTGTGAGAACATATTTCTCTTGAATCTGGACTAAGAATAGGTGTTGGTTCTGAATCTTCTTGAACTATGATCTCAACATCAAAATCTTGATCTTCTTCCTCACTAGAATAGGAGTCACTGGAAGAGAATTCACTGTGATCCTCATCAGAATCTGAAGGGATAGTTGGAGAGAAGGGCATGAAGTGGGAGAACTCATATGCCTTTGAGGCATGATTAGCAATCCCATTCGCTATAACCTTTCCAGTGGAGATTTCTGTAATCTCTACTGTGTCTGGACCAAAAATCACTTGTTTTGGAGATCCTGTATGAGTCATTTGATATACTGATAACAAATTAGCTGTAAGAGAAGGAACAAATAAGACATTTTTGAACTTACCATGCTCCATATGAACTGTACCCAAACCTTTGGCAGAAATCTGAGAGTTGTCTCCCATGTGAATGGTAGGCCCATCTTGGAGATCCAAAGAGGAGAAGGATTCTTCTTGTGCCATCATGTGGTTGGAAGCTCCAGAATCTATGAGGAGAGCTTTTGTCTTTGAAAAACCAGCCATCAATGCATGACAATCATCAAATCCACTTCCAGAATCAGACATCTTTGCTTCTTTTGGAACAACAATTTGGTTTTGTTCAAGAAGCTTGGTTAGAAGATCAATCTTCTTATGCATGCAGGCATGCTCAGGATGGTTTCCTCTCTTGCAGTAGGTACAATTTGGTCTCTTTTGTTTGTCATTCTTGGATCTTGAAGGTTTCTTTCCTTTGCCTTTTTGTCCCCCTTTATCATTCGCTCCACTTGATTCACCAGCCAACAGAGCTAGATCTCTGGAGGTTTTGATGGCACCCATTTGAAACAGTTTGTTCTCTTCTTGAGTGAGAGCCTCAATGAAGTCACTTAAGGTGGGAAACTTCCATCCAGGGATGGACATTCGAACAGAATGAAAGGTAGATACAAAGACAGAAAATTGAGATCCAAGTTTGCTCAATATAGAGAGTATCAATTGCTCATCACTTTTAGTGATGCCACATTGCTTGCAATGCAAAACCAAATTCTGAAATTTGGAGAAGAAATCTTGAATGCTCTCGAAATTGCTAGGTTGAAGGGAAACCAATTCATTCTCAAGAATGTAGCCTCTCAGTTCGTCTTGTTTGCCAAAAAGACTCCTCAATTTTATCCATAAATCATATAGAGACTTCAATCCATCAGCATGAAACAATAGATCATCAGAAATATGAAGGCATATGAATCCAAAGGCTTCATCCATTTTGTTTAGGTGCTTGACTCTCTTTTCAGCTTGATGTGGTATGACATCTTTTTCTTCAACTATTCTAGTAAACCCTCTTGATCGCAAGAGTATTATCATCTTCCTTTTCCATTCGAAATAATTGAAAGGAGTGAGAAGTATAGAAGAAGGATCATTCGAATTGCTCATCTTGATTGCTTGAACAAGTGCAAAATAGAAGCTACTGAATCTGCTGCTGCAACTGCTGGAACTTTAAAATACCTGCAAAAAAACTCTCAAGAATGGAGGTAGAATATACTCTCAAGGCTCTGATACCATGTGAAATTGCCCACATAAGATCAAAAGAGATGATGTAAACCTCACTATGAAAGAATTTAGGAAGAAGAGAGAAGCAATAGAACATAGATCCAATAGAGGCAAAATAATTACACACATTACATTAATCAAAATAGTAACCGGGTAAATATACAATGCTGAGTATGAGGATTCGAATTCACTAGGTGTAATTCGAATTATCCTTCATGCACAGATCCATAATCAGTGGAGAGTCATCAGTGCCAAACTAGGAGTCTATCTCATCATCGGTGAAGTCATCAATGCACAAGTAGTGATCAACCGGGAGTCAAACTGAGTCTAACTGAGTGTGGTTGGTGTAACTGGCACATGGAAGCACTGATATAGTGAAGGAGACTCAGTGGGGGGCACTCATGGAGCTAACTGGAGTCAAAACAGTCTATCTAGTCACACTGGAGGTCCAAAAGAGTGATAAGGTCAGTTAGGAGTCAGTTAATCCTTAAATCAAGGAGGAACTGAAGATAACTGAACTAAACTGGACTGGTAGGTGAAGAAGGGCGCCCTTATCATGCAATAACTGAAAATAGGGCGCACTAAGCTCTAGGAGAGCTAAGACTGATCCGAGAGAAGCTCCTGGGGCTAGTTTGGCAAGGGCTAGGTGCTGGTGCTGCAAACCCTAATTGCATGCAAACCCTAATTGCATGCAAAACCCTAATTGCATGCAAAACCCTAATTTTGCATGCAGGACTGAAAATGTCAGAAATGTTAGAAGGACTAGGATAGAGTATAGGAATATCCTAACACACCTTGGTTAAGATTTTAAAATTTTCATCTCGAAACATGATAAACATACCTAAAATAATAAATATATAGTATTTTATATTATCACTACTTATAAGTTCTTTAAAATATAAATCTCACATTAATTAAGATGATAGTGGATTAATTTTGAAATAATAAAAATATTTATATAATTAATCTATCATAAATAAAAATAAATAATATTTAAAAAAGTATCATAAAAAAAGTTAGGAGAGAGAGAGAGAGAGAGAAAATAAATGTTTGTTATTTTTGTGATAACTCTCTTCCCTGAATTCAGAATTTGACAATTTTGGTACCGTTGGAAAGGCCTTGACGAGAGCTACAACTTTCGTGTTTTGAGTTATTCGAGATTCCACACCGATTTTCCGGGGCAGACATTTTAGTACAAAGGTACTAAAATGTCCACCCCGGAAATTCGGTGTGGAATCTCATAAAACTCCAAACATGAAAGTTAGAGATCTCGTCGAGGCCTTTCCAACGGTACCAAAAGTGTCAAATTCCGAATTCAGAGGAGAGAGTTATTGCAAAAATAACAAACAATTATTTTCTCTCTCTCTCTCTCTCCTAACTTTTTTTATGATACTTTTTTAAATATTATTTATTTTTATTTATGAGAGGTTAATATATAATTTTTTTTATTATTTCAAAATTAATCCACTATCATCTTAATTAATGTGAGATTTATATTTTAAAGGAATTGGAAGTAGTGATAATATAAAATAAAATAAAAATAGGTATTATTGTAATTATATTTTTTCATTATAATTTTAGTTTTTTTTTTAGTTTTAGATTTTATTAAATATATAAAAAGTTGGTATATTTACAAAAAAAAGTTAAGTAAATTATAATATAAATTTAAAAAATTTACCACTACATCATTTATTGTGTATGCACAATAATCTAACCTTTCATTATTATTTTTAGCCATCATCTCTTAACTCTACACTAACCCAACATACTTGTCAACTACCATTAATGTGATATTATAGGTTGACCTTCACTAGATAACACCTTTAACTTAGTGTGACATGGCATATTTGTAATGTGACGTGACTTTTTTATTATTTTCCTTAGGAGGCCCATTTTAGACCCCAAATTTCCTCTAATAAGTTTGTTGTATTTATGGAACCAAAATTTGAGGACTTAATATGCTATCATTTGATTGGAACAGATTAGAAAGAGAGCAATGTAAGATGCTACAACTTATAATCCATTACAAAAGGATTGTTCCACAAGCCATTACTAAAGTCACATTTCATGCATATCCCTTTCTCATTGACAACAATTTCGAGTGTATTTTCTTTCTTTACAATATATGTACACTAGGGGATAAAATTAAGCTCTACTTGAACATCCTTGTTATCTCCCCATTGGTCAAAATCATTGCATCCCTAAATGGTATTCCTCACCAAGCCATTGTACCATAGCCTAGCATCCTCTTCTAGAGATTGGACAAATAATTTCATCAACACATTTTCATAAGAAACTTTTGTGTTTTTTGCAAAAGCATGAAATGCTTCCAAATGCTTCTTACCTATTATAGCATTATTTCTTTGAAACTTTGGCATATTTTGAACTTTATCAGACATATCATGTGGTTTTCAAAGTATCCCTAAAAATTCAAAGGTTTCATCCCTAGTGGGTCACCATATTCTTTGATCCATGATTCCTAATGTTACTACCCAAGCTGCTAGCTTGTATACAATTTTCAACAAAATGAAATCTAACATAATCTAGGGTTATATCATATTCTTGTGTACTTGGATTCTATGAAGCTTGAACTTGATTTTCTACCTTCCACTTCCTGAGAATCTTCTCTAAATCTTCAAATGGTGGAAAATTTATTTGAGAAGGATCAAAGCAAGATGATCTCCTTCAGATTCCTTCGGCTATCCTCGTTGCTTATGGAGTTTCCAGATGAGATTTCAGATAACCAATGGATGTATCTCATCAATGTCTTTATAGTTTGAACTACTTATACACCAAGTTATTAGAATTTTCCCTAGCAATGGATCCAATTGTTAGTCCCTAGTCTTGCACCTAAAACATCAAGCCCTTAACATTTGTAGTACAAACATAGTTTCAATCCTAGATATAGTACCAAATATTTAATTCACCATTTGTGCATTTCCAATGGTAGGGAAGAATCCCATATTCAACTTTCTAACCTACCCTTTATGCCCTTTAACAAACAATGAACTAGAAAATGGAGGTTGCTTAACATGTTTATGATATATGAAGTAGAAATTTTATATGAGGTCAAATGAATATGGGGTCAAATGCATATGAGGTCTTAAGGTATATATATTTCTTCTATTTCAACCAAATGTTGTACATAAACTTAAATATGGAATGAACAAATAAATCTTATACAATTATTGGTATTAGCACATGCGAGAGATTAAGAAGATGCCATTACATAATGAAGAGTTGATACAACATGTTCATTCACATAACAATCATCAGACATGATGCTATCACAAGACATGATGCTCTCACAAAGAGCACAGCAAGGGATAGGAAGAGTCTTCATTGCTCAGTCAAATTCAATGTCAACTCAGAAAGGATGATATCCAATGCTAATCCAAATTCAAATTATTACACTATATAGCGCTCCCACTTTGTATTGACACCATGGTACTAAACAATCGCATTGACCTACTTTTGTGGTAATTCTTTGGACATTAATAAAATTATCTTATCTTACCTTATCTATATCTTTATAGAATAGAAATAAGAGGGAATATACAATGTATCTAGTCAATTAGTGATGCACCCTAGGCCGAAGCATAAAAAAAACTAACCCTAAAATCCTATAGTAGTGCACCCTCATGCATGGAAATTACTACCAAGGATAGTGCCACCGACTAAAGATGACAAATTCAATGCATGCATGCACCAAACCCTTGACCTAAACATCAATTATTGCATTGTATCATTGTGATCTACGTCACTTCTAGAATATGAAAACTTCTCATGTATGTCGGATATTCTAAATATGGAAAAGGCATCTAAACTATAATCTAAATCATGGTGATGCATGCATGCTTAAGGCATGCATGTTCCCTCAACTAAAATATTATCTACATAACATGCTATTGTGTTCTCATTTAAACTTGTAATTATTGTTTCAAGGAAACATTGAATGTGGCAAGTTGGAAAAGGGTAAATGTCTCAAGTCAAAACTTACTATGAAAGCTAACTACACCCAAAATAGGGAGAAACAACTATACAGAAACCAAGTAAAATATAACGCTCCCTCTTTTCGAGCAATGTGTTCTCCACTGAGTATAATCTCTCCCTCGACATCTCAAACTTCCCTTTTCCAAGTACTTAGTCAAAATGTTTGAAACCTAGGAATATGAAGGAACATACTCTAGGATCATTCCACCCTTATGAACTTTGTCTACGAGGAAATGATACTGTATTTATATGTGCTTGGAATTATCATGAAACACCGAATTCTCATAGAGCAATAAAATTTGTAGAGGGCATGGGCATCCTTCACATCACTAGCCTATTCTATAGAGTTTGTATTTCTATTGGGCCTCAATGTTACATGTGTACATGATCCATTATACCATTGTCTCTCTAACTTTTCTATATAACATTGGATTGGTTTGGAACTTATGGGATTGGCAAGAAGAAACAACAAAGTCTCTCTAATCAAAATTTCAAAATATCATTTTTTGGAGTTAGAGGCTTTACAATTTAGGGTTACTAGGCTTAAAATGTGGTTTCAGTCAAAAAAACATATTTGAAGATTGCGAGGTCAAATTTTAGTTTGAATTATGGGAATGGATAGAATAAAGAGTCAATCTTTTATAGTCCAAATGTTATACCTGTTAGGAAAATATTAAACAAGTGACATTTCGTACAATGTTGCTAAACTAAAAGGAACAAAACACAATAGGTTTTGATAGCTTAGACCTAACCTTCTCCCGAAGAGTTGAAATTGAATATGACTTATGGGAATTTGAAGAAGACATATTAATCTATTATAGTATATCATTTCAAACTCATAGCTATAGAAAAGGATATTGACATTAGGTGCAAGGTTTTCCAGGAGAGCATACCCTAAATCATTCTTTTGTGGTGAATCATGTGAAAAAATAATAATATTTTTCAATTTATAAAACCTTGTAAAATTCAAACCCTCACAAAACTAAAAATCTCTATCTATCCAAAGCAAGTAAAAAGCACACTACAATGAGTTGTAACCATCAATCTAAAGCCAAAATAATGGGTAAAATATCACATTGGTTTGAAGCACTTGATACTAAAAAATGAAGGTGAATCCAAATTATATTGCAAGAAACATAGAATAAAATGAATATATCCAATCTAAAAGTATCCAAAATTAAGAGAATAAAATGATTATCTTGATGGAAATGTCGTGTGAATTGTGGAGGTGACCACCCTTCAAATTTGCATCTTCCAAAGAGAATAAAAATTTATATTATTGGACAATAAATAAACATGTACGACATTGCATTTGTCAAAGAGAATACAAGGTTGTATGACTAAATAATAATTAAACATGTACCATCCTCTAGAAATAGTAAATGGGAATACATGAATGAGCTTCTGTTGGTTTCAAGAATAATTTATTCTCTACTGAACATGACCAGCCATGTGAAGGTGGAAGCTCATTTGGCCCCTCCCCCCCTGCCCCCCCCACCACATCACTCTCAATTCCCCATACCCAATTATGCATAACAAGTATCAAAACAAACAATAAATGTAAATGAAAGAAACAGCGTGTGTGCATATATGTGTAGATACAAAACATCTAAGGTTGATGCATAAGTTAGCAAAACAAATTGTACCACAAATAGTACTTTATATTAACAAAATATTATACAATCACTTCTTCTTCTTCTTAAATGTCATGAAAGTTTTGAGTAAGCCATCATCAGAATCATGATCTTGAACCCCATGATTTGTTGGGCCCTGTTCTGGTGTTGCATGAATACAACATCTCACGCCATTCACTTCTAGTATTATGATGCCATGGAGGCTGAGGTAGTACATGGGAATCCACTATGACAACAAAAAGTATTTAAATTATATGGTTAGTTATTATTTGCAGGAATATTTATGATCCGGATTTATGTGAGAACAAAATGAAAGAGCATATATATATACATATATAGATAGATAGATAGATATATATACATATATATATAGAATATAGATATGTATATAGATATAGATATAGATATGCACATATATATTTCAATAAACACGGTGATAAAGTAAACTCAAATTCTATTAAAATGAATGAAATAGAACAGACTGTAAAATAAAAGCAGCTAGAATGGTAGCTATATCTCTGAGAAGATATGTGGCGATTATGCTCATCTATCACAATCTCAATACAAAAAGAGGCTGAAAAGGGCCTATATATCATAAGCATGAGGGAAAGAACCCTAAACGTCCAAAAAACTAACCCTAGGAGATTAACCATCATAAATTTTGTGGCCCCAAGGTGGTTATTTGAGCAGTTAACTTCCCGTGGTCATAACTTTTGCCTACGATCTCTGTTTGCGGTGCTCCATAGACCATTGGAAATATCTATTCGAGGAGTACAATAGTGGATAAGTATTAAACAATAGATGATAACCTATGGCTATTTTCTGGGCCACTGCGGACCTAAAAAACATCTTGTAAGGCCTCAAAACGGCCCCGGAAGTTCAGGACCTGAAAAACCATAGAAACATTACAAGAAGATTGTCAAAATGGAAAATTGTTTTGATCTAGTGGAATAGGTGGGTGGCCACCTATATCCATATAGATCAGTCATCCTCCCTTAGGAAGCAATGGTATCCATTGAATTGAGTGCCCCCATCAAATGGGGAAACTTCTGTTGAACTTGAATCCTGGTGAGCCACTTTCCTTGGTGGAGTAGCTTCCCTACTTCGACAACCCAATATAGTTGGATCTTCTATTGGAAGGTGCCCTTAACCTATGTTTCCATGATCCAATCAATGGTTTCATGTTCCATGCAGTCAGGTTTAATCTCTATATGTGTCAACTGCTCTGCCACCTCTGATGTGTCCATCAATGGTGGAAAATAAGGGTGAAGGAGTTCCACATTAAATACTGGGTGCAGGACAAGTAATGGAGGAATGCTTAATTCAAAGGCATTCTCAAAGACTTCCTTTGGTGATGGTGTACGACTCATATCGAAGTGGATGAAGCTTGCGATGGGGTCCTGTGATCCTCTCTTCCTACAAGTGCAACCAATTAACCTTATCACCCACCTGGAAATTGTGTGGAACCCAATGCTAGTCATGTCATTGTTTGTACTTGGTATTGGATTTTTCCAAAATGTCATGGACCTGTCGGCGGATTGATGGATTCGTTCAACAAATCCGGTGGCCTTATCAGCCTCAGTCTAAGCATTGGCATATTCCTCCTGTGGGGATGTAATCTGTAGATCTACATCAATTGGGGCCAGTGGTTGGAACCTGGGCACACCTAAAAAAGGACATGGTTGGTATAGAGGATATGTTATAGCAATGCTAAACATATGGAAGCATTGTATCCCATGTGCGAGGATGTTTAGAATTGTACATTCTGAGAATATGCACAATCATAAGGTTGACTACCTTTGTTTGTCCATTGGTCTGAGGGTGAAAGGAAATGGATTTGGTGAACTTGGTATCTATCAATGACCATAGGATGAACCATAAGTTTATTAGGAACCTACTGTCCTGATATGAAATGATAGTCTGTGGTAGCCCGAACTGAACCCAAACACGCTTGAAGAAGAGCTTAGCAGTGGCTTCGACAGAGATTCTCTTCTGATAATATATTAGAATGGCCATCTTAGAGAAGTGATCCACGACCAGATACACACAATCATTACCATGCTTGGTTGAAGGTAGTCCTGACATGTAATCCATGGATATGGATTCCCATGGCCCATTGGGAGTAGGTACATGAGTGTACAACCCATACTTCTTGATGGCAGGTTTCATGATGTCACATGCAGTGCAGGATTTGATGTATCGACCAACATCTTGTTAGATCTTAGGCCAATAAAAATACTTCTAAAATATTTCCACTATATTTTCAGTGCCAAAGTTCCTTGCCACCCAATTGTAATGTGCTTCCCAAATCAACGTGGCACACTCGCTTGAAGGAACATAGAGATGGCCCAGGTGGCATAGCAATCCTTCCTGGAGATGAAGGTTTTCCATTGGTTTTCCTGCATATAGTGCTTGATAGATGGAAGAGAATTCGGGATCACTGTCATATAGTTGAGGCCACCCAAAGGTATTGTGGCCACAAGAGTTGAGCATTGTGGTTAGTGCCGCTACCAGAGGTCGAATGAGGCAATCAATGACTCGATTAGTGATGAACTTCTTATATTTAATGCTTAGGTGGAATTGATGCAAGTAGGTGGACCACTTTTGGTGGTGGTCATTTTGTAACTTTCATTGGGTTTGCATGAACTATAAGTGCTTGTGATAAGTGTGGATGACCATCTCTTTTTCTAGGTTGTAATGCTTCCATTGGTGGAAGGCTTGGACAATGGAATACATTTACTTGTCATAGGTGGGGTACTTTTGGAATGTATCTGAAAGAATATCATTGTGATACACCACTTGATGGTCATGCTAAGTGAGGAATCCACCAATAGCATTGTCTGAAGCATATGTCTCAAATCTCAAAGGGTTTTTGCAAATATGGTAAAGTAAGGATGGGCGACAAACATAAGTGTTGCTTCGGCTCCTCAAATGTGTGTTGTTGTGTCTTGGAAAAAAAAATTGGCCTTAGATCCCCCTTTGGTCACTTGGCTAAGGGACCAAGCAATATTACAGAATCCCAACACAAATCTGCGATAGAAGTTGTCAAGGCCTAGGAAACTGTAAAGCTCCGTGAGGGTTGTCGGGGTCTTCCAATCGTGAATGGATTGGATATTGTTCGGATCCACATGCACACCATGTTCTTCCATGATGTATCCAATATATTTAACCCTCACCATGCCAAATGATATCTTCTCTAGATTGGCATATAACTTGTGTCATCGTAGGGTGTTGAGTACCTAGTGTATATGCTGCAAATGTTCTTCCCATGTTCTGTTGTAGATGAGGATATCATCTAGATATACGACCAAAAAATAATTGGTGAATGGCCAGAGAATATCATCCATTATCCTCATGAAGGATGTTGGAACATTAGTTAAGCTAAAAGGAATGACCAACCACTCAAAGAGGCCTTCCCAAGGCTTGAAGGCAGTCTTCCAGACATCAGCCTGCCCAATTAACACTGAATGATAGCCAGACTTCAAATCAATATTACTAAAATATTCATTAGAGAAAATTTGGGGTCTAAAATGGGCCTCATAATAATATGAGCCACCTCATAAGAAAAGAGCCGTTGAATTCGAGAACCAATATAATTTCAAGAAAAGAGTCAACCATAATGGTTGACATGGCATATTTGACGTTAAAAAACTACTTTTTTAATTTGTATTTTCAACATATATCCCTATCGTTTTACTCAAATTTTGAGCAATAGCACTTATGGGATGCGGAATTAAATTCCACATCCAAAATGTACCCACACTACATACTTTCAAAGTAACACGTTTTTTTTATGTATTTCTCATTTTTGGTGGGGTGGGGTACCTCGAAAGTAGCACATTTTTTTTATGTATTTCTTGTTCTTCGTGGGGTGGGGTACCTCAAAAGTATGCAGCGAGGGTACTCGTTGGATGTGGAATTTAATTATGCATCCAACGAATTCTCCCGCTTGAAATTTGAGTAAAACGATAGGGAGATATGTTGAAAATACGAAGAAAAAAGTTAGTTTTTCTCTTTTCCTCCAAAATTCATAAATATTATTTTATTATTCTAACTATTGGTTTATTATTTTCCTTAGGAGGCCCATTTTAGACCTCAAATTTTCTCTAATGTGGCACCATTAATATGGTTCAGAAGGTCGTCGATCCAGGGAATGGGATACCGATTCTAGACTATGATTTTGTTTAGAGCTTTGTAATCAATATAGAGTCGCCATGTCCCATCTTTCTTCTGCACCAACACAATTGGACTCCCACAAGGTGAGGAGATGGGACTAATATGCCATTTCTAGATTAATTCTTGAATCTAACGTTTGATTTCTTCATTTTCCATGAGGAAATGCTTGTATACTATCACATTGGGTAAAGGCACCCTAATTATCAAATCAATGGAATGCTTGACCTGGAGATGTACTAGCACCTGGACAAGTGTGGTGAAGATGTTTTTGTATGATTCCACGATCTTGTCCACCTATTTTTTCTTTTTATAGGGATCCCACGTGGAGGTGGTGGAGTTTGTCGTGATCTTTCATTCACCTTTAGAGTGAATCATGAAGAGGACGAATTTCCCTGTCTGAGAGATTACCTTCCTGCACTTCTTAGCTGTGAAGAGGGACACTATAGTACTGGGAATTTTCTCTAGTATCCTGTAGAGTTTCTTTCCCAGAGTAGTAATGGCACTACGAGGTCTATACTCATACACATCATGACGTTTCCACATATATGGTTTTCCTAAAAGAACATCACAAAATTAAAGGGGTCAACATCACACATCACCTCATCTTTGAAGGGCATGATGCCATAGGATAGGAGACACTATTGACTGGCATGGACATCTCCTCCCTGGCTTAGCCAAACAATGGTGTATGGTTGGGGGTGTGGCATGTCAACAGCTTCAATATTTTGATGACCTTGACCGATATGAGGTTCTTTTGGATACCACTTCAACAATGAAATGTAATGGGTTCCCTTGCACCCATAGTTGTGAATGGAAGAGACGCTCACTTCTCATGTTTTAGGAAAAGTAGTGTAACTCACCTTTGGAACACGATCAAGGACCTAAAGACTCTAATCTACCAATTTATGCTCTTCACCTCACACTACTTGTGAACTTGGTGAATCAGAAAAGGGGGAGAAGTGTGAAATACCTCCATTGCACACTTTTTACTTCATAAGCATTGCTAATCAAATTGATAGTTTAAAGCACCTTTAGTATCTTTATGATTTGAAGTACACACCACATGTGCATTTACTTTGAGATATTTAGTTAATTGAAACAATCAAATTCATTTGCTTATTACACACATGTGTCTCCACTAGCACACACTAAGAATCCTAAAGACCCTCTTGCTTTGAGTATGCTCTTCATCCCGCACCTTGTGTGGCCTAGATGGATAAGAAAGACGTAGGATTGTGAGATACCTCTCTTACACTCCTTAAATCAAATTTGGACCCTTAAAATAAACACTTGTGATTATCAACTAATTAAATTCTTCCATAGGGGGTCACAAGAAAATGTATAGTTTGGTTAGGATTGATTGGTCTAGGCATCCAAATAATTCCCATCAATATTCTACACTTTATATGAAACAATATAGTGTTGATGGGTACTTTCAAATCCTGTTGTTAGAAAGTGTCAAAAGAAAACTCGGATAAGAAGGCGCGGTCCCAAGAATACTCCCCACAAAGTGTCACTCATATTTTTGTGGAAACGACACGATACCACTCAGGCTGAATAACGTATCCAAACTTGTCGTCGATATCTTAGTGGTCAAGATTAGGACATCACCAAGGTGCAATTGTGAGTGCAATTGACTCCTAAAATCATATATTTCCATTGGGGAGTGTTTCCAGCCCTTCTGGAACATAGCCTCATTGTCGGCATAACTGAATCTTTGTTACCTTCACTAGTCAATCATTGGAAGGATCCCATTACCACCAACAGTTGTGCTTTTGGAAGGCCCAATTACATTTGAGAGGAAAGGACGTTAGGTCTTTAGGGAATTTACATTTGCTTTTTATTTTTTAAATACAAATTCACATAACTCGTAACTAAAAATAACCTATACATGGGATCATTGGCACTAAACGACATAACACATCTCACTCACTTTACATGATCTTACATCTGTTGTGGTTGACATATTTTTCATTTGTTCAATTGTGTCTATTCCCAACATCACTCTCATTTGTCACACAAAATTTTCACCATTGAGGAATAAAACCACCTAAGGCATTCGTGTAGACTGCAAGGCCTTTCCCCTCTCTCGAGAGGTGTTTTCCCACTCTCTCCCTGTGGTTCACGAGGGATATACCCTAGTCAGGGATGCTCCCAAGAAATGTTTATAGGATCTTCCGAGCAAGGATGGTCCTTGCTTGATCATTTTCTCCCCTTGGAGATAATTGAGATCCCCTTGCCTGATCCTCCCACAAAAGAGGAAACCCTTCATTTTATCCCCTCGATGTAATACCCCCATTTTTACCCTTATAATATTTTGGGCTATCATGTAAATATTGTATGCATATTATGTATGGTTCCTAGTGTGGAGCTCAAGGCCAAGGCCCCACTAGTGAACACTCAACCTTGAAGAGGAAAGTATGTTGGTATTATTTAACCCATGTGCTAGTGAGCCATGGGAATTGTAAATATGCATTTTAATATAAATACCCACATCTAGCTATGCAATGCAACAAGAGATGGGGACATGATATTACAAGGAATTGGGAGGGAAATATTCAAACCCTTGAGCCAATGAAGTCAAGCCAAGTGTCAATGAGAGAACCCATCAACCATCAACTACCCATGTTGACTTTGGTGCCCAATCATTCATTTCTCCCAAGAGTTGGGTGAAGTAGTTAATGCCTTGGGGATTGGGGATGTATGGCTGTCCAAAATTCGAGTATAGGAAAGCCACCCTCATGGAAAATCGTATTTTTCCTTCTTGGGCAAGAAAACACCCACGAATTGCCTTACCAAGCCATTATTCATGATCAGACTTCACTCTCTCATGTTTTGGAAGCTTACTGGGCGTTTCTCTCAGGAAGTACGTTGTAAATTCACTGGTTTTCAAGCTGAGAATCCCATTTTTTTGCTGGCTGGACTGTGGGGAAAGAGGAGAATCCATTGGGAAGCATTAGATAAGTTTTGATAGCTTGATGTTTCCCCTTATTGTTGTGAAATCATTTTTGAATTTCTAGATTTGGTTTTCATTATGGAAAAACCGTTTTTGTGAACCCAGCAGTTATCTCCTACCTCAGAAATCATTTTTGAATGTTCCCATCAATTGTGTGACTGTGTATGTGCCAATTTCGGGTGCCAACCTGTCACGGTTTTGCCCAAAAATCGTGTTGGTTCCCTGCTGCCAGTTAATGACTGTGTGAAGGTCGTTTTGGCCCTTGAATGCCCAAGCCTTTTCCCTCTCATGCAGTCTCAGCTAGCTGGGGCTTTTCCCATCACATTTTTCATCTATCTACTGCATTTTCCATGCCTAGGAACTCGTTTTTGTATTGCAAAATGGCTGGGAGGAAGGGAGCCACGAATTTGGGGTTTATGGAGGCTGTTTTTGTCCCTTGAGTGCCCACAAACGTTTTATGGAAATGGTTTTTCTCTCCCAGGGTGATTCCCCAATTGCCATTTCGTTTTTGGTTGCCAAACGCTTTTTCTTCATGCCCAGAAATTGTGATTTTGCTGTTATGAGTATCCATGCTCAGTTTTGAGTTGTTGTGTGTTAAGAAATGTTGGGGTTGAGATGGGTATCCATTGCTTTGGGCTGTGACGAGCTTGAGAGTCCCCTTTTCCTTGTAGATATCATGCCCAGCTCAGGGGTGGTCTCTGAGTGCTGAAATAATATAGGCTGGGCAGAGACCGACGGTTGGGAGGAACGTTGCAGCGACATAGCTAGTTGTGTGGGACAATTGCACGACAAAGATAAGTGTTTTCTATTTATGTGTTTTGCCTCTGCAGTGTTTAAATTAAATGACTGTTATTGATATATTGAATGCATATGAAATTATGTGTGTGGATAAGTTTATCTCCGCTGTGCATGTTGTTGAATTTACGTCTGCACACATGGGTTTTTAATTGTATGAATCTAATGAATGGGATGAGTTTGTTTAAAAAGCCCCAAAGATTGGCTTCATGTTCCCTTCCAGAAATTGGATATATGGGTGGGGACTTGACACTCGAAGATACTTTAGACCCCTTTTCTTCATCCTCTTACGTAAAAGGTCACCCTTTATTTTCACCTATCAAAGGAAATTCAACCTCTTCTTATCCCTCTTCGAGAGGATGACACATAGTATCCTCTTCCTCACATCAGAGATAGAGATCACTGCCACATACTTCTCATTATCGCCCACGAGGGAACAATACACAATGTACGATGGCAGAACCTAATACCAACCTTCCTTTCATTGCTAGTTTGAATCTCCCTGATCTAGCTAAATTGGTTAATGACCCCATATCACATGATCCAACATGGACAGACAAGCCTGATAAAATCCCCTCAAATATCCCTAAATTTGAAGGGAGACAAGGAGATGACCCATCAAACTATGTCATGTCTTTCCACTTATGGTATTCCTCCAATAGCATAGTGGAGGACTTAGTGAGGCTTCCCCCCTTCTAGTGAAACCTTATAGGAACAACTACAAAATGGTATGTAAATTTACCAAGGAAAACCCATGCGACCTTTGGGGCAATAGCAACTATGCTTGTCACTTACTTTCAACTACCCATACGCCATGACCTCAACCTCAAGATTCTCATGGAATTTCAACAAAATACCTCTACCGGACCACATCCATGAGTGGCATAGACGATGCACATTGTTTAAAATAAACATAGAACCTTAGTTCCTGTTGGATTGTTTCATCAAATCACTCTAAACTACCATTGAAAATATGTGGCAACCCCATTACCACAAACTGAGGAAGAGGTCATCCTAAAGGCCCAACATTTTGATCTCATTTATGCGCAATTAGGTTACTTATACACCATCGTATTCGATTACTCTCAGCATCGATCTCTGGATCCCATAATGCAGGGTCATCACATTCAGCAGATGGGATTATTGGGTATGTTTCCTAGCAGGGAAAGGTCCCCCCTCCCCCAAATTGTATTCCTTCACATATGACAATGCAGTACCCTCCCATCCCTCCCATGGAAACACCCCTTACAACCGTACCAAATGCTCAGTTTGGGAAACTACAATATGGACCCAAGAGTCCTACCTACCCCAACGCAATCCATGCATCGTCGGTACCTCCACCAGAAATGGAACAACTAGCTCCTACATCCACATCATATTGAGTGCAAAACACATATATCCCACCACGGGGATATATAACTTATTACCCATTTCAGTGTCCTCCTGATTATGCCCACATGCCACGCATGGGGGTCAATTTAGTACAACCTTCTTTCGCACAACAAGCTCAATAGTTTGAGTGGTTGAACATAGATAACTCGTAGAACCTTCAAAATCAAGGGAAGAAGAAATATAAGAACAAATTGAACCAGCCACAGGGGCAAGGGGACAACCTCCTTCCCCAGCAAAATCAAAACCATGGTAACCAGAATGAAGGGGCTAATAACCCTCCCAAAAAAGGAAAAAATGCTAACGTGAGGACCAACCATTCCTGCTTGATTTGTGGAGAGTATGATCACTATACTCACCATTGTCTAGTCATCCTCTACTGTCAACAATTGGTGGAAGAAAATACAAATACATTAACAAATCCTCCTCAAGCACCTAATGTACCACGACCCCAGCAAGTTATCTTGTAGTAACCCTTTACTAACCAAGGGGTAGTCGCCCAACATCAGGAGCCTCATCCCCAAAGCGATGGCTCCTTTCAAAATATTTACATGAACACGAAAGATGTCAACCTAGAAAGTTGAGCCAAAGGCTACGGTGGGCCAGATCCCCCACAAGGGGACAATGTACCTACTACCTTGGGAGGCCCTTTGTAAATATTGTTCCCAAGCTCTGAAAAAATCCCAAGGATACCAAAGGTGCCACTTAGTCGTACCCCCCATAATCCCCACATGAAATTCGCCCACAACTACAGTATTGTGGATGACTGGGCTTGGTCACCAGCTTCCATGTCCACTTTAGAAGTGTTACAATCATGCCCAACCCAAAGGAAGGCACTACTTAATGCACTTGGTGTTGTCGACCCTTTAGACTCACATGCTATGACCTTTGATCTCAACAAAGGTGAACCGCAACTACCCTCATCAGTCGCATTCCAAGTTCCAGTCACAGTTAAAAACACCATGATCCATCGATGCATGATCAATGAAGGCACATCCATATGTGTAAATTTATCTAATTTCTGGAAACAGTTGGGATCACGCGAGTTAGTTCCCTCATTTATCTCTCTTCGTGCATATGATGGGAGACCATCAAAACCAAGGGGTTTGTACCAAAATGTCCCCATTGATCTAGGGGGGAAGAAGGTAATGATTGATATTGAGATAGTCGACACCCAACTTGCTTACAACATCCTTTTGGGTCATGGTTATATGTACGCCATGAAGGTGGTTTCCTCTTCAGTATTCCATATCATGATGTTTCCCTTTAATGGAAAGATAGCCACCCTTGACCAACTAATTACTATGACCCTCATACCAACACCAAACTTGAAAATTTCCTACCCATTGTAGGATAAGTGAATCAACCTCCTTACGTTGATATATGCCTAGGTGTGTTCGGGGAAAAAAATATGCCTAGGTGTGTGCAAAGATTCTATCCTGCTAGGGGAATAGTCAAGTCCTCCGTCTGAAATCCCCAAATCAACAGACAACCTTTTGTGCATTATTTTCACCTCTGAAAATACATCTCCAACCCCATTGACATCATCATCAACCCCTCTGATGAGTCATGGCATTAAACAAACATTGAATACATCAGTTCCTCCCATCTCTTAGATACCATTCTTGTACCCCCTCACAGGAGTGCAAGGGATTCCAGTAATGGCTCAACTGAATCTACTTGGGCTCAAATTGGGAATACTTGTGTGGTACCTTATTCCACCCTACCTAGGAATGGCCTCAAAACTAGTGGCCCACTATGAGTTTGTACAAGTCTCGACATTTACGCCATCCAGACTAGTTACGCTAGTTGTAACACACGCCAAGCAAGTTACACTTGTGACCCAACTTCCACCACCTGTGGCTAAACCCACTAATGGGGGCATAAAGCGACCTAAGTGGAAATCCCCCACCGTGACCAACCCTCTTGCTGAATCATCATTAGTAGTCGCTAAGCCTAAATCAGAGGGCATAAATCAACCTAGGCTGAAATCTCCAGTGATGGCAAACACTACTCCCACCCAACCGTGTTTCATATGTAGGAAACAAGGCCATACAATGATCATATGCCCCACCTTTCTGGATCTCAGGAATTTACTTAATACCATGTTGATGCTTGGAAATTCCTAGCATCGATAGTAGGGATTCTCCCCAATGAATAATCCCAACTAGATCATTCACTATTTGGAATGGGGAATCCGTCCAGTTTACGGTCCAGCTACCGTAGATGTATTTTAATCAGTTTTACCAGTTTCATCCCGGTCCACTGTTTAGGGTTTTATATTTAAATTATGAATGTGCAAGTGCCCTAATCTAAACAATGCATACCTATAATTGACAGGTAGAAGCCTCACAAGTGATGCGTAGGTTCTTACATCCTGTCTTATCACTTCTACCTAAGCAATTAGCTAACATTATTCTAAATTACCTAATCTATCCTTGTAAGGAGCCAAAATTAAGAAAGAGTAATATCTGAGAATGTTTATACAAATCAAACAGATAACTATTTATATAAAGTATTTACATTCACAGCAGAAATATACAAAGATAGCTTTGTTGAAATTTATATCCATTTATTACTCTTATGTTACACAGACATTTGCATAGATAAGTAAAATCATTCATCGCCATCGAAATAATTCAATAAAATTCAGAAATATCTCACAGCATGAGATGAACACAAGAATAAATAATTATGATATGTTATCCAAGACATTCCACGCAAAATCCATGCAAGCTTTTCCCAGCAAATAGGTCTTTCTCATTAGCAGAAATTTAGTTCTCTTACAAAATGTCTCCAGCCTTTATTACACAAGAAAAAGCCCCTCTCTATCCATTTTCCCTCTTATTTATCTTACAAGAGAATTTGTCTTTACATCTAATTGTTTCACCTACCCTCCAAACTCTTGGACTTCCAATTTTTTTGTTTTGTGGTTTCTCAACTGAAGAAATAGAAAATTATTTACAAAACATAGTATTCCGCCTGTGGGCCCTCTAAACTAGAAATGTAATTGTCCCACAAGTCGATTTCATAAAAAAATTACATTACATTGTTGGGGATCTCATAATTTTAAATAGACTTCATGGACATACAATTCTTTCCCCGCATTACTCATCTCTTTAGTGACTGCTTTATGACTCTCCTCCAGAAAATAAACATTTACAGATGCTTTCCCTATGTGTTGTCTGAGATCTTCTTCTGTGAGAACATCCAATTTCTTGAGATAGTCCAAGTCTTCCACTAGGATTCCCTTTAACTATGTTAAATGATAGTCTTTAGCAGGTAACTCGTATATATCCCGAGCGATTGAAATATGACATTTTTCATGCACCTGACAGATTTCTTTATAAATTCCCTCACATTTTGAGATAGTCTTTGATACTTCTGTCTGTATTCTCCTGGCATCTTTTCTGCAACTTTCTAAAAGGGATATATCCAATTTTAGCTCAACCACTGTTTTATTTGGAAAGTGATCATGAAAATTTGGATTCTTATTTTTCCAACTGATTAACTTTTTTACTTTGTTGAATGTTCCTATTACTTTCTATTTTATTTCGAGAGCACCTGCAGAAATTTCCTTCATCCTATCAATCATTGTCCTCATTTTATATATCTCTTCTGCCAACAATTCTTGCAAGTGATAATTTTGTTCTTGTATTCCGGGGGCATGTTCGAGAAAAGGTCTCATATCTTGTTTCTAACTTTGAGCAATTGCAACTTGCTCCAATGGAGATTCTCTTTCCTTCATCCATTCATCAGTCTGAGCCTACAAAGATCCTTTCTGCATGATTAAGGATTCCACTTGTCGGTTTAATGCCATCTCATTCTTTTCTAACTCATCAATCCATGAACAGAAATCTTCACATTCCCCCTCCATGATTATAAGCTATACGTTTAATGAATATTTTTCATTTTCCAGCTCCTGATAGTCTGACAAAAGTTTATCCTTTTCGGATTCTATGGTTTCTCTTTTCCTCTTCATTTCAATGCCTTCACTTCGGGCTTGCACTAAGTTATCTTTCAACTTCAGCATTTTCACTTTGCTTCTCTCTAAATCACTCATCAGCTTATCAACATTGTCAGCATTGGCCTAGGAAGTTGCTATATTAACTGAGGCCGTGAAATTTGGTTCTTTATGAGTGTCGTCTACCAAAGTGTTTTCTTGGATAGTCACTATATCTGGTTGTGTGCCCATTTTCAACCTTTTTTTTGTTCTTCTCATAATTGTCTTCCTCTTAGGATCGAAGACAATGGTATCCAATTTTGCAACATAATGTTTTTTATAGGGGGTCAAAGGTGTGAGCTCGATCTCAACAAATGGGAGATGTCCCCATGTAAGTGGAACTCCCGAATCATCAAGTGGATCAATATCCAGGTCTTGTAAATTATGCTCTTCTTCCTGGGCCCTCTTCTCTTCCATGGATTTCTTGACCTTGTCTTCTTCTTCCTTTTGTTTTTTTAACTCGGATGCTCTTTCAGCCACCTCTTGTTCTTCTTTTCTTCGGGTTTCTTCTTCTTGTTGCTTTATTTATGTTTCTTCTTTCTATATTGTTTCATCTTCTTGTTTCCTTCTTTCTTCTTCGGCTTTCAAAGCTTCTTCTTTGATCTTCTATTATTCTACCTCTTTTGAAGTTTCCTCAATATGAATGGAACTTGCCCCATCTTTACGGACAAATATTTTATTTAAGTCTGGCATATTATTTTCCCTCTTGTACACTTCCTTATCCTTCGAAAAATGATCTGTGTATTCAAAATGAATCTTACACTATGCGCAATCCTTAGTTGCTTTCTGCAGTTTGTTGTATCTAATAAATATCTTTTCTCCAAAATGAAAATCCTCCATGTCTTTTATAAGATATTTTGCTCCTTTGACTTTGATGAATTTGTATGCCCCGATAGTGAAAGGTAGCGGGGGATACGAAGCCTTCTTATTCTCATTCAGGAAGTGACCAACTCCATTAATACATAATTTCCTTACTGCTTCCTTATGCACTACATAGTCGGTGGCGTACCTTGGAATCAATGAAGAGGATTTGGTCCCCCCATACATTCAGATGTAGGTGCCTTCGGGTGTAAATTAGTAATATCCATATTCACATATTACTGCCATTGTTTTTTCTGATAAACAATTTGGTTCTTTGTTAAATTTTAACCTATACAGAGGCGTTATAAATTCCTCGCATAGAAGCTTATAAAAAATCGCATATTTACGAGCCCACATTATTTGATAGGAGACATAAAGAGGGGTCTCAGCTGGAACCCAAAAACATCCCAGCTTGTGAAATGTATTTTTGATCAAAATTCAATCCATTAGATATGAAGACATGAAGAATTCTTCCCTTTTCTAAGTCATTCCTCCTTGGGCTGCTGCTACTGTCCATGCCATGCTCTCCGAAATAATATTTGCCCAATTGAAGACGATAGCATGGGAGGAAATATGGTACATAATGGGTACCCAACTAAGTTTGTATATATTAGCATTTTCCCTTCCAAATATTCTACTTAACATCATTGGAATAACTCTGAAGGGTGTATTCAAATCATGCGTCTCATGGTCTTCGCTCACCCTCTGTCTTAACTGCTTTTCGGGAATCAACATCTTCTTAGCATATTCATAATGGTCTATTTTGAACCATTTTATCTAGTCTTCTATCATCATTAATTTTGGAGGTCGTAATTTATATGTTGTGCTAACATGAGCTGGCTAAAACGACGCGAAATCTTCTCCATTTGTCCCAGATATGATTCTTGAGCTAACATCTACATGGGGTAAAATGCACCCAATTAATTTTGAACATGGAAATTTTTTTGGATGGGTGGCAGCCTTATGAAGACTCGATTTCTTAATATTCTGGTAAATCATCATCTCCTCAATAGCTACATCCGGCACATTCTGATCTTGAATCAGGTGATATAATTCATCCCATTTATACTCAGGAACTACTCTTGTTGCAGCCTTGGTGTCTTTGTATTGGGTCTCCATCATGGTTTTTGTAACTTCAATATCTTAATCGGATTCCGCGACCTTAAATTTGCGCTTAGAAATTATTCTTTGCATTTTTGAATCCTAAGGTGAAAACAAAGTTAATGTATAAAAAGAAAAATCCAATGTTAAGGCAACCATTTCAAGCAAAATGAGAATGGAAATACAACATTTAAACTAATTCAAATAATAACTTGCAAATGTGTGAATCATCAATATGCATTATTCACTAAGGGTTTCATACTTCCATGGTATCAAAATTTATGTGATTTGAGCCTCTGTCTTGATGAATACTCAAGTATTGCATTATGGGTTCTTCCGCTCTATTGTTCATACATGACAGTAGTATTAATACTTGGGACAATAAGAATCCGAACACAAAATCATTCTTTATCAAGGGGTAATATGCAAATCATCCCTTATTTCAAAATGTGTCCCTAGTACAGTAAATTCCAAATATAGTTCGAGTGCCATTATCTGTTGATATGGTTCTAGGTTGGAATCCATAGTCTATTCCATAACTTCTTATTCATGTTCCAGTTATTAGCAGATAAATATGCATACGCTTTACTAGTTCAGGCACAATAAGGATATTACCATTATGGATGGGATGGACAGCTTTGGATCGTTGGAACTGCTTCCCTCTTTGATTGATTCAATACAGCCCTACTCTTATGTTTTAAGGAAGGGCTTCTTGGGTCAACACTTAGAACATTGTTGGAAAAGAAAAGAGTTTAAATCCAAAAACCACAGCTTGGTTGTTAAGGTTTTCACGGAAAAAAAAAAATTTGCATTTATTAATCCAATGAGGGAAAAAAAAGCCAATGGCTAGGGTAATACAGTGACCAAGTCGAAATTGTGCAAAGACGTCCATTCACCGTAGTTTTAAGTAAATATGGCCCCAAAACATAGAGCGATCGTATGTAATCCAATGGTAATATAATGGCCTCAGAGATGACAACGGTTTACAGTGGCCCTAAAAAATATTCTATCCAACTACTACGGGCAGCCACTGAACCAGAAACCCCAATTCCTACTGAAATGGCGTCCTAGGGTTTTCAAACAATGTAAAAAAAATATTTTTGGCTTTACACCCTACCGGGTTTCACACTTTTGAATGCAAATAATGGCGCTAACCAGGTCTACACAATCCTTTTAACATATTGCAAAAATGTCGTTTAACACATATAATAAGGTAAAAGGACAAAGGACCTACCTAGCGGTGCCCGAATGGTCAAAAGAAAGTGCTCAAATGGAGTTGGGAGGTTCTCTGTCGTCCGGTGACTGCTCCAACTTCAAACGGTGTTACAAATGTTTTAAGAAAACTTTGAAACCACCTTTTATAACCAAGGATAACCCTAGTATTAAATGTGTCTTGATAAACGTGCAGATGGGGTTCACAATAAGTTTTGCAAACTTTATCAAAACTCGTTTCGGAGCACCTTTTAATTTTACGCCGAAATTGTTCAGACCCGATTTCATGTTGGCACACATGTTGTTTTGTAGTGAATTTCATTTTGGCACCGATTTGTTTCGGAGTGAATTTCATTTTGGCACCAATCAATCAATTCAAAGCAAATTGGCAGTTTCGGGCCGTTTTTAAAAAAAACCAACTCTTTCCTTCCTTCGGGTGAATCACTTTCTCGCCTGATCGGTGATATAATCATTGACGTGAAATGACTGTATACACCGAAACGTTTCGATGTGAGAGAAAATTTTGTCCCAAGTGTATCGGTGCAAAAGTCAATTTTGCGCCGATACACGAACCTATTCTTTAATTTCTTTGATGAGGAAACCAACTCCTTTGTAATTAAAAAATTATTTGGCAATTTGGGTGTAAAGAAATGCAACCCGAACAAATCGGCGCAACATTGGATTTTGTTCCAATCGGAACCGAACCTTTTTCCTTTCGACCTTATCAACTCAAAACTAGGTTTTACTCCGACCATTTCGGTGTGAAATTGCAAAGTTCCCCGACCGTTTCGGCGCAAAACCAAAAGTTCCTCCGATCGAGCCCAAACTTACTTGACCTTCGACCGTTTCGGCGCAAAACAGGAAATTCCTCCAAAACATCTTCCGCCTTCAAAATTTCACTCAGAAAACCAAATGTTCTCCAACCGTTTCGGAGAAACATTTGATGTTGCTTCGACTATTTCGGCGAAAAACCAATTATGCTCTAAAACTAAAACTCATTCTTAGTTCAGAAAAAAATCTAAGTATTAGAACTTCTGCAATCAAATTACGCTGATCAAGAAAAATAGGATGAGGGGCCCTAGAATTTTGCAAAAAAATTGGGGAAGATGTTGTAGCTACAACATACCCTTGTGAGTGTGATTCATGAGTACAATACTATAGTAGGGGAACACCTTTAACCTTATCTTCACCCAACACAATAACTAAGTCCAATTCGTTACATACTAATCACGCGTGTTCGATTTACTCTCATTTTGGTAAGTATACGCACCATTGACCTGACCTCCCTTGATTTTGAGACACCTTGGAGACCATTCGCTTGACTCCCCCTTTGGTTGAGAGTCCTTCACCTTGATCTCATGAAATAGATTCCATAAATGTTGTTACTATTTTTAAAGTTACGACACCAGGAGTGATTCTCCAAGTCAATCTTGTGTGTCAAGATTGAGCCTCGTGTGTCTCGCCTGAGTTGGACTTAGGAAACTTAGAGAAGAATCTTAAGTTGGACTCAAGAATGGTTAAGCTTCATGTTTTGAGGCAAGTGCTTTGTATGTTAAAGTGATTATTTTGTATATTCTTGCTATTCAAGGCTAAGGTCTTATGTGTTAAGAAAGATCCTCATGTGTTTAGGTGGTTCTTTATGTGTCGAGGTGATGCTTTGCATGTCGAAGCATGTATGGTGTGTGATGTACTACCAACCATGGTTGAGATATTAAGTCTCCTCTAGAGACTGGCCACCTCTAGAGTGAATTACTTTAGCATATAACCACTTGGAACGATAGTAGAACAATATGATCACATCAATGGGAAAATATCCTTAGTATATTTGATATGATAATTAAGTTGGCACATGTGGACCATGAAGATAAGACAAGAGAAAAGATAAGATATGAGAGAATTCAAGTTGCACATAAAATAATTAATTAAAAGAGAATTTGAATTGTTAAACTTCAATTAAGACTTCAGTAAATCAAGGGAGAACTCTAATTGATCTCTACAGTGATGTCAACAAGAAAGAATCAGTTAAAGAGAGTTAACTAAGTGATAACAAAGAATACCTAGTTAACTAAGTGTTATTGCATGACGACAATTATGTTAAACTAAAAGATGACACTTGAGTTGTGACACTTGCATGACGACACTTATGTTAGCCGCCTAAATAAGTGGGAAAGCTTTCAGTTAAGGGGTGATTTCATCCTATGAGTCAGATCAGTGATTTAATGCACTACATGAGAAGTGGGGCACACTTCTTCATGCAATATTGATGCATCCAAATAGAGGGAAAGTTCATCATGAAGTCAAAAAATAAAAATAGAAGTTGATGCATGTGAGGAATATATAAATATGTTATATAGGATTGATGAATTCAATGTGAAGTGAATTCTCTTCTCTCTTGAAGGCAATGTGTTTCTCTTTGTGCAAGATATTATTTTGATTCTCTCTTGTTTATATTTCTCTTGCTCTGTAATTGCAGTGGGGGTGCTTGATGTAAAAGACATTCTCTGTTATCTATCAATATACTAAGGAAGGTTTTGTTGGGGTTTTCTCCCTCAAGTCATAGAGGGTTTCCCTAGGGAAAATTCATGTTGAGAATGTGATTGCTTATGTGTATGATTTCTATTTGATTTCAAGTATTATTGCAACTCTAAATTAAAGATAAAAAATTAACAACTACATCGGCGACAACACCAGTTGGGCCTACTTTAGAAATGGCCATTTTAGTGGTATCTACCACTGAGCCACCTATGCCACAAGGACGACATGATGGATGTACATCTTGTGGGAACCATACTCACATGATTACCAATGGGATTAGCACAGCCATACCTGACCATGCCACTCCACCATTAACTTCGACACATGAGTCTATCTATGCCAGGATCCCATGTCCATGTCAGTCGTGCAACGAAATTTCCCACTACTTGTTTCAATTCCCCATATTACGCTACGAATTCAAAGTCTACCTCAAACATATGTGACTACAAGATCAACTTCTCCACCTTAGGGTATTCCCACAAGGCTTACCCTTTGAGAAAATCATTCCCCCTTCACTAGATACCGTAGATAACGCATCATCCCTGGACGGTTTACTTACTAGTGACGATTCATCATGCTTATATGAAGACCAAGATCCACCATATCCATTGCATGTTTCCTAGCATCAAGGGATCTCCATTCAAGTGTTGGATTCCTCTCAATACATACCAGTATACAACCACCTAGATATAGCTTGAGATTCCAACACAAGGAAGCCCCATCATTAGAAGGGTGGAACCATATTTCACCCTTTATATTGTCCATTTGCACCTTAAAAAGAACAATGTAGCACTTTATTCGTTGTATTTCGATCCCTTTGTTTCAAAATAAGACCATGATTTTTTTGAAAAGAAGATGGTTTCCCACTCATATAACTATATCATCTTTGTAGATGGCGCAAGTCGTTAGCCAAAGAATCTAGCATCATTTTCTTGGGTCATTTATACCCCATCCCAAAATCTATACCAAATAGGCAAAGTTTGCTTGAGGGCACTCACTAACAACCAAGCAGAATATGATGCATTCATTGGGATGTTAAGTGATGCCATCCACCTTGGAATACACCACTTACACGTGCACCTAGATTCACAATTCGTTGTGTCCCATATTAACAGTGTCTATCATGTCCTCAATCCAATCCTCTTTAGCAATATTTTGCGAGTGCGCCTCTTAGTATGACAGCTTGAAACCGTTACATTCACTCATGTCCCCAAGGGAGCCAATGCATTTTCCAATCTTGTCGCAAACAAAGTTTTGAACTAGCATCTGATACATCAACCATCTATCCAACCCTGCACAACAAACAAAGCATAAGCATGTGTGTTTTTCATCTGACACATCTTGTGCAAGTACCTACAACTACACATGGAAAAAATCAACATATATATGATATCATCATCATCATACATCACATAAATACATCAAACACATACATGAGATCATAGAAAATGCCGCCAAAATGACATATATATATATATATATATATATTGCCAAACAAATGTGTCATGTACATCATAAGGCCTCATGGGCCGCATATACATAAAATCATATGTCTTATGGGGGTACATAAGACACCAACCTCCCATAGGAATCATCGATAACATGTACAAAATAGGGCTCTCATTCCTATACAAAACAATGTAGAGTTCCCAACACTCAACTCGCTCCTCCTGGTGCAGGATCGCGAGGCCCCAAAATAGATAAAGGCCACACTGGTTCACCCGCTACCCCTATAGGAGCTCCTGGGTGTCATCCATGGGTTGGTCCTGGTCCTAGAGGAAGCCTCTTCCCAACAGGGGGACAATTCCTTCCCCGAGCTCCTCATATTGCATGACACACTACAACCACCCTCTGCATCACCCAATTCCATCTATCCCCACACTCTACAGGAAGCTCGAGGGTCTTAGAAATCTCATCTTCATCGAGCTCACCTACTCCTCGATCATCGACTCCCTCAGTTAATGTATTCGTTCACCTCTCTAGGTATGCTAATATAGATATGGAAGAAATCTCATCGTCATCGAGGTCACCTACTCCTCGATCACAGACTCCCTTAGTTAATGTATCCGTTTGCCTCTTTAGGTATTCTAAGATAGCTATGGCTCGGTCACCCAAAGTTTCTCCCCCTTTTAGAGAAACCCCACCCATAGCTCCACCAGGATCTCTCATAACGTTGAAATCCCCAACTACTGATATAGAAACCCTTGCAATACTGACACCCTCATCACGCCTATGACGTCGCGCCCATCGTGGTGGTCTCACGGGACAAATAATTGCATCATAGATAGGAAGCCACATTCAGTATCGAATATAAATTAAAATTATGTGCATAATCAAATAATGTATAGAAAAATATGTAATCATAAAACATAAACATACCTGTGGCATCCCACCCATGAATGGGAGGAGGTGGCTACAAGTCCCCCTGATAGTCTATACCACCTCATGGGTATCTCTTTATTGGGCCAATCATCTGCTTCCACACATCCAAAAAGTGCGGCATAAACACATGCCCCAATGGACCACCATCAGCATGTGGAATCATGCGAGTCCAAAACATCATCTGAGGCTCCTACGGCCCCCTTGAAGGAACAAATACCTACGGTCTTAGTGACAGGTATCACTCAAAGCAGTAGGAGAAAAACACTCTCCCATGAAGGAAGGTCCTCCCACCTACCCCCCATCACACCTTGGTTAACTGATCCATCAGTACATGGAGCAGCATAGACCCCCAGGCCACTCGGTGACTCGCTTTGACTCACTCCTACAAAAAAAAAATTCCCCTTGTAATTCGGTTGGGGTACGATACCCCCAACACCCTCACTACCATGTTCGATACTTCTTGTACCACCAATCTATTCAGGTGACTAATGAGGATATACCTAGATTTCAAGGCACTCATATCCCCACCATAGTACTGGTCAATAAGGCCATGGATCGACCAACCCCACCCATAAACGGTCAGGTCACCTCCTCTAATCCAAGATGGGGCAGATCAATGAGGAAGTAGAGATCCTAAAAAATGATGCCCAGGTCCTCATTTCCCACATGAAATCACCTCCTATCTTGGTCCCACATATGTATGAGTTCCTACGACAAGAAATTTGATGATCGAAGGAAGGGGCACTATTAGAAAAATAGGATCGTGGAGCAATAACAATAAACAAGATGCAAATATAAATCACATAAAAGACATTACAAGAGAGACACCAATATAACATGGTTCACCCAAGATGGGCTACGTTCACACAGAAATTTCCAGTCATTATTATTATATCATCCAACAAATGAATGGATACAACCTGCAGCACATCCGCTACAACTTCCTCTTCACTCTCTCACAGTCTCTCTCACACAATCATAGAGATATTTACAATGCTACAATACACAGTCATATTACAATGCCTTCCTTTTAAAGAGGGATTACCATGGGAAAATAATATGGGACACCCAATACAATGGGCCCACAAATCACCCATTATTGACCAAGTCATGACTATGAAATTACAACATTTTACAATGCATTTTTCTTGAAATTTTCACTATGGGGGTGCTGCCCCCGAAACCCCGTCGGAGGGGTGCTCCCAAACTAGTCGTCGCCCCCCCTGGAACCCCCATGGTGACTCTTTTGGGGGGGGAATCCCCCCCAAACCCCCTCGTCATGGGCTGGTATCTAGACACGACTCAAACACAACCTCTGAATAAGGAAGATCAGGCTACACAACCAACAATATCCCACTTGGAGACTGATCACAACAACTCCACCATTGTTGGACTATGCTCTAAACCTTGGATATGACAAATTTATCATCTTCACCTTCATGCTTGAAATCCAACTGAAACCGATCAGAAACTCAGTTTCTCTCTGGTTACCACATTTCTTAACATTTCTACAGGATTCTTGCTAGTGTGTATTTTATCCAACTTTAACAGTTCATCTTCCGAAACATATCGTATGAAATGGTACTTGAGCTATATATGTTTAGTATTTGAATGTAAGAATGAGTTCTTTTCAAGATGAATGGAACTCTAGATTTCATTGTACAACCTTCTATTCTCTTGATTCTTACCTAATTCTTCCTTGAACCTCTGTAACCAAATCATCTCTTTAGTAACCTCTGAAGTAGCAACATACTTTGCTTCCATTGTTGAAAGTGCAACGACCTTTTGCATCTTTGAAATCCAACCTACTGGAATTCCACCTACAATAAAGAAATACCATGTGGTGCTCGTCCTACTATCTTTATCACCTTCCATATATGCATCAACATGCCCCTTTACAACAATGTCTGAACCTCCAAAATATAATGCATGAGTGGTAGTACCTCTCAAATACCTGAGAATCCACTGTACTTCCTTCCAATGTTCTTTACCTAGATTGTTCATATACTTGCTCACAACTCCCAGTGCTTGTGCAATATCTAGTCTTGTGCACACCATGGCATACATCAGGCTTCCAATTACTGATGAATAGGGAACCCTGGACATGTAGTCTATCTCTTCATGTGTCTTGGGACACATCTCCTTACTTAGTTTGAAATGGTTGGCCAAAGGTGTACTAACTGGTTTTTCATTCTGCATTCTAAACCTCTCCAACAACTTTTATATGTACTCACCTTAAGACAATGTCAATTTGTTATTTTTCTTGTCTCTTGTTATTCTCATACAAAGGATTTTCTTTGTAGCACCCAAATCCTTCATCGCAAATGAATTATCTAAATTCCTTTTGAGCACATGTATATCCTACATGTTAGACCCTGCAACAAGCATGCCATCCACATACAATAACAAGATTATATATATTCAATTATCTAGCCTCTTGAAATAAACACAGTGTCAGAATGGCATCTAGTATAACCTTGTTATGTCATGAACCTGTCAAATTTCAGATACCACTGCCTTGGAGCTTTATTCAAGCCATACAAGCTCTTCTTCAACCTGCATACCAAATTCTCCTTCCCTTTGACCTCATGCCCTTGTGGGTTCTGCATATAAATCTCTTCCTCCAAATCCCCATAAAGAAATTTTTTTTTTACATCTAACTGTTCAAGATGCAAATCTTCTACCACCACTAGACTTAAAATAGTTATAATTGAAGTCATTTTAACAACAGGAGAAAATAGTTCTAATTGAATTCATTTTAACAACAGGAGAAAATATTTCATCAAAATCTATACCTTTCTTCTGTACAAACCCCTTTACAACAAGTCTATCCTTGTACCGCTTCTTTCCTCCATCTTCTTCCTTTAACATGTAAACCCATTTATTTTGCAATGCTCTTTTAACAGCAGGAAACTAAACCAAATACCAAGTATGGTTTCTTACCAATGAGTCCATCTCCTCATTCATGCCTTGCTCCCATTTCTTTATAGTTTCCACATGCATTGCTTCTTCATAAAATTTTGGTTCACCAGAATCAGTCGTCAATAAATAATACATTGAAGGAGAGAATCGTTCAAGGTTTCTACTTAACCCGATAGATCTTCTAACACTTGCAAGAGTTTGAGGTATCCGTTGTTTTTCTTGATTTTCCTACACCTTTGGAACTTCATTTTCTTTGATTTCATCAAGCACTGTGTACTATGTGTTTTCTTTTTCCTGTTTCTTTCCCTGCAACTGATATTTATATATGAGCTTTTCATTGAATACCACATCTCTACTCCTAATGATTTTGTTATTTTCATAATCCCATAAGCGATGACCAAAATCTTCAACCCCGTATCCAATAAAGGTACATTTCTTGGATTTAGTCTCAAGCTTTGTTCTATTTTCTTTATCAATATGGACAAATGCTTCACAACCAAAAGTTCTCAGAAAAGAGTAGTTTACCCTTTTACATGTCCATGCCTCCTCTGGAATACCACCATCCAAATCACTTGAAGGCCCTCTATTTATTAAGTAAACAATAGTATCTATAGCATCCTCCCAAAAATGTAAGGACAACCTTGCATGTTATCTCATACACCTTGCACGCTCCATGATTGTAGCCAAGATCCCTAGGTCTATTTCGGTTAAGGATAGGAAGAAATGATTATCCTTTCTTTGGTCTAGAAACAAACAAAAAAATTGTACATATGGTGACATGGGACAAGATAGATGCTCCTAAAATTAATGGAGATTGGGGGGTGAAAAATATCTTCAAATTTGGTTAAGACCTTGCTTCAAAAAGTACGTGGATGTGTTTTTTCTTAGGTGGTCTGTTTGGGGAGGTGATAAAGGAAAAATACCTAAAAAATATGTATGTAAAAGCTTGGTGCAAATCAGGTGGTCCTGTTGGAGGAGGGGTCTCAAACATTTGGAGGAGGATATCAAGTTCATTTTCTATTGTAGAGGATTGGTTGGTATGGAACGTTGGGAATGGTAAAAAATTTAAGGTGGGTATCGATCATTTCATTAGAGGGGAAAAGTTATGCAATTAGCTCTCATTGCCTCTTGTAAATGCACTCAAAAGAAAAGGTATATGTTCTCTCTTTCAGGTTAGGAAGTCAATAGGTGGTGAACATTCTCTATGGGTCTAGAAACAAGCCTATGATATAGCGCTTCAAGAATGAGATGGTGAATGGTCAAATTTCACAAAAGGGTTACAGTAGTGTGGTATTTTCTTAGTGGAGATAGATGACTCTTTGGCATGGTCTTGGAATGATACTTCTGGAGAAGCCACAGCTAAGGTAGCTTATGATGTTTTGTTTTTCAATCATGCTTAGGTTGGTGGTAGTTGGTGGCATAAAAATATTTGGAAGTGGAATTGTCCTTTAAAGATAAATTTTCCATCTAGCTAGCTATGGAGAACAAGGTACTAACTTCGGATAATTATGTTAAGCGAGGGGTGTTAGTCCTAGTGTTTGCTCCTTATGTTTTACGAGTGCAAATTCCTGTGATCATTTACTAATTCAGTGTGTATTTTATGCACTCGTCTGGAGAGAGGTGAGATCTATGTTGAACACAACCGGAATTTGGTTCTCTGTGTCTTTTGATCCTAGTTTTAGTTTTTGGATAGATGTTATCTCAGTTCATAAGCATTAGAGGAAATTTCAGGTCTAAAATGGGCCTTATAAGAAAACGAGCCATCATATAAGAAAATGAGCCAACCGTAATTTCTTGATGGGTTGGAATTCAAGAACCAATAGAATTTCAATAAAATGAGTCAACCATAATGGTTGAATTGAGATATTTATCATTAAAAACTACTTTTTTTGTTCGTATTTTCAACATATATCCATGTGTTTTTACTCAAATTTCTAGCGGGAGCACTCGTTGGATGCGTGATTTAATTCTGCATCCAACAAGGTACCCACACTGCATACGTTTGACGGACCTCGCTGCCCCAAAAACAAGAAATACCTAAAAAAACGTCATGATGTAACTTTGTAAAGTCTATGGCTACAACCTACTCGAGGTGCATTATTGTAAACGCACTCTTAGCCTAGTCCTTCAATCACCTAATTTGTGGCGCTAATCCATCCATCTCCCTCGTGAGATAACCATATTCCCTTTAAAAGAATAAATCCCAAAGGGAATGGTTCGATTAGTTAAGTGTGCTTAGAACGCTTTGTTTTATATTCCTGTAAAGTTTAGAGGGTGTGCCCCCGAACCCCCCACCTTTTAGGGAAGCACACCAAGACTTAACATAGGAGGGAAATATTTCCACTTTTTATAATAATCTCATATTTAATGCACGCAAGTTACCTTATATTTATTTGAAGTGTTGTTTTACTTTTATTATATATTCCCGGTTGGGTGGAAAAAAGATAAATAACTGCAATTGGGGTTTTTGGGCTCGCTCAAAAAAAAATCACCTGGAGGGGTGGGACTTTTAAAAGCAAAAAGAAATGTCATCATGACGTTTCTTTAGATATTTCTTGTTTTTGGGACAGCAAGGTCCGTCAAACGTATGCAGTGTGGGTACTCGTTGGATGCAGAATAAAATTATGCATCCAACGAGTGCTCTCGCTTGAAATTTGAGTAAAAACATAGGGAGATATGTTGAAAATACGAACAAAAAAATAGTTGTTTTCTTTCTTCCTCCAAAATTAATAAATATTATTTTATTATTTTAACTATTATTTTATTATTTCCTTAGGAGGCCCATTTTAGACCTCAAATTTTCTCTAATGGCTCTTCCTTACTTTGTTAGTTGGGACATTAGGAAGAATCAAAATATGGTGTTGTTTGACAATGTCCTTGTAGATGCTCATAAAGTGGTGTTATCAATTATTGGATCTTAAAAGGAATGGACTTGTCAAATCAAGCCTCAAAAAACAAGATCTATTTATCCTCATGTGTTTTCAAATGATATTCCTTTAGGTCTGTATGATGGAGATTCCCGAAATAACCAGGAGAGGGGGGGTGCAGGGATGATTTTGATAATCAAAGAGGGACATTTATATAGGATGTGGATGGGTCATGTTCCAAGCACAAACACTAGGGAAAAATTATTGGCTTTGCAGGGTCTCCTTTATGTCGCTCATCATAAACATATTTCTCATTTGTAGGTTGTGGGTGACTCTAAGGTCATTATCGATTGGTATTGAAACAAATGCATCCTATAGGTTAAGCTTTTGGAATGGTTGAAAGCTTGAATTAGATCTCTTCAGGAGACTTTTGTATAAATTTCTTATATGCACATCTACAAAGAATATAATAGGGAAGGAGAATTTTTGTCAAAGAAGGATCTGGATTTTTTGAAAGGTATAATTTGCATTGAAGAATTGGCTCAAGGAAAAGTGACTGGCTATATTGCTATGCATATATTATGAGGACTGTTTGGGAGATTTTTAGGGCCCTGGGGCTTATAGACTCTTTTGATTTTTGGACTGTAATAATAAACTATTTATGCATCCACTGTTTATTTGTGTAGACATAGGAAGTAATTTAGATTAGGTAAGTTGTTATGATGATTAAATGATGTGCTAGATGATAATCAATCAGCATCGATATGTTTTGAGATGTAAAATGATGATGTATGAATAATTTGATTCCTATGAAAATCCCAAATGAAAAAAAAACACGAACTATTTTTCCAACAAAATTCTTCTTTGAAGAGATTATGAATTTTGTCAAAAATTATACTTCCACCCTGTAACTTTTCCCTTAAGGGTCTTCGCATGATTTAAGAAGATCAAGATCATTAAAATTTCAAAAAAATAAGCAGATTGTGGTGGAACATCAATTATCAAAATAATATAAAAATCTTTGAGTTTGTCAATTTTTTAATTTACTTTATTTAAATTAAGATAAAAATAATAAAATAATATTTTAAAGAAATATTTTGGTCACAATAATCAATAAAAAAATATTTAATAAATAATAATAATAAATAAATACTAAAATATTATTAAAATAATGTATAGAAAATTAAATAAAATTGAAATTATAAAATATTGTTTTAAATAATTTATAGAAAATTAAATAAATTTGAAATAATAAAATATTGTTGGTGTATTGGAGAGTACAAATAATTTTTTCACTTCTTCATAATAATAAAGAATCTTTTAAAACATTTGTCAATTGAGTTTAGTTTAAGTGGTTTTGGAATGGAATGTTATTCTAGCCACCTTTCTAAAACACAATTAATATTTTATAAAATGTATTATTTTAATTAAAAAAATGAAAATCTGAATATATAGATAACAAAAAAAAATTGGTGAGAATAGGTTGAATATTGGAAGGCATGATGTGGAGTCCTGAAAACCCTACATCTGAAAATCCTAGATATGAAAACCCTTGCCATTTTTGACATGATGAAAAATACAATGGTACTGGAGACCAGCTTGCCTTTTGGCAAGCCTAGTACCAACCAGTCTAAAAAGTGGGAATTTTTTACCTATTGTCTTTTTCTGAATATCTGAATTGATAAGTGGTTTTTTGGGTCTAGTTTTTTTTTTCAGTTTTTTATGAGTAACTTAGGGGTTGGTGGGTGTAAAAATAACCCTCTAACTTGTGTTACTGGTGGGCTGAATAATCCTGTCACATCTCTGACCTTTCGTAATGCCAACGTTAATCGTACCCTTGACAAATTTACTTCACCATGTGCTAGGGTAAAAAACGATCCATTAAGAAAAGTTGATTATATTCATTTTCTTTCATTGGAGAATAAGGTTGATGCTAGGTTTTATGTGGAAGTTACTAGGTTTTCAGCGAAGGTTAATGAGATTATTTCACCTTCTCCGGATATCTCTATGAAGAAGAGGGATTTTTTTGGCTCTATTGGTGGTCTGAATAAAAAATTGGCGTCCTCAATTTGATCAGGAGGATACAAAGTTGAAGCGACACTTAAAATTGGAAAAGGCTAAGAAAGGGAGGTCACTCTACGTCTTGGGGAAAGATGTGACCCTCAATATGGTTACTTATATGTCTCAATGTGCTCTCATTGGGAGATTTGAGTATATCAAATTAAATAGGGTGGAGATTCTTAACTAGATCCGAACAAAATGGAAACCCTACATTACGAATATCCCTAGGGTTCTTATGTTGGTTAATGTTTTGGTAGTTTTCCAGTTATTAACAAAAGAGGATCGTCAAACAATTGAAGATCGTTTTTGGGTTATTGGGACAGGGTCTCTAGTCCTCTCTCGTTGGTTTGTGGGTTTTGATCCTTGGAAAATAAAATTGAACAAACGACACATATGGGTGATACTTCCAGGATTTCCTTTACATTGTTGGAATCCGAAGGGATTTATGGTCATCGCAAATTCTATAGGTTGTTTTGTCTTAATAGAGGAGGAACATTTGTTGGGCTCTGTCTAAAAATCCCCTAGGGTTCTGGTAGAAATTGATTTGACTGATGGTCTTCCTGTGTAAATTAAAGTTATATGGGAAGGGGGATCATTCATTCAACATCTGGATTATTGGAATGTACCTTTTTGTTGTCATATTTGTCGGGAGACGGGACACTCTAAGGTACATTTCCCTAACAAATACGCAGATATTGAAAAAATTGATGGATTGTCGGATAGATATACAAATGAATTAGAGATTGGTTTAAAAATCCATATTATGTTGGATCTTTCGTTGGCTTCTACTTTTATTGGTAAGTTTGCTAAATATATTTTGGTCCTCTTAAAATTTCTTCCTGCTGATGAAATTCTGAAATCTTTGTCTGTTTCGGAGGGGGATATTTTAGAATCTGAGAAGAGTATTGGTGATGTTTCATCTAGAGATAAGGTTTTATTATATTCTAATGAAAATATTGAAAAAAAGGGTTAGAGGAAAGGAATGATAATGATTTTTGTCCGACTAATATTTTGGAATCCTCTAAGTCATGTAATAATCCTCTTGATGAAATGGATCTTATTTTAATTCCAAATGATTTTCCTCCTTTGCCTGGTATAAATTTAGACTCTTTAGGGATTTCCCTTACCTCTTCACCAGTTCCTAAGTCTTCGGGACATGTTACAAGGTTCCATGGGAAATTAAAAAAACTCGGGGAAGGTAACTTTACCTACTTTTTCCACAGTTATGGATGATAACCCTGATTTATTACATATTTCCTCTATATATAACCCTAATGTCTTGAATCGTAAACAAAGGAAAATCTAGAAAGGAAAACTAAAGGGACCAAGTGAGGTGAAAAGGGGGGATTCCGAGATTCATTTTAATAATCCTGTTTTTACTTCTTTATTTGATAAAGGATTACCTAGGGTTTTAACAAATTCCATTTCTTCTGAATTTGGGGCTCTTAGAGATGACGTAGCCCATAAGGGAGTTCTAAAATGATAATAGTCTCCCTAAATATTATAGGGCTCGGTAGAGGCCAAAAAATATCTTCCTTTAAAATATTTTTGAGAATGTTCATCCAGATGTTGTGCTACTACAGGAGACAATGTCTTCTTCCAATGTTGCGTGTAATTTATTTTTGAAATTCAAACCCAATTGGAATGTTTGTGCTATTGACTCGGATGGCCTTTCGGGTGGAGTACATGTGGCTTGGAATCCAGTTGTGGATGATTTCAAGGCCTTTTCTTCTACTACAGGCATTTTTCTGGAAGGAAAAGTATAGGGTTTTCAGCATTCCATCCGAGTTTTAAATGTTTATGGGCCATATCATCATCGAAAATTATTCTGGGACAGAGTAGTTCGGGAAGGTTTGCTTGTGGATAAGTATCTCATACTGGGTGGAGATATTAAATTCATTATGAATGTTGATGAAACGTGGGGGGATGTTCATGCAAATGTTCCTTTGTCTAACTACTTCAGGTCACTCTTTAAGAAAGCTAAACTACTTGATATCAGACCAAACATCTTGGGACCGACTTAGAAAGATGGTAGATGCGGTCTAGCTGGCATTGCAAAGAATTTAGATAGATTTTTTATGTCTAAGGATTTATGTGATACTATGGGTCGATATCGCTCTTGGAATTACTCAACGGGCATGTCTGACCATAAAGCGATCATTCTACAACTTGATTTTGAGTTAGGTTTCCTCCATTATCCTTTTAAATTTAATCCTTGTTGGTTGAAGGAAGAAGAGTTCTGTGAAATTTTAAAGAAAAATGGAGAAATTTATCATTAACTGAGAATTACTCTCCACTTAATAGCTTATTGAAAAAAATTTCATTATTGAAGTCAGAAGTGATAATTTGGGAGAAGAAGAAAAAGGTTGATAATGAAAAGGATCTGAACTGGATTGAAGTTGAAATTATTCATATTACTGAGTAGGTTGATGAAGATTATTTTTCTTTCAATAGGAAGGAATATCTTCATGTACTTGAATGCAAAAAAGCAAAGATTCTCAATCAAAGAGAGGAAACTTGGCGACAAAAGAGTAGGGCTATTTGGATTGAAGTGGGTGAAAATAATATAAAAAAATTTCACAAGTTTGCTAATCAAAGGCGAATTACCAATTCTATATGGGAGATTCAAGGAAACCAAAATGAAATCATCAAGGAAAATAAAGGTTTGAAGGAGGCTGCTATAAAACACTTTCGGGATATCTATTCTGAAAGAAATGATGTTTTTCTGGAAAATCAACCCAAGGTTATTAAAAAAATTCCTAGATATTTTAGCAATGAAGATGATCTATTGATTTGTGGCCCGATAACTATTGAGGAGGTTCAAAAATTTCTCTCCCTTTTCTCAAATGATAAAAGTGCAAGCCTGGAGGGATAGACTGTTGAATTTTATTCTCATTTCTTTGACATATTGGGAAAAGAGATTACGGAACCAGGTGTCAGATTCATGCCAGGTTGAATTCTACTTATATTACCCTCATTCCCAAAAAATATAGACCAATAAATTTCAATGACTACCATCCTATATCTTTGTGTAACCTTATTTACAAGATTATCACAAAAATTATCGTTGATCGGGTCAAACCAGTTTTGGGGAAATTTATATCGAAGGAGCAAATTTCCTTCTTACAGAACAGGAAGATATTGGATGTGGTTGGGATAGCACGGGAGTGCTTATATTCTATTAAAAAAAGTAAACTAAATTCCTTCATCTTAAAAATGGATCTCATGAAGGCATATGACAGAGTTGAATGGAACTATCTAAGGTCCATACTTTTACAAACTGGACTATCTACTGAGGTTACCAATTGGATTATGGCATGTGTTACCACGGAAATTTTTTTGATGTTGATTAATGGTTCACCTACTATTTTTTGGGGGGGTAGTTGGGGACTCAGGAAAGGCTGTCCACTACCCCCCTATTTATTCATCTTGGTTACTGAAGGGTTGAGTATTTTGGTTAGAAAAGAAATAGAGGATGGTAATATTACAGGTATAAATCTGGTTAGATCTCTTTCTATTACACATCTACTGTTTGTTGATGATGTGCTCCTCTTTGGTCATAGATCGGTTGCAGAATGGAAAAATTGTAGATCAATCATCTCTATCTTCTGTGACTCCTCATTTATGGAAATTAGTGAACATAAATCATTTTTTGTTTATCATTGTGAGGATCAAGGTATTATAAATCACATAGATTCTCTCGTCACATATAAGATGTTTGAGATTAATAGTGGATTCAAATATCTTGTCTTCTATTTGAAACCAAATGCATATAAATTTGAGGACTCGCGTTGGCTTATACAAAAAATTTAAAGATGGATTGGATCTTGGTCTTTTAGATGGCTCTCATTAGGTGGATGGCTTGTATTGGTCAATGTTTTTTTACACGGTATTCTTGTATTATGGTTCTCTTTATTTATTATTCTGGACGCAGTTATTTCGATCATCAGAAGGAAAAAATTTCATTTCCTTTGGGTAGGTAGATATGATATCTCAAAACTTTATCTTGTTGCTTAGGAGAGTATCTCAAAACAATTGATGGCTAGCGGATGAGGTATAAAAAATTTAAGTTGGTTTAATAGGGCTTTGTGTGCAAAGAGCCTTTGGAGGAGTATACTTGATAAAGGTATGTGGGGAAAATTTGTAAATATAAAATATTTGAAGTGCTACACTTTGGATAATTGGTTTAGGTCCTCATCTATCTACCCTCACAATGCCTCTGCTATTTGGTGTAGCATGCTCAAATCCCTGCCTATTGTCAATCACTCTATATGTTGGTATGTTGGAAGGGGATCTCAATATATTTGGGTATTGATCCATTTATTGGCATGACGGAAAATTATAAATTCTCATATGATCTGATTTTTACATTACATTCTAGAAATATATTGGTACCCAACCAGGTAGGGCATAGTCTTGAGTCGGAGGAGACTGTTTGTTTTTCTTTAGATAATCTAAATCTTCGGGGTGATATTGCATCAGATTGGGATAAATTTGTATTAATTCTTAAATATTCTAGCATCTTTTTTACAAATGCAGAGGACAAACTTGTGTGGAGATATAACAAACAGGATAGTTCAGTGAACGTAAAATTGGCATATAATCTCATTATGGATGAAAAAATGGTGAACAGTCTGTCTTGGTGGACTAGTATTCTGTGGCGCTGGAAATTTCCTATCAAAATAAAATGTTTTATATGTCTTTGTTTTCATAGGAAAATTATGGCTTGGGATGCTCTACAATGTAGGAGTTTTGTAGGCCCAGGTTGCTACATTTTTTTGTAAAAAGGACTTGGAAACTATCACAACCATATTTTTGGTACTTTCTCTTTCTTTCATGAGGTCTGGAAAGAACTCAGTGTAAAATGTCATTTCTCTATTAAATGGGACGGTCCCCTTCTTGAAGATAATATGAAGAAATGATTCAAATTTCAAAGGAATTATAAAATATTACCTTTCTTTGCTATGTGGGAAGTATGGAAGGCACACAATAGATATATTTTCCTGAATATATCTCCAAATTATATTATGGTGAGTATAAAATTTGCACTTTCATCAAGTCATTATTCTAAGGTCAATGCTATTGGAAAACAAAGGTCTATTTACCCTCCTGAATATAATCTAAATAATACTTTGGGTTTCTTCGATGGAGCAGAGCAACAAGGAATATGTGGTGCAAGGATGCATATTAAACTCAACAGAAATCATAGTTTTTATTTATGGATGGGTGTTGGTTATGGCACAAACACTAAGGCGGAATTATTAACATTTTGGGGTCTACTGTGGTTTTCTTATAGAATTGGAATCCAATCTATCCAGGTCTTGGGTGAATCTAAAGCTATTATTGATTGGTCCAATGGAAATTCTTAACTACACTTACTTCAGCTAGAACATTGGATGGGAAGATCAAAGATTTTGACTGCTGAATTTTCATATATTTCCTATCAACATATTTATAGGGAATATAATATGATTGCAGACAAACTTTCAAAATTAGTCATAGGATAAATGGATGGAAGGATATATTTCAAGGAGTTAAGAGAGGGTTTTATAGTGAAATTTGGACACATGTTTTATTTTTGAAGCTTGAATGTTGGAAAGATGAAGTCTTTTGGAGGTCCTTGCATGTGTTAAAAAGGACTATTTGTCTTAGAATTTTTGGATACGTTTTGGTTTAGAGTCACTTAGTTTTTTTGTCTTTGTTGTTTTGGAAGGTATATGGTTATTTTTGGGAGTTTGAGTCTAGTGAAAAGATAGCTCATCTTCTCATGAAACTGATGTAATGCTTTGAAGCAACTTTGATTCCATGGAATAACAAGTTGTTGTTTTTCGTATGAAAAAAAAATTATATATTTTATGACATTTATTTTTTAATTTCATAAATAACTATAAATTAATTTATAATAGGAAAAGAAGTTGTGAAAAAATAAAAATAAAGTTATGAATAATAATTTTATTACATAAAATTTAATATCGATTAGGAAAATAATTAAAGTAAAAACGAATTTATAAAATATTTCTAAGAAACTAATTATAAACCTAAGTTATTAATGTTTATTATTAAATTAATTTTCTTTTTGAATTTATTATTTTCTTTTTAATTTATTTATATTTTTTGTTGAGGCATTTTCACATAGCATTTCTTTATTAAAGAATTTTCAGGATGGCATTTTCATTGAGGCATTTTTAGGGAGCATTTTAAGCCACTTTCAAAATTGGGAAATTACATGCCTAAAACCTGATCCATGAGCTTCACCTATTTCCACAAAGAATTTTCATTGGACTTTTCACTAAAACATTTTCACTGGTGCACTTGCATGGGACATTTTTCATTCAGGCATTTTCTTTTCACGACATATCTTCCTAAAACCCTAACCTAATCACTTGCACATGTTCCTTTATTGATTAGAATTTATTTCGTATTTTTCCCTTTATCATTTTATGTATTTCATACTTGTTTTCACTTGTATTTTCGTATGGTATCCCACAAAACATTTTAACTTAGTCACTTGATGTCATGTCCCCAAATTTTTTCTATGGACCACTCCATTGGAATAGGGGGATGCAATGGCCTAAGTCACTTGGTAAAGTCGTGAAAAATTATCAAGGTGGTGATGTGGGTCAAATATTTGTATATTTGATTTCCAAATTGTGAAATGATGCAACATTAGGCAAAATTGGACAAGGAGGGCACATAAGGAGGTTGAGTTGGGCCCCACATGAGTTGTAACTCCCTCAAATTTGAATTCTAAGGTGGAATTGGACACAAATGGGTAAGGAGGGAGCATTAGTGGAGGAATGAGTCCAAATATGTGGTGTAACTCCCATCCAAGGTGGAAGGAATCCTATCATGGAGGCATCTTATGGGTTGTAGATCCCCGAGCTAAAAATATAAAATCTATGACAACCTATGACATCTATGAAAAATTATGACAATAATAAGGTCCTATGATAGCTTATGACAACTTATGACATCCTATCACATGTTGCAGTTCCTAAATTTATCCAAGGAGGGTGCTAGAGGAGAGGGTTGGGCCCACATGCTACTGTAACTTCCCCAAAATCAAACTAAGCCTCTCTAAATTGAATTTACAAGGTAGATGAAGTTATTATTTGGCCAAATAACATTAGAGAGGAATTAAATGAGTCCCAAGGTGTCATTCTCTCATGAAAAAAAATTTATTAATATTTTATTAAATATTTGTGAGAGAATTCTAGAATGAGGGGGAAATGCCCCTTTGTAGATTTATAAAAAGGGGTGAAGACACAAGTGAGAGGTATTTTGGAGATTTTTATTTCTCAATTGGAGATATCTTGAGGCTTTCAATCTTGGTATATGTTCCCCTTTCATTTGTGACTAGTTTCGGTGGTGAAAGATTCCACCCTAGCTAGTAGAGAGGAGGAGATCACTCGGATCTCTTAATTTGGGATTCATTGCACGAGTTGAGAGAGGGATTATTCATATGTCTCCATTGAGATTTATGGATCTGAGTTTCTTGTGAGTTTATTTTCAGGTCTGAATATTTATCAGCATTTGAGAGTTTTCATTGTGTTGGTTTTCTAGTGTTCTAAGTGTGGAGGGTGCACTTGCTCTCATATAGTGTTGTTGCTATTGTTTCCTAGTGTTGGAGGGCGCACCATTAGATCCATTCTCACTTGTAGAGATAATTATTGGGTTGTATATGACTTATATGTGACAGAGAGTGCAATTTAGGAGGATTAACTATCATGTGGATGTTTTTCTTGTTAATTTAGAGCTTGGATCGGAGAGGGAGGGTCGACATCAATATTTTGGTTCGAATAGTTATGTGAATTTTTGGAGTGTGAGACCTATTCCATTACGTTAGGAGCATCATTTCTAGTGGGAAACATTTTTTGTTTCATCAAAAAAGGTGCCCGGATGACCAATATGTTCCCATTTTGTCATATCTACTCCATTTTGTGTCTCTTCTAGTAGAGGTTCAAACTTGTACAATTGAAACTGAGTATTTCTTGAGTTTCGAGCTATGTATGAAGCCATGTACTATTGTAATCATTGTAATTAATGCTCCCATACAATGAATAATAAATATCCAAGTGTTTGCTTCATACAGTGTTCATATTTGAGTAATCAGTGATTCCATGTATAAATCTTTCTCATATGGCTATGCAATTTACAGTATTGATTGTAAATCTTTAATAGAAATCCCCTGAGGTATTTTACTGAGTCATTTATATCCATTTGGATGTATTTGAGTCTTATTGAATCTTTTTGGAAGGATTAGAATCGATTAGGAGGTGTTTGGGTCGAGTTGAAAAACTAATATTCATGTGTGGGGGAAATCGAGCTAGTTTCTCACTAGTCTTAAGAGTGTGTCTTTCATACTTCTTTGGAAGTTATTTGGAGTCTATAAGTGGGTCATATAGTTTTAGTTGAGTCTATCAGATTCCATTAAGCTAATATTGGTAGAATTCGAGTCGCTCTGGTAATGTTTGGGAAGAGTTGGAAACCTCATGTACGGTGTGGCCAAAATTGAACTAATTTCTTTACCATCTTCCAATTTTATATCAGATCTGATTTGGGACACATATCAGTGGACTATAAACACATTAATGAGCTGCACACCTTTAATGGACATCATAAATACACATACACTCCACTTTTGTTGAACGAGAACATCTCATAAACCTTAATAAGTGATTGTTTAAGAAAAAGTTGAAAATCAACATAATTTAAGTTGAAACCTTGGAGATAATATTCATAACTTCTGAATGGGGATATTACACTTGCATAGAAAAGTATTTTCAAGCATTTCCACATAAGCTTACAATGATTTCGGCATTTTCATGACCTGCCCTCTAAAACCCTAATATATGAACTTTACCTAATCAATACACAAGTCCTTTGTGCCCATCTTGATTCTAATTTATTTACTCTTTAATTTATTTATCATTTTATTTTATTGAAAATTATTTTAAACCGAAAACATATCAAAATAATATAATATTCCAATAAATAAGCAAAACAAGGAACAATGGTAAATATGATGTTATTTATACTTGAACATCTCTTCAATGAAATATACGTAAAAGTGAAAACCATACCATAATGTTGTTTATACTTGAACATCTTTTCAATGAAATATAAGTAAAAGTGAAAACCATAACATAAAGCTTAATCAGTATCCTCTTAATTATTCACAACTTACACTACTCATAAAATAGTCGGTAAACTTTACTTTTAGAACTTTTCACAAGAACACTTCCTTCACTTAAAGAATCACTAACATAAAATAAAAATATTAAAACTCAGAGCCATCTTAATCATATCTTACATATGCAACATAATAATCAAATTCAATGCTGTCTTGATGTTCAACCACTCCAATTAGTTGGTAAATAAAGTTGTATTTGCCATGACATATGTATGGAAAAAATGAATTAAAATTGTTTTATATATATATATAAAAACTAAATACATATTGTTTTTTCAGCTAAACTAAATACATATTGTTATATATCATATTAGTGATATGCTTGTAAAAAGAATAATTGTTTCATTTGTAACAAAACATTAAATACATTTTTTTTTAGCAGAAAAATCACTTTCACTTTTTTGGTATTCTGAAAGAATCAAGAAAAACTTGAAATACAATCATTACAATAAGGTTTAACAAAAGCATCATATCATTTACAAAAATTAAACCTGGTTGAGAAGGGCAACAATCTTTCCTCCAAACCACCCAAATTACAATCAATGGACCTATTAAATACATATTATTATATATCATAATATTGATATACTCTTAAAAAAATAAAAGTAAAAATTGTAAAAAAAAGGAAAATACAATAATGAAAGTGAAAATGTTAATTTAAATTTAATACTAATAACTAAGAGTGAGCAAATTTGGTTCTGGAAATGGAAATATTATAAAGAATAAATGATTTGAGAAAGGCAAAGATAACGTACAAAAACTTCAAAAATGAAATAGTTTAAAATTTTATGAAGAAAGATAGAAAAAGTGATATCACTGAACATTTGAAATGAAGAAAAATGTGAATAATAAACAACAATCAATCTATACTGTGAACCAAAGCTATGCTCTCCACTAAATAGAAAATAGCAAAAGAGCAATATATAACAAACATGCTTCAACGCAAATTGGTAATTACCTGGGGTCCAAATAGGGCCTGAGATCAAGCCTCTTTTAAAACATTCTTATTGGAATGACCCTCGGCATCACTGCATGAAACCCTGTACAGGGACACTGTTGTGGCCTGCAAATCCACTTCTCATTTGATGGTCCTCCTAGTTAGATGGTTGACCATTGTTTATATCTTTTAAACTCCACAGAACTCAGATGCATTGTCATTCAAACCAGCTCCACTGCCTGCTAAACTCCCACTATGTAATTGATACTCATCTGTTTTTGTATTAGAGGTGCAATTTGGACATTTCCATCCCTAAGGCGTTCTGGACTTGTGAACTCCACCAAGCAGACATTGGAATAACTGCGGCCTCCCTCTCTTATTCTCTGGTTTCAGTAGTAACAGGTATATCCTGAAACAAATTATCTCCATCGTTTTCACCGTACAATGGGCTCTTTGATCCACCAACTTCTATATTTGATGAGATTGTTTGTCTAATGCATCATCTGTGTTCAACACTGCAGACAGTTGTGTTACTTCAAGCTCCTCAGCACCATTAGCTGTACTGTCTTCAGCATTCTCCAATTGTGTTTTGGAAAATTGTGGATCTCTTTGTTCAGGCGATGAGAATTTCATGGGTTCTGGTTTACCTAGAATGGACAATAACAAATCATGAAATGGCTCGTGCATCTCCGAATAGTAACAGCATTTTGAACAACAAACTGTGCTGCACAGCTGACCTTGAAAAACACCATCCACCAACGTTGTAATAGTCTTCTGGTTTGAGTTTTCATCTGCGTCACCCTCAGCTGCCTCTCGATCTCCACAACTCGTGGGCTTTGAGTTGCTTAAACTCAGTAATTCTTCAGTGTGCAAGCTGTCATGTAAACACCTGAGCATTAATGCATGGCTATCCTGCTGCCCAAATCCCCTAAGCTGAGTAACCTTTGCACAAATAGCACTGAATAAATCTCGGGGTTGACTTACTCATTTCCTTTATTTTACCATGTAAATTCATTGTCAATGTCACCTCCTGGAGATCCTTTTGAACTTGTTTCAACATACAAATTTCTAAGAGATGAAGTTATTGGGCCTTCGGGAAATTTTGTGGGTTTCATGAAATGACTACGAAGCCCATCCACAGCACGCAAATTCTGCATAACCAAGCTGAAGAAACAACTATTACCAATATTTCTGACTCCTTTGACCATGTGCCTGGTGGCACAGCCATCCTTATCATGCCTTCCTGCATCCATTGGTCGTTCTTCCTTGTGGGCAGACGCAGATAAAACCTTAAGTGAAATTCAACATAAAACCCTAAAAGAGACGCTTTCAAAGTGGCCAAAACAGAGACGCTTTCTCTTTTAAGATTTTAGGTTGAGTTTCACTTTTTTAGGTTTTATTGGCGTCTGTCCATAAGGAAGAATAACAAATGGTTGTAACTGGTCATGAAAATGAAGACTGCACCACCAGGCTCATAGTCAAAGGACCAAGAAATGTGGGTAATAGTTGTTTCTTCAGCTCGGTTATGCAGAATTTGCTTGTAGTTGATGGGCTCAAAGATCATTTCATGAAACCCACACAATTTCTCGAAGGCCCAATAATTTCACTTCTCAGAAATTTGTATGTTGAAACAAGTTCAAAAGGATCCCAAGGAGATGTGATTGACAATGAATTTACAGGGTGGAATAATGGAAATGAAGAAGTCAACTCCGAGGTTCTTTATAATGCTATTTGTGCAAAGGTTCCTCAGTTTAGGGGATTCGGGCAGCAGGATAGCCATGAGTTGCTCAGGTGTTTACTTGACAACTTGCACACTGAAGAATTACTGAGTTTAATCAACTCAAAGCCCACTAGTTGTGGAGATGGAGAGGCAGCTGAGGGTGACAGTTGAAAACTCAAACCAGAAGAATATTACAACATTGGTAGATCGTATGTGAGACGTAAGACAGTGAAAATAACTTTGAAATACATCTCTCATCATTTTCAAATTTTTGATTTACAATATTTTTTCTATCTCTAAATAATATCTAAAGCATCTCTTTTACCACCCAGAATCCATGAAATATAGATTAAATTATGTTAATGCACTCACTATAATGATTTTGTTGTTTTTTTTTCCCAAGATTGTTGTTTTAATGCAATTGGGTTTTTTCCAAAATTGTTGTTGTAATGCATTTAGGCCAAAGCTCTCAAATATCCTGAATGTAAATAGGTAATTACACTAGCATGGTTTGCCAAATCCATTTGTCCAAGCTCGCTTTGGCAACCTATATTTAAAATATTTATATGAGTTTTTTTAATAATGAATATTTCTTATCTATTTTTATTTTAATGATTTAACTAATTAAACAATAAAAAAAATTTTAAAAACTCAAATTTACATAACCCCGGAACTAATAACACAAAAAACACATACAACATAACTTCAAATTGCACATCAATACTAAATATTTACTATCACCTTCTTGAGTATAGTAAACATGTAGTTTGAAAGAATATACTCATTGTCTCACCACAATTTTGGCCTCTATATTCAATGTATGTGGGTGCACACCCACATACATGTCACATGTTAGTCAATAGCTATACCTATTAGTAAGAATGATATATCATTAAAATATCACATGTCGATTAAACTAACCACCATATTAGCATTTGTCACTTCCGCTGACATCGATCACTTTTTTGGCATTTTACAATGGAGATATTTAAGGCTTTAAATAAGCTTCATTACATGATAAAACTTTGGACAAATACCATGGGTAAACCATGGGTCTATAAATCATCAATGGTTATTAATAAAATCGAGATTATTTTAAATCATTTTTTAATCAAATCAAGATTAACCTCCCAAAAAACTTTAAAATAAAGCAAAAACAAAAACTATGCATAATAATTACATAAGATTATTAAGAAAGTCGTTCATAAGTAGACAATGTAATGGAAATCTATAAAAAAATCTTCTAATTACCTTAAAAATTACCAAAAAAAACCATAATCTAAAATAAATAGAATGCTCCATAATTTAATCACCCTTTCCTCTTTGGACTCTATCTATCTTTTCAAACATTGTGATTATTACAATAATTTGGTCACTCTTTCCTCTTTAGTATGTGTAAAGCATAATAGACTACCTTTGATCCCTTTATCAATTACTTAATTCATAGTAAGCTTTTATTAAGACAGACTCACTATGTTAGAAGTAATATTTATGCGTGATAACGTATCCGCATGCTCTTTATGTATGTAGGTTTGTTAAGCTCAACAATCTCTCATAAGGGCCATCTCTATTGACTAAAATACAAACTATACTTGCAATATCTCTCTACATGTATTGTTATTAGTTGAGCCCCCTCCCCTTTTTTTAATCCCATACCCTAGGTATCCTTAACCTGAATTCACCTCCATATAGCATAATCATTGGTTTGGAGGGGTCGTTACTCCTTATTAGAAATCCTTATACTAATTATCTTCATAGTAAATGGTACACATTTGAGAGCACAATTATCTTCATAGTAAATGGTACACATTTGAGAGCACACTATGTATTCTGGTTATAAGTTTGGGTATTTCGATGAAACTTCTAGATTGACACCATGATTCATGCATGGGAGCTTTGTGCATGTTTTAACACTCCTTGATCATACACTCTTTTAACATGCCATGATTCATGAACGGGAGCTCTGTGTATGTTTAGATTCATGCACAGGAGCTTTGTCAATCTCTTTCAAGCTTTGTCAGTTTCTTTTCTTAGCTATTCAACCCATATCTAGGGTTTTCACCCTTTTCCTCCAGGGGTTGGACCTAAGCCAAGATAAGTCTCGGTTCCTCATTTATAACTGAGGGTTTTCACTAGGGATTCTTGGGTCCTTCCTCTGGTGCACCTAGCCTCCTTGGCTCCAATTTCAGTGCCCCTACCAACTCTAAGGGGTTTCTCTATGTCTTTTTGGCATTGCACTAAGATTTTTGGCTCAGGATTTCTAGGGTGCATAGGCTCTTTGGCTTAATATTATGCATTAGTTAGACCTAAGGTTTCCCGATCCATTATTTTCCAAGTGCGCTAGGGTTTCGGGGCTCAACTATTTGGTACGCTTGGCATCTTTGGCTCTGTTTTTGTGTCCCTGACAGTTTTGAGAATTCTAGATTTGTTCTTTTGTAGTACACTAAGGTTGGAGAGTCCTATCTCTAGTGCACCTGGCCTATGCGGTCTAGTCTCAGCGCTCGAGTGCTTCATCCCCGAGAATTATCTCAGTGGTGCGTTGGGCTTCTCTCTTAGTGTTTTGTTGATGAAAATCACGCCTCCACATATAGATACCTAGCCTGAGGACTCTTCTTCCCATGTGTCATCTCCTATTCAATATTTAGCGTTGGCCCTCAATGAGCTCATGTGCCTATAGTAGAGAATCTCTCCAGCACATGTGCACCTTGATACACATTATCAATTTCCAAAGTATGTTGATAAGATGAATGATGAGATTGTTGATTCCTAGATACGCAGCCTCTCCACTTACTTTAAGACATGTTTGGACATGGAAGAAGACATGAAGCTTCAGATTGTCGGTCTCCAATTGGAAGGTGTGTCCCAATCTTGGTGGGATACGCAGTTGGAGATCTCTTTTTTGGTTGTTGAGCATGGAGAGTCCACCTCTACAGAATCAATCTACATCACTTCATGGGATGGCTTATGCCAGGCTTTGCAGGACTGCATCTATCCTCCTGGTTATCGCCAGAACCTTCTTGCCAAGTGGTTGCATCTCCCCCAACTCTTTGGTAAATCCGTCTAGAATTACATTGACATCTTCTACAAGTTGTAGATCCAGATCCATATTGTCGATCTAGAAGAGGAACTAATTGTCAAATTTATTTATGGTTTATTAATGGTTCTTAGACGTGAAGTATAAAAGTTTAACAACCCTTCCTTGGGCAAAGCCTTTCTCGGGGCTTTGGCCATGGAACATAAAGTGGCTCCTCGAATCCACTCTCCTCAAAAATTCCCCGACCCTTCTACTTCTTCTCCCAATGGCAGCCAAAAGAACCTTGTCTCCCTAGACTTGGTCTCCCACTTGTAGCTCACAACGACTCCTCATTTGACACCTTATCAATTGGGAAGGGTTCAAAAGGATGGCCCACACCTCAGTGTCTACCAATGTTTTGTGGTGACTTTTTCCATTGGTCCTTTCTGAGATACTATGGTCTACGATGTCTCTCCCCTAAACTGTGTTGATCTCTTGTTGGGAATTCCCTATAGACAGGCATGGAAAGTAGTGTATATTTCCAAATCCCATCAGTATCATTTGCAGCACGAATGGCACACCTATGTAGTTACAGGGGCTACTCCTAAATCCATCAAGCATCTTATTGAGAAAGGTGTTGTCAAGCAAGTCAATCTCAACCACTATGTGTCCTTGTGCTTGATTCTCCCACTTAAACCAAACAAATTGAACCACCCAGTGTCACTTTCTATGGCTACTCTCCTTCAAGAGTACGCAAATGTTTTTTCCCTCGCGACCAACCTGCCTCCATATCGCACTATTGAACATTCCATTGACCTCATCCATGGTGCTTCACTGCCTAATGCATAATCATATCGCCTTACTCCTCATGACGCTACGAATATTGAATCTCATATTTACTCGGCTTCTGGAATCTAGCCAAATTGATACCTCCTCATCGCCATGTGCCTCTCCTCCCTTTATCCTTCCTAAAAAGGATTCTTTTGAATGGTGTTTAGTGATTGAATATTGTGCCCTAGATAAAGCCACAATTAATAATTGTTATCCATTATCCTGAATTGAGGATTTGCTTGACCACTTACAAGGGGCTCGCTACTTCACGAAGATAAATTTGACAACAGGGTACCATTAGGTCTGTATGAATGTAGCATACACCTAGAAAATTGCTTTCAAGACCAATTTTGGGCTCTTTGAATGGTTGGTCATGCCGTTTGGCCTGACTAATGCTCCAGCCACATTTAAGCGGTTGATAAATGATATTTTATGCCCACACTTGGGAAATTTCATAGTGGTGTATCTGGATTATATATTGATCTTCAACAGGTCTTGGGAAGATCACCTGAGACATGTGCGTTGTGTTTTTGAGCTAATGCAGACACATCAGCTTTAGGTCAAGGAAAAGAAGTCTTATTTTGGACAAACCTTAGTTCATTACCTAGGGTTAATTCTAGACATTGAAGGTGTCCATCCATATCCTTCTCATGTCCAAGCCTGAGCAAATTGGCCAACGCCCTCTAGTGCTCATGCCCTCAAAAGTTTTATGGGAGGTATTAACTTCTACAAGAAGTTTGTCCATCATTTCTCACAGTTGACAAGACCATTACATTTGTTGTCCAATCAGGCCAAGTATGTCTGGAATCCCAAGCAGCATTCAAATTTTAACCCTTCCCAGCCCTTCCAAATGGTTCTAGCCCTTCCTAGAAGTGTAAAGTTAAAATTGCCCTGAAAAAAAAATCTGAATTTTACCCATTTAATTAAGAAGGACATAATTTATATCAACATTTCAAAGGAAGGGCAACATTTGAAATTACCCATCCATATAAATTTCAATTTCTACGTTGAAATTCCTATGCTATAAAATTCAACTTGTCATTCAAAATATTGGAAATATCATAAATTATAATCACTCACTCACTCATGTCACGCACTTATTTATCAATTGTGCATATGAGGCACTGGCCACCGCGATTTGACTCTGACCCTCGAATCACTTCAGGATGAGATCTAAGGTGTGACAATGTGTCAACGACTATAGCTGTAACAACAGAGAACCAATACTAGCCTACTAGCCCAAAACTTTGTGCTTGCTACCTATGTGAACTTGGCTACCAATGTCCACTCATTTTTCGTTGAAATGAAATTCAAATGGTCAGTTTGATGAGTCCTCTTCTACAAGACTTCATTTCTTACATGAATGTCACAGACTCATGGAAACTCTAAACGAAACTCAATGGCATGCAACTAGGACCACAAACTATGCAGAGGTCGATTTATGCATTGATATAGAGAGGTGGCATTGGGCACATGATATGGAGAAACAATGAGTTAGAAAAAACATTTTGACCAAAGCACCACAATGGTTATTAATAAAATAAAATAAAAACAATTTTTGATTCGAGAATAGTCTTCAATTTGATGGGTGGCATGATCATGATGTAATCTCCCTCTGTCCTTCCAAACATATGTGGTTTCTCACCACATTTGTCTTCGACACTCGCCACCAAAATACATATAAAAATTACCTATGTTTACATCCTCTTCTCTTTAAATCCAAACAGTCATAACTAAGGATTATTATGTATGCACATGCTCACCTTATAATATCATTGGGTAGGCGCAAAGACAACCATAAAATATCAAATGTGTCAAGACGCAAAGAATAAGAGACAACTATAAGTAAGTCGTATATTAAATTTAACATATAAGTCTTTAATTGACACTATCAACTAAGGATTGACACGTTGGATTGTTGTGATCTTCTTATCACTCCTTACCAATGTGATTGTAAGGCACTCTTTGAAGGTGAAGTCCATAATTTTATGTCTTATTCTGCATTATCATGCCTTTTGGTAAGAGTGGCTTGCATCAGCATTGAAAACAGTTTCGACATAGAGGTAGATACATTAATTCTTTTCATTAAATAACTTAAATTTCATGCTAGTGACTGCTAATTCGCCGAATTGTGGATTGGTACAAAACACAACAAATTTTAGAGCTTTGAGCTCTTAATTACTCACATCTAGAATTTTCTCAAATCGAGCCATTAACAAACTTCTTTTGGTGTTCTGATTCAATTTAAATGGCAAATTGTCAAGATTCAAACATGCAATGAGATGCAAGGCTCCAGTTGTCTTAGGTTGATTCCATTTCCCCTCCATCCCATACCTGTATGTTGTCGCGACAAGTGTTGAACAACAAAATTTGTTGCCCCAACCCCTACGATGCTAGTATTGCTAACTTGCTACGTATGGAGGATTATTTTTAATGTTTTCTGAGCTATGTATTATTTTTTCTTAGGTGCCCAATGCCCATCATTCTTACATCTCTCAAGCTTGAATGGATGCCCTCTCTCTAGTTTGAATTACGTTTTTGGTTGGTTTTATATATATATTTTGGTTGTAGGTTTATTATAGCCTTCTTTTTCTTAGTGGTTTCATTTTGTACATAGTTAAAAGTAAGTAATTTTCTCATGGTTCTAGTTTTATTTTAATACTATATCTAGTTACAACGTCCTGCACTATGAATAAGATCATGCAAATGCCCCAATATGGTTATTGCATAGTCTAAGTAGTTTTTTGGTATAATGAAGTGTGCTCCAACCCGGAAAAATACAACTGAATAGTTGTTATTTTAATGAACTACATATATGTCAAATTAATGTGTTCAAATTAGGTTTTATTGAAAAGATACCATTTTTTATGCAGATATTAAGGAGTGCTCAATTGTTTAAGATTGTAAAAATTTGGATGGGCAATATTTGTTTTTTGCATTTTTGGGGGGAAGGGTTTAGTTAATTGCGCCGAGAGGCGCTCTACATCCCAATATGAGGGAGATCTTGTTAGTCGAGTGTTTGTCGATATTGTCGGCCATAAATAACATTTGCATGAGGGAGATCTTGTAAGTCGAGTGTTTGTCGATATTGTCGGCCATAAATAACATTTATATGAGGGAGATCTTGTAAGTCAAGTGTTTGTCGATATTGTCGGCCATAAACAAAATAATACAAAGTAAACAAAAAATAATAATACAAAGTAAAAAGTAATAAATATTATGTCAGCCATAAACAAAAAAGAATAATACAAAGTAAAAAGTAAATATGAAACTTAAACTAGAGACTTTAGAGCTAGGATTAGGTGATAAATATTATGTCGGTCATAAACAAAAAAGAATAATACAAAGTAAAAAGTAAATATGAGGCTTAAGCTAGAGATTTTACTTTTTACTTTTAATACAAAGTAAAAAGTAAATATGAGATTTTAGAGTGTTTGTCGAGTTTGTCGAGTAACAAAATAATACAAAGTAAACAAAAAAGAACAATACAAAGTAAAAAGTAATAAATATTATGTCGGCCATAAACAAAAAAGAATAATACAAAGTAAAAACTAAATATGAGACTTAAACTAGAGACTTTAGAGCTTAGGATTAGGCGTTTCGGGTATTGCACTCAAGGAGCTATTCAAGGAGAGGTTTACACCTCGGGAGATTTGATCCCTCTCGGCACTTGATAGATCCTAGGATTTGGATCTATGCTGGTACTTGTCAATTGAAGTACAATTATTTATATTTCCCTTCATCTTTGAAGGGCTCCAAGAACAAATGCCCTTCCAATTGAAATTAAGACCCACCCTTCAAATTTGATGACTGCTCCAAAGGCTGAGCGACACTTCACCAAGTTAAAGACCACCCTATGCTCTACCTCAATCCTTCGCATGCCTGATATGTCTCATCCCTTTGAGACTGAGTATGATACCTCTCAGTTCGCCATCAGGGTTGTTCTTAAATAGGGAGGACATCCGGTGGCCTATCATTCAAAAACTCATGTCGAGGCCAAGCTCAATTATAGTACATATGATAAGGAGTTATATAATTTGGTGTAAGCCTTGCAACAATGGCTACATTACCTTCCAGGAAAAGAAACTATCCTACACATGGATCGTCACTCCCTCATCTTCAACAAATCTCAAAATAAAATCCAAGAGAAACACCATTTCAAGTGGGTTGCCTATACTCAGCAGTTCCACTTGGTCATTAAATATAAGAAGGGCACCTCTAACAAGATGGCATATTTGTTAAGTCGACCACCTACTCAGGTCCTCCATCTTTTAGCAATTCGTTGTGCTACTTATGATTCTTGGAAAGACATGTATGCAGCAGATCCTTGTTTTAGTGATATTTGGGCAGCCTTATAACAACCTACAATGGTGAATCAAAACCCCTTCCCGAATTATAAAATACGTGTAGGTTGGCTCTACAAACTCAACCATCTTTGTATGCCATGGTATGAAGATATTCTACTCATTTGGGAATCTCGTGCCTCTTCATGCGGGGGACATTTTGGAACCGCCAAAACCATTCTCAATCTCTAGCGCCACTTCTATTGGCCTTCCCTACCTAAGCAAGTGGAAAAATTTATCCATGCATGTTCCTTATGTTGCCAGAGCAGACCTTAAAAACATAAGCATGGTCTCTATCTTCCATTACAAATACCCTCTCGTCCTTGGGAATCTATTTCCAAGGAATTTCTGAGTGGTCTTCCTACCACCCTTGAGAAACATGATGATATTTGGATTGCAGTTTGTCGTTTTTCCAAAATGGCCATCTTTCTTCCTTCTCATAAGACAACCTTTGCTATTCAGAATGTTGATATCTTCTTTCACCACATATGGACACGTTTTGACTTTCCCAACAACATTAGTTCTAAGAGGGACTCCCATTTCCTTAGCACACTCTAATGTACTCTTTGGTATTTGTTTGGTTGTCACCTGCGTTTTTCCACAGCCTCTCATCCTCAGATTGATGGCTAAACCATAGTTGTTAATTGTACCTTGCTACATTCCCTTCGCAAATAATTTTCCAAAAACAAGTAGTGGACACCTATTTGCATATGATCCAACATAGCTACAACCACGCCACTCACTCATCTATTGGTTTCTCGTCATTTGAATTCCTTTTTGGGTTTCATCCTCTTGCGCCCTCTGAGATGCCCCTCACCCTTGATCCTTCTGGAACCGCTCATCAACAAAAGGAGAAGCTATCATCACACTACCTCATTTATACCATAGCATAGAGATAGTCTCAAAGTAGCGGAGGCCCTCCAAGTTGCCCAAGAGCATGCCAAACGCAGGCATGATAAACGATGCACAGAGTTGTATTTCCAGTTGGGGGATCATGTTTGGATTATGTTGGGAATTCAACATTTCAAAAGTGACCATCATAAGCTTCACCCACTCGAATATGGCCCATACACTATTCTAGCTCACAATGGGAAGAATTCATATCGCCTTGAGTTGCCTTCTCAGCAAGGAATCCATGACGTTATCAATGTCAACAATCTTAAGCTTTTTGAACCCACCCTCCTTGAAGGTATAGTCATAGTTCATAACCTAGCCGATAATATTCCACACTTTTAGCCCATGTTGCTTCACGACACTATTCTTGACTCCAAGACCTGGACTACTCGCCAACAACATCATGTCTCTTATCTTTTGGGTCAGATAGGCCACACTCCAGTTCAGGCACACTGGATCTTGGAAAATGTATTGAAGTGCACCTTCCCTCATTTGTTGTCGGAAGCAAGGATGATTTCAGATCTAAACGGGGAGGAATTGGGCCACCGGGAAAGGTGCACCCCTTCCTTGGCCCTTTTGAGTGAAGAGGGCACTCCTTAAGAAGCTTCTCTATTTTGTTTCTTTGCGGCAAGTGTGAAAGTAGTTATATTGTACTTAGTTAAGTGAATAAGAGATTAGGTTAAAAGTGTGTCCTTGCTTATAAAAGTAAGAAAGTGATGATCTTTTGTCTACACCTATTCTTGTGTTCTTGTTTCTGTTATATTCAATTGTATGTTTTATCTCTTGTCTTTTGTTTCAAATCTGCTTGCATATCAACTCCACCTTTTGATCTGATTATTATTAATTTTTTGTTTACTTTGGTATTCATCGGGTAGCTCAGAATTAATTTACATGGGGCTTGTCCTATGAGGGCCTTCGACCTCAAGTATTCATCCTATGGTAATGGCATACTATTGGGTTTATCCTCAAGTATAGATTTGGCTTGCACAGGTTAAAAGTTGGTCTCAATGGAGCTTATACGCAAGGACACATGGACCATCCTAAAGAGGTAAGCATCCTAGTTACGGAATTTTTCATTCATACTTCTATGATTGATTATTTGAATTTTCCTTATTTATTTTATCATCTCCTGTATTATGTTTTGTACAAGTTATTTGGCTATAGATCAAATGTAGGAGGAAGGAATTGACCTTGGCATGTCAAATCACGGGTAACATTCCTCCTTCATTTCTCATTATGCTTTGTCCATTACAATTTCCCAATTGATTTCTCTTAAACTCTATTCCATAAATTCATAAGAATTTACCCTAGGTATCCCAAGCATTCCCTTAGGTATTTTCCCATTGTTTATATGTGCACAAGGGGATTTGCAATAGTCATCCATATCTAGGGTTTTTAATCAACACTAATATTAGCGAACTCCTCCTCCATCGAGTTCCATGTATGAGAAACTCAATACCTTCTTTGTTATCAAGTTTCCCCTTTGTGTTTATCTTAGGCATAACTCGTATTAATCACTTTTAGCATCTATGGTGCGGGTCGTAGAGCAAATGTACGTTTTGGCACTCTCTACAAGTCGACCCCTGTAGTACAATCCCATGTTAATCTTCTATTTTTAGAGTCCATTGAGGACTTGTTTTGATTTTCCAATCCTGGTTATCTCATAAATATATTTTGAGAGGAATTTTTGGTGCCTATGCTCCTATGCGACTTGGCACTCAACAATAACTCATGTAAGTTACCTAAATATTTATATGGTTTATATTTGATTGGCTTCAAATTCTTCAGCACTTTATTAGTTTTGAAGTTCAAACTTGTAATTTGAGGGTATTTCTTGTAACACCTATGTGGTAATCGGATTTGTTTCTTAGTGGTTCTAGATTTCGAATCTTAAATTACATCGAAATGTTGATAGACCTGATTATCATATCATCGTTGTGTATTATGGTAAGACTTAATATATGGATTGTATATCAACTTGTTTACTTTGTTATAAGGTAACAATTTTGAAAAAGTTTTTTAAATATTCAGCGTTTTATTTTCGGTGTATGTGTCATCCATCTTGTTTTCCATCTGTGTATTTTGTCCTTCTTTCTATTCTCAAATTCAATAGACAAAGATAGATTGTTTTTATATTGTTGTCTTCGAGGATAAAACCAACCGGTCTATAAAATTTCAATGTATTTATTAATTTAGGTTATTAATTCTTATAGTTTAGACCATTAAGCCATAATATTTAGGATTAAATCCTTTACTTGGTTTGATACATTTGTTTGTATACACAAAAGCATTACCCACACCATTGTTGAACTTATTATCCTCTAATTGTATATATATTCTAAGGAGTATTTCTCAAAGTTTTCCTTATAATATGACACTGTGTTATAATAATTTGTTCAAAATTAAAAAACATTTATATATTAAAAGTACTGATATGTTGTATTGTGTTTTACTTTTCTTAGTATTAACAAGTTTGAAATAGATATTACTCTTTATAGGGTACTAGTTTTCCTTCCTTCTTTGCAGTGTAGGTTTTAAAGATCAAATGTTATTTCTCATTTATTTAATCTTTGTTGTTGAATAGCAATTATTTGCTTAATTCATCTCTATATTGGTCTAGCCAGGTCTATTCCACCATATTTGAAACTTACATATTCAAATTCCCTACCCTATTCTTCTTTATATTTTTCATATGTTAAATCTTGAGAAATTTGATGGAAAGAGATTTTGAAAAGCTTGAACTTTTTATAAATAAAATTATCTATAACATAATGAAAAATATTAAGACCATTAAATGTTTCTCCAATGGTATAAAATCTATGCATATAGTTATGTAAACATGCACATTTTAGGTGTTTGGCATCCAATATACAAAAAGAAAGGTATATTATACTATTCTCTAGCGAACATGGGGTATATATATATATAAGATTTTTATAGGAACAGTATATAGACTCAAAGCTTATGCATTCCTCTTCTATTATGTAATACTAACAGAAAAGAATGACCATTAATAATCAAAGAAAAATTTAGGGGTGAAATTTATCCCATGGGTTATTTTTCGATGTTTTTTCCAAAAAAAGATTAGCCAATTTGCATTTTTTGAAGCCCTGTTTCACCCAATTTTGATGGGGTAAATTTTTTTCACTATAATGATGAGCGGTGGCAAGCAACACATTATATTTTTGCCTCTCTCTATTGGTCCACCTACTTCTTCTTAATCCGTCCATGGGCAAATCACCAAATTATTACATAAACTATATAAAATCCTTAAAAATTGAAATATTTTTAGAAAAATATCACCAAATATTTTATAGTTGACATCTTAAGAATTGATAAGATTCACTATGGTTTATACACTTTTAAATAAGTATGGACGCTTAAATTTTCCATATTAATAATTAATTTCAAAAGAGTAATAGAAAAGAAAAGAACGACCATTAATAATTCATTTCAAGAAATTATTAATAACCAATCATTTTCTAGTTGTAAAAGTAAACTTATTTTCTTTTCCTAACTAATACAAAGTAGAGTCACAAAGCTTTTTTTCATCAAAAATCTCAGTAAAAGAAATAATAAAAGAATTCTCAAATGATTAAAAAATTAATAATTAATTTCAAAAGAGTAAGAGAAAAGAACGACCATTAATAATTCATTTCAAGAGATTATTAATAACTAATCATTTTCTAGTTGTAAAAGTAAACTTGTTTTCTTTTCATAACTAGTACAAAGTAGAATCACAAAGCTTTTTTCATTAAAAATCTCAGTAAAAGAAATTCTCAAATGATTAAAAAATAAAAACTTGTTTGTTTTCTTTTTAATATAAGATATAAAATACAATACAAAATTCTTTGAGCTTAATCCCAAAAAAGCTTAATCCCAAAAATTAAACAATAGAATTCGTATACACATTCTTTATTCTTTAATAAAAATCTTCTTCTATCAACATATTAATTGCTTAGGGTTTTAAGGGATTCTTCCTATTTTTCAACCCCTCCATCCTTGTCACGGATAATTCTAGGGTGGCTGAGATGGCCATTGTGACCATGGTGTGGGATGCCAAGATTGCGCAGGGATGTATAATACATCTATTAGGCACTTGTTGTTTATTCCAATAAGCATTAAAGAACAAGGAAGGATCTTGATTTATACCTATGGGATGAGGTTTCCATAGCTTCTTTGGATCAACAAAACAGATTTGCTCCACTTCTTCATTTCTGCTTTGATATATTTCCTTTAATTCGGGAATAGATGAACAGCTTTTGGTACGATGGTTTTACTCATAAATGTCGCATATGTATACACCGTTGAGTGGGCATTCTTTCAAAGGATGCTTTTGTCTACATTTCAAAAAAAAGATAGCCATAGCTTTCTATGTCTTTGCTTTCTTGTGCTTAATCTGCAGGGTATCAATTTGTGAAGTCAAAGAACTTAAAATGTCTGTTTTGAAATCATCCAACAGATTACCTAGTTCCGCACATGTAACTCCTCTTGAGGCCAACCTTGAAGTACAATTGGCGATATTCTGTGATCCTTTTCCATGCTTAGAAATCCCTCTCGAGTATATTCTACAGAGTTCACAAATATCATCACATGATTCTTGAGAAATATCTCCACCACCCATTAAATTTAAAAGTTCAATACATTCATCTCTTATGCCCTTAAGTAAAATGGTTCTCATTGTGGGTCTATCCAATTTAATCTTGGATCATTGTAGATTGCATTGGAACCTTTCTACATAATCCTCTAAGCTCTCCTCCTCCTTTAGACTCATCTTAAATATTTCTTTTCGAAGATCCCTAGATTTGCAATAACTTTAGTATTTTTGAAGGAACTTTTGCTTCATATCATCCAATGTACTTATAGATTTCCTGCCTAGCCCCATAAACCGGCGTAATGATGCATCCTTGAGTGTAGCAGTAAATAGTTTAAGCTTATGGGCATCTACAATATAGTCATAAATTTGACAAAAAACATCAAATTCAAAAAGAAAAGTGTAGACATCCTCACTTGCTAAGCCACCAAAATTCAAAAGAGCTGAAAGAGGGATGTTTTTCTTGGGGTTGTTCCATTGATATCCCTAATAGAAAACTCAAAAGTTAAATTAGAACCTACATCTTCATGTGCCCCATCTTATTCTGCCATGTTTTCCTCAACTCTAGATTCTTCAAAAGGGGAAGAGTCCTTGGGCTCATAGATGGGATTATCTCGAGAATTTGTTGTGTATCCGTGCCCACTAATCCACTCACATGTGTGTCTATGTCCTTCAGTAATAGATGATTCGGATCTTACAAGAGATTCAAATGGAGGAATTCCTTATCCTTGAGTACATTCAACTTTCCTCCATGCCCTCGAGTATTCAATCGGCCTCCTCATCTTCATCTTCCTGCAAAATTGTTAGTATTCTGAGTTCTTTCTATGCCAAGCGCTCTAAAATCATTTCTATGATTCATGCAAACAAAATGACTTGAATATCGTGGCATACGAACTCATCACTAATACGTTAGGGTAAATGAGCGAGTTCTTACCTCTCTTCTTACTGCTCCTTTTTACCCCATATTCAAGTCATGCTATTATGCTTAAAATGGAGATAGTAACCAATGTCAAACCATACAATTGTGCACGCAATAAATTCCCTAGCAACAACGCTAAAATGTTGGGCAACTGAATTGTTCTTTTACAAATGATTAGGTGTCCAAACAGATAATTTTCAGCCAGGAATCAAAGGCTATTTCAAGTTATTATGCAAAGTCTATGCAAGTTACAAGTTCCTTCTTGACACTGGTCATCTAATGATGAGTTGTAGTAAAGCACAAGAAATCATGAAATCAAAACTTTCTTTCAATTCAAAAATCAACAAAGTTGAATTCAAAGTCACATAGAATCACACTTGGTGTAAATCACTCAATTAAATAAATTCAAACAATTTTTAATCCAATAAATAACAGTGATCAAATTACTATACTCAAATTAATAACATCAATAAGGATATAAATCAATCACACAAACTATTAACGAACAACGAGAATATTTCAATTCCTATTACAAAAATAAAGAAATAATTTACACACTGAATCTACAGCAATAAAATAACAATAACTAAACCTATGATAACAAAAATAAGGAGCACGTGTTCTAGAGAGGGGGCCCTACCTCCCTAAAACAGAGTGTTGTAGATGCTCTCAACTTCTACATAAAATAACTATATACGCATCAATACAAAAAGGGAATAGATTTATTAGACTATAGAAATGAATTCAATGTTACACCATGTGCTACACCACGGCCAATTGCTACCCTATGAGGTGCATAATTGTTGGGCCCTGAAAATGCCCCTTTTTTACTATACCTATTACATCATTTTTCCTGTTACACCTTACTTTCATAAACCATATACATGCCTTTTTCCAGATTAATCAGCAGTCCTGACAAGGTATACATCATTATTGTTTTATTTAATTAAATGCCTAAGATTGTTATGGTTATGAATTATGGCCTTTGATTTATGCTAACTTGTGTGATTTCATTAAGATAAGATCAAAGCATAGGTGTATCAGTCACCATACATTGGGAAAGAATCATACGTGAGCCAGTTGTTACTCTCCTAACTCAATTCCTCATACTTTCAAGGGACAGCGCATCTCTCCACGTGAAGTTGTAACAGGTCGTTGAAACAGTGCATAGCTGCAACAGACAGGACGCCTCCCGATTGGTTGAACCGTTGATCCATTGATTGCCAGTGTAACAGCATCCTTCATGACTAACGGCCTCATTCATTATGGCTATAATAGTTAGTTGTAACTCTGCAGCATGAAGATCATATATCTTCATTGCTGCACGAAATTAGTGGATCACGAACTGTATTCTTCATGTATAAATTCGGGAAAACTTTCTAAGTTTGTGTTTGGATAATTATCATTTTGTACGGGTTGTAACAGAGGTTGATACTGTGGATTACCATCTTTTAATGAAGAGCAGAGTTATTTCCATTTCTGTGTCTTAATTTGTGGTAGTTCACGGCATCTCTGTTAGAAGGCCAGGGCCTGCCTTCTCACAGAGATTTCCGAGTTAAGTAGGTAGTTAGATTTATTCATTTCCTATTGTGTGTTGTGGAATTGCATTAGGTGTATTTCTGATAGCTGCAACAGAGAGTTTATGATTGCATTCTTTATTGGTAGTTTATTCTTTGCATCCTGAATAGCTGTAACTGTGTGGTGTGACAGTCGACTGTGTAGGTTAGTTTGATTAATGCATGTGTGTTCAACAGTTGTTACAGCCAAGCTCAGCTCCATTCCTTTTAGTCATTTATGCTTTCTAGGATTTCCAATAATTGTCAATTTAGATTTCAAGCTTATGTTTAATTTATGGTTGCTGTTGTATCTTCAATTAATTCATTAGAGTAGGCAGATTGTGATTGAGTAACAGTAGCTTCTAGATGGATCCTTTTGGTAAAGATTGAATACTGTAGTTTGATAATTATAGGATTTAACTTCTTGCAAAAGTAATCTAGTTCATTTATATTCTTAGATCAATAATTGCTAGGTCGATTTCTGTAGGAAGGTAGTTGCACTTTGAATTCCTAGATGTATGAGTTAGATTAGTTTTCTTTATGGAATGAGTTTGGCTGAGCATATAGGTAGGATTATTATCTCAATTTACTTGATCAACTACCGAAAGTGTTTATGCATAGATTGTGCTCGTTGCCATTGAAATAAAAGACCTCCCTGGGTTTCACAATTTATATTGAGCATTATGTATGTTGGTTGTAATTAATTGACATATAGAGTGACCAACAATAATACCTTCATTTATACAGTCTGTAGTCAAGATATCTTTCAGAACGATATCAGGAATAGTAGTGGAATCTAAATTATTCACACATTGTTCCAATGATAAACTAAATAAAGAGTCGATTACAAACAACATTCAGAAAAATAGATAATCATTAAATGTGGCATCCCCTTCGTGCAAATTCTTTCATAGGTGGATCTCCAGCAATAAAACTAACCTCACAAGTTTCACACAGATCTACAGGAAAAAAAGAGAAAAAAACATGTGCTAGAACACAAGAGATTTGAAACTCAATTGGAATACTTTCCATGCTTCTATTATTCATCATTGTGTATACATTTTTAATACATGTTCAACAGATAAATTCGTGAGCCTTAAGAGGCAGTTGATATTCCACTAAAGATACAAGCTTAGTTAGCTTGAATCCATCTCTAGACAAAAACTAGTGCCAACTCATGATGGAAGGACAGTTAACTAAAGGTAGTTGGCGCATGAGGGAGTCACTAGGATATAAATTAGGGGAGAATAACTCAAGGAGGTGCATTAGGTGACTTGTAGTGGTCAAAGAGGCACTACTATACTCAACCTCAATGAATCTAGGTAGAAGATTTAGTTAACTAGGTGAGATTGGGGACAAGGCACCTTAAATCAAGGGAACTAACTCAACAACTCCTAAAATCATGCATGAGGGTGCATTAGGTCCTAAATAAAAGGTATAAGGCACTTTGAGAGGATAAGGAGGCCAATAATGACAAAAATTAAGAACTAGGGGGTCAACAACATATTCTAGGTGCTAGGAGACTCAATTATCAACACATGGAATGCATGTATGCATGTATGGCCAAGGTCTAGATGGATAGAATGTTCCAACACCCCCCCTTAATCCTGACTTGTGTGAGGAAAACCAAAATTAGGGATCTGGTAACAAAGACCAAAGGTCACCCTTCACAAAAGGTTTTTATTTGTCCTTATTAACCGAGGAAAGAAGGAAAACCCAGTGGGAACAAAACCTCCCCTTAGAAAAGGACATGACACATAAAAAAAAATTCTTCACAATGTCTTCTTATTCACTTGAATGAGCTGAATATACTACTTCTTGGTGAGAGACTTGGTGAAGATGTTGTAGATGCCTTGATCATGCACAAATTTTTCAATGCAGTGTAGACAAAAAACAAGTGTAGGAGCCCCTTTGAACTCTGCTTATGTTGATGGAGGAGCATCAAATGAATGCTTCTTGATGTGAACACATACATAATAAGATCTGAAAACATAATCAAAGATGGACAAGAGGTTTGTGCACTCTCTTATCTGAAATGCATCAATGAACTCATCAAGATCAGTAACATGCGCAGCTGCATAATGGACAATGTAGCCATGTATCTTCTTCTCAAACTGATTGATCATATTCCTAAATTCACAATGGAGCTTATGAGGCTTTGAAAAAACAAAATAGGAATCATATGGATCAGCAAACATCAATGGTTAAGCGTCTCCATGAGGAAGTAGAATCACATAAAGAAAAGATTGTGCAACAGAATTATACTGATTATTGAGTGAACCTGTGGGGTCTTTAGATTGTGTAACCTTGAACTTTGAACTAAAAAAGGTGACATCGGGTCCAAACATGTGGAAAATCAGTCCAAACAGAGCCAATGTGATAGCATCCCAACCACTGAAAGATATGAAAGACTGGAATGCAACTGAAACAAGAGACATATTTTTGGAAACCATGGGTTTGTCAACTGGTGCACTTGGGGGTTGAGGAGTCTTTTCTGAATATAATGGTGGGAAGGACAAATGTGTGGGCCATACAACAAGCTTATCAAATTCTGCATCAGAATCGGATATCTAATAGGAATGATTCAAATGGACTTGGAAAGAGCTTTCGAAAGGTAAGTCAGAAACATGTGAAAAAACACAAGGATTAAGAGGTGGTTCTGATGGACTGACTGGATATTCTTCCAAGGAAGGGATGTATATTTCTGATTCTGATATATCGGAATGTGCATCTAAATCAGAAATATCATAATCATAAAAAGGTGGTTTGACTCGATCATTCAAAGCATAAAAATGATTACCTTGGTGAGTAGCACTTAGACAATGTTCTTGGTGATCAACGAACTTTTCTGGTTCTTTCTTTCTTGTGAGATTAGGAACATCAATGTTATGCCTTTCGATAAATTGAGTCATGATGTCCAATTTCTTCTTCATACAAGATTTCTTAGAATGAAAACATTTGATGCAATAAGAGCACTTGGATCCCCCTTTCTTGTTCTTCTTTTTGGAATTGGAACTTTCATCTGTTGAATTGGAACCCTCATCACCTAACAACTTCTTCTCTTTAAATTTTTGCTTTCCTTTGACATTCTTGGTTCCATAAGCTGCAAGCACATGGTCCTTAGAGGATTTAAAAGCTCCCATATGAACAAACTTGTCTTTCTCTTTGGTGAGAGACTCTATGAATTTGCTTAAGGATGGCATTTTCCAATTCGGAACTGCTTGCTTGGTTGCATATAATGTTGAGACAAATACTGAGTACTCGGGACCCAGTTTTGAGAGGATGGAAATAATGAGCCGCTCTTATTTCTTCTCAATCCTACATTGTTGTTGAAGCACTAGTGATTTGAAATTTGATATGAAATCTTGCATAGTGTTGAAACTGCTTAGACTCAATGAGATCACTTCATTCTCCAATAGATGACCTCTTACCTCATCTTACTTTCCAAAGAGGGACTCAAGCTTGGTCCACACATTATTTGGGGTTGTTAAACCATCAAGATGAAATAGAAGATCTTGGGAGATGTTGAAACAAAGCAAACCATAAGCTTCATCTAATCTGTTAAACCACCTAGATTTCTCAACATCAGTATTTGGTTCATTTTCTAGTGCCATGGTGACTTTGTAGAGACCCTTACTTCGAAGTAGCACCTCCATTTTGGCCTTCCATTCGAAATAATTGAATGGATTCAGGATCATGGCTTGAATCTGATCCATGCGTTGCTATGCGCTCTTGGTGAGAAAATATCCTGCAAAAACAACTCTGGAAGAAAATTTTGTATCAGCGCACTCAATCTCTACTTCGACACTAAGCACATTCAGGAGTGCCTCACACCTGGGAAAATTTCCTTGGAAGAGCCAAGACTATCAAGGTTATTTCCCCAAGGATTTCTGTGGAAATTCCACTGCTTCTGGTGCATCAATGGAAGTATCTGAGATGAACTAGATCATTGGACCGCTCTGTTACCATGTGAAAATTCTTTCACGGGTGGATCTCCAACAACAAAACTAACCTCACAAGTTTTACACAGATCTACAAGAAAAATAGAGAAGAAAACATGAGCTAGAACACAAGAGATTTTAAACTCAATTGGAATAATTTCCATGCTTCTATTATTCATCATTGTGTATAAATTTATACTACATATTCAATAGAGAAATTTGTGAGCCTTAAGAGGCAGTTGAAATTCCACTAAAGAGACAGGCTTAGTTAGCATGAATCCATCTCCATACAAGAACTAGTAGCAACTCATGATGGAAGGCTAGTTAATTGAAGGTGGTTGGTGCATGATGGAGTCACTAGGATATAAATTAGAGGATAAGAACTCAAGGAGGCGCATTAGGTGACTTGTAGTGGTCAAAGAGGTGCTACTACACTCGACCTTAGTGAATCTAGGTAGAAGAGTCGGTTAACTAGGAAAGACTGGGGACAAGGCATCTTAAATCAAGGGAACTAACTCAATAACTCCTAAAATCATGCATGAGGGAACATTAGGTCCTAAATAATAGGTATAAGGAACTTTGAGAGGATAAGAAGGCCAATAATGACAAAAATTAAGCACTGGGGGGTCAACAACATAGTATAGGTGCTAGGAGAGACTCAATTATCAATGCATGGAAGGCATGCATGCATGCATGGCCAAGGTCTATATGGATAGAATGTTCCAATACCCTTAAACAATTTCAAAGATCAAACCATATCCTGGGTTTCATCAAAATCCAACATGTGATCCCACATTGCCAAAAACGACCAATGATCCCACAATCCTAATGAAATCCAACAAAGATAGTTCAATCTTCATTTATTCTATCTTAGAGAGTTACCACATACTCTAGATCAGTGAACCAATGCATTCCATGAGGCATCCAAAGTAATAGTGCTCAGGTGGTTTTGTTGCAAAAGTACAACACTCACATGATTGTGTTGAGAAACCACAGGAGTTATAACACTTCATCGCTATATATCGCAAAACCAAAGGAGTTACAACACTTTGTGATCCACCTATTATGATATTTAACTAGAGTAAAAGCATGGTACTTGGGAAGGTGTAGCAATATTATCAAAAAGAACATGTTTCATATTAACTTGGAACATTTTCTCATGAACCTATTAGACAAGTAAAGTACAAGTAGGAAAATCTTCTACCAATCACAACATAATTCAACACAATATCATGAGATGAAGGAAAAGGATTACCTTGTCCAATATATGGATTGGAAGTAATTAGATATTTTAAAATTAGATAAGATATGTGGCAAAAAGGGTTGGATAATGGAGGGAAAGTTTGAAATAAAAATGTCAATTCTATAGCCCAAAAACGCCAAGTACTTAGTTAAGTTGGATCTCAAATCGAGATACCACCAGGTGTGAGTGAAGTAAGGAAACACTTAGAAGACCTCCTTCAAGACTAGGTAAGGTCTATATGAATGGTTAGTAATGCACTTTGCTTTGTGTAATGTACCGGCTATATTTATGCATTTGATTAATGATGTATTGTGTCCTTTCTTAAATTCATTTGTAGTAGTGTATTTAGATGATATATCAGTTTATAGTGCTACCTGGTAAGAACATATCTCACATATCAAGAAGGTGTTGAAGACCTTGAAGAAACATCAACTTCTAGAAAACATTAATAAATGTGAATTTGCTCAGCAGTCCTTCAGTTATTTGGGGTATGTGATTGGTGGAGGAGAACTTAATATTTATCTTGCAAAGATGGAGGCCATCACCAAGTGGCCAACTCCTACAAATATCATTGAAGTTAGGAGCCTTTTGGGGGCATCACGATACCTTTAGAATCTCATAGCTTCATTTTCGAAGTATGGGTACACCTCTCCATGCCATAACAGCTAGTAGCAAGGGTTTCCAGTGGGGAAAGAATCAACATATATCCTTTGAAGAGATCAAGTGAAATATTAGGGAAGCACCATTCTCACATTTCCCAACTTATACAAGACTTTAGAATTGGAGACAGACGCAAGTGGATATGAAATGGGAGAGGTTTTGCTGCAAGGAAGGATGCCAATATGTTATCGTTCTAAAATGTTCCATCGCATCATCCTAAACTACTCTACATATGACAATGAATTCTATTCCTTGGTTCAAGTTGTTAAGAAGTGAAAGTATTATTTGATGGACAAGGAGACCATCATTTACACTGATCACTAATGGTTGCAGTATTTGCAGGACCATAGTAAGCTACAGCAAACGCTACGGATGCGATTTTTACAGCAATTTCATCTAATTATCAAATATAAGAAGGGATGTACAAACAATCTAGCATACATGCTCTCAAGGCCACCTACAACCAAAAGCACAACTTCGGGTGCTCTTATGCATATTGAGATTTCCACCCATGATGCATATAAGGAGGAATACATAGAAAATGAGAACATTAAGGAGGTATTTCTTTAGCTACAAGGCCAATTCTATGTAGAAGAAGGTGATAGAAAGGATAACTATCATCTATAGGATGTGTTCCTCTACAATATGGACAAGCTTTATATTCTTAAGATGAGAGATTGCAACTCATGAGAGAGTCTCACACCTCCAAATTTGCAAGTCATTTTGGTGTTGGGAAGACAATTTCCAACTTACGAAGGTACTTTTATTGGCCTAAAATGCAAGAATATGTAGCTCAGTGTTTTAGAGGATGCATACTTTTTTGTACAAGGAAGCTCAGTAATAGGAAGCAAGGTTTATATCATCCCTTGCATGTTCCTACAAGACCATGGGAGACCATCTCCGTGGATTTTATGTGTGGGATGTGAACCACTACGAAGGATGGATTCAACAAGATGTGCATGCTTATGCCTTGTAAAAATACCATCAAAGGACAAGAAGAAGCAAACATACTCTTTGAGTAGGTACAGGTGCACTTTGGGATACCATGGAGGATCATCTTAGACAGGGATACTAGATTTACCAACGCCTTTTGGACTAAGCTTTGGGGGAAGATAGACACTAAGTTGAAGAGATATACAACATTCCATCCATAGACAAATGGGTAGACATAAGTATTCAACAAGAGTTTGGTGCATCTTTTGAGGGGTCACAATCAGAAGCATCTGAAGACAAGATGAAAATCTAATCTACATCCAGCACTCTTATAACATAACAGCTCACACTTCCATTGGAAAGTCCCATTTTGAAACTTTTTTAGGTGTTTTACACCTTCATTTCTAGATGTTGTTTATGGGGGGCAAGGGGAAGTGAGGGAAGACTCCATGGGTGAAGCATTAAGAGCCAAAACAATCATTGATAAGATCAATCAAAGCCATTTACAAGTATAGGGGTTCCATTTTGATGATGTTATTGTATTGTTCCATAGCTAAGAAACAATAAGGGAGTGGATATTATAGTAGAATAAAGGGGGGTAACAGATCTTGTACTAGCCATACAGGCCATAGTGTCCAAGGCAACTCCATAGGGAGTACCTTTTCCTTTTTTCCTTGCATTCTATATAAAAGAGAAAGAGATAGTCCTCATTTCTGGTTGGTTTTTTTCCCATAGTGGGTTTTACCAAGGTAAATCTTGTGTTGATTATGTGGATTGTGTATTTCTTTTCTCTAGCTATTTTTCTTACAGTTCCAAATTTTTAGTATTCAATGGAAATAAGCTAATAAAAAGAACTAAGTTGTGAGATCCATTATGATGAACTATTTCGGTGAAATATCCACAACAATTTATGGATCATTCACTTTATCCCTTGTGTGGAAGGGTTTCTCATCCACCTCCTCAACCTTGCCCAAAAATAATTATAAATTTAGTTCCTTATATTTAATTTTACATTTTCAATATGGAAGCATAATTATCACCATGCACATGATATGTTACGCCATTGCCCATGCCAACTCCAATGCTTGGCATTCAACATGCTCTTAATGTGTCAATCCTGAGTTCTCCTAGGGTCTAAACTTATGAAAATGTTTTAACATATTTCCTCTCGACCAAAACCAAGCTTAAATCTTGTGCGTCGGGGGGGGTCTCTAGGATCCCAACCTTGCTACCTTTTCTCCTTGATTTTGAAAGGACAACCCATCAACCCAAACCAATGGCCATTAGTCGTGTATCGAACCAGCCCTAGTCTCCTTCCATCAGATTGTTACCTGTGTTACTTCTCTCGTATTCCTTTCCAACCTTTCAAGACTATGTTCCTCCTTTTAAACACCAACTTACATTTCCCCTACATGAGAGTTTCCTTATTTTCATCCTCATCCATAAACCATTAAAGAAATAAAATTCCAACTTCATAATTATTGAATCTTTATTTACAATATTTTTTCTATCTAGATCAATTAACTATTAATCCTTTCCCTCAATAATATATAAGGAATTTGACCACACCAAATCCATGAATACCAAGGAAGTAGAGATTAGATGATTTTATTGGACTCACTATAATGATTTTGTTGTTTATCTTCCAATATTGTAGTTGTAATGCAATTGGGGCAAATCTCTTAAATACCAGTAATATCCCCAGTATAAATAAGTAATTACAATAGTATGGTTTGCCAAATCCATTTCTCCAAACTCCCTATGGCATGAATATTAGATGTAATTAAGGTTATATGAGCATTGTGTAACATAATTTTCCTTTTCCATGAAAACACTTCATGTAGGGAAATAATGAGAGTGTGAGAATAATGAAAGGATTCCTCTTACTAATTAATTTTCTACTCTCTCCTCCCTAATTATGCCAAGTGGGAGGCACATTGTCAAGCCCTAAATTGTGGCCCATTCCCCCCAAAATTTGGGAACTTCATATTAGTATTTTTATATTATTGATGTCAGCTTGATCCCATTAGTGGTAATTGTACCTCTTTGTCTCCTATATATATCAAGGAGACCTTTTCATTTGAATCATCTTGCCTTGTCTTGTGTATTTAGTACATTGTATAAGAATTTTTCCCCTTTGAAGAGGCTTGATATTCATATATTTTCTTCATTATTAAGGCGTGGATTATTATTTATTGTCTATTTATGCTCTCTTGGGTAATTTATTGCATAACATTTGGTATCAAAACTTGAACACTTCAAAAACTAGTCATCTTGGAATTTTCGCTATAAATTTTTCTACAAAGTTTTAAACAGTGAAAATTGGAGGGTCACAGAGGACAGACCAAAGTACCTTTGATAAAAAATTCAATTGTTGGTTCTCTATACTTTTTAAGATATACTCTATGGAAATTAGGGTTTTTTACTATCCCAAAAAGTAGTCTCAAAAAGGTGTCCTTGGAAAATTGTTATATCTGGAGCATGCGAGATCCAAATTGAGTAAGACTTACTGAATCAAAAATGATACGTACCATAGTATATGTTTTAGAAATTTCATAATCATATCTGAAAAATTGGACACGTGGAAGGCTGTACACTTTCGCTCTTCTGAAAGGGCCAAAAAGAACAATTGTTGGGAAAATTACAATAACTTGTTATTGGCACATCAAAATTAGGTCATACTTGTGGCATTAAATAAAATAAATATCAGGATACACTATAGAAAAAAAATTTAGACTCAGAGGTGTTGTAGTTTCAGTTACCTCAATTGGAAGGTCGGCTAGCAAATCAATCTCCAAATCAGGGTTTGAAAAAGGTACGCCATTTTAAATTTGAATAACTTTTAGTAGAAGGATCTACTTTGGGTGATCTCAAAGGTGTGATAAATATTGTAGATATCTATTTTTGTCGTTCCACATGGAACCAAAAGGTGGTGGAAATTTTCACACTCCAATCAAACCACTAGAGGATTCATTCTTGGTCCACAATGAAAGTGAAGACCTATCTTTTTGGGTGTCCAAGTTGGAAGATCTTATTAAAAGGAATGTGGGAACGGTTGATTTAGTTAATTTAGAGAATAAGATGGAGGAAAGGATGGGATATATGGAGAGTAATATGATAGGAAATATGGATAATAAGATGGAGGAAAATATGTATAGAATTATTGAACTCATACAAAATCCAAAGGAATATTTCCCTAAGGATGATGACGTGTCTCAGGGTACTCGGGAAGATAAATATAGTGTCCATGTTGAGAAACCTTCCATTAATAAGAATACTCCAAGAGGATTTGATTCTAATAATGGAAGTAATCAGGGATGGTCCCCCAAGGGTTTCCGACTCCCCCAGATTGACATGAGGAAGTTTGATGGAAAAGACCCCATAACATCGATATTCCAGATGGAGCAATTCTTTGATATACACCAGGTGCCAAATCTGCAAAAGGTAACTATTGCATATTTATATTTAGAATATGAGTATTTTGCGTGGTACCAATGGCATTGTGAATGAAAAAAGAGCTCCATTATATCTTGGTACATTTTTATAGAAGAATTGATATCATATCATGATGATGTTAAGAGAAATTCCTTATTTACCCGATTAATAAATATAAGGCAAAAGGTTCTAGTAATCGAGCACATTCAACAATTTCAGAAGTTGAGTCTCATAGTGGAGGGCATACCAGATGATAAATTCTTGGCTCTCTTTATTGGAACCTTGAAGGAGAACATTCAACATGATGTGTGTCTCTTCGAACCAACATCCTTAGAGAAGGATTTCATGTTGGCAAGGAAGGTTCACAGTAAAAACATGGTGATGGCTACTAAAAGGACCACCTCTAACACCTATAGTGAGAATAATGTCCTTTCTGATAACCCACCTCAACCTACAAGTTTGACACCCCAACAAATGGATGAAAGAAGAGAAAAAGGTCTATGATTTAATTGTGATAGCAAGTATATTAAGGGACATAAGTGTGGTGATAAGAAATTATTTTGCATAGATTGTGAAGAGGAATAAGCAAAAGAACGGGAACCATCTCAAGTTGAATAAATAGAAGAGATTAATCCCACCATATCCTATCATGCATCGGTTGGAATTAGCACTCCTCAAACTCTAAAGATCGAAGGATATATCAAAAAGAAAAAAGGTAACAATGTTGATTGATTATGGTAGTACTCATAATTTCATACACTGTAAATTAGCCAAAGTTCTCAATTACTTTATATATCTAGCACCGTAGTTTCAAGTAATGATTTCATATGGAGGAACTATCAATTGCTCAAGGAAATGCCATAATATCAATCTTACTATGGGGTAATATGTATTGAATAGACCAATGTTTTTTATCCCAATGGATGGTGTTGATGTTGTCCTAGGGGTTCAATGGTTACAATCATTGAGAACAATGGCTTTTAATTGTCAAGAAATTTTCATTATTTTTTCCTTGGAAGGAAAAGAACTTGAGTTAAGGGGTACCACAGGGAAACCAAGCAAGGTGATAAGCTCTAATGGAATGAAAACAAATTTGAAAAGGGGACATCAGGGTGTAATTGCATAATTATGCTCATGGGAGGTTCAAGCATATAAGCCTCATATTCCATTAGATCTCCAAAGGGTTATTGATAAACATTCCAAGGTATTTTAAGATATTCCAAAAGGTCTTCCACCCACTTGAGATTGTGATCATGCTATTCACTTGACTCTAGGAAGTGATCCTCCTAACATTGGACCTTACAAATACCCCTATGACATGAAGAGAGAAATTAAGTGTATGGTTGAAGAACTGTTAGAGGATGGCATAATTAGGCCTAGTCAAAGTTATTACTCTGCACCAGTGATAATGGTACACAAGAAGGAGGGATCATCGCATACGTGTCCAGATTATAGAGAGATCAACAAGCTCACCATTAAATATAAGTTTCCCATTCATGTCATTGATGAATCGTTACATGAACTACATGGAGCAATTTACTTCACAAAGTTGGATCTTTGTATCAAATTAGAATAAAGTAAGAATACATCCCAAAAACAACATTCAAAAATCATGAAGGTCATTATGAATTTTTGGTCATGCCTTTTGGCCTTACGAATGCACCTTCCACATTTCAAGGTTTAATGAATTCCATTTTCAAGCACTTCCTTAGAAAATTTGTGTTAGTATTTTTTGATGATATACTAATCTATTGCTAGTCTTTGGAAGAACATGTTCAACATGTTGACAGGGTGCTAGAACTACTAAAGGAGCAACAACTATATGCAAAACCTTCCAAATGTTTCTTTGGGGTAAAGGAGGTAGAGTATTTGGTGTTGAATTTATTTTATCTTAATGTGGGATTATAGTAGAACTTTAAATCAATGAATAATCAAAAGCATGATCATTCGCATGAGGCACAGTATTTACCCTGGGGAAACCCTAATGTAATTGAGGGAGAAAACCCCAAAAAATATTCCTTAGAATATTGATAGATAGCAAAGAATGTCTTTACAATGAGCAGATTACATCAAGCACCCCTGGTGCAATCATAGAGCAAGAGAGAAGAGAGAATAATAGAAGAACCCAATAGCTAATTATGCACTAAGACCAATCCGCAGTTTTGGTCACATGCACACTTGCTTCAAGATAGATTCCCTCTTCACCATGATCTCATCAAATCCTACATTACAAGTGTATCATACATCTCATTCTTAGATGAATTTATAGCCTTCTGACTTCAATATGAACTCGCCTTCAAAATGGATGCTAGATCACTTAGTTAGGTTACTAACTCAAGTGGCATAACTTAAGTTTCGTAACTCAATTGTCGTCTTTTAGTTTAACTCAAGTGTTGTCATGCAAACACTTAGTCAATTAGATATTCTACTTCAGGATGAACTCGCCCTTCAAATGGATGCTATACCACTCAAGTCTTTTCTTTTAGTTTAGCTCAAGTGTCATCATGCAAATACTTAGTTAAATCAAGTGTCATCATGTAAAAACTTAGCTAACTAGATCTTCTTTGTTATCACTTAGTTAACTATTTTAAGTGAAGTCTTTCTTGTTAACATCACTGAAATACAAAATTTGAGTTCTCTCTTAATTAACTAAAGTCTTTCTTGTTAACATCACTAAAGTAAATAATTTAAATTCTCTCTTAATTAACTGAAGTATTTCTTGATCACTGAAGTGAACATTTCAAGTTCTCTCTTATCTTAACATATCTTATATTTATCTCTTGTCTTATATGCATGATCCACTTGTGCCATCTTTACTTTATTTATCATATCAAATATACTAAGGATATTTTTCCAATGATGTGATCACCTTGTTCTACTATCGTTCCAAGTGGTCATATGCTAAAGTAATTCACTCTAGATGTGGCTAGTCTCTAAAGGAGACTTAATATCTCAACCATGGTTAGTAGTGCATCACACACCATCCATGCTTCGACATGCAAAGAATTACATCAACACATGAGGCACCACCTCAACACGTGGGGATTTGTCTTGACACACAAGACCTTAGCCTTGACAAGCAAGACTGTACAACATCATCACTTTGACATACAAATCACTTACCTCAACACATGAGGCTTAACCTTTACACATAAGGCTTAGTGATTCTTGATTCCAACTCAAGAATCAACTCTAAGATTTCTGAGTCCAACTCAGGCTCCCTAAGGCACTACCTCGATACATGAGGCTCAATACTAGCACAAACGATTGACTTGGAGAATGACTCATGATGTTGTAACTTTAACACTCCCTCTCGGCGAGGGAGGCATTCTCTCTGATACCAAAATTGTCTTGGAAATACCTATACTTCATCAAGGACAGAGGCATACTCAACATATATGATATCTGCTCATCAGTAGCAATGTACTAAATTATTACGGCACCTCTCTAGACCATGTCTATGATGTAGTGGTATTTCATCTCAATGTGCTTTGGTTTGTCATGAAACACGATGTTTTCTGAGAGATTAATGAAGCTCTGATTATCAAAGCGAATGACAGTAGTCTCAACCTTCTCACCGAACAACCCAACAAGTAGGTTCCGAAGCCACACAGCTTCTCGGCAAGTGGTACTAGATACAATATACTCTACTTTTGTAGTACTCTGGGATACTGAGCCTTGTTCCCTGCTGGACCAAGAGATCATAGTTGATCCCAAGCTAAAACAAAATATGGATGTACTCTTTTGGTCTACAATACTACCACCCCAGTCATAGTCAGCATAACCAAGTAGCATCGCTCCTCCACTAAAATCATATCCGATTCCATAAGTAATAGCACCTCGAAGGTATCTAAGCACATGCTCGGAAACAACCCAATGTCAATGCCTTGGCTCAGACATGAACTGACTCAAGCAACTCACTGCATAACATATGTTTGGTATACTATGTATCAAATAAATCAAGGAACCAATGAGCTGTTTATACATGGTAGGATCCACTAAATCCAATCCAGAATCTGAATCATGTAGTTTCTTCAGATTGGAAACCATTGGTGTAGACATGGATTTACATTCCATCATACCAAACCTACGCAACACATCAATTGTGTATTTTCCTTGTGAAATAAAGATCTCATATTTCCTTTTCCAAACTTCCAAACCAAGAAAGTAGTGCATAAGACCCAAGTCTTTCATTTCAAACACATAAGTTAGATGCCTCTTGCACCGAGCTATCTATTGTTCCTCTCCAGTAAGGAACAAGTCATCAACATAGAGAAGCAAGATCAATGGTTGGTTCTTTACAAACTTGAAGTACAAGTTGGGGTCAGCTTCGCTTTTGGAGAATCCCAATATTTGCTTTGAAGATAGTTGTCATAGTCCTTGAATACCAAGCCCTTGGGGCCTGCTTAAGCCCATACAAGGCTTTCTTAATTTTGCATACATGGGACTCCTTCCCATGAACTACAAACCTCTCAGGTTTTTGTATGTATACTTTTTCCTCAACTTCACCATTGAGAAAGGCAGTCTTCACATCCATCTATTGAAGCTTCCACCCCAGAACTAAGGCAAGTGAAATCATGGCTCGAATAGTAGTGTACCTGGCCACAGGAGCGAATGTCTCATCATAATCTATTCCTTATTTCTGTGAGAAACCACAATCCACAAATCTTGCTTTATATTATTCAATACTACCATCAGTTGCATGTTCGATTTTATAAATCCACTTGGAAGTCACTATTGACTTTCGTTCATTTTTAGGAACCACTTCCCACACATCATTCTTCATGATGGATTTGTATTCTTCCACCATGGCATCTTTCCATACTTGTTTCTTAGTAGATTCATCATAGGTGGTGGGTTTTGAATCACTGGTGTGACTCATCTATGATACATATCCTGAATATATTTCAAGTCTCCTTCGCTCTCTGGATGTGCCTGATGGTGTTCCATGTTGTTCTGCCTCTTGCAGAATGTCTCGATAGAGGGGAGATCTCCTCTTAGTAGGAGGTTCATCAAGTGATATTTTTACCAATTCTATTGGATCTTTAGGATCAAGTGGATATAAGGACTCTTATAGCTTATCCCTCTCAACATCTGAAAGAGGAGAACTAGAACCTAGATCCTCCATCATGGGAGTCTCATGATCCTCCATATCTGAATCACACTGAAGTTATTTAGATCTTAAGGGCAACTTATTCATGAAATGTTACATCTCTGTTGACTTCATTGTGCCTTTTACCTTGAACAATATAGATTCTATAAGCTTTTGAGGATTCACTATATCCAAAAAATGTGTCTTTCTTTATGGATGGCTCCATCTTTATCCTCTTCCCTTTTGGCACATGAATGTAGATAGTACAACCAAAAATATTCAAGAGTCCAACATTTGGTTTTTCACCAGTGAAAACTTCTCGGGAGTCTTCTCTCCCAAGATATCATGTTGTAATATCCCCATTCAAATAAATTCATGACAGAAAAATTCCACCAATCCTACTTGTTCCCTAGGTTGGATGGAGACATTGGGATTTGATATAGGGGGGATGATAAATGGTGTTTGGACATTAGAATGGCATAAATATTTAATAAAGGAGCTAAATAAATAAATACAAGGGAAAATCAAAGTGGCAATTGATCATGAAGACACATGGAGGATGTGGGACCCACACAAGCTATATTTTCTATGCCACATGACATCCTCCTCTTGTCAATTTGAATCCATAAGAATTCCAACATTCTTGGGATAAGTTGGAAGGCTCATACACTTGGAAATATGCATCATAGGCTGAAGTGGGATGGAAGTGTAACTCCCATGGAAGAGGAAGAGTCAAATGAGAGGTTCTTGGACACTTGGGCTAGATTCCCTAACCTTTATGACAACAATGATGAAGATGCTATGACACCTATGAAAAATTTCAGACCTAATTTCTAACATCTGACCAATATGACATGTGAGGCCTAAAAATAGCCTCCAAGTGAGCACTCATTGGAGTTAAAGAAACCCAAGATATTCCTACTCGAATTGGTGGAAGGTGGAAGGCTAGGAAGTGGAAGACAAGTGGAAAATATTGAATCCCTCCCTAATTCGAATTGGCTCGGAATACATGGATGGAATTTGGACCTTAGAAGGCTAAGGATTTTTATAAAATACAGGGATCAAGTAAGAGAAGGGCTTTTGATTATTTTTAGAATTTGCATTTGAGAGGAGAGCTAGTGGAGTGCTACTCTACTTGCCTTAGCACCAATTTTGAGGGTGAAATATTCCCATACTAGTTGGTAATTGGAAAGTCTATTCAAACCTTTCATTTGGAGCTTTAATGGAGTCATATGTTTCAGGTGCAAGCTACAGGGCAGCTCGTGGTCACTTCTAGTTCAGCTTGTTTCTTCATATTAGAAACCATTGGTGTAGACATTGATTTACAATCCATCATACCAAACTTGCACAACACATCAACTGTGTACTACTTTCCTTGTGAAAGGAATATCTCATCTTTCCTTAGCCAAACTTCCAAACCAAGAAAGTAGTGCATAAGACCCAAGTCTTTCACTTCGAACGCATAAGTGAGCTCCCTCTTGCACCGATCTATGTGTTGTTCCTCTCTAGTAAGGAACAAGTCATCAACATAGAGAACCAAGATCAGTGGTTGGTTCTTCATAGCCTTGAAGTACAGGTTAGGGTCAACTTCGCTTTTGGAGAAGCCCAAGCTCTAAATATAGTTGTTAATACTTGAATACAAATACCTCAAGGCCTGCGTAATCCCATATAAGGATTTCTTAAGTTTGCATACATGGTAATCCTTCCCATGAACTACAAACCCCTCGTGTTTTTGTATGTATACTTCTTCCTCAACTTCACCATTGAGAAAAGTAGACTTCACATCCATTTGGTGAAGTTTCCACCCCAAAACTGAATCAAGGGAAATTATGGCTCGAATAGTGGTGTACCTGGCCACAAGAGTGAATGTATCATCATATTCTATTCCTTCTTTCTGTGAGAAACCACGGGCAACAAATATTGCTCTATATTTTTCAATACTTCCATCAGGTGCATTTTTTATTTTACAAAGCCACTTGGAAGTTACTACAGACTTCCCTTCCGGTTTAGGAACCACTTCCCACATCTCATTTTGCATGATGGATTTGTATTCGTCCACCATGGAATATTTCCATACACCTACTGCTTATCAACTTCCTCATAGGTGGTGGGTTCTAAGTCACTAATGAGACTCATTTGAGCTACATATCCTGAAAATATTTTAGGTTTCTTTCACTCTTTGAATGAGCTAGGTGGTGCTCCATGCTTTTCTTCCTCTTGTGGAATGTATCGACACCATACATATCTCCTCTTAGTAGGAGGTTCATCGAGAGATCTTTCTATCAGTTCTACTGGCTCTTCAGGGATCAAGTGGATCTATGGACTCTTTTGGATTATCCCTCTCAACATCTAAAAGGGGAGAATCATAAGTTGGATCCTCCATCATGGGAGTCTCATGCTCATCCATATATGAATCACATTGAAGTTCTTTAGACCACTTGAAGGCGGCCTCTTCATGAAATGTTACATTTATGCTGACTTCAATGTTCCTTTGTCCTGGAACATAGATTCTATAAACTTTGGAGGATTCACTATATCCAACAAATGTGCCTTTATTTCTGGATGGCTCCATCTTTTTCCTCTTCTCTTTTGGTACATGAATGTAGACAGGACCACCGAAAATCTTCAAGTGTCCAACATCTGGTTTTTCACCAATGAAGAATTCTTCAGGAGTCTTTTCTCCCTGGATAACATGAGGACTTCATTTATGTATATGAATAGCAGTGCTAGAGGCTTCTATGCATAAGGAAGTGGGAAGATCCTAATCATACATCATAGCTTTTGCAGCCTCACAGGTTGTTATGTTCTTTCTTTCAGCAACCCGATTTTGTTGGGGGTTGTAAGGTATAGTTAGTTGTCTTCTTATCCCTGCATCTCAGCAGAATTCATTAAATTCATGAGACTCGAACTCTGCTCCATTATCATATCTCAAAGCATGAATGTCCTTTCTAGTCTGATTCTCAACCAATGCTTTAAACTCTTGAAACTTGTTGAAAGTTTCACTCTTTGCTTCGGAAAATAGATCCAAGACTTACGAGAGAAGTAATCTATGAAAAGCACATAGTACAAATAACCACTCAAGGATGGTGCTGACACAAGACCACATAGATCGGAATGAATAAAGTCTAGGATCCCTTTGGATCTTTTGGTGCTACTTGGAAATATCTTCTTGATGTTATTGCCAAGAGCGCAACGGCTCTACAAACACCACCATGTTCAGATATAAAACAAGCATTCCTTTTACCATCTTCTGCAATCCAAGTAATGCTTTGAAATGAAGATGACCAGCCCGTGGGGGGCAGCTCAAGTGGTTAAGATGTGAAGTTGTAAATAGAAGGTCACGTGTTCAAATCCCCCCAATCTTACCTGTGCGCATGGTTCGGTCGCTGTGATTGCACCTGGGGGTATAGTGGTAGCAAGATTGGATCCCTGGACCCCGTGTCACGCGAGTACCATCCCAACTCCGGTTGATGATTCCCCTAGTTACAAAAAAAAAAAGATGGCCAAGCCTCATATGTCACGGTTAAAAAGGGTTTACCGAGTCATGGATCATGGCTTGAATGATATTTCTAGGAAATTTGTAGAGACCTCCATCTCTAACTCCAATTACAGATGCATAGTTCATGTCTACATGCTTAGGCCACAAGAGCGCTTTATTGTCCATAAAGATTACTTTAAATCATTTATCTTCTAGAACTAAAATAGACATGAGGTTGTTCTTCAATCCAGGGACAAACAGAATTTCATCAACATGCAGTACATCTTCCGAATCCAACTGAAAAGAAGTGGATCCAACTCCTTGGATCAAATAGGCGGTATTATCTCCAAGCTCTACCTGAATGGAGAACTTCTTTTCCTTTAGATATGTTATAGTGCTCCTATATCCAGTCATGTGTTTGGATGCGCCACTATCCACCAATCATGTCTCAGCACTACTGGTAACGGATCCAGATAGGGCTAAGACAAGATAGTACTCCTTCCTTGTCCCTTGATCTTTCCTCTTTCCTTGGGATTCTCTTGCAAAGTGGCCCTTCTTATTGCAATTGAAACATTTAACTTTAGACTTATCAACGTTCTTGTTGTAATCATTTTCCTTTTGATGAGAAAACTTCTTATAAGAGAAGGATTTATTTCCTCTCTTCATATGTGCCGCAAGAGAAAGGTTCTCTTCTTTGGGGGAAGTATATTTTCTTTGGATTCACCCTTCTTCTTGTAGGAAATCATGCCACAGTCTTTCAAATTTTGGTTGCACTTCTCGACCATTTACTACAACCAATAATGTCTCCCATGAAGTTGGAATTCCATCGACAACAGTTTGTATGAGATCACCATCATCAACTGTTACACCAATGCTCATGAGTTGATTTCTTACTTGCGAGATATTTGTGAAGAAAGAAGCAATAGCTTCGTCCTTCTCCATATTGAGATTACGAAGCTTGTTCTTCAATGCTCTATTTTTACTAGGCGCCTTCTTCCCATAAATATTTGTCAAAGTGTTGAAGCATTCATTTGAGGTCTTCAATGGAGTAATCATTGGCATCAAATTGTCTTTCACAGAATCATAAATGATTCTCTTTGCTTTGGCTTTATTCTTCTTGGAATTAGTGCGCTATGCATTAGTAGTAGACTGTTCAACAACATCGGATACGTAGCCATCTAGATCATGCTCTTCCAGGATATTCAGAATCCTGGCCTTTCAAGTATTGAAGTTCGAAGTTCCTCCAAGTCGGTCTTCTGGTATTACTAAGATTGAATCCATTATTCTTCAAGAGTTGTGCTCACTCAGGATCCACGTAGGATCAAGATTGACTGTGGAACTTAGCTCTTTCACGCCCTGAGCTCTGATACCATGTTAATTTTTTATCTTTAATTCGGAATTAGAAAAGTTCTTGAAATCATTAAACAATCATAAACATAAGCATTCACATACAACACACAAATTTACCCTTGGGAAACCCTCTATAACTTGAGCGAGAAATCCCCAACAAAATCTTCCTTATTATATTTATAGATAGCAAAGAATGAATGCTTCACAATGAGCAGATTACATCAAGCACCCCTGGTGCAATTACAAAGCAAGAGAGATAGACAAAAAAGAGAAATTCAGAAGAATAATTCTCCACTCAACCAATTCGCTAATATTCGTCACATGCACAAATTGACTTCAAGAGAATTCGCTCCAACATTAAATACATCAATCCTGCATGGAAAAGTGTACCATACTTCTCATGCAATATCTTTTAACTCTAAGTACTGACTTCAGGATGAACTCACCCTTTAATTGAACGCTAGAACACTTAGTTGGGTGGCTAACTTAAGTGTCGCCATGCAGTGTCATCTTTTAGTTTAACTTAAGTGTCGTCATGCGAGTGTCACAACTCAAGTGTTGTCATGCAAACACTTGGTTAACTAGATATTCTTTGTTATCACTTAGTTAACTCTTTTAAGTGAAGTCTTTCTTGTTAACATCATTGAAGTGATCAATTTTAGTTCTCCTTTAATTGACTGAAGTCTTCTTTGTTAACATCACTGAAGTTTAACAATTCAATTTCTCTTTATTTAACTAAGGTCTTTATCATTACTGAAGTGAGAAAATCAAATTCTCTCTTATCTTATCACATCTTATCTTTATCTCTTGTCTTATTTGCATGGTCCACATGTGCCAACTTAATTAATTATCGTATCAAATATACTAAGGATATTTTTCCAATGATGCAATCATCTTATTCTACTATAGTTCCAGGTAGTCATATGCTAAAGTAAGTCACTCTAGAGGTGGCCAGTCTCTAGAGGAGACTTAATAGCTCAACCATGGTTAGTAGTACATCACACACCATTCATGCTTTCACATGCAAAGCATTACCTCAAAACATGAGGCACCACCTCAACACATGAGGATTTGTCTTAATACACAAGACCTTAGCCTTGACAAGCAAGACTGTAAAACATCATCACTTTGACATACAAAGCCCTTACCTCAACACATGAGGCTTTTTCATTATTGAGTCCAACTCAAGGTTCTTCTTCAACTTTCTTGAGACCAAATCGAGCTCCCATAAGGCACTACCTCGACACACGAGGCTCAATCTTGACACACAAGATTGACTTGGAGAATGACTCATGATGTTGTAACTTTAACAATAATAATATGAATCATGCAATGTATTTATCACTCTATTCGAAGGTATATCAAAATCATGTTCAACATAGAAATGGAATCATAGTGTGGGGCATTACAGATGTAGTACCATAGTTCGTTTTCGTGTTCCATGCTCATATGCATTTTAGATTAATATCTATTGTTATCCTTTCCATTGTTTTGGCATCTAAAATGAATATCTATCGTTAGATCATATATATGTCAATGATCTGATATTCTGGAAATGAATCTCCCCATTAATCATCAATCACTTTTCTTTCTGAAATTTCATCACCACCATATTAAGCCCTTTATTGACTTCGGATAGAGTGGACGTAGAGGTTTATAAAGAAGCTCTTAATTCATAGCTATTTTGAGATTTATCCATGGTTAGGTAGGTATATCTTTAGCTATAACAAGTAGGATGCATTGTACTGACATGCCATGGGAAGACCCGTTTTTAAATTTACGTGTTTTAATTGTAGTTTGCAAATATATTTTTCTAGCAAATCAATATGTAAGACAATACGCTTGTCATTTTAACAACAATAGAAATAGTTATTAAAGGCTAGTACTAATAGAAAGAAGAACAAACTTCTTTTTTAATCAAAATAGGACAAGTTGGTAGACATATTCCTCACCTTTTGTATTATCTTATTGAATGGTTCAATCATATTTTAATACAAATATAATCATTCTTGTTAAAAACAAATTAAAAATGTCTTAATAAAAGATTTAGAATTAAAATAAATTTTAGCTAGTTTGTTTATTAAAATTAAAATAAATTTTAGCTAGTTTGTTTATTTATGTGGTCTCCTATGCTCTTGCATTTAACTAATTTATAAATTGAAAATGTAGAGCCCTAGGAAAAGCTCCCAACCATAAGAGTGTTAGTGTCTTTTTGAGACTCCAATAGTAAACCAGGGCTCTTAATCCAACTTCACTATTCATTGTTCCATAATGTATGTATAACTTAAGCAAGTGATGGTAATAAAATAAAATAGAATAATTTATTTTTTAAAGAAAAACTTTATTGTGAAATTAATGTGAAATTTAAGGGATCTTAATCTATCACTATTCATTTTTTTTCAGAGGAAAAAATCGTACTTTTGTTATTCCACAGTGAACCATTATTCCATAATGTATGTATAACTTAGAAAAGTGAATAAAATAAAATATAATAAATATTTTTTTCAAGAAAAACTTTATTGTGAAACTTAAGAGATGTTTCTTCATATTTGTGGATGGTATCCTTAATAAATCTTTTAACATAAAAGTGTAATTAATTTAGGGTGATTTAAACCAAACTTACCAAAACAAAATTAATCAAATGCTCAACAACATTAAAAATAACTAATTAAACTAACCCCTTAGACTAAAATAAAAAATCTCATATAACCAATAATATTAAACTATATTCCTACCATAAAGTAAGATAATTGTAATGTCTTATCATACCTTGCCTTTTATAACATCTTGTTTATGTGTTCCTATTATACCTTGCCTTTTATAGCATCTTGTTTATGTGTTCCTATTGCATGGGACTAGTCGTTATAAATGTATTTTTTATAGGCATTTGTATATTATTAGCTTTACAAAAACAATTTGTAGATTTTAAGTAAGTTAATTTTGCAATAGATTGATTTACAACAATTTTATTTAAAAATATAAAAGCTGGTTAATTTTATGGTAAATTGGTTTACAAAAATATAAAATATAGCAGAATTTTATCATGATCCAACATTTGCATTGTGGAATAATCCCTTTCAAAGTTTTGTTTTTATAGCATCAAAATTCTTAATGAATGAAAAAATATAAATTTATGTTTAACCATATTCTAAACTAGAAAAATTATTATAAACTTAAACAACTTCAAAAACATATTTTAAATATAAATATTAATAAATTACATTGTAAAATATAATTCATTTATAGTTTTAGTGTTGACATGGAATCATTCCATTTTTCATGTTTTGTTTTTTTATTTAAAATGACTTTTTAGTTTTTAAAATGAAATTTAAGTTTAAATTTATTATTGTTAGTAAAGAAAAGAAAATGTTTAAATTCATTATTACATCCATAAGTGATTGTATTTTATGTTTTTCTTAGATTGTATAAGGATGAGATAAATGTATCATCTAAATTGAGAAAACAAATAACTTATCCAAATTGAAAAAACAAATAACTTGTTTGTAACATTAACTACAAGCAATTACAAACAAAAGAGTAAAAACCTTTCAATTTATAATTACAATTTGTAATGGTAGCAAAAAGAAATGATTTATTTTATAACAGACAAGTTATGTTGTATTTTGATAGTTAAAATAAAATGTTATAATAAAAAAAACAATTTGAAGCTTTTAAAACACAAACAAAACTGATTAAAAGTAATAATTCCCATTTCTTTATTTTGCAAAACTGTGTACATGTCTCTATTCTATCTTCCTCATGGCTATTACACTCATAGATATCACAGAAACACAGCAATGCTTAAAAGATTATGTGATCCTCCTCTTTCTTCTGCTTTCCCTTAAAGAACCAGTCTCCTCTCAGTAATAAGTACAATGCACTCCTCTCAGTAATAAGGACAATGCACCATGGCTATTACACTCACAAAAAACACAGCAATGTCTGAAAGATAACTGATAAGTGATCCTCCTCTTCTTCTGTTTTCCCTTAAAAACCCAGTCTCCTCTCTCAGTAATAAGTACAATGCACCATAACTGTTACACTCACAGATCTCACAAAAACACAGCAATATTCCAAAGATAAGTGTTCCTCCTCTTCTTCTGCTTTGCCTTAAGAACCCAGTCTCCTCTCAGTAATAACTATAATGCACCACTTTTCTAATTGAATGCCCCCAATCCTCTGTCTCTTTTGTTCCAGACAGTGACTCTTCGGCAACAGAGAATGTCTGTACCTAACCCTACTGTATGAAAACAAACTGACATCCATCATGACCTGAAAAGACAAAAATGCTCACACCAAATCAAACAAGATGTAGTTAACTCACAGAGAAAAATGGAAGAAAGGGGCAATAATATCAATGCATTCTGTAAAAATTGGAAGATTTAGTGTTAAAAGTAATAGAGTCATTGGTTTTTCAAGCGTACTGGGATTGCTTTCTGTGATAAATGCGGCGGCATTGAAATGGCAGGAAGCCCCCTTGTGCTTATAGTTCTGCCAGTAAGTGTTAAAAGCGTAGGAGGCGTGGGCTGCAAGCGTGTTTGGCAGAAAGCAGGGATTGTTCCACTGAATTGCATTGCAGTCGGCTCTACCCGGCCCACAAGCCCAGTCCAAGGCGCCTTGCAAGATGTCGGCCGGCGCCTGTGGATCTGCTACGCACCATTGCGCCTGACCGCCCTCTGCTTTGCCACAGCAAAGCCGCATTCAATCATTAAATACAGAAAACAAGAACAAGAAAACGCCATTAAAATACAAGATCAGGAATGCTGCGAGTATTACCTGTCGGTGTGAGAGTGATCGATAGAAGCACAAAAGCTATATACAGCCGATGTGTGCCCATCGCAGGAGAATAGAAATAGAAATGGCAATCTGCTATAAGCCCTCCTACGACCTGCAAATAATAGCCAGATCCAAACCTGCTGCTCCCAACTCTACACAACATTTTACAGCTGGTTTGGATATATATAAATAGCGTTGGACAATTTCAAGCACTTTGTCTTTACTCCACGTCATCTTTCATTTTTCATCTTTTTAATGAATTTATTGAAATTTTGTTAATTTTATTTTGCTTTTAGGGTAGGTTAAAGGTAGACTATTTGCATTTATTATTTCGAGATTTTTCGAGTCAAAATCTAGTGGAAATTATTGAAATTATATTTTTTGTTGTTGTTGGAATTGTATAATTTGGGTGTCTAATGGATAAGCAAAGTGGTTGAATCCATTTTTACAATTAAAATTACAATATTTAATAAAAATAAAAAATAAATGCAAATCATCTATCTTTTAGTTTTTTTTTTTATTGAATTTATTGAAATTATATAACTCATATGAATGAATGTATAATATGTATGAATTTATTGAAATTATACACCTCATGTGGATGAGTGTATAATATATGCGGTTGGGTAACATCAAACATCAAAACTTCTCACCAATAGGAATGAATGTATATCTATGTTTTTAGATTGGTTCACCACTCACTTTGCTTGTTATGGAAAACCAAGGCCAATTATATAGCTATAGAATGTGAATGTATATCTATGCCTTTAGATTGGTTCGCTATTCACTTTGTTTGTAATGGAAAACCAAGGCCAATTATATAGCTCTAGATTCTAGTGCACTATGGTTTGATTAACAACCATAAAACAAAACAATCAAATGAACAAATGCACCCACTCAATGAAATGCTAAATATGTATGTTTATGTACTTATAAGTTGTTGTAGTGAACTAGCCAAACACACACAGGTCAATGTATGGATATAAGTAACACATAGTATATATTTGATGGTTCAAGCTTAACACTTGTTTAATACTCCCACATGTCCATATGTTAACTAGATCATTTAACATTTATCGACATGGGGATCGTTGTAGGTAATTGCAAGGGTTTGAGCACTAAAAGAAATGGTTGTAAGTATTGATCAAAGGAACAATTGGAAAACACAGTGATGGGGAGTGCCTTGGAGTATTTGACTTGAATGACTTAGAGAGACAGTTTTAGTGTTGGCATGTAACTCTATGAATATGTAGCTTACAATAGAGAACAAATGAGTGCTTCCTTCCAAACCAGTGATTCACACAAAGTTAAATCAAGTTATAGGAGGCATTCAAAGCAATTTTTGAGTGTTGTGGTTAATCTATTAATTACAACAATGAATAGGTCAACTACTAGATTAGGTCGTAAATGCAGCCGACACGATTCAATAAAAGGCATTCTATGCCATAATGTATTGTACAGTGTAGTTTTAAACAAGAAGAAATCACACCAAATGAAATCAATTACATGGAAAAACTCATTCACACAACAACTAACACATACATAATATATTACCCTAGAAAAACAAATGGGGAAACCAATAAAGATGGGTTCTATTTATGCTCAGATTTTTTTAACAAAGGGTTAGACACACTCAAAAAAGATTTCATGTATTCTTACTCACTTGTGGCGTTTTGTAGATTTCTTTGGCTCAAAGACAATCATTTTCTCTTCCTAGGTTCAAAATCTTTTTCGTCCTTCAATATTTGAGTAGATTACTTCATTCTCAATCCTCATACTTCCTACTACTACCCTTCTTCTTCCACGGTTTCTTTTTTAGGTTCAATCACTCATGGGTTCTTTCCATCAAGAAAGCATTGTTTATTATAGTGTCGCCTTGGAATGCCAACCATCAAGCAATTGGTTTCACCTTCTTGTGGCCTTTCTCCTTTACTCTTCAAGTTGATTATTGACTTTAAAATTTCCCAAGGATTACTTCTTGCAAATTTTGGAAGATAGTTTTAAGTCAAATCGCACCTCCCCATTCACAAGCTTTTCGTTCCAAAAAGCTTCAACTCGAAGGTGAAACATGTTATTGTCTTCTCAATACAGTCTCTATTCCTAGCAACCTTGTAGAAATTTCATCCATACTTGAAGAAATGTCTTTCATAGAGATTTCCTTGAGCAATTGTTGCTCCTTGGCCTGCAAGTGTGGAAATTTACCCTTAAATTTAACTATCCATACTTGTCCCTTTGATGTATAGTTCTCAAGATGAAGTTATATTGTATGAATCCTCCAACACTGGGATTCCCAATATCTAGTAACTTGCAATGCTAGCAAAAATTATTCCAAGTGCATGGGTTGCTTGCATCCTCTTTTTGTTTATGTTCTCCCTTTTTCTCACAGCTTGCTTCTTTCAGTAGGTAGTCACTTGGTGACCTCTCATGCCACAAAATGAACAAAAACCAAGAGTGCCAACAATCATCCACATCATGGCCTTCTTCTTACAATAGAAACAAACGAAAGATGCCTTGCCATAACTCTTTGATTTGTGCTTGTACTTGTCGGTTTGTTTGCTTGGTCCTTCAAGTGTGGGTGTGATTTTGGATGGCATAAACATCCTTTAAATGCACTCACTCAAGCTTCTACAAGCATGTTGGAGTAATTATTTGCTACCAACTCCATTGTTACTTCCTTTTCTTCAACCAAAATAACCTTTTCTTTGGTCCATCTTGCTTCAACAAAGATTATCTTGGTGGTCTTAGCTTGAGTCGGGCTTTTAAGAGATGAGCTACATTCACCCATTGCATGTTTCCCTTTAAAACCTAGGCCTTAATGGTTGATCCTATGTTTAGCTATAGTGGGGTTTACAACACTTGGCCTCTCTTGCCTAGCCAATCGCAATCGTAACCCATTTGTCTCATTAACTTGGAATAGCTGCCTCTGATATGTTTTTCAAAGTTACCAAAGGGCTCTTTCAAAAGAAATTGAGAAAGGTCCTTGGAAATTATCTTACCATGATTGTCTTGGTCATGATGTTGGCTTCTACAATAGCAATGGAAGGTTCTTATGCTTCCTTGGTCTCTTATACAACTACCTATAACTTAATCAATGCCTCCTCCTTTGTTTTCAATTCTTGGTATAGTTGAGCCATCATCTAAGCGAGCCTTTGTTCTTGTTGATCATCCAACTGAATTACTTTATCTCCCAATTGCAAGGGTTGGACTTTTGTCTTGTCATGGTCTTACATAAAAATGGTGATAAAACCCCAACATACAACAAATTTTTTCTTTAACGAAAACATCAACTTTGCATAAATATAAAGGTTTTTTTTAAGCTCTCATATCCCCTCCTTCAAGTCTTGATTCTCCTCTTGGATCTACACATTTATGGCCTTTAGGTTTCCAACATTTTTATTTTCAATGATTCTCCTCAAAGTGTTAGCAACTTCTTCAAACCCATAAATTCAACTGCTTTGATACCATATGATATGTAAATTGTAGGCCCATGGCTCATCTATATCATTAACACAAATTCTTCGTGGAATTAAAACAATTATTTTTGTGAAAAAAAATCGTTGTTAAGTTCGAAGCCTCTATGTTGCTATTCAACATGCATGAATCGATATCTTTGTTTTCAGGTTGGTTCACTGCTTAGTTTACTTTATGTGGAAACCAAAACCAATTCCATCTACAAATTCTAGAGCACTCTAGTTTAATCACCAAGCATAAAACAAAAACTTATTGACAAATACACCCAATCCATTCAATGTTAAATATCTATGTTTATGTACCCATACATAAGTGGTTGTAACAAATTGATCAAATGCATAAGTTGAGGTGAACGTATGGTTGTAGGTAACATGCATTATATATTGGATGGTTCAATCCCAACTCTTGTTTAATACTCCCACCTACCCATACATTAACCAAACAATTAAATATTTATTTTTACGAGGATTGTTGTAGGTAATTGCAATGGTTGAGCATTCAAATGAATGGTTGTAGGAATTAATCAAAGGAACAACAGAAAAATGTAGTGATGGGGAGAGCCTTGGAGTATTTGACTTCAACAACTTAGAGAGATGGATGTAGTTTCCATTATATAACTTTATGGCACATGTAACTTACAACTTATCACAATCAAGCACTTCCTACAAAACCAATGATTCACACAAAGAGAAATCAAGGTGTTGGAGGCAATTAGATTGATTTTTTAGTGAGGTAGCTAGTCAATTAATTACACCAATGAATGGAGAAATTTAGAGATTGGTTCTAGATGCCAACACGATTCAATTAAAGGTGATCTAATGTCACAATATGATCTAGGATGTAGTTTTAAGCAACAAGGAATCACACCAAGTTGAAGCAATTACACAACAAAACTCATTCACACAATAATTAACACAAAGACAACAAATTACTTTGGAAACCCAAATGGATAAACCAACAAATATGGGTTGTTGTTATGCTCTACAATTTTTTTGAAAGGGTGGTCTATACACTCCCAACAAATTTTTCATATATTCTTACCCATTAAACGCATTTTGAAAAGTGATTTGGTTGAGAGATAATATTCGCTACCTTGTTAAAACATTTCAAACCACATGGGATCATCTAATCTCTCCTTGTAGAGTTAGGAATCAAAACCATCTCAATAGAAGTAGAAATGGTTGGCACTCCTATCAATTACAATATTTCATTGGGACAAACCTAAATGTATGAGATGAAAGCAACCATGTCTTTTGTCTTTCAAGTGATCAACTTACCTCATCATGGACATATTGTAACTATCAACTATATCTCATATTGTGTGATGATCCTAGAGCTAAGGCTGGGATTAATATTCCATTCATGGATGGTTTTTCTGTAGCATATAAGAGTGTGGGTGTTGTAATGTTAAAGGACTTGTCTATATGGGTACATTTTCCCTCCCTCCACCTATGAATTATATAGCCTCATCACTTATATATGTGTTTTCATCAATCATTTCTTAGTCTTATGTTCCTCTCCAAACCTCATATTTTGGTGAGAGCTCTAGCCCATGTGTTCAATCTCCTTCCACATTTCTTATTTTAGGAAGGGCCACGGATGTGTGCCAAGCACATTGACTTCCAACTTGAACATTAGGTATATAGGATTCGTTGTTCCCATGTTGGAGGTCAAAGTTACCTATCAATCTATTGAGATGGCTACATTAGACCCTTATCACGATCTTTTCCCCCACGAATATTATGATCAATTTACCTCACCCATGTAGCCTTCCACCCTCCCAGTCCAAACGAATTTTTGAACATGGTCTTTCCTTCTGATGAGTCTATTTCAAAGGCAATGACCAACATTAAAGGTCTATTTGTAGACAATCTATTAATGCGGACAAAAGCTGATCTCTCTAGTCTAAATGGTTTAGATCTAGAACAAAGCAAGTACATAATACAAACAACTTTCCTAAATTGATGAAAATGCAAGATAAAGGAAGAAGTAGCTTACTTTATGGATGCAAATCTTTTCTCCTTTTGTTGATCCAAGTCCTGATATTCAGATCTCAAGCTGCAAAACCAGTCAATAACATGTGGAAACAAGCAAAAGATAAAATCACATGAATGTGTATCAATCTAGATCAACAGTCAAAGAAGTCAATCCTAAACAATATTAACACAATAGATTTTATGGAAAGAATCTATATTAAATGTAATGATAAGAAACACAAAGAGAGAGGTGTTACAACCAATGCTTTGACGTCATAACCTCCTTCCAACAATCCTAGCCTCAAGATCAAATGCTTAGCCTCTAATGGATGAAGAGGATCTCCTCGCAAAATTCCACCAACATGTAGGTACTATATCCTTCTTCCCTTAACAATGGAGAGAGGGTTCAAATATATAGAGCTAGAGGGATAAGAGAGGTTGAAGATTTAGGGGATATGCTTAAGGGATCATCCCACTAGGAAAGGGGATCGAGTGCCACCTTCCCAGGTATGTAGGGATAAGCCTCCACGACACCTAAGCTTCGAGAAGTTGCTCGAAGCTTCCTTTTATCCAATTTAACCAATTGTGGCGCACCTTGTACAAGGAAATACTGCATCACCGATGCACTCTACTAAGTTGTAGAGTGCGTCACCTTGGTCCTGACGCACCTTGCTAGAAGGCAGGGGGCGTCAAGGTGACAACAAAAGGAAAAAGGAAAAGGAAACAACCCTTGTTCTGATGTTTTAGCTTAAGAAATTCAGGTATTGGAGCATAAGGATGACACATAACTCGTGGTGACGATATTTTGGTGTAACGGAATGCCCCCGAAAGCATGAAGCTAGCAAAATAAGCTAAGTAAAATGGTTTGTAATAGGGAAAAAATCAAGGTAAGGATTGTCGACTAGAATGACAAACAAAGAACTTCTTGCAGTACAATTGACTCTGAGATGCACATTTCAACTAACTCATAACATGGCTGACAACCAATACATTGCAGATCCATGGTAGTGAAGACTAACTGAACACAATCATGGTTACAAGACACAATCGTAGATCCATGATGAGATGATAACACAGCCACAACCAATACAAAAGTGGATCTGTGTGATATGAGTAAAAAAATCTCCATCGCAACCTAGGTAAGATACATGAGTTAACCCAGGGTCTTCAAGCTGAACCCGCAATGATACGAATCTAACCATGTGATTACAATGTCTTGAAGTCGAACATGGTAGAAACCACTTGATTACCGGTCATTGATGTATACTATTAACAAGCGCGAGGGAAATCACCATTGATGTCAACGATTCCCAAGGTATCATGGTATATACCATTGAACATGAATCAATGAGTTGAGGTCGAACACTTGATGGAATATTTCAATCAAGAGCCAATGGTGTGAACTCATGTTGAAAGCGAGGTAACCTTCCTTTCAGGCATGCAGGCCCAAGGTACTTGATTGGTTTCTAGATTCAATCCTTGGATGATGTGTTGAAATCGACAAGGATGAATCTGTCGAAGGAGGGCCACGATGTTTCCCCCATCATCGACACAAAACATGATCGAAGATGTTTTGGAGCAAATCGGACTATAGAGCAATGTTTGAGACTGACTCAGGGAAGACCAACATGACATAAGGTAGAATGACTGCATATATTGACTCGATGAACAGACCTCTCTTGAACGTGGGCATGGCATGACTTGGCAGTATTGACATGACGATAATGACACCAAACCCTAATGCAACTGATGGTGGAAGCATTCTTTGGATGAATCAAAGGAGTAAAGGGACTCATGGAATCAGTGGGACTCGAAGACAAACAAATTACCCAAGCGTCTGAATGCATATGCAAACAAGTGCCATGTTCAAGAGTGCCTAAGTATTACCAGAATTACAATGAAACACAAATTATTTCCTTATCCCCATCATGATCGATGAGTACCTCTTATGTTTTTTTAACGAGCTTGAGGAGGGTAATAGATGCTCAGTATAGCTCATCCTTCGGATGAGTTCGATCTCATATATTTTACGAACCTGAGAGAGGAGGGGTTCGTCCCAAAAAGGTCCCTTCAATGTCAGATTTTAATGAGTCAAGAGAAGGTAAACTCGACATCATTTCATGTTTAGAGAGTTTGAAAAGAACTAAAGAAGGCTCCAAAATGTTATTTTTCATAAAAGTTAGTCTCCTCATCCGAAAAAGGATAAAACAATATGACAGAGAACTCTTCAGGTCATGATTAACCAGAGTGCTCATTTTTCTTAAATAGTACCTCCTGGTTCGAAAAAGGGGTAAATTATCACCAAAAAGACGATCATTCAAATACTTTTACAAGCGTGAAGGAATCAAGTTCGCTTGGTGACCTTTTCATATTTAGGGAGTCTAAAAAGAGCTTAAAGAGGAACTCCGAGGGGTTCCTTTTTCATGCGAGTTTTACGAGCCCGAAAAAGTGATAAAATGTAACTCGATGACTTATTCTCATCGTTTTACGAGCACGAGAAAGAACAAAAAATAAGCTCGATGTCATCAATGCTTAATTTTAATGAGCGCGATGATAACACAACAAATGCTCGAAGAGTCGTTCACACTTGAAAACAAGTATGAAACGCCTACGATGGTCGTCGAAAAGTCGGAACACAACTTTACTTGACCTGCGAACTCCAAAAATCAGATTAGAATTGACAATAAGGTGTTTAGACATCAAAAGATTACCAACTATAGTAAAAAACACAAAAAAGAAATATTAAAAAGGGAATATTCCTTTCTTTTTATATAAAAAGTGAAATAGTAAAGAAATTTTCACCAATTGTCTTTTACCCATTTGGAATAGTGAAAATCACCCTTTGGAGTTCAATCTTCAAGCGTCGATTATGGGAGCTACGGTCATCTATTTTTCACCTCATCAGCGTCAGGTAGGCCTTAACCCTGTCCTTTACCTTTCTAGTGGATTAATTTTTCATTTAATGGTCATTTTTTTGGTTTTTTGGACTTATGAAGAGGGGGATTGTGTGCGCCCTGGGCGATGCGCTTTCCCCTTGTGGGAAGTGCGTCAAGGGCTCTTTGACGCGCTTCTCGCATGGCGAAAGTGCATTGCTGGTGCACTGTCCCCAAAGGCGGGGTGCGTTGGCGCAAACCCACATGCAAAAATAAAAATGAGGCTAAAATATCCCAAACCAAAGCCATGGGAAGGTTCTAATATTCATCTATTTGATGTTTGGACAAGTCTTGTCTTGCAAAATGGTTCAATGGAAATAACGGGAACATGAAATGGGAGATGCCCAAGAGACAAACGATCCGCATTTGATGAATGCATTACAACAATGTGGGTTGCTGAAGTTCTTTCATGTTCAGGGCATTAGGGCCCAGGTACCGCTACTAGATTATCTAATAAGGTTATGAGATCCTGATCAAAAACATTTCCAAGTCGGTGTCCACATTCTCACTTTGGATGTGGAAGACATATATTTTCGGACGAGGTTGTCGAGGCGGGGAGCCCAAGTCTCACTATCCGGACCACGGGGTGGTGATCACTCCACGGAGATCCTGGTAGCGCAATTTTGCACGTCAGGAACACAGATGCTTGCTGGGAATATTCCCATCAAGAACGTGCGTGATAGACCTCTACGGGCTATACTGTTTACCATAAAGAGGGTGGGGGGGAGTATATCTCCTCATCAAGCCACCAAGTCACACATGTTGTATGCCATTGAGTGTATGTCCCCGATGGTGTTCAACTGGTGCGAGGGGCTCCTCTCAAACCTAAAAGATCAGCTCACCAAATGTCGCAGGGGTGAGCTGAAGCAGTTCGGATACGGGTCCATCGTAGTGTCATTCTTCCTGGAGTGAGTCCCATTGCAAAGGCCGCAGGTAGAGCTGGATGATTTCGATCCTTGAGATCCTCACATGGTCAGATTGTCCGAGGTCATGGCCTGCCATGGAGGCGGGGGTCATATTATCAGCTATGGTCCCACCTTCTTCAGGTGGATTCACGGGCAACTCCTCATGGTTGAGGACTATCCGTATGCAGGTACTGACTTCATGGGTGACCTAGAATTGGCTCTTCCCAGGGGAGAGCAGCAGGGAGACCTAGGTAAGAACGAAACTCTCATTGTGTTTATGCATTTTATAGTTTTTCAATGTTTTTGGGTAGTACTGATGGTTCACACTTGTTTTGGTGCAGATGTTGGCCCCTCTCAACCTGTATGATCTTCTCCCATTGAGAGGAGAGGATTGGTGCGAGACATAGTGTCTACTCATCAAGATGCAGCGGAGGAGCTGAATGAGTTGGAGGAGAACCTCCACAGACTGACGATGGACATTCCTGATATATCCATCCATGATTTACCTCGCGGGTACTAGCGTCGTACTGTTGGAGTTTCAGGGCGCTTCAGTCGGTTGCTCCGTCGAGTAGCCAGAGCCATTATCTGCTACCACGAGCATCCTCAGGGATAGCTCATTGTATGATGGATGTACTAAAATCCATAGGCTTCAGATTTTTGTAGTCAGGACTTACTGAAATATTATGGGCTTCAGATTTTGTATCAATACCACTTTTTTGTATTATACCGACATGATGATATATATATACAAAACACTATTTTATGGCTTTATATACTATGTTTCTTATGATGATTTGGGATCTTGTACATGTTAGCTTACACACTATAAATAATTTAAATGTTATTTCATTTTCACACACTTTTCAGTAGAATGTTTATGAATGTGCAATGTACCAATCCAACATGAAATTGGCCATGGAGTCAGCAACTATATTCATGTCTCTCGGAATATGTAGGTATGGAATGGACTCAAAGGACCTCTCCAAGAGACTTACTTGTTGAAATAGACGGAGTAACATGGGTTCGCGGATATCCTAGACACGATTGAGATGGGAGACCACTAATTGTGAGTCAAGGTAGATAACAATGTGGTCCATACCCAAGGAAAGAGCGTTGGTCAACAATCCGATCACCGCGTGATACTCGGTGGCATTGTGTAGACTAGGAAAATTCCTCCTGAACTAATGGGCTCATCGGTAGGGGAATAGAGTACCCGTGTTGCTGAAGCGAGGTTACGGGTATGCTAGCTAGCGTCGTCCACAAATCCAAAACACGTTGCCATCTGCACATTCAGGCAGTACATGGTATAAGCGTAAAGATGAGATCCTAGCACACTAAAAATAAAGCGTCACACCACACAAAACACACATCATGTGCAGTATATACATACTACTAATGCGTAAAATATTTAGGCATAGTACCACGTTAGGTAGAGCCCATTGCGAGGCTCTCCCAAAGATATCACGTCATAATCTTCCAATTCATAAGCTCCCTTCTCCAAGACACGCTTAACTACATATGGACCATGCCACATGGACTCAAATGTTCCTGCCCCCAACTTATCGTGTTTTTGGTCATAAGTGAGGACCAAATCTCCCTCGTTGAAGATACGAGGTTTCATTGATTTTTCGTACTGGGCCTTGATGCGCTTCTTGTGTGCTTCATTAGCCAGAGCTGCATCATGGCGGGTTTAATCAAGTTTTTCCAAGTATAGAAAATGTTCTTCCTCGGCGGTGGTGTTTGGTAAAAGTTTGACGGCAAGTTTTAATGACGGAATCTCACACTCGATAGGTAGTACTGCCTCTAATCCGTAAACCAATTGAAAAGGTGTGAAACCGATGGCAGTTTTGACGGAAGTCCTATACGCCCACAGGGTTGAAAAAATCATGGTATGCTAGTTGGACTTATGTGTTCCCACCATACCTTGAATTATGGTTTTCAAGACCTTATTAATGGCCTCTACTTGTCCATTTTATTGAGGGTAGTAGGGAGTTGAGTTCTCATGTCAAAAACCTAATCTGGCGCTTAGTTCATCCACCATTTTTTTCTAGAAATGTGATCCATGATCAGTGACGATGGCTTGAGGAACTTTGAATCTCACAATGATGTGGTTGAACATAAAGAGTGTGGCAGTTTTGTCGTCTTCTTTGTATGTAGGCATAGGCTCGGCCCACTTGGTAAAATAGTCAACGACGATGATGACGTAACCATGCCCCCGGTTGACGTAGGCTTACACTGCATGAAGTCAATGCCCCATTTGGAAAAGGGACCGACGATAATAATTAGATGTAGTGGGGCTAGATGAGAGCACTTTTTATGATGAAAAAGCTAGCAAGGAGGACACTTCTTGACGACATCAATACAATCTTTGAAGATGGAAGGCCAATAGTATCCAGCACGTAGGATTTTCTGAGCTGTATCCATCCCAGAAAGATGACCGTCACATGCCCCTGAGTGACAATCATTCAGAACATGCTCGGCCTCCTCATGAGTCAAGCAACGTCGGAGAATAGAATCAACACCACAACGATATAATGTATCACCAATGATAAGGTAATATTTTTCGTGGTGACAGGCACGACGACATTCATCACTAGATAACTGAGGATTGAAACATTGGGTTTGGAGATACAATGTGATGTCTCCATACCATGGGTCATAAGTACTGATGAGAAACAAAGAATGTCGCAGAGGGAGTCCATGGGATCAGTTTCCTGATCAATATGGGGAAGGTCTCAAATAAGTTCCGCAAAAACCAAAGAATTCTTTGATTTGGCCTTCTCAAACTAGAGGTTGAATTCCTAAAGAATGACAATCCAACGCAAATATTTCCCCCCTAGTACCTGGAACGTGAGAACGTGGTACATGGGGTTAGATTCGGAGATGATGGTGGTAGTACGGAGAAGGATATAATGATCAAACTTTTGTATAGCAATGACTACTGCGAGAGTTAGCTTCTCTACATGTGAATATCGGGTTTCAGATTCAATAATAACCCTACTAAGGTAATATATCACATGCTCTTGGGCGTGACTATATTCCTGTACCAAAACCATAGCAATCATGGAAGTGGAAGCAGCAAGATAAAGGATATAATCCTTGGTGTAATTCGGCGATTGTAACACGGGTGCGTGAGTGATGGCATTTTTTAGGTTTTCAAAGGATATTTTAGCATAATCATCCCAAATAAATGGAACATCCTCCATTAACAACCGCATGTATCCCTGTGTTTTCTCTGCGGAATTACACACAAAACGTCGCAGGTAGTTTTCCTTCCCCCGCAAACTTTGAAGTTTAGTAATATCCATGGGTGGTGGTAGAGAAACAATGAATTCCACCTTAAGGGGATCAATGTGGATCCCATATTTCGAAATGATGAAGGCTAAGAGGCGTATGGACTTGACACTGAAAATGCACTTGTGAGGGTTTAAACGGATATTATACCGTCAACAACTGAGGAATACAATTTGTTAATGTAGACAAAAATTGATCTCTCTAGTCTAAATGGTTTAGATCTAGAACAAAGCAAGTACATAATACAAACAACTTTCCTATATTGATGAAAATGCAAGATAAAGGAAGAAGTGGCTTACTTTATGGATGCATATCTTTTCTCCTTTTGTTGATCCAATTCCTGATCTTTAGATCTCAACCTGCAAAACTAGTCAATAACATGTGGAAACAAGCAAAATATAAAAGCACATGAATGTGTATCAATCTATATCAACAGTCGAAGAGGTCAATCCTAAAAAATATTAACACAATAGAGTTTATGGAAAGAATTTATATTAAATGTAATGATAAGAAATGCAAAGAGAGAGGTGTTACAACCAATGCTTTGACGTCATAACCTCCTTCCAACAATCCCAGCCTCAAGATAAAATGCTTAGCCTCTAATGGATGAAGAGGATCTCCTAGCAAAATTCCACCAGCATGTAGGTACTATATCCTTCCTCCCTTGCAAATGGAGAGGGGGTTCAAATATATAGAGCTAAAGGGATACGAGAGGTTGAATATTTAGGGGAGAGGCTTAAGGGATCATCCCACTAGGTAAGGGGATCAAGTTCCACCTTCCCAGGTATGTAGGGATAAGCCTCCACGACACCCAAGCTTCAAGAAGTCGCTTGAAGCTTCCTTTTATCCAATCTAACCAATTGCAATGCACCTTACACAAGGGTAACATGTGTCAGAGGTAGATCAACTCACCTTGTACAAGGGCAGACTGCGTCACCGACGCACTCTGCTAAGTTGCAGACCGCGTCACCGACGCACTCTACTAAGTTGCAGAGCGTGTCACCTTGGTCCTGATGCACCTTGCTAGAAGGCAGGGCGCGTCGGGGTGACAACCAAAGGAAAAAGGAAAAGGAAACAACCCTTCTTCTTATGTTTTAGCTCAGGAACTTCAGGGATTAGGGCATAAGGATGACACATAACTCATGGTGACGATATTTTGGTGTAACAAGGTCATGAGATTATATGCATCATATATCATATTTCCTCTCTAGACTATATCAGCTTGAGGTTGGATAAAGAAGTTCGGTTCCACCTGGAGAGTTATATTGGTATCATATCCCAATTCCTACACATGGTGTGTATGTAAATGATAATATGGAAAATATATCTAATATTACTCCTCTAATCCCAATGTTGTGGAAAATATCATAATCAGAGTTGATCGATCTCCCAAAGAAGTTGAAATGTCTATCACTCTTTTCAAGGAATTGTGCAACATATTTGCTTGGTTTGAGGAATAAATGGCAAGCATTGATCCCATAATTTTTTTAACATGATATTAAAACATATGAAAATTCCAAGCCTATTCGATAGAAGTTGTGATGGTTATTCTCAAGAAGGTGACAACTATCAATGTTGAGGTATGTGCATTGAGACATATATATACTTTGTATCTACTTGTGACTATGGTATTTTTTTAACATGGAAACATTGTGTATTCTTTCATGCTCATGAGTTAACACTCTATGTTCTTCATGTATTTATAGTGTACTTAATATGGTGGCCATGCTTATTTTCCACCTAAGTATCAGTATGCTTGCCTTAGGAAAAAAGTTGTCTCATACTTTGTTTTTGCTTGCAAGCAAGTTTTTATCCTTGATCTATCGAACTCCACCTCGATTGTATACTAAACACCTTAGTGCTTTATATTGTATTGCAATAATTATCTACTCTTATGACCTCACACATTAGGGGGGATATGTTATAGATGAATTTGTTCATCCCTACTATTATGAGTTGAATTGATCCTTTGTTATATATGTGTTAATAGTTTCCTTAACAAGATATAGGGTATCCTGCATTCTGCTCACACCTTGTTTTGGAGCAACCCATAAGCATCTCACTTGTTTCCAATTATTAGCATGTGAATGCCCTCAAAATAGCCTAAAATATAAAATGTACAAGAAATACAAGATTTTATTCAAGGAAGCTATGGAGACCGTACTCATGTACAACCCATATCTTGACCTCTAACTATTTGAACCAACTCCAAATCATATAAATAGAGGGTTAATGGTTGTATAAGACTAACACACATTCTGGAAGAATATTTTGAAGGCTATAGTATAAATTAGGAAAAATCCTCCATCCATTTCCTCTTGAGAGAAACTTCATTTTTTCTCCAAGTTTGACTTGATCCTTATTGAGCCACCCCTTGGATCCCCCATTATAGTAGAATCATCACTCTTGGTGATTGAGAGTTTGAATGGAAATAGAGGTTAGATGAACCCATACTCATGTGACAAATTCGTTTCAATAGAATCATGTATATTTATTTATGTCGTAAATTTGTACGATATATAGATCTTTCTTCTCCTCCCCCACGAAAAAAAAACTATTGCACTTTGTTATTATATGCCATCCATTTACTTGATGGAATTGATGTGGAACTAATAGACCTAATATTGGTTGATTTAATGACTTGATAATTATGTATTTTCTTGAAATGCTTAATATGGAATGAGGAAGGTGTTTTCTGATTTGGTTATGTGCAAGCATTGGACATAACTTTGTGCTAGAGATTTGATCAATTTGTTGGCGACCAAGACCAAGAACTAGATTGCCACTATCCATTTATTCTTATACTCCTTCTCATTTTAGTCATAAAATATTAACTTGGATAGAATACATAAGGATCAATTTTGGTTATGTCAACGAGGTTTCCAACCCCTTTATTAGGGAATTCCATCTTAGCCTTGACAATAATTCATAAAACAAGAAGTTCAAGTGTAATTTGCACATTATGGAGGTGGCCCTCCTAGGTCTAGTTGAAGATAAGGGTATCATCGAGGTAAACCATAAAAGAATTGCCTAGATGCAGCTTGAAAATATCATTAATAATCCTCTTAGATGTAGTCAAGGCATTAGTGAGACCAAAAAGCATCGCAAGCCATACATATAGACCAAATTTGGTTTAGAAATCCATATTCCACCTATCACATGACTCCATTTCAACATGCATCACAAGGAAGAAACAATTGATTGGATAGTTAGGAAGGGAAACATCCAAAGTGAGATCAATAGAATGATAGATGGGATAGGGTGGGGTAAGGCCTTTAGGCTTGAAAAAAAACATCAATGTATATATCCTAAAGAACTTGCAATCTAGGCAAGGCAAACTTGTCTACATTATCCTCTTTGAGTTGTTGAATTACACATAAAGTAATACATTAGCTGAGATATGTTTAGTGAATAACAAATGTGTCAGTTAATATATGGGATATATGAGTGGGTAGAGTTGGAGCAATGTTGCAACCCTACATATTTAAGGTATAGGTATTATGTCTCCCATCATGAATGGCATTGTGGGGAATCTAATAAGGGCGTCGTAATATAATATCAACATAATCGAAAGGCATAACATCATAATCCATGGTGTTAATGTATGGGGTGATGGAAAAGGTGATTTGACAGTGGTTAGTTATGAGGATAAGAGTGCCATGATTGTTCACCCAACCAATGTGGTAGGGATAAGGGTGAGGTGTGGTGGGAAGATGGAGCTCAAAAAGCAAGGTTTGGGATGCGAGGTTTCATTTACACCCATTATAAATAATAAGTTGGGCCATGTATTGTTTGATTTAGAAGTTTTGAAAAAAAAGAGATAGAAGTTTTTAGTTGGTGTAGAGATGACCATTAAATTTGGATCAGCATTAGGGATTGAAGGGTTGTCAATGAGATCATATGAAAGGAATGGAATCTCTTCAATAGGTGTAGTAAGTAAGGTTTTAGTATCTTGGAAAGATTTAAATGCATGATAGTCCACTAATCATGTGTGGAGGCGCAGCGAAATGTGTAGAATTTAGTGATGTGTGTGGAAGAAGAAAAAGCATGGGCAAAGGGAAAATTCTAGGAGTTTTGGTAGGAGGATAAGAGGGGCATTTGATGGCATTTCTCTTTTCTAGGGCTAAGGCATGTTGAAAGGCCTCATTAGTAGTGGTATTTTAAAACAAGAGAATATCATGCCGCAAAGAAGGTAGTGAACCAAAATTAGACTTGAAAATAAGTACCTATTCAACATTAGTAATGTGGAGTTGAAAGAGCTTGGAAAATAGTTCAATAAAATATTGTATTTTTTGCTCAAACATCTACCACAGTTGCAAACAACATGCAAGGGGGTCCTACCAATACCCTAAGGGATAAAAACATGCATGAGAGGTTATAACGAAGGCCTGCCAAGGCCCTGCACCATCATTCAGTTTGACCACCAAATTGAGGTTCAACGAGGAGTGGTGTGCAGATAGCAATTTCTGCGTATACTCATGCAACCTAACATGTTACCCTAAATATGTTGCATAGAATGTGTCAATTTCAAGATGTCAATCATTTATGGGTGGGCCTACAAATAAATATCCAAATTTATATTCCATTGATCTACTTTCCTCCCATCCATAGTTCTAGATAATTGAGGGAGAAAGAATCGAGCATCTAGCTAGATCCCTAGGCAATATTTTCCTTTTGTGATCAACTTGAGCATTGTTTTCTCTCGTCATCCTTGAGACTACTATGTGAGGCATGGATGTACCATGAATTGCTACATTAGATCAATGTTGTATACCATAGTGGAGAATGGTGCAACTAGTACACATGAAACAAAGGATAGTTCTCAAAATGGCATGCAACTAGTTCACAAAATGTAACGTCCTCTTCACCCTTTATGGCTAGCAAAGGGGACATTAACTAAATTGAGGCCCTAAATTTTGCCCCATATCCATAACTACAAATTCTTAACAACTAAAATGCATGTGCATACATGTAATTAAAAACACACAGTGAAATAAACTCAATCCACTCACACAACATGCGATTTACAGGCATAATTATCACATGAATACAATTAAAATACATTGAACATCAATACATAAGAATACTTCTCTTTAAGCAAAGATGATCCTAGCAACCGGTTGTGTAAGAGTGATTTTCCACCCAACCTTAGGCATTATATCCAGCATATACTCTTTCTGTTGAGAGGCCACCCCCAAGTTAGGATATGAGGCCACCAGGGAAAGGGAAACACCTACAAGCTTCTATCTCTCATCCCACAACCCATTTTGATCCCTATGCTTAGCCAAAAACTCAACTATATCTCTACAGGGGTCTCACTAAGCCATCACAGCCATGACACTCCTTCCAAATACCCCACACAACACAAGGAAGGCATTTCCCTTCACTTATCCATAGTTACCTCAGGAAATCCAACCCTTACAATGCTTACCAATGTGTGCAATAAGAGTCCAATCTGTTGTATGTTTTTGGAAAACCTCCTTCAACATTAATCCATGACTTATTAAGCATCCAAAAGTAGCAGATCTCAATTGGTAAAGGTTCCTAGCTTTCCCAACCTCCATGCTCACCTACAACCATCTATTTTTCCCTTCCAAAAATGTAGCTTTGTCTCCAAATTCGAATTTTTGGGTTAAAAACAGTATGGTAATGGACATGAGCAGCAATGGAAACTCTACATGGTGTAGAAAACATGCATGAGAGAGTGATCAAAATAGTGTTGACTCTAACGGATGTGAGGTAAGGGTGAAAAGACAACTGACATAGCTTCTGATCATAGAGAAAATAGGACTGATGACAGTTGGCATAACTATCACAACCCCCACGCTTCAATAACTACATGAAGTTACTTTTCCCACCGACCTCACATATGCATTCAATGATTGGATTTGATAGTCAAGAGAAGGTAATTGGATTATTTAAGGCACGTGGCAGATTTTGGGTGAGTTCTAAGGTTGACACTCGGAAACATAGGATTTAGTTTCCCATAGGCCCCCTTCCTCTCCCCCTATGGTGGAATCATAGCCCCTCTAGTGCTCTTTACGCAGCCATCTTGGACCATTTTATTAGTTTTCAACATAATATTTACATACATTTTGAATTGGCATGATAAGCCAATCATATGGTCTAAATAAAAATATATACATCATACATGCCTAGCCATTCACTAGTTGGGCCTTGGACTTGAGCTCCACTCTAGGAATCCATACTTTCATATTTACATCATTCACATAATTTTGATTAAATACATTTCAAGTCAAAATTGGGGGTATTACACAAAAGGATCTAGGAGGTTTGATGATCTAATGCTAATGATATGGGCAAGAGAGCATAATAATTTTAAATTGGTGAGTGAATGTAGAATGCAAAGAGACGAGTAAGACAAGTTATTTGAAATTACCCAATTTTAAGCTAAAAATTTACGTTTGATTTTTTTTTATAGAGTATTTACATACTTACAAGAAAGATCAAGTCAGACCTACTAATCACTTATTTATATATAAGGAAAAGATCAACATTAAGGGGAATCCTTGGGGTAATTAAAGAGTACCCTCCTTCACTTTTATAGAGGTCGTACTACTCTTTGTTGGATGGCATGTTTTATTTCTTTCTCAAACCTAATAGAATTGGAATGGAATAATGTTAAGAAGCAAAACTCCAAATGACCTTTATCATCTAGAAAGTCAAAACTAGGTTCTTTAGATAACTAAATATTCATTAATTGCAAATTTTCCTATTAAAGGACATGTAATGTACCTAGGCAGGATAATATGGGTACCTAGGGAGGTACCCAAGGGGACAATGAATGTAATGTGATCATGATAATGGAATAGGCCCACTATGTAGCTAGAGAAAATAATAATAATAAGGGGTAGTGAGCATAGACCCCTAGGAATACTCATGAGAAAGTATAAATACATATTAGTATCATTGTATTGGGATATGTTGGATATTGATCATTGCATTGGAGTGAACATTTCTTGTGGAGTGATGCTTTCCATAAGGAGTATTTGATGGTGTTGTGATACCTTAAGAGTTCTCTCTACATTCTTGTGTTGTTTATTATTTGGATACATTTTCTCAATTTTAAGGGTTGTATGTTGTTGTGATTCAATTTCAAGGTAAGGATGACTACAAATGGTATTAGAGCTCTTTCTTGGGCCAACAAGTGGATTTTTGTTTTCTTTTTGTATATTTTTCAAGGAAAATAAGAGGATGTTGGTATTCATATCCATGTGTTAAACTTTATGTGCACAATATAAAGAAAACAATTATAGATTTGAATTTCTCTCGAAAAATACAAAATCCCAAAAAATCATTTAGATTGGAGTTTGGAAAGTGAAGATATCGTTGATTTTAAATAAACTATTTAAGGTTTTTCTATGTGGATTGCAAATCAAATATCTTTTGATAGAATACCTAAATTTCCATCAAACTAGTGCTAGTAAATGCAAAATGGCATGGAATTTTGTATTTGTGGTCATAATAGAGATTTCAAGTAATATTGAGGAAGTTATGATCATTTCAAAGTTGTCAACTAAAAACCTATCCCCATTGAAAAGTAAGTGGAATTTTTTAAAAGCCTAATTCTATTTTTAGGTTTTCATAAGAAAATATGGCGGTCATAGTATTGAACAATACATAGCATATCAAAAGACGAACAATATAATTTTGATAAGTAAATTATTCATTAGATTAAAGGGATGATGTTTCCATATGGTGGTAGTCGCCTAACTCTTAGAAGATGTTGATCCTTATAGATAAAAAAATATGACAAAATATGTTTAGACAAGTGGACTCATGTTTGAAGAAGGATAATGAGAACCATGAGGATTTATTTTTATTTGACAAATTCCTATTACATGTTCATGGATGTATTCAGTAAGAGAAACTCATTATTTATATAAATCTTAGTAGCAAGCATAATTTCATAAATTGTTGATTTGGCTAAAAGATTACAAGTCCCAGCAAAGCATATGCAGAGCACTCAAGTTGAGGGTGAGATGTTCAAGTTTTTTAAATATTCGAAGCTTACTATGGATAAATATGTTGTGCATTCAAATTTCCATGCTACATATATGGATGATATTAATATTATCTTAGATATCCTTGGATGGACTCAAGTAGTATTATCAATATTAATGTGCAAAATAATTTTTTGAAGCTTTGGTACAAGAAAAATAAAATCACATTATAGGATAGTTTGGTTACTTAATAAGAAGGGATTAAGGGGCACATGAAGAAGTCATTGGCGGGGGGGGGTAATTAATTGCGATAGATAATAACACATTGGATGAAGAGTTTGAGGTTGAATCATGAGATTGACCTAAAGAAGCACATGAAGAAATGTCCCAAGAAAGGCATGCAAAGGAAGAAGAATCTAAGTAGATACGCGACTCAAAGGAACCACATGATGAAGAGTCAAAGGACAAAGAACCAATAGCTAAAGTTGTTGTATATTGACACAAGAACCACTTAGATAAACAACAATGATCAAGGTAAGGTCATGAGAATCAACAAAATTATTATAGACCAACATGGACATGGAAAGGTGCCTTGTATGGAGGCACACAAAGGATTAAAAGCAATCCATGGAGATACTAGAGTAACACATCAACGACATGGAACCAAAGTAGAAACCATAATCAATATAGAGGTGGCAAGAAAGTAGTTGGAACCAATGCCCACATTTCAATAGGATGGATGGATCCTCGTGCTTGGTACCAATAGACTACCTTACTTAGTGTATCATATTATATGAGATTCCTTCCATGTTTCGAGGACAAAACATGAATAGGGGTATGGAATGTATTGGGCCTAGGGAGGATAATATGATGTACCTTGGGAGATAATGAATGTGATGTGGCCATAATCATGGAATATCCCCTTTATGTACTTAAGAATATAATAATAAGAGGTAGTCACATGGACCCCTAGGAATTCTCATTAGAAGGTATAAATACATATGAGAATAATTGTTTTGAGATATGTTGGATATTGATTATTGTAGCATAGCAAGCATAGCTTGTGGAGTGAATCTTTCCATGAGGAGTATTTGATGAAGTTACCATGCCTTAAGTGTTCTCTCCATATTATTTTGTTGACTATTGTTTGGATGCATTTTCTCAAGTTCAATGGTTCTATCTTGTTGTGATTCAATTTCAAGGGTAAGGATCACTACAAGGTCATGCATCTACAAACTCATATGATAAAATAATGAAACATTGCTAACATGAGATTTTGATTGATCAACCCAAAATAACCATGACTTCATAATCTAAAGCAAGTAGAAGATGCATCCAAGATTTATTTACACGAGGAAATATACAAAGAGAGCATGTGTCTATCATAAAATATTTGAAAGATTTGGCTTTTATATTGAGTAAGATATGAAAGAACATATGATAAATATTTTTTCTTCACCAAATGTAAAGACTAGAATTCTAAAAGTGTTGTATTCCTTAATAACTTTATATTGATATTCTTAAAAAATAACAGTAAAGTTCCAATAGTGAAATCATTTAAAACTTTGAAACAATTTACATCCTAAGGCATTACAAAAATTCAATGACTTTAATAAATGAAAAAAAAAATACAATCATTCACCTTAGAAGACACCTTCGAAGACAGGGATGGGGCTCCCACAAACCAAATGTAAATAAAAAATGGAGGGAAAAAGGGGGAAATTAGTCAAATTTGGCCTTCATGGTATGACCCTATGGAGATTGAACGGGAGTAAGACTATGACAAAAGAAAAATATGGGACAAATCTTGAGAACCTATTCTTACAAATATGCCCAAGTTCTAAAACCCTTCACATCATCCTCATCCACATATTATAATGTTCCTTTTGAAAAGTAGGAGGACCATTCAGAAATGGCTTGATCTACCCAAGTCATGATATAATTTTGTAGTGGGGCCACAATAATCATCCTTTATGCTTTACAAAATGCTAACTAGATCTTTGCATTATAAGTTTCCCTTCACATTGTCTACTGCAAAATCAAACAACCATATTTTAACCCCGTGGTTAAAGAAGAGAATAATGTTATTGAATTCAGTTCCTAATGTGCTCTTACTCTCAACCAACATGGTTTGGAATTCTTTTCAATAATCAATTTCTCATCCTAAATTAGGGTCGGGCCCTCGAGATTTATTATGAGTTAAAATACCTTGAAAGATATTTGAGATTTCTTGGTTTCAAGTACATCAAAGGAAGTGATAAAATCTAAAATGTTTTCCATTCCGGTAATCCATGCTTTCCTAATAACAAGTCTATTATCAAATGGGATATTGTCTCTTTGTCACAAACGATAGTTTTCACATTTCATTTTCTTAGTGAAGGTATCGAGATAATATTCACATAAAGTTTCATCCTTCATGGGTTCATTCTTTAACACATCCTCAATAAGATTCACATAAAGTTTCATCCTTCATAGGTTTATTTTTTAACACATTCTTGAGTACAAATTTTCTTTAGCAACAATAGATGATTCATTTAGGCTTTCCCGTAAGTCTAGGAATTGGTTCATTCTTTCCTCAACATTTCCAAAACCCACTTTCCTTACACCAAACAAAAATCCTCGAGGGCCTTAACTTTAATTGAATTACTATGTTATTGTTCTTAGACCTCTTAAAGAATTTAATAGTGACAACTCAACAAACAAGGGATAAGGGTTTAGGATCCTCTCTACCTCAACAATTTGGTTTCTTTATTCATGCATTTCTTCCTCTTGTTAACCAACTACATGCTTTGGAAATTTACCAATAGCTTGGAGCATATTAAAGTCACCATTTAATGATTAATATTTCCAACTACATCAAATTGAGAATCATTCTTTTCATCTTATTTTAATCCCTTAAGGTTTATCCTAGACATGGACAACTTATTTCTTTCCTCCTTGTAGATAGAATGATGCATTATGACCAAAACATCTTTGAAACATGCATATCCCATGGTATCACCTCATTTACTATAGTAATGATAATGTTTTTCTTGAGCAACAACCCCAGGGGAAGGCTCCATTAAATTATCCCTAACTTCCTAATATTAAACCAAGTCAAATAGTTGTTCAACAATCTCATTGGACAATAATTCTGGTTCATTATAAACATATATTTTTCCTTTGGGGGTGGTGGTAATTGCATGTTTATTTTCTGAAAGAGGCCTATTTAGGATTTTCCCATCACCACCACTATTACTGATATTGTTACTAATGAAAGGGGAAAGCCAACTTCTATTTCTAGAGATGGTGGAAGTATTTTTTTCATAGACACAATTATTTTTAGGGGAACTAGACACAATCTCTCCTCCGAAATTAGAACTCGATCCCTCCCTTTGATGAGATGCCTCATTAGCTTCCTTGTAGCACTCATTGTCTTTCATAATCATATCCCATTTCCTACTTATCTCGTTGTCAAGATTCGAACTTATTATTCTTTAGGAGAGCTCGGGGAGTTTCAATTTATTCACTCTGCATATCGGAACTAGTCCCTATGATTCTACACCATCTTGAATCATCTTCAATAACAACGTCCTCATTATTGTCACCTCCTTCTTCAAGGGTGGGGATTTAATGTCCCCATTTTTTATAGCACCATGGAGCAACCACTATCCCTTTAGATACCCATGGGTCCTAGTGGAAAATTAAATTAATTAATAAGGAGTTAATTTTGGCTATAGTAATTTAATGTTATTAAATAAATCATGAAAGAATGATGGGGACCACAATTTTGGAATAATTAATTTTATAATTATTGTTTATGAGTTGTAATTTATCTACGTGGCTCAAGAGGGTGCACATGATGGAGGATAAGGCTTATGAGTTGTCTCCCACATAGAAAAGTAGTGAAAGGCGACAAAATATTGAAAAGCAGGAAAGCACCGAAAAGCGGTGAAAAGCAGGAAAGCAGCAGAAAATCAAGGAAAGAAGAAGTTTCCACATTATTTTTAAAAAGAAGGGAAGGCAACCTAAAGCAGAAAAGACAAAAAATCAAGGAAAGAATATTTGGAAAGCTACAGGTCCTAAATTTATCCAAGGAGGGCGCACTTGATGAGAGAGAGTGGGTCCACATGTGCCAATAACATACCAAAGATATTCTCTCCTAAAATAATTAATTTTATTATTATTATTTTATTATTTTATTATTTTCGTGAGAGAAGCTTATAAAAAAAGGTTGAGCACTCCATTTCATAAATAATTAATTTTATTATTATTATTATTTTATTATTTTCGTGACAGAAGCTTATAAAAAAAGGTTGAGCACTCCATTTCACATATTTTTGCAATTTATTGATTGACTTGAGAGATTCGTGCTTCTTAAGGGCTTGGGTGGTGTGCCCCTTTGCAAATAGTTGGGAGATGTACCCCTTTGTAGACAATTGGGAGATATGCCCCTCTGTAACACTGTAGCCAATTGATCTTCAGCTGGTGATCAAGGAAGGAGACATCAAATCTCTTTCATTGAGCTTCAACAGATATTCTACTATTGTTCCTATACTTCTCCATTACAGTTATTGATGTTGGCATTTCTGCATTAGCCAGCATCCAGTTTAAGTATTGTTCTGCGGTGTTTTTGGTAGTGATGATGTTGTTGGTGGAGGATGGAACCTATATGGAATTTTTTGTTGTTGTTGTTGCATCTATCTGATGTATTTGGATCCTTTGCACTATAATAAAAATAAATATTGACTTCTATTCTGCAATTCTATCTCTTTCTTTTATGTATTCCTTCACCTATGCTCAATGCACTAGAAAATTTAACTAGTTTTATTTTGGCTGTCATAGACTAACTTCTGCTCATCCATTTCACAATATGAAGCTACCACTGGAAATGTAAGACAAAATTGGACCTGAACCTACCCTTATAACAGAAACTAATGACCCTTAGGTGCTCCAAAAAGTTGATTGGGAAACAACTAGTCTAGCAGTCCCAAAAACTGACCTTTTCTCCTAAACGTCCAATCTTGCAAAAACCAAAGCCTGTAGCTGAGTTCAATGTTACCTACTACAAATAGTGAATAACCAAGTCTATATACATCCAGTACAACACCCAAAGTGGTTTCGTTCCACATAATTCCTAGGTAAATAGCCTAAGAGTCTTTGGCTTTGCCAAAGGGTCATCTCAGGTGTGATGCACCTAGAAAATGTGCCACTATTGAATGTATGGACTCTAAACCTTTCTTATTTATGTTTTGTAGACCTATAGGTGCATGTTGCAGATCATATTGAGTTATTATATCCCTATGTTTGTTTGGGAGGGAATTTGGAAAAGTCCCTAGGTGCTTGAAATCAATAGAGTTAATCTGTAAAGTTTTATATTGCGTGGATCTGATTTCCTAAAGTCTATAGATGCTCCTGAACCCCTACTTGGGAAAATGAGGAAATCTCTTTTTGTGTTTGGTGAAAAATCTGTGCATTTTAGTATTGGTTGGCCAAATTTGAATTAGTGTGACGAGATCCTATTTGGGTACATTACAGGGGAAGCAAGGAAAACACTTGGTGTATATGAAGGAACATAAATGAGTTATAAACAAATATTCAAGGTCATAACATAGGATTTCATGTTCTTCTTATAACTTAAAGAACTCCAATAATTGAACTTAACCATTCATGTGCAAAATATATTTTACGAAAACAACAGAGAAATAAAGAGGCGTAATATAAATTCTTTTTTCACTATGGATTGAAGGAAATTCCCCAATTTTTTGTATTGTCTAGCCAATTTTGGTAAAAAGATTCAATCAACAACCATTTTAACCAAGTAAAATAGTTTCCACTCAACCATATATTCTAATATAGGTGAAACCCTATTCATTAAGATGTTGTCCTTTTCTAGTCAGAAATTTCCTTGCCTATAGGCTAAGGGCCTCGAGTTCCCTTCCCAAAATAATATGCTTAATTTTTTTGACAAAATGATCTTGGATTCATAAAAATGGTATTGATCCCTATGCCTCCAAAACAAAGGATATCTTATATAAATTGGCTCAACGTCCAAATTAACACTCTCCTTTATTATGAAAATAAGTTAGATCACTAAATGTCAAGACCCTATATAGGGTTAAGACAAAGATACACATAATAACATAATATTATATGAAGAAAATACTTTAAACTATTACAATGAGATTCACCTATCTTATATAGAGCTTGAGAGATGATATTTGTTCAAAACCCTAAAACATAATAATAACCATAAATCCCTAAAATCACTAAAGTGGCTTTATTATAATGCAATCCTTATATTCTAACACACTCTCTTAAGGATTACAATACTCAAACAAAACTCACTAAATTCAAAACACACTCGTGAATACATCAAACTAAGAGTCTATCAAATTATTAATATTATGGGACCTTTTTCCTTTAAGGAATTTTGCCAACATTACTTGAAATTTGTAATTAATGCATTTTTTTTTGTTTTTTTTTTAATTTCAATCAAATTCTTCAATAGGGAGCCATTAACTCATTTAGTTCTTCTTGAGCCTCTATTATCTTCTCATTATCTTCCCCACAGCTATGAAGCTCTACTTTCAAGCTTCTCGTGGTTTCAACCATGTCTGGAGAAGTCTCAATATTTCTTCTTTCATTAGATTTGGTTACCTAAAATTTTTGGTAAATCCTACATGGCAATAATTATATGTAAATCCTATTCAAACACTATTTATTGTGTAACAAAACAAAGAAAGAATGAAATGTTAATCATTATACCAAATTTCTATTATTTGTTTTTCTTTGAGCCCATGTAACCCTTGGTGTTGTAACCCTGGATCTAATACCAATTTGTAATGTGTACACACACGCACTCGTGCACACACGCGCGCGCGCGCGCACACACACACACACACACACACACACACACACACACACACACGCATGCACACACGCGCGCGCGCGCACACACACACACACACACACACACACACACACACACACGCATGCACAACCACACATATATATACACACAACAACTTAGTCCTAGGTGTGTATGTCATGACTCTACAAAAAAAATACCTTACCTAATTATGTTGATATACACATTGCTTCAATTTAAATCATATACATCACTAGGATATAACTGGAGCATTTAAACCAAACCAGGGAAACCATTCCAACAATAACTGCTAGGTAATGTGATAACCTGGAAAGACACAAAACTAGAAGGACTAAGTACACGTCGCAACCGTAGAATATTTTTTCAAAAATATTGAGCATTACAGGTAACAATAAACACTAGGTAAGGTGGTATCCATGGAAAGAGACAAAACCGAAAAGACTAAGTGCAAGTCACAATCGTACTAGATTTTCAAAAATATTAAGCATGTTATTAAAGCAAAAAGTCTAAGGCTTCTGCTTGTGGTAGAAAACATCATACAAAAAAAATCAAAATCTAATGATGCAATGTAGTGCAGTAATGAGCTTTACTAAAACATATCCCTGGGGTGAAGAAAAACTAGTGGAAAAACATATATCACCCACGTAACTCCGGGAAGTTGTGAACACAAGACATACATAATTGCCATAATCCAAAACTTGCAAGAAACATAATATTTCTTAAAGTTTAAAGAGATACCTAACATGCATCTTTTGATGAATAACAAGGAACTGGTCCAGGACTCTCTCTCTCTCTATCTTAGTTCTCTTCTTCTCCAACCGAAACCTCACCCCACTTCTCAGGTGGCCACAATATTCCACAGCTTCCCTTACAATTTCATCGTAGCTCATTTCCATCTACCCCGCATCATCCTATCAGACCCGCATCTGCGCAGTACCCACAGCCTCCGCGCACCAGAGCTTTACTCGTCGGAGTTCATCTTTAATATTCCTTTTCCACAAATGAGCATTTTGATCCACAATTGTAACGACAATACATTCCTTCTTCTGGGTCCCTTAGAGAACTTCCTTTCCGCGTCACTGTACGATCTAATTGTATCGATGACAAACTCATTAATGTACCCTTCCAGAATGTTATCCACCCAGATGTCGACAACCCTTGAAGGTTTATTGTTAACACGACTCAATTGCTAGATCAGTTCTTGGGTCCAATGCTATGGATCGCCTCCTTGGAAATTCCTCTTTTGATAAGTTAGTTTAGCCAACCATTCATACAGCAGTATAGGAAACTCACAGAAAAATACCTCGTGGATATCAGTATAGATGTACTTATGCAACCACTGGTCTGTCGACCATCCAGGGTTCTAATTTTCTTCCTCAACAAATTCTTGCGTATTTTTGTTGAACCAATCCCTGATCTCCGGCTTTGTCGGATTCCACAACATGTCCTCTCCTTCTCGCACTAAGGTCCCAACAACATAACCATTTGTTGACACAGATCTGTCGATATGAGTTCACTTCGCGCAGTGTCAACAAAGCTCGACACAAACACCCATATATACCGGCCCAGAAAGGGTTTAGCCTTTCTAGCAACACTCGCAAAGCGAGTGAGGTCTCACCCGAGGCACTTAAGGGAGATGCAGGAACGAAGCTTCCGTAGGTATAAGAGGACATACATCATTAACAGTTCATCGCAGCACAACTTAGAAATTGGCATAGTTAACATTTGCATTGTAACACCATCATCGCATACAGAGTCGTACTAATCAAATCTACGCAATAACATATTATAGTATCATATTTAACAGATATGTGATACATATCATAATTGCGATATAACAAATCTATCCATACTGCGACACAACAGATCTAATCATACTGCGATAAAACACATGAGAGACAAAGTCATGGATAAAACATTCCTTCTCATTAAAACCAGACTTCATATACCAAATATGTCTTACAAATCATAGATCCGATAGAGAAACATATCCAAAAAACCAATGCTTAAAAACTAAGATCAAAGTCAATCCTAAGATGTTGAAAGGCTTACAATGCGACTTCTACTTATAGGCTTAGTGGCCATTACAAAATCGGTCCACTTCGGAAAGTGGACACATCCTAACCACTAAGTCTAACTATCTCTGAAATCCGCTTTAACCACTTTGCTCCGCTCCACGATCACTCTTTACCCTTGTCGTTGTCCACCTATCTTCCTTGTAGTTGTTCATACCAATACTTCTATGAACTAGCCACGTTCCAACAAAGAGATAAGTTCAGGAGTGTCTGGAATGCTTGGAATGAAGGGTCAACACCAACAAGGCTCGTTAGGATGCAGAGGAGCTCAAAGAGGAGTTGGTAGGCATGGTGGAGGATACGAGAGCCGCCAGAACCCGGGAGACCCGTCACACTCACATCGTGGGCATGCTTTGGATCATGAAGGAACTTATCAGTCTAGCCATGGAGGATTGCATGGGAGGAAACCAACCTATCATCAGGGGGGGAGGATGTGATAGCAATAAGGATCTACCTCTTAGAAGATGACGTGCGACGGATGGCCCAAAATTAAGTAACTACAAACAAGAACACCAATGCAAGGATGGATGCACTAGAAGCGAAAAAAGAATCCAGTTATTTTATGCAAGTTCTTAGTAGCTAAATCTCTATGGCGTTTAGCCTAATGTACGTTGTCCCTTTGGGGAAGAATCTTAAGTTCGAAGTACTTCCCAAGATCCTCTATAACTGATTGGTTTAGATTGCCTTCAAATTATTTCAAAAATGGTTCTGTAGGTGGAAAGCTCTTGTACAAGCCTTTCCTCCGATTGGAAACTGGGTTTTTTGGAAAATTGGTAATGGAGAATGGGTCAGAATAAGAGAAGATCCTTGGTCTAAAGCAAGTAACAATTTCAATCTCTCGGATAACACAATTTCCCTCTTGCAGATCCAGAGAATTCGATCTTTAGCGGATGCACGAGCCCAATCTCCTTAGGTTTGGGGGTGAGAAGGTTGGAAATCCCCTCACAACATTGGATTAAGAGACGAAGCTGCCATTGAATGGTCCTAGTATATCGACTCTCTAGTTTCTTGTTTTATTCATTTAGATCTGGAAACTCCAGATGAACTGGTATGCACGAAGAATGTTGCCACGAGAGATTTTTCAGTGAAGTTAGGTTATGAGACCTTTATATCAGAATCCTTTGTAGGTGACATAGCGTGGTGGTGGAAACCGGTTTGGAAGTCCCCAGGGCCTTTGAAAGCAAAAATTGTGCTTTGGTTGGCTTTAAGTAACAAACTCCTCTGCCGGGAAAACCACCAAAAATGCGGTTGGAATGGCCCGAGTTGGTGTGTTTTATGTCAAAGAGATGAAGAAACTCTCTCTCATTTATTCTCTTTGTGTCCTTATGTAGATTTTGTTTGTCATAGGAAGCAAAGATCCTGATTCCAAACATCAAACAATTCGGGCAAAATCATACTCTCGAACAGAGAACGAAGAGCTGGTGGAATTATCAGTTGGTAGGAAGTTATGTATCCCTCCCCGCTCTTTTCATTTACAACATACGGTGGCCTCGAAACTCTTCTCTATTTCAGAACCAAAGGATTATGTCTAATGTTACTATTTCCCTCTTACTGTAGTGGTCATGGGAACATAAAGTTTCTCCCAAGCCGACGAAAGTAAGAATTATGCATCATCTAGAAATTGATAAAAGTTTTATGTGGGCATATTTTGATGGTGCGATGCAAGGAGATCCTCCCCTTGGAGGAACAGGGACGGTTTTATTTCTTTCTCAGGAAGAAAAAAAATTGCATCGAATATGCCCCAGGAAGATGTTCTAATAGTAAGGGAGAATTATTAGCCCTATGGGCTCCTCTCAAGGTCGCCATCGACAAGACATCAATATAATTCAGTTGTTCAAAGACTCCAAAATGGTAACTGATTGGGCATCTTATCGCATTCAAATTTATGCTCCTCACCTTCAACATATACTGAATTCCATTTGGCACCTGATGGAGTTCTTCATCTCTGCTTCCTTTGCTCACGTCTACCGAGAATTAAACTTTGAAGCAGATGAGCTCTCAAAGCTAGCCTTAGCATTGGAGCCTGGTAAAACCAAATTTCAAAAGATCTGAGAAGGAAGGGTCCTCTCTTTGACCATGGTGTGAATGCAACCTCTGAAGAAGCGAGACCTCAAGTTTTGCAAAGAACGTAGTGATATTTGTTTATGTATAAATTTATAATGAAATGACAAAAGCTGATAAAGCTGATACCAATTGTGTTGTGAAGGGAGTACTTCATTATATTAATTCTCAGCTCAAGGAGCCTTATGTAAGTCCCTAGAGGACGGTTTATGTTTATTCAAATAGAATAAAGAGATTTTTTTCCTCATAATATATATATATATATTGAACATAAACTTAAAAGAGTTTGTATTAAATAACCAAGCACATCTATTTTTTACAGAGCATTATATTCATCAAAATTCTAACAGTTTCTTGCAGATTCCTTTCCATATAACTCTCTGCTAAGTACAAAAAACTTCCTACTACTTCCTCATATGTTTATGTAGCATGATTGTTGTCAGTTTTAACAAACCATTTACATAGAAGAACACAAAAAAACATAAAAACTGAAAGATTTAAACAAAACCATCCTATCTTCATAGAAATTCCAGCCATGTCAATATTGTTCTTGAAGTGGCTGGATGGCTAAGAATTCGTCCATGGATCTGGCCTCTTCTAGATGCTTGACGGTGGCTACAGTGGTTCATCTTCACTGGCTGCACTAAATCTTTTATGGCTTCATCCATTAAGGCAATCTGCTTGAGCATTTTTCCATCTAAATCATTAATTATTGACTCCAAATGAGCAATGTTGTTGTTGTTGCAACATCCTTCCTTAGTTAGAGCAGCTATTTTTCGATGCACTCCCCCTGCTCCTTCTTAAACAACCCATAACATTCGTATGAAATCTTCCAGATAGCCTTTGAAGCTTGCATAGATTTCTCTCTAGGAGGGCATGGCTTCTCCTAGTACAACAAGAGAGGAAATGCTTTTCCCAAGAGGCAATCTCCCTGGTTCCTGGATACCAGGCCAAATTGAGTTGTCGGGGGAAGATACACGATAGAAACTCACAACAGATTCAGATTCAAATCCTCATTCTACAAAATGAAGGGAGCGAGAGGAATTGTTCCACACTGGAACTATAAGGCCGAGGGTGTAGAGTTCTGGAGATAAACTTTATTCCACTAAGCATAAGTTTTGCAAAGGATTTCCCCAATTCTGGTCTTGCTCCATTGAATTTATCTGACAATCGCCCTTCTCAAAAAACAAAACCTTACTTGTTCAAGTCTGAACCAAGCACATGAAGGAGGATATCACAGCTACAGGGGCCTTAATGCCAAAGTCACCTCGAACATTAATCTCATTAACTCTGTCACATACCATTGCTTAATGCTTTCCACTTGCCCCGTTTACTTGAATGATTTCAGGGAAGGAGCCTAGTGGGGAGTGTTAAGTTACTCGCCCATAGAGGCATGAGTTAGAGTGAAGGTCCTTACCCACATATTCCATGTTTATTCCTTGGTTCTCCCTAGTTTTGTTGGATTGTTTTGAACTCGCCCTTGGTCGTTAACAATCAATATAAAACATTGGTTTCTCCCTAGGCCTATAACTTCCTTGTTGGTGCTTATCATGAGATCCACTTTTTGATCGGAGAGAGACCATCAAAGGCTATCATTCCTTGCTCTAGATTTGTTCCATGGTTAGCCATATTGTCTGCCAGACCATTATTTTCTCATTTTATGTGGAAGAAGACTAAATTTGGAGGGAGGATATTCTAGACTCACTTTTGAATTTTTCTATAGTAGGAGGGATTTTCCTGATCGGTACTTCGCATTTTTTGTATAACAAGTCTCGAGTTGCCAAAGATGAGGAGCATTGGAATGTTTGGATTTGATGTGCTTTCCAATTCTTGAAGTAGGGCCATCCATTCTACTTGATCATTTGTTCTTCTTCCTAATCCCCATGCGTAATATTTCACTATTTTCCCTTCCAAATCCATGATGACCCCTCCCACTCCCACCACCCCTTTTTATATTCAATAATAACATTACATTCATAAATATTATTGAAATGAATGTATTTTTCGAAAAATCTAACCAAAATAATAACATAAACTTGATTAGTTTAACTAAAAAGTCTCAAATTGATATTGAACAATTTGAAATTAAATGTTTGTATAAGATTATTATTTAATTTACAATTGTATTGTAATTTGTTTTTACAAGAACTTATGTATGTGTGTGGGGGGGGGGGGGGGTCATGGCTATGTCAACCAACTTGTAGTATACAAAGTTTAAAAGAGTTAAAAAAGAACTCACAACTTAATCATGGCAAAATACTAACTACTTTTATATGTTCTAGTTGCTTTTTTTTCTTTCTAACTCTTACATAAAAAAACCTTATACTTGTGTTTTTTAACAAATTGATTAGTACATAAGATACATTTATATTGTATATGATTTATTATTCTTTGGTGAAAATATGCAAACTGCGGGCTTCCTCTATTAAGAAATTTTCATTTTTACTTCTTGTAACTTTAAGGTTTACTTATTGATGCTCAAGCTCCCCTCCAAACTATTGAACAATGTTCTCCTCCTCAAAGAACTCCCTCATAGAACCAAATGAGACTAAGAGTTGACCTGTAAGAGATTGGGAACTTCTTGCAAAAATCGGGATGTCCATTCTCTGCCTTTGTTCCCCTAACTAAGCTTCCAATTTCTCTTGCTTTCTCCTTTGGGCCTCCATATGAGTGTTAATATGCGCCATAGATTTGTGCATGCCCTTTAGTTTCCCAACCAAGTGCCTCATTGATCTTTTTATTTCTAAAATTACATTTGCATAATTGCATCTAGAGGGACAAGGGTTGTTCATTATGTGTCTAAAATCCAAAGGTTACGGCCTCCAGTTGCTTTTAAAACTTGGATTGCTTCCAGTACATATATAGATGGATTAAACTTGACAGGAGAATGAAATTACAACCATGACAATATCATAAACCATAGCGAAACCACCACCATGGAAAAAAAGAATGAAATTTGACAAGAGAATGAAACTCCAAATGTGACAGGATCTTAAACCATAACAAAATCATTATCGAGAAAACTTAGAGTAGCATTGCCCCCTATTGTTGGCCAAAAGGCTATGTAATAAAATGAAATGTCTGACATTGTCTCAACTACATCCTCTTTGTAGGTTAACATAAATCCTTTAGGTGTGGCGAGTCCCAAACTGTGTCCCAAATGTGAATCTAACATACACCTAACATACTGTCCGACTGAGGGATAATCCCACTTGCACTGTAACGTCTCATTATGACCAAATTAAAGGCTTTGATAGTTGGGAGAGGATTCAAGCGCAAGAGCTTCATAAAGGCATGAACTTTGTTAATGAGCTCCCTGACAGTGACTTTCCACATACACATGGTTGTTTGTAATATAATCATAGCATGGAAGTCCTAAGTTCTAAGGTATCAATAAGGCCTCGGGGGGTCTCCGATTTTTTATGACCCAACCCTTACAATAGGAGCACAAGTTGGTTGACTATAAGGTTAGCTTGTGCATTGTTTGATCTCTTTATGTAGAAGAAGTTCTCATAATCAAAGAAATGAATAAGTGACATGATTCTCTCGACCATCCTTGATAAAGTAACTTCACTTATAACCTTTCCCATTTTAATAAAAGACCCATAATTAGAGAGGAGTCTCCAAATACCATGGCGCTCTTAATACGTTATCCTTATGAAGGAGCAAGTCAAGATATAAAGCTTGAATTTTCACATGGTTATTAGTTTTGACCCTATCCTCTAAGTGTAAGTAAATTATGAGTTTCCTTCAAGACCATAAAGCACCCCCTACACTCGCCACCCCTTTATTTTCAAAGAAATTGAAGACACGCACACACACACACACACCCCACCCATTTATTTTCAAAGAAATTGAACATATATATATATATAGATAGATAGATAGATAGATAGATAGATAGATATATGATTCACCCCCACAACGGGTTCATCCTTTCCAAACTTAAGCAGATCAATGTGTTGGTCGCATGACAGAGACAGTGAAAAGGCTTCATGCAGGGAAACATGTGGCCAGCTCCAATGGGGGAGAAGCTCCAACCCTCATCTCAACATTATAGCTCGTCTACAAGCCAAGTACAACCCTTATGTTCGACAATGTCATCGGCCTGGCCTCTTCCTCGTGCAAACCTTCATGGATATTCAAGGTTGTACTAACCACACTGGTTGGGATGATCACAGTTATTGATGGCGGATAATTTGGAAAGGACACCGCAGGCAGTTTATACAGGACAATACTGACGATATCTATCCTGGCACTCTCCTTGGGACATTTCATTCTCTTGTTTCACTGTTGAACTATCCTCTAAGAATATATCATAGCATCTTTGTCTGGAATCTGGGTTCAATTCTCTCCAGGATGGTTCAGGCCAAGACCACCCAAAGAAATATTGCCAACGACCCCAGCAAAAATCATTTGCCAAGGGCTATTCGAGAGATGGATAATGCACACAACTTCTTTGAAGCGAAGGTAAAGAGATAGGTCTGGGAGCGTCTAGAACGCTTGGAATGAAGGTTCAGCACCAACGAGGCCTTCCAGGGCGTAAAGGAGCTCAAAGAGGAGTTGGGGGGCATGGTGGAGGACACAAGAGCCACCAGAACCTGGGAGACGCGTCACACTCACATCCTAGGCATGCTTTGGAGCATGAAGGCACTTATCATTCTAGCCATGGAGGATTGCACGGGAGGCAACCAACCTATCATAAGGGGGGAGGATGTGATAGCAATAAGGATTGACCTCCTAGAAGATGACATGCGACGATTGACCCAAAATTAAGTAACGATAGATAAGAACACCATTGCAAGGATGGATGCACTGACAATTAAAACCAAGGGGCTAGCATAGAGCATCAATACCTCTGCAATGCATGGACCATGAGGGAATGACATGCAAGCAAGCCTCCAAACTACCAATAACCCAGTAATACCGAATGCCCCAATTCCTGACCTTCCCATTCTGCATATTCCTTATGATGAATAGAGTGGTCTCAATTCCCATGGTTCTCATGTTTAGTTTAGCTAATGGATGATATAACACAGACTGGTTTAAATCCTCTCTTTTTTGGAAAACATGGTCATAGCCCCCGTCCTGTGGGGGATTTTTGTTGCTACCTTCTTAGACCGTTAGACTATGGTTTTCCTTATACCACCCCGGGCCATCTAAGGGCAGGGATAGGATTTATGTTTCTGCTATGTGGACTCTCTGGACTGTAACTATTATCTGTACATCTTTTCTCTTTTTTTAGTCTTAATACAATACAAAACCTTACGATATATATATATGATTCAATAAGAAGTTTGTGTAAAGAAAATTACAAAATTAAATTAGTTATAAAGTATTTTTTCGAAATTTTTGGAAAAGTACATTTACTAATTTAGTTATGGAGTAAATATGAGTTAGTTCTTAACGTAACAATTTCATTTTTTAACAGACTTATTACATTTTTCATGAAATATACATCTCATGGAAATTAGTCTAGCACTTTTCTTAATTTTGAAAATGGTACTCAAGATAAATCAAATTCTATAAAAGCTCGAGCCTTATTAACAATCTCATGATATTCAAAAATACTATTTTAAAGAGAGCTACAAGTCAAAAAGTTACATAATATTCATATCATTATTAAAATAAGGAGGAAGGAAAATCAAAGATAATTTTATTTTGATATTTTAGTTATTAATAAAAATTTAAACATTTTATTTTAAATTTTTGATATTAAATTTTCTATTCAATTAATTATTTAATAAACAAATTATTAAACCAACATAGATCCATTTTAAACCCGGATCTATTAAGCATCTAGAGGGATCCAATTTGTTGAGGTGTAATTTTTTTCTTAATGTGTAAAAAAATTACACACCCCTCTCGATCCTTAATATATTCGGGTTTAAGATCAATCTATGTTTGTTTTAATTTTTTTATTTTATGAGCCGACATGGATTTTCTTAATTAGTTTTTATTTTTTGGAACGTTACGTTATGTAATGTAACGCAATAACATCTCCCCCATATCGGGCTAAAAGCACCTCGCTTCTCTCAATGCAATAGTTATTTATTAAATAAACATCAAACAAGTCTAGAAAAAATAATTTTATTTAAAATTTCCAAAATTCCCACTACATGGACCTTGTTAGAATGTTCATATTTACCATTCCATGAACATTTTTTTTTCCACGTAGAAAAAGCTTTATATTAATATTTCTAAAATAGAAATTAAATATCCATTAAATTGTCTTTGAAGGACTTAAATTTTGCTCCATCCCTTCTTGTTCAAAAAATAAAACAATGAAAAATAACATGTACGATTTAATAGAGCCTTCTTGATTCGACAAAAAACGAAGCATTGCACATTACTCTGTGCAATTGTACTGATTTCCAAATTATTGCAACCACACCATAGTTATTTTTTCAAAATCCTATCATCATCTAAACTAATACAATGATTTCTCTAAATCTGAAACAAGAACTCCTTCTCCATACTCGAGTACACTAAGAGAGGCCTCCTCCATCATTGAGGATTCTTTAGATAATAAGTCTATTTGGGTATTGAATTCATGATATATGTTTTTTTTTCAGAGGAAAAAAAACTATAACTTGTTATTTTCAGTAGGAAAATCAAAGTTACATATATTGATTAAGTTTACATGACTATAGCATATCTCAGGATATACAACCTCCTTACATACAAACTAGTAAACTGGGCATGTGTCTGGAAACTAATGAAGCCAAGCCAAGGCTAATAGCAAAAAACCAAGTAACATAAAGAACCTATAACCTATGTTCCAGAAAAAACATACACTGAAAAGAAATCAGAGAAGATTACATCGCCCACACAGTACCCTGATCAACCAGCATGTTGTCCAAGTATTCAGTAAAATGAAGAAGCCCATCCATAGGGTCAATAGCTTCCTTTGAAAGACGGTCTGCCTCCATATTAGCTTCCCAGTATATGTGCTTACATACTAGATGTGCAAAGGAGTTTATCAAAAGATCCACATTCCTTAGCCACGGTTCTAATGGTTGATTTCTGGTTCATTCAGTTAATGATAACCTACGATTCTCCATATACAATCATGGAAATAATTCATCTCTTAGAGGCGAACCAGAGAAGACACCGTGCTTCCAAGAGCTTAGCTTTTACATTACCCCCCTTCTCGATACTCATTTTTATCTAAATTATGTGATTCATGTTTATATATAAAACCACCTAGGTGCCATAGAGACCTTGATTTGATGCCCCATCGAAAAAGCCACAAATAGATTCATTATCAATCACAAGGTAAATAATCGATCTGGTCTTTCTTTTTGCCATTGCATCCATATAACCATTAAGTGCACCTAATATCATCTTATAGGTATCATAAATAGTTGGGGATATATTTTCAAATAACAATAGATTCCAAATTCTCCAAATAACCTCGATCATGAATAAGGGAAGAGTCCTATAAATAACTTTTCTTTGACACCATCTCTAGATACAATCATTGAAGGTATCACCATTCCAATCCTCGGAGAAATTTAGCCAGACTTTTAACTCATTTCATACTGTCTTGATAAACCTACAATGGATAAAAAGGTGATGAATGTCTTCAACTACACATTTGCAGAGTGTACATATACTTGGTCCGTTGAAACCCTTCTTTTGCAAGTTCGACCAACTAAGTACTCTATCCATAAAACAAAGCCAAAGAAAACATTTCAGCTTCAACAATATTTTCCAACCCCATAACTTCGAATGCCACCAACAATGATCTGGTGGGTAATAATCATTCATGACAAGATAGTAAACCTTCTTGACAGTCGGGACCCCATTTGCATTAGGGCCATCCCATACCAATTGATCCAAAGAATCCGTTAAGGATATGCCAACAAATATCAATTGATCAATGTAACAGTTCTAGGAAGGGTTCAAGTGATCAAGGAGTTCCAATTTGTGTGCCCTGATCCAATGAGGTTTACTTCTGCCAGATCCAAAGTGATAAACCTATGACAGAACAACTAATTTCATTTTATAAAGTTCCTTGACAGCATTGGTTGAGAGCACATAGTTGTCACCACATCCAATCAGTGGATCAATACCAATCAAGATCTCATAACCATTACCGACCTTCCAACTAATCCAGGATCCAATGTATTGGTAAGTACTGATAAGACTGCACCACACAACGAAAGCTTGGTGATGGGTCAATACAATATTACGAATCCACCGAAGTACATAGAAGGTCTTCAAATATTTCAGTCCGATGCCTTTGCTCCAAAGGCCACCATCACTTAAGACCCTCCAGAGACTTTTCGTTCTCATGGACAGGTTGAACAACTCTAGATTCTTCAGACCCCAACCCCCTTTCTTCTTAGGCCATGATAAGCTCTGCCAGCTTGACAGATGAAATTTCCTCAAATATGGTTTGCTAGACCATATGAAGTGGAACATCTTGTTGCGGATAATGTTAATGACAGAAGAAGTCACTTTTCTTAACCCAAACCAATATACATGAATGCTTTGGATGACTAACTAGGCGAGAATAATCCTACCCCCTATAGAGAGCCAACGATAGGCCTAATTGTTTACCCTTTGTTCAATATTTTGGATTAACCACCTCCAATCCTCAACCTGATAATTGTTAGCCTTTAGAAAATACCCCAAATACTTGATGCCCGAGTCAATAAGTTCCATTTTAAAGGGGTACATAGTATTTAGATCTTCTACACAACCATCATTATTATAGTTGTATAAAAACATGTCTAACTAGGACTGATAGCTGTGCCTGAGGCCAGACAAAAAACATCAAAAATGTTTTTATATGTCATCCATTCATTCAAGGAGGCAACACCAAAAATCATAGCATTGTCTACAATTAATAAATAGGTAATAGCTAAGGCACACAAGATATTGATACCTTTGATTTTGTGTGCCACTTTTGCTTCATTAATGAGCCAACTCAGTCCTTCAATCGCAAGAATAAACAGTAAAGGGGAGAGCGGACAACCTTGTCTAATACCCCTGCTACTAGAGAAGAAATTAGTAGGAGAGCCATTTATCAAAACTGCAAAGTTGGAGGAGGAAATACATGCCATAATCCACTGCACCACAGTCACCGGTAGTCCAATATGTATAATAATTAATCCAATATATGACCAATCCAAGCGAACATATGCCTTAATTAATTCCATTTTAAGGATAAAAGCCTGGATGTCCTTGACTTTAACCGAATGTAAGCATTCTTGTGTGACCCCCACAACATCAAGTATCTATCTGTTGAAGAGAAAACCAAATTCTTCCATAGAGATGTGTTTTGCCAAAAACGGCTTAATTATAACAACAATTATTTTCGTAATCACCTTGTAAAGAAGGTTACATAATGAGATGGGTTGGAAATCGTTGAAGTCATCAGGCCTATCCTTCTTTGGAATTAACGTAAGGAAGGTGGAATTTAAGTTCTTAGGAATTACAGCCTTGGTTCTGATTTCCTCCACGGCCATAAGTATTCCGTTCCCCAAAATGTCAAAAAAATGGAGGAAAAAATCCACATTCCAGCGATCCGAGCTAGGACTTTTTTCTTTGACAAAGGCCTTTAAAACCTCCTTAACTTCATCCAAAGACATAGATTTCCCAATCCCATCACCTTCATCAACATAGAAGAATCTAGGAAATAACTTAATGATGTTTAGTTGAGCTTCCAAATTTCCAACCTATTCCTGTTTGTAAACACCCTAAAAATGTTCAACTGCAACATGCATAATGGAGGTTTGATCGGTCCAGTATAATCCATCTCCACCCATTATCTCCCAAATCGCATTCAAGTTCTGCCTTTGATTAGCAAAATTCTAAAAGAATTTTGTGTTGTGATCGCCTTTGGCAATCCAGAGCGCACGACTTTTAAACCTCTAGGTATTTTCCAATTGATTAAGTAGAGACTCCTTTTGTTTAACTAGGCCCAAAATATAATATTTCCATTCAGAGGAGAAATAATCCTCTTCCACAGAGTTCTCATGTTTTTAAGTTGGTCCTCAATGGAGCAAAGGTCAACAAAAATAGTCTTCCTCTTATTTTTGTCCCAAATGATCACCTCGGATCGAAGAGCATTTAATTTTCTCTACAGTAACTACAAAGGGAATGACAATCCATAGGTGTCAAATCCTTCCACTTGTTGCGGACGAGATCACAAAATTTGCCATCCTCTAACCATGTACTATTAAATTTGAAAGGAAAGACAGTTCTAATAGCATTAAAATCCAATTGAAGGAAAATGGCTTTATGGTCTGAGATACTTGTGGGTTTGCTCCATGATCTATACCTGCCACAACTACCAACAAGGGTTTCATTCATCAAGAAGCGATCTAAGTGATTGTCCACGCCATGTTTTCCATCCTGACCGGTGTTCCAGGTAGGGATAGGATAAGTTGGAAGGATATCAATAAGACCCAACGAGTCGAAATGCTCTTTGAATAGGATGCTAATGGATCCACAAGCCGTCTCGAACCCCGAATCTCATCCGACGAAAGGGTAAGGTTTAGATCACCACCCAGAATTAGATGTTGATCACGTAATGAAGCATTTGTGAAGACCCGATCCCAAAATTGTTGTCTATCACGATATGGGCCATACATATTAATAATGCTGAACTTTTGATCCACCCCTAAAAAATGACCTTCAATCTTTATGGTTGCACATGTTTAAAAGGCAGAGAAATCAACCATAACAGGGTTCCATGCGACTAAAAGGCCTCCAGACTGTCCAATGGCATCAAGCCCACAACATTTCCAATTAGGGCGTTCAGAAAGAAATCGCAGGCCTCATTGCCCGAGTGCATAGTTTCCTGAAGGAGAATGACAACATGTTTAACATTGTCTAGTAATCTTCTAAGGGCCGCCTTTTGGGATGGCTGTTGGCCCCTCTGATGTTAAGAGATACAATGATCATTGGGAAACATTGAGAGGCTCTTCACTCACTCTAAGTGACCCAGTAGAAATACCAAGATTTAATGTTGATGAAATAGAAGAGATGTCGGAAAGTTTAGAATTAACCCATTTTTCATCCTCACTCACAGGAATATTTACCAACTTTTTTTGCTTATTCTGTTTTTACGGGTGGTAACATTGGAAAATCTAATGGAACCGAAGGAAACCCCAATCTTGGGGTCAACAGATAACTCAGAGCCACAAAAAATGGGGATAGGGACCTTATCCAGATCAGGGATAATATGCACTAAGGGGTCCGCACAGTCGTTTCCTTCCTAGACATGGAGTGGGATTCCATAGTCGACCCAATGAGTGTTGAACCACTAACAATCTCCGCAGTGACCCTGGTAGGGTTAATCAAAGATTCATCCCTAATAGGAGAAGAGGTAATGTGTATACCCAGATTGTCAGAAAGACTACAACCACCGGAGGAAGGGGTATCTGGCACCTCAATTTTATCCATAGTTGAAGGGTCACCTTCCGACAAAGGTGGGGGGGAAAAGATTTGGGAACCAAAGAAAAACGTGGTCGACTAAGGCCCGAAGAAGAATCAACCCCATCATTTAATATATTCAGGATTTCCTCAAATGAAATGGATTTCAACATCAGAGGAAGAAAGACTTTGAACTTACCTAGGAAATCATATGCATAATCGACATAAAAAGGGATGGGAAGCATGATAGACTGATCGAGGTCTTCCGAATCTAAGTCTTCCTCCATAGCCAAGTCACTGCCATTAATGAAACCCTTGCAGTCCTGACGAATATGTCCCATTTTATGACAATTGAAACAACGAAAAGGGATTTGTTAGTAATCGAGTTGTTGAACAAAGCCCCCCTACTCCCATTTTACCTCGGCCTCCTTCGGAAACCCTTCTGTCACATCAACCTCAACAAGAACCCTAGGGCACTTGCGTTCATTAGCTAGAAGGGTACTTTCCTTAATGAGGATGAAATGCTTGATAGCATTGGCTACATCCATAAAAGCCTGGAAACTCCAACAGTGAAGAGGAAAGGCAGGGAGAAGCACCCAAAGGTGTCTACGTTTGAGCTTTTCCTTCCATGGGTCAAAGGATGAATGCCAATGCATAAGGACCAATGAACCACTTTCGAGGACCCAATTTTTTGATAAAATGATTTGAAGGGATTCCTAAGAAAGAAAGTGGAAATATATCCACCCATTAACAAGCATAATGACTCTCATGACATAATTTATCAAGGGCTACTAACACCTGGTTATCCAGTCCACCACCTCAGACTGATTGAGTCTAATATATTCCAGTTTCCCAATCAATGCACGCGAGGATAAGGCCTGAACCATATCCATCGTCACGTCCTTTCCCAAAGTACATTGCGCACGACTCTTCCATGCTTTCTCGGTTTTGATACATCTTTTCACCCAGGCTTTATACTCAGTAGTGCTGGAAGGCTTCCCCCCGAGCCCTGCGAGGGCAGTGGGAGAGAAACATTAGCCGTAGAAGAGCCTAAAATAGAACCGAGAGACGCAGAATAATGACGAGGAATATGTGATGCTTTGTGGGGAGAAAGGAAAACCATAGATTGATTAGGGTTTACTTGTACATGGAACGAGGTCACTGGCAGATTACCTCCAGGTGTCGCCATCAGTACAGAGTCAAAGATTCTAAGAGAGGCCGACCCTGGAAACAACACGCTTGAAGTAGGATAGAAAAGGCATAGAAAGAACAAACCCTGAAACACAGACCACAACGAGAGAGTAACCATGAAGGGTGAAAGGTAAGAGACCCTCTGTAAAAAATATTGCAGGATAAAAGAATTCCCACATTTTTGACCTGGTTAGTACTAAGCCATCCTTGTCAGATGGCGGACTCCAAGCATGCAATAGATTTTACAGTTCAAAGGGTCTGTGAACGCAGGGATGAAACCCTAACCCTCCCCCATCAATCTCAAGAAATTCTCAACAATAAATATTTAACTTACCTTATCTCCTTTCCTCCCGTCGGATTTCGAATTCACGATATATGTGAAAAGAAGAAATGGAATCAAAAGTATTTCTAAGCTTATTCACTTGATTCATGATAGCAACTAGGCCTAAGTTTCGAATGTTGTAATGATGATTTGTCCAATCAATCAACAATTTTGAGTCATCAAAGACTTAATTTAATCCAACGTAATAAGTCAATATGTGCAACCCTACCCCACTGGAATTGAATCCATGACTTTCACGGAGATAACACATGTTCTTAACCATTGAACTCACTAAGTAACCTCCCCAAAAATAGCACATGTTCTTGGACTAAAAAACCTTATAAGACAATTTTCAATATCCTTCACACATACATGGTTGACCTTGATCCACCTCCACGTGTAGGTCGAAATATTGCGTGACCTAAGCAAGCGGTAGAAGGTACCATCCTTTCTCAAAATCCCGACTTTGTTGAACATATAGTCGGATCTGGACGAGTTCTCCTTATTGTGCCCTTAAGTGCCCTCTGCACCTCTTCTTCTATCGCGCTATCCACCTAGGTATCCTTTTCTCAAGTTTCTTCACCGCCTTCCGTCTCCTTCGCTTCAACGATCTGTTAGCCTTATTCTTTCTTGACTCTGTAATAAATTTGTGTTTTTTTTCTTTCTCTGGTACTAGCGATTCCTTGAAATCATCTCGATTTGGCATTTATGTTGGTGTATCTGGGATTATTACAGGTGGGCGATCCGGCTTTGGAAGTACAAGACCGCTGAAAAGATGTTGCGAACGGTGGGACGGAGATTGCCCGCCATCTCTGGGCTGACGAGAAATACATCTCCATCATCATCACTTTCGTTGGTGAGCTCTGATGCACTCAAGGACGATACGATCACCCCCTCTGCTATTATCCCTCAGGGTTTACAGCTGTTGAATCCATCGTGGAAATCTCACTTTCTCTTCCGCGGTTAGTAAATCATACACCGTTAAAAATAGCAATCTTTTATATCTGTTTGTGGTGGATTAGATTGATTTCAGGTGGTTTCCGAAGGGAGGTCACTTTGATTTAGGGTAAGCTAAATAAATAACTCCCCGCAGGTCATGTTGATTTAGGGTAAAGTTAGGTAGATACCAGTGTGCTAGGATATTTGTTTCAGGTCGGATTTATGATAAATTACTGGTTGTTGTTGCCAATTTTGAATAAATATATCAAGCCATGGAAACCCACCTTTGATGTAGATAATGTTACCAGGCTATTGACATGATCTACTCACATGGTGTATGCACTGATCAAATCTCTTCACCCTAGTATGTATTTGGTACCCACAAGCCGGCAGTGCAATATTTTATACATTTTCACGATACGGGCAACATATTGGCATTTTCAATTGAAAGGAAGTGTTTGAGGGGTTTTGGATACGGCTGCCCTAACGAGATTGTCATGGAAACTCCATCCCCCTTTTGCTAAAACTTCAACAAAGTTTCTGACGGTAATCCAGGCAAGCATGGGGCAGGTGGTATAATTTTTGGAGAACGGATCCTGCTGTTTTATGCTGTAGGGACAGGGATACCAACACAATATGGCCGCGATATATCCCCATTTCATTTCAAGGGTCGAATATATACACATTTTTTCCATTTAAATTTCCTCCTGGACACTTCCTCTCATTTTGAGGATGGTACTGAGGGTAAACCATAGATTCTTCATGGCACAAGGCCAAGTTCTTCAGTTCTTCAGGGCTCGAAACCAATGCAATAATATACTCATTATGAGCTCATCATGTCATCATGTCATCATGTCACTCACAGGAATAGAATCACGGTGGGAGGACAACACTCCATTCCACAACCACCTGGACTAGACCCAATTTACTCTAGGGCTGAATATACTTATTTCTTTGGATGTGAAATTTGATTGTTATGAGATTTTAAGCTTTGTGATATCATCAGTGAAGAGGGCATATCACACCTGAGGATAGCAGATATTTTTTCTTATTTTTGAGAATGTAGACATTTGGATTACTCAAGTAAATGTCGCAGATGCTATAGAAAAATAAAATTTAAAATGAATTGCAAAACATACACGAAACTTGATCTAGATTGTTTAAAGGGCCAAATAGAGTACAAGCCATGAAATATCAAATGATCGATTGGATTGGTCCCATCGATTGCAATTTCTATAAACTCATGGATTGCCTTATTGCTATTTGTATTGAAGTCCCTTCCATGTTCGTGGAAATTATATCTTATCGTACCCCTTAGCTCCCGAACTTGCACTTGAAAACATGAAGTCCCGCATATTGATCAGGACAAGTTTGGTGCCACTCAGGGGAGCTGCACACTGTCACCACAACAGCTCTCCTTTCACTTTAGAGCTTGTGCTTTTCCATCTGAAGGGGGTATCCCTATTCAGATTTCACATGAAACTCTCTTACTTTTGATGTTCAAAAAAGTCATGGCTGATTATAACAAAATATAAAGAAGGAAGATGGATGGTCTACTAAGACTGGTGCCTTCTAATTGGGCTAACAGATTCAAAAGGTGGAAACAGAGGGTCTGAAAGTCGATAATGAAGAACATCAGCAAGGTATTAAAGTTAGAGAATATGTCCTATTGTGCATACTAAAATAGTGTATGATATTATGTACCAATGAAGGCAATCGAGTTAGTGATTGAATATTCACGTGAAACCAATACATAACCAACAAATCATGCAAATAGATGAACCAGCAACATCACCAAAAAAAGTTACTTGGATTAACAGTACAGTCTGATAGCACTATTTATGATCCATTAAATCTGACAAAGAGCAGTAGGGGATTGACAGATAAGTCAAAACTCTGCTAATGATCCTCTCAAGCTCATTAAGAGCAAGGATGACACCAATCGACAAGGAAGGCAGAGAAAGAATTGATCTGCTGAAATATATCTAATTGTGGCATTATAATACAAACATGATATACAAGGATAAAGAATGAAGAGCGAAGATACAATCTTCTACCATCAAATCTTCAATTAAGCCCAATAACAATTCTGACCCAGTGTTGTAGAGTCCAACCAACCAACCCTTTGTCTGCATTTGGTTAGCCGCCCAAATATATCTGATTTGATAATCTTTGAACTTGTCAAAGAGGATCAAGATTCAATACTGTTCCAACAAAGTCATGATTTTCTCCCAGGTAGTTGAGAGTTGTTTCATATCTCCTTCAAAAACCAATCGATCAGTTTGACAAAGTAAAGAATGAGCAATATGGCATCAATTGTCCATTCATCCTCTTGTGGTCCAGTAATGATCTGCATTCAGGGCTGTGAAAATCCTCTGAACTAGTTTTTAGGTGGCTCCACTGATTTCTCAGTGTTGAATAGTTTTTTCATGTGGTGGTAACCTTTTGCTGGTAGTAAGCACTTAGTTCAAAATCAATGCTAGATACAAGAGCTGCAGCTTTTCAGCAGGCCTCATCCTCATTGTCATCTTGATCTTCATTATTCTCACTAATGCTATCAATGCTTTTCCCAGGATCTTCATTATCTTTCTTGAAGTCCTTTAAGGTCTTTGCACAGATCTTCCTTAATCATTTCAGCTACCTCATTATTGCGCCGAGAGGCGCTCTACAGCCCAGTATGAGGGAGATCTTGTAACATGTGAGTGTTTGTTGAGTGTTTGTCGAGTGTTTGTCTAGTAACAAAATAATACAAAGTAAACAAAAAAGAATAATACAAAGTAAAAAGTAATAAATATTATGTTGGCCATAAACAAAAAAGAATAATACAAAGTAAAAAGTGAACATGAGACTTAAACTAGAGACTTTAGAGCTTAGGATTAGGTGATAAATATTATGTCGGTCATTAACAAAAATGAATAATTCAAAGTAAAAAGTAAATATGAGACTTAAACTAGAGACTTTGCTTTTTACTTTTAATACAAGGTAAAATGTAAATATGAGATTTTAGAGTATTTGTCTATTAACAAAATAATACAAAGTAAACAAAAACGAATAATACAAAGTAAAAAGTAATAAATATTATGTTGGACATAAACAAAAAAGAACAATACAAAGTAAAAAGTAAATATGAGACGTGAGACTTTAGAGCTTAGGATTAGGTGGCTCAGGTATTGCACTCAAGGAGTTATTCAAGGAGAGGTTTGCACCTCGAGAAATTTGATCCCTCTCGGCGCTTGATATAGCCTAGGATTTGGATCTATGTTGGTGTATTCCATCTAGAGGATCCTCCCAAGTTATGTGAAACGAAGTGAAGAAACTTTATTCTTGACAAGACAACTTGTTTCCTCCCTTCTTTGGACTAGCTCCATTCGTCACACATCCATTCCATCTTTCCATTTTATAACAGTGCCAATTATTTTTGTGCTTCCATCGTCACAGAATGAAAACACTTTGACTAGCTTTTTATCTTCAAAATAAGGATTAGGATGAAAAGTAAAGGATTAGGACGGAGGATTACAACCTTGTAATACTCAACATCAAGAGATAGCAAACGCTTGAAAACATTATGATCTTCTCCAGTCAAGATGTGGGAAAATGCGGGTTGGCTTAGAAACGTAGTAAACCAAAAAAAATGAGAATTGTTTGAATGATTTTATTGTGTTCCGTATAGAATGGATGTATCATATTTTTCCTCCCTCCAATACTTTGTCATTAGCTTCTTCATTGACTATCTCTAGCTTGTCTGGGATTTCTTGCAGCTTTTCAATGAAAATAATGACTGCTCCCGTCTATATGCTCTTCCTTCTCCCCATTCATTTTCTCTTGTTTGAGAGGTTTCTCATTTTATCGGTTACAAGGTCTAAGTCCTTGGAATAGTGCAATTTGATCGACATTGACATAGTTAGTTGATGAAGAAAGTGCTTTTCTGGTGCCTAATTACAAAGAAATAGGGACCTTACCCACCTTACTCTTCATTGATACTAGATCATCTTTATTATACTTGGACTACAATTTATCAAAAATCGAAGCATATGTGAAGAGTATTCTCATCATGCCCATTGTGGTCGGAATTGAACCATTTAAGAGGTTTATTATTAGAGGCCCGAAAATTCTTAGAAAGAAATTAGGGAGAAAATCTAGACTTTAGCTTTTATGGAAGCTTTAATTTTTTATGGACTAGTTGTGGCCCTAACACTTCTATTTGAAAATCTCTTTGTTTGATCTTGAGAACAAAGATCCCTACACCTTGTCATTACTTTAGTATTTCTCCGAGAGTTTCCTTATTCAGTTGCTCTTTTGGGGGATTCCTACACCTTGTCATTACTTTAGTATTTCTCCGAGAGTTTCCTTATTCAATTGCTCTTTTGGGGGAGGGATGAAAACATAATTTGAAATTGAAAATCCTTCCTTGAATTATGCTATTTCATCAGACAACAATGTAATATTCTTAGAGAGCCAAGTTATATGAACTCCCATGTATCTCTCTTTACTGTTTGGAATCTAGTTGCTTCTATTCTTCCCATCATGAGCAAAAATTTACATATATTCTTTGTTTGATAATGCATGTGACTATTTCCCATTTCTCTTTCGGAGCAGTGGGATTTGAACCCATGACCTTTGCCACAGGGTAAAGTTGTAAATCATTATCTCTTAGCCCCCCTTGACTGCTTCTATTATAGAGGCCAACGATAGATAACAACTCCCCCTCAAACACAAGTCACAACTTTTATCGTATTGTTCTCTAAAGAGCAAGTCTTCCCCAAAGGTGGCGAGTTGAAATCTCATTTTGGGGATTCTTGTAGTGCTGTGCTATTCATATTACATGCAAAGTATTTATTAATTGCCACAAGTATGAGTTTATTGTTATCATAACAATCTCCATGAACTTTGCTACCACGCCTACGAATTCCTCACCCTAACTTCTTTCATTGCCCTTTTTATTTGTTTTGCATGTAGACATTTATGCAGGTCTACTACATCATATACAAAGTATTTATCAATTGTGACAAGTAGGAGTTATTCCTTCATACTCCCATTAATAAATACTTGTGATTTCAATATTAAATCTTCATCATTTGTCTCTTCAAATTGTCTTTTCATTTGGTCCAATTTCATCTTCTTCTTCTATCATCTTTGTCTTGGCCTTCTTCACTTTTCATTTTTGGCTGTTCTTTTAAATGGATATCATACCTACAAATATAAACATAATTTTTTGTTGATCTCTATATAAAAATGTAACCATATACTAGAATACACGGGTTGCCACCAGCGTACCTACTGGTTCTTTAGGAAACCTTTCCTTCTACATGGCTTATCAACAACTTTTGCTGATTTCAAAATGTTGAACTCCCCTTAAATAAGGAACCAATTTGCACCCAAATGTATCTCATACTTGGCTCAAGCTTTCACCTTCATCACCTCTTTAAGTTATAATCTCTCATAAGCTCCAATCCATAATTAAGTTAGATTACCGGTACACCTAACAACTTTGTGTCGATTACTTGTTGGTATATCTAGTTTTTTCGAGATAGCAATATTTAATTATCATGGTCAACTAAGGTCCTATGGAAAACATGCATGCCTTAACTAGTCTTACTTTTGAACTTGGGTGGCATCTTGGCCTTTTTTGGGTCTTAATGAATTATTTTTAGTAGGAGCAAATGGGCTATGCATGCCTTCTTTCAATGCTCCTAATTTTGTTGATATGTCACTTCATCATGCTTTTGTCTTTTTATGCCAGGAGCTTGTTTTCTTTGTTTGACTTTGTAATGTTCTTTTTCTACTATCTTCTTTCATTACTTGCTAATTTCATTCACTAGTTTTTCCGCAAATTTTCCTATTAGAGTGCTAGCAATTTACAAGACATCAATGGCATTGAATTGACAAACCTAATTGACACATCACACTTCCAAAAGTGATGCTTCATTGTTTTATTCTCTCCACACATTACACACTTGGGTTGAGAGATTCCCATTTGCTAAAATTTGCGGCCTAAGGCTAGGCCTCACAGGGTTAGAAACTATGTAAATATACCCTTATTAGGTGTAATGAAAGGCTTCCAAGTGGCTCTAATATGAAATATCCATGTTTTCTGTTTGGTTTTGAACCTTGAAAGTATGTTGAGTGGAGCATTGAAGATGGGCATAAGACACAACCATCTCTAGCCATCTGTAGGGTTATACATTTTAAGGGCTTTGGATTGGTTCTAACGGTAGTCTTTCTAGCAAATGATAGGTGCTTGCAACATGATCTTAATTACGAGATAATTTAGAACGAGGCTCTTTTCTCTCTCCAAAATTAGCTTGTTAAAGTTATTGGGTAAGCATTCCTTTTTTAAAGTGGGCCATGATTTCTAGTCTATTGTCTGGGGGTCAAAGAAATTTGTGTCCCTTTGGATGCCTTACCAATATGGGCATTTAGAAAGAAACTATATGACGTTTCAACCAATGGTTTATTGTTATAGCTAGTACTAGAGACCATCATACAATATGATCATTGAAAGACAACTTTGATCTAAGGGAGTCCCCTTTCCACCAAGTGTAGGATTGATGGACTTCCAAGCCTTGCATATACTCTTGGCTACAAAGGTGTCAAGTTTTAATTCAAGCAGAAATACATGTCATAATAAAAATGCACAAATTCATTCCACATGAACACAATAGTTTTACCCTAGAGAAAATCCTTAGAAGGGAGAAAAAATCCAACCAAACAATCTTTCTTGTATAAGATATCAGGTTCAGATTACATCATCATCATAAACTTCACTTATGTTGTGTTAAGACAAAATTTAATAGCAGACATAACTTACACCATAATTGTATGACAACCTCAACCTCCTCACAATATCCTCTACCTGCTGCAAGTATTATCCTTTGCTTGCTGTAAGTATTATCCTCTGCATGCTGTAAGTATTACTCCTCTGCTTGTTGCTGCACACACTATTCTTCTATTGCAATGGACAGACCTTACACCTCCTCCAAGAGCACACCTCGGAAAAATTGAATTAACAAAAGGGAACGGGGTGGCTCCTATTTATGGTTTGGGGTGGCTGCCCCAAGCAACCCCCTAAGGGAACCGCCTTAAGTAGCTCCCTAAGGGAACCGCCCTCCAAGCAACCCCCCTATACATGGTACCTGTCACTTGGCATGTGAAGCAACCCCCCCCTATACATGACACCTGTCACTTGGCATGTGAAGACATGACACATAGCAGGTGGAGATGATACATGGCAAGCGAAAGATGAGGACATGTGGCAGGAGTTAGAAGTCAGTGATGATATATAATAGTTTCTGAAGCTATAATTTTAACAAAAGGTGCCTTTGATGTTGACAAGATTTTTCTAGGCTTGGGTATGGATGTGGATCATCCCCAAATCTCCCCAGTCCCTTGACAAGGAAAATAAACTCTAATTGATTTTGTGGAATCCTTGATTGAATAAATCTCCAGTCTTAATCAACCCAGACAATTCCAAAGATTTCCAAATCTTTTCTTTCGCCTCGGAAGATACCATTGTGGGGGTTTCACTCTAGAAAAATAATGAGGGTTTTGAGCAACCCATCGCATTCATCAGCAGAGCCTTGCAAGAGCCAGAGTTGAAGTACACTACCATGGAAAAGCAGGCTTATGCCTTGGTGAAGTCCCTAAAGCATTTAAGGACTTATGTTGGTTATTCGAAAATAATAGCCTATGTCCCCCATCCAGTCATAAAAGATATTTTATCTTAGCAAGATTGCCTAGGAATAAGGGGAAAGTGGGTCTTGGAAATTCAAGAGTATGACTTAGAGATTAGACCCACTAAAGTTAATCAAAGGTCAAGGGCTAGCTAAGATGACGACAAAAGAAAATGAGAAGGCTTTGGGAATGCAATGTTAGAATAACGAGTTAGCGCTAGTCAAGTCAGCAGAGCTACAACGTTTAGAACAACATCAATGGTATACAAACATCATCTTTTTCTTAGAAAACCTTACTTGCCCAGATCATCTAGTTGGCCATAAAAGAAGAGCATTAAGGTTAAAATCCACTAAGTATTGTATCACTCAAAATGGATTGGGGTGGAAGAACCCCGATGGGATAATACTTAGGTGCATTGATGAGCCAGAGTCTAAGAGGCTTTTGGCTGAGTTTCACTGAGGATTTTGTGGAGGGCACTTTGCAGCAGCGACAATAGCCCACAAAATTCTCAGAGCAGGTTACTATTGGCTTGATTTTGTTCACAAGTTTGTTAGATGTTGCCCCTAGTGCCAGTTGTTCATTGGGAAGCAACAGCTGGCAGCCTTGCCTCTTCAGCCAGTAGTGGTCCAAGCCCCTTTCCAGCAGTGGGGGCTTGATTTCATTGGTAAGTTTAAGGATAATTCAAGTAATGGATATTCTTGGATCCTTATGGCAACTGATTATTTCACCAAGTGGGTAGAAGCAATACCCACCAAGAAGGCAATCGATAAAGTTGTTATGGATTTCTTAGAAAACAAAATCATCACGAGATTTGGTGTGCTTAATAAGATAACAATTGATAATGCCAAAGCCTTCAGTTCAACATAAATGACATCATTCTGTTTCAAACATGGCATTATCCTATCCCACTCCTCCAACCATTATCCCCAAGGCAATGGTCTGGCCGAGTCAAGTAATACAAAGTAAAACTTGATGACCATAATAAAGAAATCAGTTGGTGATAATAAAAAGTCATGGGATAGTAAGATAAAATTTGCACTTTGGGCTAACAGAATAACTAAGAAAAGTGCAACAGGGAAGAGCCCTTTCGAATTGGTATATGGCCTAGATGTTACCCTTCCCATCCATCTCAAGCTTTCAGTGTATCAATTGCTTTAGGATTTCAGTTCAAATCAAGACATGGTTCCGAACAGAATTAATCAATTGATTGAATTAGATGAAAGTAGAAGAACAACATTAGATAAGACTATCGAAAATCAAGAGAAACTGAAGAGGTCATTCGACAAGTCTACCAAGCCAAGGCCATTTAAGATAGGAGATACAGTTCTGCTTTGGGACAAGTGAAGACAAAAGCCTGGCAAGCATGGAAAGTTTGATAGCTTATGGACGGGTCCATTTATCATCTATGACTTTGTCGGTGCCAACTCTTTTCTTCTCAACAATTTGGATGGAGAAAAGCTGCTCTTGCCAGTGAACGGGCAGTTCTTGAAATTATTCTTCAGCGACAGTATTTGATGCCCATTTGGGGCCATCCGGTGTATCAGGGCTTTTCTAAACCTTATCCTTATCTTTTTTTCCTTTCAGTGTTTTATTTTGTACATTAGTTATGTATTATACATTATTTTTTTTTTTTTTTTTTACTAAAACGGTTATAGACCTTTTTTATTACTCTGCTGGCTAATCAGCAGCCACAATATTACAGACAGAGATTCTGTTCTCATAAGAGCAACGATCCTGAGATATAGCCTTGGCTATGCTCACTGACCTTTATACAAAAATTGGAAAAATTCTGAACAAACATAGAACTTCAATATATCATAGACATGAACTTGATGCGCTCTGATTTTGGGATCTTACAATCTCCTTGATCAATTCAGCAACCATCTTTGAACAAACATAGAACTTCAATATATCATAGACATGAACTTGATGCGCTCTGATTTTGGGATCTTACAATCTCCTTGATCAATTCAGCAACCATCATTTCCAGCTCATCTAGCCGGTGCCCCATTTCATTTGTGTATATTGCCAGATCCTTCTACAGGTCAAATTATCGAAGGGTGTACTCCATTATCTCATCAATTTTCTGGAGCCTACACTCCCAGCGTCTAGTTCCCATTAATTACAATAAGTGAGAGCGAGAATCTGCCAATTAGGCATTCTGCTGCTGCTAACTTCATTACTAGAATTCTGAATGCAGTAAACTAGAGGATTCTGACTGATAAATTGGAGAATTCTGAATGCCAACGTTTCCTTTATCAGAGAAGAATGCGCTAAACTGGAGGATTCTAACTTATTAAGACCCGATGCTTAGATCTGCAGAGTCTTGGGATTCAACATAGATCTAGTCGATTACATCATTCCTGCTAGCTGGATACAATTCATCGATGGAGATCATATTATCTGTTTGCAGGTCAATATGCACGATGGTCCCAAAAGGAATCTGTCCCTACTCTGACTTTCCATTGTTTATTTCAATTGCAATCTTAACCACCAATTCATAGATTTCACTAGGGGATGGGCACATGGTTTTCGATACCATTGACTATTATAATTCCCTTGCTTAGGGAGGCACCTGTATTGGCTTCATGATCTGCTATTTTATTAAGATTTCGAAGGACGTGGTAACATTTTACTTCTGCAAAAGCTTTCAGCTGAGCCATAACTTTCTGGTGGTAGTGGGCCAACCCCATCCCATTTAGATCTTTCTTCAGATTTAGAGCCTGCATAATGATTCGGGAATCACTGATGATTGCCAAATTATTAATGGAGAGACTTCTGGCTTGAATCAGACCTTGCCAAATAGCAAGAATTTCAGCAATATTGTTAGAATTTTGGCCCAACCCCCAGGCAAAAGTGAGGATGATTTTCCCAGACTTGTCAAGAATGGCTCCTCCACTTCCCGCAGGTCCGGGGTTCCCTTTCGAGGCCTTTATTGTACTTTATTGTTGTAATTATTGTATGTTATGCTGCAATTTATTGATTCATTTGGCATATTTATACATGTGACTTACACACTTTTGGTGGTATGCAAAAACTAGAAGATTTTAGAGATCTCGCATGACCTCTCGCCTTAGAAAGATCAGATCAGTCATACGTCCCGCAGTTGGAGCCAGATGTTATCCACTAAGTTCACTTGGGTGGATTTCCAGTGAACAGTCAAAGACTTGAACAATGAAATTGTTCATCGCATATGTTCAAAAGTTCACTAGGCCATTTTCAGGCCCTTTTGTAAATTTATATGTCCAAACCCCCTGGGGGAATTGTAATAAGTTGGTCTAAGCATGGCAATTTTGTAATAGGCTTGGCTTACCTTAGGTTTATCTATTAAGGGAATACTTTAGAGTGTTTTTTCCTTAGGAATTATGTGGTACGCAGTGACGTATAATTCCTGAGTTTTTCACTCACACGTCCAAAGCTGGAGTATTTACCATGGTGGTCGAACCTTATGAAGTTGTTAAAGCCTATGTGTCTATGTGTTTTTACATGCTAGCCGTCAATAATGAGTCGTATGGACATGTACTAGGTCCCCTAGGTGTTTGAGTCAGTTCCGACAAAAAATGTTTTTTCCGTAAACTTAGGGTATTTTTAATAGTTTAGTTGGAAAAATTAAAATTATTAAAAAAGTGTGGTTAGGAGGAGGAATTAGACATGGGGGTGCTCGTTTTCTAACTCAGAGCATCCACTTAACCCCTAAACTCACTTTCCTAAGTTTTTGAGTAATTATTTATCTCCAAATTGAATATTACTTGAAAATAATAAAAAAGACCAAAAAATGGAGAAAATAAAGAAACCAGAAATTTCCAAAACTCAAAAACCATGCCGAAAGTGAAATTTCTGAGTTGGCAGAGCAAAATGGAAATATTCCTAAGGTTTCTAAAACACTTGTGAGTGTTTTTCTCGGCAATTAAGGGCAAGAGGATGTTTCTCTATAGAGAGGGCGCATTTCCTCATGGAGAGGGTGCGAATCCCAAGAAATGTGTTAGCAAGTGTAAGATAAAGCATGGTAAGAGAGTTGGAAAGCGAAAGGAAGTTGATTGTCAGCCTTTTCCAACTCATTCCAACTTAAGACAAGTTGTCTCCAACTCACCAAGTGCGCCTCTCTCTTGGCAAGTGCGCCCCCCCCTCTGGCTATCTCATTTTTCTATATAAGCAAGGTCTTAGCTCCTCATTTGCATATGAAGGATAAGCATTGAACCTCTGCTCTTGTAACTTGTTTATGTTTCTCTTCGGAATAAAGTTGAAAGGCTTTGGAGGCCATATGCTGTGCAACTGTCCCATTGGATGTATGTTTGTTTGATGTTCTGAGGTGATATCTCGCACTTGTCATTTTGCAGTTTTTGATTATCTAGCTTAGATGACCTTTGTGCCCATAGTATAAGCATTCATTGTATTTGATTTGCTTATAAATGCTTGATTACTTAGAGATAGTGAAGCAGCAAGTGTATTTAGTTGTACTAATGCCCTTCTAATCTCTGTTAATTACGTATTCTAGATTTAATCTCTTTTTGCAAGTGTTTGTGACAGTGCAGGATAAAGATTTGAAGGAGGAGGTTGGGCTTAGTTGCATCCTCATCCACCTTCGGTGTTGGTTGTCTTGGTCTAATTATTGTTGAGCTGCAGGCATCTTTGGTTCCTTAATCTTTCAAGACCGAAGTGGGGTTTTTTGCTTCTTCTACATTATTAAATCAAAAAATCTTTCTTGGTCACTTAGTAATAGTTACCCTTGCTTAGTGAAAGTTAAATCTGTAGTTGCATATCGAAAGCTTTCTTTTATTAAGCACAAATATTGGATCTGATTTTCAAAGTCTACTTTCATTATAGATCTAGATCCATAATTTTTATACTTGAAGTAGTCATTTTTACTGAAAATTTTTCAAGTATAAAATCTATAATTCTTTTTGTATTTTATTTAATTAACCCACTAATTTGTATGTTTTAAGCTTGCTGGTTTTAGCAGGTCCAAGAAAAAAGGGAAGGAATCTCTTGCCGATTTTCGCCAAAAAGTGCCAAAAACACATTTCGAGGACCCTATTTCACCAACATTTCATTATATAAAATTGTAAGCCCTTAGATCCTAGTTTAAAAGGACTAAGAGGCACTTCTTCCAGCAAGCATTATAAAATTTATTAAACGAGAGCAAGTGGGCTACACAACACCCACATCCCATCCCCCCTAGGGGGATTCATGTTTTCCTTTTTCGTGGCGTGAATTTTTCTAACATTTTGTGCAGGGTGTATACTTTGATTAAGTAGTTAATTTTTGTTTTCTTTTCATTAAATAAAGCCAATCTCGTTGCCACGAAGTATGCTCTCACCTCCACACAAAGGCATTGTCGATTAGTGGAGGTTGATCAGAAAGTGACTCATAGGTTCGGCAAGTTTATTTATTTTTATTCAAGTTATTGTTATTTAGATTTCATATATTTCAAATGCTCAAATTTGAACGAATATTCTGTTGTTTCTCGAAGTATGCTCTTTCCCCTTGCGGGCACTGGCCTGTTCCTAGTGAAACCAAAAAAGAGCAACAACTCATTAATTCTCAAACACTTAATAATAACTCACATTAATAAAATTAAGAACCCTCAAGATAGTGAAAATACGGTAGTTGAACATTGTGTAACGCGTGGGGAAATTTCTCAAAAGAAGCGGGAGCCACTGGAGAGTGACCTCAGGGCACTGTTAGACTACATCCTTGTTGGTGTAATGTTGAACACGCTCTCGAGACTCCGCTCCAGCCCACATGTCTTTGTGAGGAGCCACCTTTGCCCAATTTCCGGACATTACTCCTTGTACCTTACGGCATATCTGGAGCTCCCATTTTCCCTTTAATCAAGTCATCATTTAATAATTCTTAAAATTGACCAAGAACACAATTGCAAAACATTTACTTTTACAGCAACATTCAATTTGACTCTACAACACTAGTCTTTGATATTGGTTATTTACTTTTAATTATATCTTGTCGTGATATTTATATTCATATGTGATGTATATTTATTTTTATCTTGCAATAGTCTTGATCAAATATTTAATTCCAAAAAAAAACTCCTAAATAACATTTTTCATCTAGAAGAACTAAGCACCTAAAACCTTACTAACATTAATAGGGTCTCTACCCCCCTTGGCTTCGTTAGGAGTTAAGCCTAAACGGAGGAGTCGAGATCAAGTGACAGTACTTGACTCAGACTTGCCCCCATGGACGCACCTAGCAGCTTGAAGATTTCTGCTGCGTTAACTCCAGGTGCATAAGAGGCAGCACCAAAACCAATATAGATCCATCTTAAAATGGAACTTACGTGTAATTTTTTTGAACATGTAAAAGAGTTAGATCTATTTTTATGGACATGTAAACAAGTTAGATAAAAAAAATTTACACCTCAAGAAATTGGATTTCTCTCGGTGCTTGGTAGATACGGGTTTAAGTTGGATCTATGCTGGTTTCAATTCATCCATGACTTGCATTTCGCCTCATTTGCTACGAAGTACAAATTAAACACTATGGGGAGTTTGCCCGCAGGGTTTTGATCTTGGGTTTTCTTTATAGTGAGTGTTCCAACTTACATCCAGATCACATCTCGATGGTTGGTTGGAATTGGATGTTACCATATGGATAGTCCAATTGCTTATTTGTTTCTTTGAGCACTCACAGATATTTATGGATTGCACTATCATTTAATGTTGGTAGCATCTCACATCTTTGGGGGACAAGTGTCCTTTAAACATTGGTAATTCTCAGAGATATACATGATCTTTTATCTTGTCAACCAAGTGATACATGTCCTTGAAAGCTTTAATTAAACCACTGCTTTGCCTCCATAGCTGTTGGGTTGGCCTTGGACCTTTTTTGGTAGACAAATAGTCCTTCGTTTGGGAGTGTGCTCCCAACTCCACTTTACATTTCCATCAACAATTAGGAATTACCTTTGGCCTAGATGCCATGATTGCAAGGTATATTGCAGGGTATCTATTATTTCAATTTATCCAGGACTTGCACTTGGCCTCATCCACTGCAAAGTACAAACTACACTACCATGGGAGCTTGCTTGCAGGGTTTTCTTTACAGGAAGTTTTCCAACTTACATCCACACCATATCTTGATGGTTGGTTGGGATTGGATGTTACCATGCAGATAGTCCAATTACTTATTTGTTTCTTTGAGCACTCGTAAGTATTGATGTAGTATCACTTAATGTTGATAGCCTCTCACATCTTTGGTGGACAAGTGTCCTTTAAACATTTATATTTCTCAGATATACACATGATCTTTTATCTTGTCAACCAAGAGATACATGTCCTTGAAAGCTTTAATTATAACTATTGCTTTGCTTCTATAGCTGTGGGGTTGGCCTTGGACTTTTCTTTGGTAGACAAATGGTCCTTCGTTTTGAGTGTGCTCCCAACTCCACTTTACATTGTCATCAGCAATTAGGAGGTGCCTTTCGCCTAGATGCTGTGATTGCGGGGTATCTATTCCATCAATCCATCCAGGGCTTGCACTTGGCCTCATCCACTACAAAGTACACACTACACTACCATGGGGAGCTTGCCCGCAGGGTATTGAACGTGGATTTTCTCTAATTTGAGTGTTCGAACTTACATCCTGATCACATCTCAATGGTTGGTTGGGATTAGATGTTACCATATAGATAGTCCATTTGCTTATTTTTTTCTTTGAGCAGCTTTCTTGAGAAGTTATGGCTTGAGAATCTTCATAACAATATTTTTTCAGATGTTAAGAAGCTCTACAATAGTTATGATTGGACATCTCCCTTAATGGTATACTATTTAGTATTGCTACATATTTTAACTGCAGTCTGCCTTACAACTTTGATGTTTGATGTTGTTTAGCTTATACGATACATTTAGATTATAAATCCCTTTCGCACTCCATTAATCTGCTACAGTGTACAAGTCATTGTCTTCTTTGGATTGTTCATGGGCTTTATATAATTTCCTTATTTTTGTAATAGCATATATGTTTTTAACAGCAGGGGTTATTGTTTGTTTTAAAAAATTGAGGTTACAACCTTACCGGTACAACCTTTATAACAGAAGGGGTATAAATCTCCAGTACACTTATATGTCCATCCCCATCTCAAGTGGGTTAAAAGGTGGATGCTTTTCCACAAACTTCTTGCTGTGAGTGATATAGCTACTTGGATAGTGCTTTACAAATTGGTTACATAGCTACAAGGCAAGATACACCAATAGGACATACCTACTATGCAGAAAAACTTCAAAGAGATTAGGTGAACTTGGCCAGGAAGGATTGTGATTCCAATTCTTTTTGTTTCACACTTTCCTTTTTGTGAATTTTCTTCCTCTCACGGTCGGTGGAGAGTTGAATGATTGTTTAACTGCACCTTTGTATGTGGGAGCCTAGCTGTGGGGAAGCACCCTCTGCCCACTCAGGCTCCAGCTCCCAAGGCTGGCTTTGTAGGGGAGCTCTCTCATATAATTATTCCCTGCTCTCCAGAAATGATTCCCCACACTCCCAAACCAATTACGGTTGCTACTAGACCACAGGATAAGAAATTAGAAATTGCTCATGGCAAGAATTTTGTCTTTTCAGTTTGGAATCTAGATACTTGGAATTATTTGTCTTTATTTATGGCTTATTTTTTAAACATTATATGATAGTTGAAGTTTGCACTGTTGACTGTGTATTACAACTCTTTATTCATGATGAACTGTTTCATTTCATGGTTGATGTTGACTGTTACATTTTGCTGATGACAAATGTTCTCTGTTGAAACTTGAATGTTGATGTCATGGTTGATCATTTGATGACAAAGCTATTGTTATCATTGCCAGATTTTTGATGTTATTTCAATTTGTGTACTAAATGATTGATACTTTAATGATATTGTTAATCTACTACAAAAATCTATGTTTCATCTTTTCTACAGCTAATTTATCATTTTACATGATATTGTTTGAATACATATGCATAAAGTATATTAAAACATATGCTATTAAAAATATTCCCAGAATGCGTTGCTCCTGGAGTTTTGGAAATTGGTGCTTTGCTCTCCCGCTTGCAACTATCTTGTGTGGCAGTCCTGGGATTTGTCTTTGTTGTTCTTGAACTGCTGGGCATCCTTACCTTCTATTTCTATGTCTTCATTCATTGATTGCTCCTCTCTTGGATTCACTGTGTTGCCATTTTGCACCTATTTTTCTTCTTCATTTTCCGAGTTCACATTTTTTTTTGCTTTTGGTTCTCATTCTCTTCCAGCTGATGTTTTGAGGACTCCTCGTTTTTTGTTCCTTGCTCATTCTCACTTAGTGCAACAAAAGGATTTAACAAGATTTAGGCTAGCGGGGTGGATGGTTTGGCTGGGGGTTGCCTATGCTTTCTCCTAGTAACAATTTGCATTGGTTGCTTGTCTTGCTGGGCAGTAGGGGGCTGGCCATTCTCACAATATTTTTTAAAGTGAATGTATTATTGGCACACATTACATTTGCATGGGTGCTGCTCATAATCCAGCTTCTTGGGGTAACACCAGTGATCTAGATTCAGTTATATTGCTTTAGGGAGTCCTTTCTCAAGATTAGTTTCAATGCACATGTGGGCACATTAGTATTGGCAGGTTTTTGGACTGCCCTGTCTAAGAATTTCTCAATGCTATTGCCGATAACTTGGACGTTTCTAGTTTTGAGAATGATCTTTATTATTTTTGATCTGGAAGTCACTAATATGACAAAAAATGGACTGTGCGATTGAATAATTTCTAAATGATCTCATCTATGTGGATCATATATCACAAGATGAATTGATCATATGATCAACTGATCAACTCAACTTGTCATAAGATTGGATGAAAAGATTCATGTTCTTTAGAAAAATTGAGCTGTCTCAGGCTTCAACAATAACCTATTTCAAACCTGGTTTGACAAACTTTCTCTTTTACTCAAATTTTCAACAACCGAACTTCATTTCTTTCATGTCTGCAGAAGATACCATTGGACTGTCACCCCTACTCTCCACAGCACACTCTTAAAATTCCTAATGATTTCTGATATTTGATGCTTTCTCAGAGGTATGTCCTCATCTTTGCTTCCATCCATGTTTCCTTTAATTTCGTGATTGCAGGAATTTGGGAGATCCTTGAATAGATAAATGAGATTGTTGCTGCACACCATAAAGCTGCCCCAATCGTAGATAAAAGGAATTGATGCCCTTCTCTTTCTAATGTTCTACTTCCATTTTCAAACTCAATTCTTACGTCTATTATGTACCAGATATTTAGAGAAATTCCTGCCCATGAACAGAGCTCATGTAGGATGCTTTCCAATTTTTGCCGAGCATAAGCTTCCTCCCATTTCCCCAAAGAGAAACTTCTCAGAATGATGACAATCCAGAAATTGATTCTTCAGATTCCTTACCAAGGACACTTTTTCTTCTATTGTTTTTTCCTTGGTCTCACTTTAGTACATATGTTTTTTTGATTCCTAATATTACAGCTAATATTTCAAAAAAAAACATTAGAAGAAAAAGTGTGTTTGCTCTCCTATTTTGATGCTTTATGAAACATGGTTTTAAACTTAGTTCTGAGACTAGGGTTCAAAACCCCCCTGAACGGGTGTGGATGAGGCCAGGTGCAAGTCATGGGTGATTTTGATGCCATAGAAACATCCCTCATAGCTGGGCCACTTAGCTGAAGGACCACTGTAAGCAGCATTTCGAAAAATCTTGGGAATTATGAAATTTGTACTTGTCAAGTCTCTTGCAGTGGCAATTTATAGAGTTTGAAATTGCGATGTTGAGCTGCTGGTTGATTGAATATTGTTAGAAGATGTTGCATCTGTCTGTGTTAGCCATAAATTTTGAAATATGTGTATGGTGTTTCTTTAGTAAAAGGGTCTGTATCAGCAACTCATTGGGTTGTCATAAGGTACTTCAGAGTCATCTTTATATTTTCCTCGTCAATATTTTTATAGCATAGTTGTTCTGTTCTTGATTTCTTACTGTTTTTTGGTATGGATAAATCTCAGGTTTTTCAGCAGAGTCACTTGCTCCCAGGCATGAGCTAGGATTCTCGGATATACCTGCCACTATTGCAGCAGTTAAAAATCCCACATCAAAGATAGAGTATGATGAATCTAATCATGAGCGTTTTACCCCTGGGGATCCTAGTAAGAGAGCATTTACCTACTTTGTCTTGACAGGTGGAAGATTTGTATATGCCTCCTTTATCCGATTGATGGTTCTGAAATTTATTTTGAGTATGTCTGCAAGTAAGGATGTTCTTGCAATGGCATCTCTTGAAGTTGATTTATCCAGTATTGAGACTGGGAGTACTGTCACAGTCAAGTGGCGTGGAAAGCCTGTTTTTATTAGAAGACGCACAGAAGATGACATCCAGTTGGCAAACAGTGTAAATGTGAGTGCTCTGCGTGATCCCCAGGAAGATTCAGAAAGGGTTCTAAATCCAGAGTGGCTTGTTGTGATTGGTGTTTGTACCCACCTTGGTTGTGTTCCGTTGCCCAATGCTGGGGATTATGGAGGTTGGTTCTGCCCTTGTCATGGATCTCATTATGACATATCTGGACGAATTAGGAAGGGCCCTGCACCTTATAACCTTGAGGTTCCAACATACAAATTCTTGGAAGATAATAAAATGTTAATTGGTTGATCTACATGCAAAGCTAGTCATGTCCGAACATGGGATTATGCTACCAGATCGATTTTCTATTGTGATCTTTGGAAGCTTTTCACCACTGATTTTATCATACTGTTATCTCAATAAATTTTAGATACATAATTGTTTCTGTTATTCATTTCAAGAATGGTTATTTCAATATTTTGGTCTGGCAAGCTTGGTTTTTTCCATTGCCTATCCGTTGGGATCCTATTGATTTGTCATACATTACTTAAATTGTTTTAAAACATAAAGTTTTCTAATTATTAGAGTTCTGTGCAATTCTTGAATATGGATATGGTATGTTGTGACCAACTCATGAAAATTGGAACTCATGATTATTGCATTCTCATCAGATATAATTCTTTATAAGAATTAGAAAAATTCTGGCTATGGTCATCATCGTGTTGAAAACTTTGGGTCATGTTTTCTTGTCTAGGGACTTTTTAAGAAAATCGCAATATTTCATTAAGCTTTATTATGAAAGAATCTAAAGTTTTCTTGCCTAGGGAATTATTTTTTAAAATCGCAATATTTCATTAAGCTTTACTATGAAAGAATCTGTGGTACTATTATCCCAAAGACACAGACTGAACGACATTGAATAGTCCGCATTTTTTGGTTTTCTGTATATAGAGGATTTATGCTTGTTCAATTGCATACAGGTGATTTATCACTAGTAACAATTATGGGTTGTCCCTTGAAATGCAACTGGTGTTGCTTCCTGGTATGTCACTTTTGCTTTAGCAACTTCACAGTGGTGGTTGTTTTGCCGTAATCAACATTATATTGCCCAATGAAGATCTCATTTTTTTTGAACTAGTGTTTTCAGTACGAATATTATAAAGTACATTCCAATGTTGTGTTTTCCCTTTATTGAGCTAATTTATTCTTTTTCCATCTTTTGTTTAATTGAATTATTGTTTTCGATTAGAAACCATTGGATCATTTAGTAAATATGCCAAGTCTAAGATGATCTAGTTGTTGGTTGATTCTTGTGAGCATAAATTCTTGTGTTACTACCAACGACCATGGTGGGTTTAATACTGAATTTTAGTAAAAAACGATCTTTATTAGATACCCCAGATCTTTTATTGATCTGATTCTTGCGAAATTTAGTAGAAGACCTTAAAGTTAGTGAGTAATATGTAGCTATTGTTCTCGACATTTATACATTTCTTTATTGTTGTTCCACCTGGCTGACTTGCTTTTCATAATCTTGCTTACTAAATACTATACTCTGTTTCTGATAATTTCATATGTTGTATCGATAGCTGTCTATTGTCCAAAATTTCGTTATTGGTTCTATGGCATGTGGATAGACCTAATATGGTTGGAGTAGACATGGGGACCAAATTTACTACTCTACCCCGTTAACTTGGTATACCGTGTTTGGAATTTATCAATATTATGGTTCATCTTTCGGTGGAAGTATATGGACAGTCTATTTGACCCATGAATTCATTCTCTTGAAATGCTTACTGATTGTGAAGCATTTTTAAATATGTACAAGGCATTTTATACACAGCTGGGTTATTAAGCCACTAGCATGAGCAAATGCCCAAAATCTCCTAGCAGCTTAGAAAATTAGTAAGCCAGTTAGAAAATTGTTGAAAGCAAGTAGAAGTAACATAAACAAGATAAGGGCTAGCTTGCCTGCATAGAGAAGATTATAATAATGTTACAGTTAAGGTTTGTGCCTAGGGCAAAGGTTCTCTTTGTCTTGTGGGGGCTCTATTATTTTGTTGGAAGTACTTCAAGAAACATGCTTAGGGTTGTGCTACGAAGAGCTCATTTACTTTCACTTTTAGGTGCCAGGTAGCTGTATGGCCAAAATCTTTCGAGGATTGCTCTCTCTATTCCTTATGTTTAATACTCATACCATGCAAGTGGGGGGCATAGGACAATGAGAATGGAATCTTGGTGGCCGGTTTAAACCACCATCAGCCCCAATATTCAATCAACACCATGTTTGATTTTTATAATGAATTGACAAGACAAAGGCACAGTAGCAGAAATAAGGATAGGGTGTAGTTGCATTTGTACCAACTCTTTGGTATATGTCTTTGTAAATTTGTTCTACCACCATGCTTGTCTCAATTCCAAACAACACTTCTCTCAGCTCCAACAACAGTGGTTTCAACTCCAAATAAGAATTTGAGTACATAAGTAAGAATGAATAGGAATAGTGGGAGTGGGTGTGTTTGTAGAGAAATTGCCTTGAAGCAACAATTTTAAAGATCCCAACAACAATCTCAGTGCTAAACATCAATGCATCATCGTAAAGGACAATGTACTTCTGAAATTTTGGAAATTTGACCTTTATTGCAAAATCGTAATTTTCATCTCAATTTTAAGTGTTTCCAGATCTATTTAATGTGAACTTCCAGCCCAAGGGCTGAATCTGGAATATGAATTTATAACAATATTTCACTTTTTTTTGTCCCAATTTCACAAGGCAGTCCAAGAAAATAAATATCATTCAAATTTATTTCATTACCACAAAAGCTCTTAGAGCACACTTTCCAAGCATATAGCAGATTTGAAATGTATTATGGCAATCGAAAATAATAGCAGTGAATCTGCCCTCTTATTTTTTAGATGTGTGAAATTTTACAAATTTAACTCAGTTACGTCAAATCAACATGCATAATCAGTATTGTCCAATGAATGCTTCCTCTTCCATGTTGACTTGCTATTCAAGTGTCCCCATGCAAGGTGTTTCTCCTTTAGTTGTGTAATGCATGTTGTTCTCTGTCCAATGCTCATGTGTGGCAATGTGGTTATAATGCTTCTGCAATGTGTTTGGGTACACAACCAACCTCAATGAAGTTGACTCGTTAACCCATGCATCCTCAAGTGTCCAACCTTTGAGGTGTATATCACATGGTTCCATGCTCTTAGGACTAAGTGCCGTCCAAGTGTTTAGTGCTTTTCCTCCTAGAAAGGTTGTACTCCTAATCAACTCTTCATTGCTCACCCAATTAATTAGTCATCAAGTGAATTAGGATAACAACTTCCTAGGTAAGGGTGCTATGCTAGCAGAATTAGGATAACAACCTCCTAGGTAAGGGTGCTATGTTAGCATTCTAATCAAGGTCAAGCATCCCACCTAAATTGAACCATTTATATATCCATCAATCATCACCAAGGGATTAGGAGACTGAGCACTCTTCTAGCTAGATGAAAACACTTTTGGAGTAACCTCGAAAGTTAACATGTATTAGCTCAAAAGGATGAAGTAATGAAAAAATGGATGGGGTGGTGCTTGTTTATGGCTAGTTGGGTGTCAAAATAGTGTTGTGACTTTTTGTGGTTTCTCATGTAGGGGTATGCCCATATCTCTCTCAATTTATCTAGGGATGTCTTGCATGTCCCTAATTTTGGCATGGGATTTCCCTAGGGCATAAGGAATATTCTTGACGTTTCCAAGGGTGTTCTTAGTGCATCGAGGATGTCCTTGTATATTATCAACAACAATGTCACCTTGTGTGGAGATAAAAAAACCTCCATTTGGTTTCTCCACCGCACTACGGTTCAAGATCACGATCAACAAGAGGATGAGTACTCATGGCTAAGGATGAGAGGATCTTAACTCCGGTGAAGGAAATACTGCTTCATGATTCAAGTATCAAAGTTGTTGCTTTTCTTCTAGTAAATGATATAGATCTACACTCTCCCCCCCTCAAAAATACGTTTTGTCATTGATTAAGATATTGTGCATGGATGTTATATTTGGTTGGGAAATACTTTCCTTGGAAGCTGTTTGGATTTGCTTACATGTGTAGTTAAATTGTATTGTTAATTAGATTTGAAGAAGTATGAGGAAGGTCTTATTGTTTTAAATGTGTACTGGTTTATGACGAGATAACAACTGTGATTGCATTGGATGAACTGCATTTAAATCTTTGAACAATCGTATGGAATTATATTTTTCTGTATTATCCTCTTCTATTATTTTGATATGCACGCTAGTTTAAGGAAAGAAAGATTAAAATCTATCGTTGGTGAACTTAACCCACTCACCTATTGATTTATTCAATAGGTAGGTAAATTCCTCATAAAAAAATTGGGAATCATATTGTGGAGGATTCTTGAGAATTCTCTTTAGTTTTGGGTTTGTTTTTGACTTGATTTTTTTTCCATTTAGACGTGTTAGTAGTCTTTGCATGGTCTCAAGAATTTAGTAGATCTATTAGGAGTAGAATCAACTTGATTTATAGATTGTTTGTGGGTATTTTTCTTATTTTGCCTTCTACTCATGGTTGTTCCTAGTAACAGGCTTGACTACTCATGGTTGTTTTTAACAACTTCCATGGTCATCCGCACTTCTCCTTCTACACAATCATGAGCATATATTTTAGGTGTGAAAAAATCGTGCCCAGGCTGAAATATACACTATTTTTTTTATAGTTTTTGGTAGTGCATCTAAATTCTTGCATCACTAATCGTTCAATTCAAAAATTGAAAAGAATTTGTCTAGGATATTAAATCTCGATGATGCCTCTACTTCTTGTTTTTTTGCTATGGGTTTACCCCTTGGAAGCCTTCCATTAATAATTCCCTAGTAGCTCAACTAGTTTGATTTCTTGATTGCTAGATTCACCCATCATTTTTTATTGTGCCACTACGTGCCTTTATTTCTATATCAAAGCATATCTTTAGAAGCCTTCCATTATAAATTCCCTAGTTTTATGACCATTGCCATTTTTTTATGATGCACTTTCAATGGCTAATTTGTAGCTTGCTTTGATGATTGTTTCTCATAATTGTGTTCATGTAGACAATTAACCAAAATTTCACATTTCATCTCCCTTTCCTCAGCATTATTTCCTTGAAATGTTTTGCCTAGTCAATGCTTTTTTATTTACCAGTACTCACTTTCATCCACAATTCTTGGTTACCATGGAAAGATTAATTTTTCCATTATAAATTCCCTAGTTTTATGACCATTGCCATTTTTTTATGATGCACTTTCAATGGCTAATTTGTAGCTTGCTTTGATGATTGTTTCTAATAATTGCGTTCATGTAGTCAATTAACCAAAATTTCACATTTCATCTCCCTTTCCTTAGCATTATTTCCTTGAAATTTTTTGCCTAGTCAATGCTTTTTTATTTACCAGCACTCACTTTCATCCACAATTCTTGGTTACCAAGGAAAGATTAATTTTTCATGACTAAGCCTTAAAGTTATAGTGATAGCAAAAATATTTTTCTTGCTAGCTCAAGTGGTTGATTGCATTGAGCTTTATGCATGAGGTCTGAGGCCGATTCCCTAAGTTGGATGGCTTTGCTTTATATCTAATTTGATGTCCCTATTGACCATGGAGGTTTTGCTTAAAAAAACACATTTTTTCACATATTAAAAAATTAAATTGTACTAAATAAAAAAAGTACACATTCCAAATCGATAAAATCTTAAGAAGTAAATAGCCATAACAGTTTATTATAAAAATCGATAATTAAATAGTATAATTCCATAAACTATTTTTAATTTTTTTAACATTTTCTTACAAATCATTAACAAAATATTTTTTTTTAAATATAATATAAATTTTTCTATACGAAATCCCATAAAATCAAAATAAAAATCATTAAAAACTTCGTATTAATATTGGTTATTCTAACATTTGCTATTACTTTCTTAAATTTATTTTTTAAATATAAAGTATAAAGTTCAAACAAGATCGAGGGAGAGCACAAAACGCACCATGATTAACCCATTGCCCTTTCTTAGAACGTTCCTTTAACAATACACACAATAGGACATAGCTATTTCTTAGAATGTTTGTTTTGAGAATGTGTATATTTTTTTGTTAGGGTAATAAATATATGACAACCATTATATATATATATATATATATATATTCAGAAAAAATTGTAATTTTATTGTTATATATATATATATTATTGGACAAATGTCTTCAAAGGCATGTCTTACATTTATCATATAAAAGTAAGTCTTCACAAAAGACAAAATTGATATATAATTGTTACCAACAAAAATGCTTCTATTTGGTCCATTCAATGAACTAAATGAGTCTTGATCCAATATCTTCAAAAAAGATTTCTTATAATGTATTTGTGTTGATTCATGTATTCTGCATGAACTTCTCTAGCCTATGATGAGCAATAAAAAACTAAAAAATACCATTCGAGCAACATAGATTCCTTCCAAAAAAAGCTATGGAATATATGTCCTGCTAATCTAGTGATCTATCTTGTCCCTTTTGCCATTGAGTTGTTTTCATATTCAGTTCCATCTTCAATAAATGGTCAATGATAGAATTGGAAGGACCACTCCTTCCTTTTTTTGTTATTTTAATCTACCCTTAACCCATTTGAATACCCTCCTTAGATAAGGAGTTTGCATCCTTGTTGCGCTCCCTCTATACATGTGTGCAAGAGAGAGAGTTAAAATTCTTAGCTATTTCATGAATCACTGTCAACAAGGGAGAAAGGCAAATGTTTGTGCATCTTCAAACTTTTTTAAACCAATTGATATCAAGCATTGTGTCTCCGTAGACATGGAGATCTTGGCAGCCTTTTTCTATAGCAAAGAGCAACAATTTTTTTAGAGCATGTAGTTCAACGTAATTGTTGGAACCATCCCCAAACCCCATCGATAGCTTGAAAGAGTGGAGATCGGACAAAAACATAACGCCCCCCCTCGCACATGGATCCATCTTGTTGAGATGCTCCATCAAAAAAAGCTCACGGTATTTCCTTATTTATTTCTTCTTCTCTAATGACCTGAATCAGAGGAACATCCTTCTCTTGAGGGAAAAAAATAGACTTTTTAAGCTGTTGTTGGAAATCAACTTAGGAACAATATGTTTTTATGAGAAAATTTGGTTGTTCCTTGCTATCCACAACCCCCAATTTATGATTAATGGGATTTCTCTAAAGGGATGAAACAACGGGTTAGACTGCCACCGTTGTAGAGCTTGTTCTACATTGGCATCGTCCCATATAAGGTTCAGATTCATTCTCTTAGAGCATTCCTTCCACACCCGACGATCGAATGGGCAGCTGATGAGAATATGCTACACAGATTTCTCTGCATTCTTACACTACGAACACCAGTTGGGCCCTCGAAACAAATTTTTTGGATATTGTACCATGTTGGGATTTTATTGGCCAATGTACACCACATCAACATTCGAGATTTGGGAGGGCATTTGAACTTCCAGACATGTTTCCACCACCATTGAATTTCCCTATTGTGTGCTTATGCACTCAACTGAATGTAGCCCATCTTTGGAGAGTAACTACCTAAGGAAGCTAAACCCCATATGAGTTCGTCTTCCTCCTCTCTGATGTGTACATGTCCATCCTTAAGGGCAGGTATATAATGGTTCCAAATGATAGCTTCCTCATTGTTTAGACCCAAAGCTCTAGCCAAAATCCACCCCTGTCTCCATAGATATGTGGTCTATGGGTTTGTAATTTGGTTTATTGTGAACAACCCTCTGTTATATAGGATTTCTAGCATATGAGGTGGGATAAGGTGTTTGCCATTGCATCTGGGCCAGGGATCCAGTCCAATTCTGACTTTGGTGCCATTACCAATTCGCCATGCCAGTCATCTTTCAATCAACTCAAATGACTGTAGGAATGCCTTCCATACAATCGATACATTGTTCTTTATTTTTGTGGGCGATCAGACCCATTCCAAAATAGACATAAGAGAGAATTGTTCAACTGTCTGAGTCCACAAAATTTTGGTAGTGAGAAGCCTCCATCCACATTTTGTTGCTAAGGCTTTTGAAAACCTAAAAATATTTTTTAATCCCCATCCTCCATATGCTTTGGGATTCATTATTCTATGCCATCTCACCCAAGGCATCACATTGTGTTCTTTGTGTCCTCTCCACATAAACTTGGAACACAATCTTATTGACATTTCTAATATTCCTTTAGGGATCTAAGACAACGCCATCTAATAGACTGGTATGGATTATAGGACTGACTTGATATAAACCAGCCTGCCCACTCTCGAAAGCCATCTGAAAGACCAAATATGGATTCTTTTTTCTAGTTTTGAGATTATCCACATCTAATCCCTTTTCTGGTAATTATTTTGTTTTAGATGGAAATCAAGATATTGCAGACCATCATCCAAGTTGATAACCAAAAAAGAGAATAACTCCTTATAGCTCAAAACCTCATCTTCCTCCATATTAACACATGACATTGTAGAATTTTGAATGTTTACCATCATACTTGAGGCAATACAAAAGAGATCTAATTGGCTCGATGGGTTAGCTCAAGTTGTTGAGTGCCGTAATTGCAAGCAGAAGGTCTCGGGGTCAAATCCTCGGGTGGCTATGTAGGGCCTCACTTGATGTCCCCACTGGGTTAGGCCCCGTAATCAGGGCTGGTGGTTTACCTTGGGTACCATCCTCGAAATGAGGGGAAGTACCTAAGGGTTCCCATGATGTGTTCCATTGAAAAAAAAATACAAAAGAGATCTAGGATTCTGGCCAGTGATTTTGCACCCCTCCTTGATCCATCACATAAAATTAGTATACTGTCCACAAAATGTAGGTGTGTAATGGAGAGTGAGCTAGAGAATTTGATGTCTTTGAAAGTACCAACCCTTTTTGCTTCCTTTATGGACAGGGGGAAGCCCTATCTAAGACCTCTTTCAGCCCGAAAAAAGGTGACGTCGAACCATTTATTAGGACTGCAAATGATACTGTGGTGATGCAACTCATGACCCAGAAGATAAAAGGAACCTCAGACCCCAAATGAGTTAAGAGGAGTCAAATATAAATCCAGTTTACCCCGTCGTATGCCTTTGAAAAGTCAATCTTTATAACCACCCCTTTTTCCTTTCTTCCCTTGATACTATGAAAAACTTCTCGAGCAACCCCAATAGCCTCATGGATTTGTCTCCCATCCAAAAACCCAAATTGTTCTTCAAAAATACGATTAGACAAAATGGCCTTTATTCTTCTTGCAATATTTTTTGCTATGATTTTGTAAATGTCATTTGCTAGTGAGATGGGTCTGAAGTCACCGAAGTTTGAGGGTTTTCCACTTTTGGAATTAAGGCTATAAAAGTAGAGTTAACAGATTCCAGGACCCTACCCAATTGTCTAGACTCTTCCACCACCTTCAAGAGGTTGGCCCCCAGGATGTTGAATGATTCCGCGGAGAATTCCACCATCGATCCATCCGGCCTTGGACTCTTGTCTTTTTGGAAGCTACAAATAACTTCCAACAACTCATCTCATGAGACTTATTCCATGAGCTCTCTATATCCTCCTCAATGAAAAAGCTGGGGAAGGACTGCGAAATCCCGAGAAATTCTAGGATTGAAGCTCTTTCCTGAGCCTTAAATAAGGAAGAGAAGCATCCCTTCCCCATTCTTTCCAAGCCCTCAAAATATTTGACCTCTTGACCATCCTCATCTGTCATCCCCCGAATAGTGTTTATGATTTTGTGACCTTTTGCAGTAACATGGAATAATTTAGTGTTCTCATCCCCACTCTTAAACCAAATTGCTCAGCTTTTCAATCTCCATACCTCCTCTTGTTCAACAAGTAGTTTCTTCTTGATTTTTTCTAGTTGAATTAAATTCCTTTTTGATTCTTCTGTTTCGAGACCTCTTCCTTCAGATTCATAAATAATCTGGGGGATTTCTTCAACTCTTCTAAGCTCTTGTTCATCTTTAATACGGTTTTCATGTTCCCATTTCACAGTGTCCCGTTTCAATGCCTTCATATTATTTACAAATTGTATCGAAGCCAGTCTTCAAGAGCTTGGATCAATGGGATGCCAAACTTATGCCACAAGTGCCTTGAATTCCTCATCCTTTAGCTAGCTCGAGTTAAATTTAAAAGGGCTTGGGGGTTTGGCTCTCTCATTACTAAATTCCAGATAAATGGGTTTGTGGTCCGACTCTCCCACCGTTCCAATCCATTGCCTCAAACTGTGACATCTGTCAATCAACCTAGAGCTGATAAGAAACGATCCATCCTTTTGGCAATGTGATCATTACCGACTCTTCTGTTGTTCCAAGAAGGCCTAATTTTTATAAGTTGGATATCAATTAGCCCTTTGTCCTCAAACTGATGAAGAAAATATGCAACAAGTGGATCAAGTATAACCTTCAACCCCCAAATTTACATCACCCCATCTGTGAAATTTAGGTCTCCTCCAATTATGAGATTTAGGACCTGTAAGAGATATTTAGCTAGCAAAGCATCCCAAAATGTTTTCCTTTCCCATATGGCTTGTAGCAGTTTACTACCATTAAATCCATGCCACTTCCTTCAACCAAGATATCTTTCGCCAACACTGATTCACAACCCCAACTATCCCTCACATGAATAGTAGAGAGTTTACATCCGATGGCTAAACCCCCCGAGTGCCCTCTCACATTTGATGCTAAGAAAATTCACCCTTTAAACAAAAATTTAAGAATGTTTTCAACTTGTTCTCCCTCCCCTAAAGTTTCCTGTAGAAGAAGGATATCCAGAGAGCTAGTAGTAACCAACCTCTTGAGTGACAATTTTTTGGACAGGTTCGCTAAACCCCTGCAATTGAAAGATAAAATCTTCATTCTTGAACCCCTTCCGAGGTTCTCGCTGATCTAAGCGCCCTAATAATGGATGATTTTTTACCAGCTGCAACCTCAAGTATTGCTTGTTCCAGTGCCTTGTGAATATTAGGTTTCCTACCTTGACCTCTCCCGGCGCCAACAATATTTTTAATCATACCCAAACCCCCTTCCTTAGAATAGGCCCCCGGTGGTCTTGGTCTAAAGTTGTATCTGGATCCGAGTTCCTTCGAGTCCATAAATGACTCGCGACTCACAATAACCATTGGAGAGGAATGCGTAGTTTTTGCTCAAGATTTTGAGCAGAGGGTAGAAGGATTGGGATTATCAAGAGTAAGGGAGATAGTTGAGTTCAACATAGAACATGCAACAACATTCAAATTACAAGGAGTACCTTGTAATGGAGATAAAGGGGAGTCTTTCTGGGAACGATAGTCATGCATACTTGAGGAGGAAGTAGCTTGATGTGCAAGGATCCCAAGCACTTCCTTTTCCTTTCCATGGTCAGATCCCTGCATCAGATCCTTCCCATGTTCTTCATTTGTTGCCTTTGCTTGATCTGGGGGTGACCTAGTTCCACCTTCCTTCCACATATATCGCCTCTTGGGAATACTTTCCTCCACTCTTCCACTTTTTGTTGCCGAACCCCCTTTTTCCCCTGGATCTGGGATCAAGACCATTTTTGATGGATCCCTGGAATCCCTGCTCCCAATCCATGGTTTGAAAGGTAGTTTGCATGAATCAACCAAATGACCATACATATGACACCTCCTGCATCTGAATGGAACCCCTTCAAAATCAAGGGCTTGGATGATGGTAAATTGTCCCCATTCAATTTCTATTTCCTCCTTGAGCCCATTCCTTGTATCCAACTTGACCAAGATCCTGGAAACACTCATCTCACCTATCTCCTCAAAGGACATGTCCACCTCCAAGAGTTCTCCTTGCTAGTTACCAATTCCTCTGAGGATTTCCGACGACCAGAAGTCCAATGGAAGACCTGGAAAAATTACCCATATGGGAGCTATATCCAATTTGTCTTGACTTGCATAAAAAAGGGGTGTCCATGGTTTAAGAGTAAGCGACGCAAACCCAATGCACCGGTTTCGAGCCAGTATCCACTGTTGGTCTTTTGGCTTCTGCAAGATAAAGACCATCCATCCCTTAACCATAATATGGATTTTTGGAGTTTATCCCAACTTTTCTCCCCAGTGTTCCCTAGCCCATTGAGAGAGGGTTTTGAAAATGTATTTCCTACCATGCACACGCCCTGTGATTTCTAATTCTGCCATACTAGCCACTCTAAAAAGTGGGACCCCTTCCCCTACCACAAACTTGTTTCCTTACTATCATTCTTCAGAATCCTTCTCTTATTTTTGCTCCTACCTTTTCCTTCTTTTGAGTCACTGGAGTCATATTGGATCTCTTCCCTAACCACCTCTTTTATAACCCCTCCCTCCTTCCCTTGATTTTCCCGGGCACTAGCATATTCGCCTTCTACTCTTGAACCGTTCTGGGATGTTTGTGTAGAAATTGCTAGGGTCAAGTTCTTCTCCACCCAGGGAGAGATTCAAAGGAGTCAAGAATGTTCCTTCCCCCAGCATAGGAGAAGCCAAAAAACCCCCGCTCTCCAAAAAGTCTGGTCCCAGAACTTCGAATAGTTCTATTTCCTGAAGAACCCCATCAAATCTAGGAGCCTCGGCCTGAGCCGCAGGGAGATGGTAACCTTCCGAGCCATATGTTGTCCCCATCTGTTTCCGTGGAACTACCAAGTTGTCTTCTTGTTGAGATGTCAAGGCAATTATGGCACAAGGTTCATGATCCATTGTGAAAAAACTAGGATGGTCCGAAGTTCATTTGGACACAAGCCCTAACTCGACTCTTTTCACACCGGAAATGAAAGAATTTCCCAATGGAGCATCCTAGATGTTGACATCATCATAAGGGTCTGTTGAAAATTCCACTTGCTCTTCCTCCTCAAATTCCATGGTCGTGACCCCATAATAAAAAAATACCCATAGATCAACACCTTCGCCCTATTTTTCTACAGTATCGAAGAACCGCAGACCCCCAACAACCATTATATATATAATATAATATTTTGTTTTTTTAAATATTCATCAATGTTTTTTTCCAACATTGGAGAAGTTATAAGTTTGAGTATTTAATCTTTTCAAGATTAAGCTATGTAATCATAATTAGGGTAGATGGTTTACCCATTTACTATTAATGAATTATGGAGAAGTACTCTGATTTTTTTTAAGTTATTCCTTAGAAAAAAATATTCATTAATGAAAATAAATTATAACAATAAAAAAAACAATACATAAATACTAACTCATTTATATAACATACGACTTATAATAGTATATAAATAATTAAAGATGATGTAAAAACTCAAATAATTCATTTCAATTAAATGGATTCAGTATAGGAGGAATGAGTTTTTCACTAATAGGTAAGGTTCAATTCTCGTGGTGCTTTTCTTAGAGCCATGAGGTCACCTTGAAGTAGTATTTGAATGTGTGATTGCACCCAATGATATTATATTAATTGATGTCATGAACCATGTGCACATAAGTAGAATAAATCCCACCCCTTATCCTTGAAATTTAAAGCTCAAAGGGTTTGAATCCATTGGTGAGGAGTGAGGAGTTTTTCATCCGTGAACAAGTTCCCATCCCTGTGTTACACCTAGATAGGCGATCTAAACACACATAAGTGGATCAAAACCTACCCATGTTCTTCAAATTTAAACCAATTAGATTGACACTTAAGTTCATATTTAAATATTAGCTTTAATTTACTAAGTATAGGCCATGAAATCTAATATGCATAATTTTCTTTGCATGTATTTTGATTTGGATCTATTTTGATTTTGTATATGAAGAGGAATAATGCGTATTAAGTATTCACACAACTATTTTGTTAAGGATTTTAGTATGTAGTTTTTTTAAGAAATCATTTAATGAATAAATAATCTAAAAACAAGGTCATTTTATTTCAATTATTTAGATCCAAAGGTTCATTACATCACACATGAAGCAGAATGGAACAAAAAAAGAGAACTATCTTATTGAAAAAGGAAGCAGAATGGAGGATCAAAAGTAGGGTTGTTTGGATGAACAAGGGTGATGATACTACTATTTTTTTTCATAAATTTGCAAATTACTGTAAGAGTATTAACACTATTTGAAGACTTAACGATGATATAGGAGAAACTATTAGCAAATTTGAAGAACTAGCAGAAGCAGGGGTTAATCATTTCGGGAAACTTTACAAAGAAGAGGCTTTGTCAGTAGATGAAATGGTCATAATAACTTAGCTATATCCAAATTTTATTAAGGAGGAGGATAACATAGAATTACTACAGGATGTCACCTTTTCTGAACTGGAAGAAGCTATGCATAGCTTAAAAAAGAAAAGAGTTCGGGACCCGACGGACTACCTATTGAGTATTATATTGGGCTTCCTGATACTATGAAAGTGGACCTAGATGAAACGGTCATAATAACTTAGTTATATCCAAATTTTATTAAGGAGGAGGATAACATAGAATTACTACAGGATGTCACCTTTTATGAACTGGAAGAATCTATGCATAGCTTAAAAAAAGAAAGAGTCTAGGACCCGATGGAATACCTATTGAGTATTTTATTGGGCTTGCTGATATTGTGAAAGTGGACCTTCTTCGAGTAATTGAGGACTACAAGAAAAATGGCAGAGTATTGGGGGGCTTCAACACCACTTTTATCTCCATTATACCGAAAGTTGATAACCCTGATTCTTTTGATGAATTCAGATCTATAGCACTTTGTAACAACATTTATAAATTTATAGCTAAAATCATTGAAAGAAGAATTAAGAGTCTTCTATCTGCCAATATATCATATGAACAATTTGGGTTCCTCCCAGGCAGAAAAATACACGAAGCAGTTGGAGTAGCACAGGAAGGTATGCATACAATTAGACATAGGAACTTGAAGGCAACATTTATAAAAATAGACCTTTCTAAGTCCTATGATCGTGTGAGTTGGGCTTATCTTAAGATGATCCTAACACAGGTTGGTTTTTGCATACCTATCATAAACTGGATCCTAAGTTGTGTGACCTCATTTTCATTTGCAATTTTGATCAATGGAAAAGCCTCACATTTTTTTCGACTTGGAAGAGGCCTAAGGCAAGGCTTCCCGCACCCCTTCTATTTATCCTAGTTGTTGAAGGACTTAGGAGGGTTTTATTGCATGCTAAAGGAATAGGAAGATTTAAAGGTATACAGACTCGGTAATCAGATCTCTCTTACTCATTTATTGTTTGTAGATGACATATTAATATTCAGTGAAGGAAACTGAAGAGAGCTGGAAACTTTGAATGAACTTATCCTTTTATTCTGTAAGGCCCCAGGAATGAAGGTAAATAATGATAAATCTTTGATACTTGGAGAAGGTATTAATGAGGAGACTCTAAGGAGTTTTAGCAATGTCCTGGGTTTTAAAGGAGCATAATTGGATCATAGCCTGGAATATTTTGGCTTTAATTTAAAGGCTACGACCTATGGCTTAAAATATTGGGATTGGTTGATACTAAAATGCGAAAGGAGAATTAGTAACTGGAACTTTTGATGGCTTACGAAAGGGGGCAGACTGGTCTTATAATAAATGCAATATTGACAGCTATTCCTATTTACTGGACTTTAGCCTGGATCCCTAAAGAGTCCTGAAGAGGATCACTTCTCTGCTACTATGGTTCTTTTGGTCGGGAAATTTGGAAAGAAAAGGAGTAACCTGGGTAAGTTGGAAGATAGTTTCACTTCCTAAAGACATGGGAGGCCGGGGTGTAAAAAAAATAACTCCTTTCTCCATGGCACTAGCAACAAAAAGCATATGGAGACTTATTGAAGGTAAACGATTATGTGTTAAGGTGATTATTCAAAAATATATAAATCCTGCAACGGTTGAGGATTGGATTAGAAACTCTTTGAAATCCACTTGGAATGTTTCTGTTATTTGGAGGGCAACAGTTCATGCATTATCTTTGATAGGGGATGGACTTTCATGGAAAGTAGGGTCTAGATTGAAAGTCAGATTAGGGGTTGATCCCTGGATAGGAAGCGAGAATTCACACCTACTCCCTTAGGAATGATTACTAAGCTTCATGATGAAGGATACAGGGTTTTAAATCATATAAAAAATACTATGGGAACCTCTATTCTTACTCAGGATTGGGTTTCAACTGAATAGTTAGGCTTTAAAGGTGAGGATAAAAAGTGTTGGGAAGAGTATATTGGAAATCTAAAAGAGAATCATATTAAAATACTCAAGGTTAGTGACAAGCTTGTCTGGATACCTGCTGCAAATGGTATATACACACCTAAGGTAGAGTACAAGGCCCTTTTGAATAAAGACTTACAGTTTGAACCGAAAGGGTGGTGGAAGATTATGTGGAAATTACAATGCCTTATGAAAACAAAAATTTATTTTTGACTACTCCTTTCAGACAAGGCTTTAACTTGGGATCATTTTCAAAATAGAAGTTGGATAGGACTTGGAAGATGCTTTTTATTCAATATATTAGAGGAAACAAATGAATATTTGGATGTAAGCTGTGCTTTTACCAAGCTGGTTTGGAAGGGGATTGAAAAAGAAATAGGCTGTCACAATATTTGGCAGGGGGATTCAATGGAATTCTGCCTTAAAAACTGGTGCAACAACCTTGCAGTGGAGGACTATAATGCACTTCCTGCCATTATTAACGGACAAATATGGAGGGTAAGAAATCAAATTTTATTTGAAGATTCAGATTTTCCTGTCTCATATTGTATTAATCAGAGCATATGTATGATACAATATTTCCCCAACCAAAAGAAAAAAAAAGAAGGAAAAAATAATTCTGGAAGTAGAATTAAACGTATACCTAAGAGCACTTTTTGATGGAGCAGCACAAACTAGTAGGGAAAGATTATGCAGAGCTGGAGGTGTTGTTCTTATTTTCGAAGATCACTCAATTAGTTTTAGTGTAGGAATTGGATCTACAACTAACAAATTTTCAGAACTAAAGGCTCTTTGGCTCACTCTAAGATTAACAAAAGATAATGGATTCAAGAAGCTATGCATTTTCGGGGACTCTAAACTAATCATCAACTGGATGAAGGGGGAGGCTCAATGTCAGAGTCTTATTTTGCAAAATCTTCTGGAGGAGGCGCGCAGGATTAGCTCACTTTTTGAGGAAATCTCCTATAAACACATTTATAGGGAACTAAATATAGAAGCATATATGTTATCCAGGGTTGGCTTAAATCTAAGAAAAGGAGAGTGGCAGATATTCCAAAATGGTGAGCAGATAACAAGTTTTTTTTAGAATCCTTTTGTTGCATCTACAGGTAAGAGACACATTTCGGGTTACAAGCCAAGACCGTTATAGGGTGACATAATGAAGGCTGGACTGTTCACTGAAGGAAACACTGCTTATATCCCTTGCTATGGATAAATGATGAATACATATGCACTGATTGTCTTAATAGGAAGTATTTCTTTTTTTGAAATCTTTTTTTCTGACGTAATGATGAATGAATTGAGGCCGAACTGTTCAACTTAGTTGAACAAATAACTACTTGATTGGAAGCACTTTTTCTATTTTTGATCTTTTTGAAGACTATTTTTGATGCAATGAATGAAGCTTGATACAAGTATTGGAAGCCTTGATGTCTAATTATCAAACAGAATGCTGATCAACATCTGAAAAATATAGTATTTTTAAATAATATTATGAGTTTTTTTCAAAGTAAAAAAAAAAACAAGAAGGTTATATAATTTGACATAAGAACCAAAATTCACTTAAAATGTTTAAGTTAAACTATATTCACACCTTAATTTTAACAATTGAACGAACCACCATTTGCTACAAATTCATAGAAAACTATTTCATCTACAATTATATATAATATACTAAATGTCATACATACCCCATGAAAACCACATACCACATATTAGAAGAAAACCACATATTAGAAGATTTGAATAATATAGTAAAATCAATAACGACGACTTTGACTAATTTGGAACGGCTTTTTGAAAGTTTACTGTTGGCTTGCTATGGAGCTGTGTTGGAAAGTCAAAAATGGGTGTGAAGTGGCTATAGGTATCGATCCCATCATGGGATTGACCGATGCATATATTTTATCTGCTGGATTATTACAGGAGTTGAAGAATGTTGGGATGATTACGTTGAATTCATTTGTTAAAGATAATCGGTTGGGATATTGGTATAATTCCGTGGATCTGCAACTGCCACGTGGAGTAGCCACTGAATGTGATTCTTATCTTCGGGCTCTTAATAATGCTGGGGTGCGTATCAGCCTTGACAGGGATGAGTTGGTCTGGGCAGGAAATGCGACCACGGGTCAGGTGACGGTGAGTTCAGCATACAAATGTATCATTAAACGCAGATGTAGTTTCCCCAGCCAGTGGTGGTATAAGGTAATATGGCAATGGTTTATTCCACTTAAACTTAAGTGTTTTATTTGGTTTGTACTTCAAGATAGGTTGAAAACCTGGGATAACCTTGCTATTTTTGGATGGATTGGCCCCAACCAATGTCTTCTGTGCAAATGTTGTTCTGAATCTGCATTTCATCTTTTTGTGGAATGTTCCTTTACACGTAGTCTGTGGGAGAAATTTTATCCTATTTTTGGTATTACTGGGTGTTGGGGTGGATGCAACGTGGATATTTCTTTGAAATTATGGATTAAGGATTTCAAATTACACTCAACATTACCTATCTTTGTTTTCTGGACTGTTTGGTGGACAAGGAATAAGGCAACATTTGAGGATATCCCTCCAAGTCTGGACAGTGCTTATAACTCTGTATTGTGTCGGTATTTGAAATTTTAGAATGATCAGAAAGCTCCTGTCATGCGCAATATTGGGAGCTTCCAACTTATTGTTGATGATCCTGTTCTATTCTTTGATGGTGCGGCTAATATGGGAGTTTGTGGTGCTGGCGGGGTTATCTTCATTAGTTTGGATCACTATTTTACTCTTCGTCTGAACTGTGGAAGAGGCACCAACATGAAGGCAAAACTCTTGACATTGTGGTGTGTTTCTCGAGTGGCAAACCTCTTTGGACTTGGGAAGGTGAATATTTTTGGTGACTCAAGAGTCACTATCAAATGGGCAAGGGGAGAATTTGACCTGAAAGTACTGAATCTGGTTTATTGGTGCAATAGAATTAAATTTGAACTTAGTACTTTTATCTCTGTGACTTTGAACCATATTTTCCAAGAACATAACTCACAGGCTGATTTGCTGTCAAAAGTAGCATTGGAGGGAGATGTTGGCTACTTGATGTGAGGTGAGTATTTGGAAAATCAGTTGATAGATTTTGGCAATATGTATTTTCTGGATTAACGTCCATTGGAACTCCTTTTTGGATCTAGGGATGTTGTAATAATTTTCTTTTTTGTTTCGGGGGGTATTTTCTGAACATTGGCCCATTCGGAGTATCTTGGATAGATAGTGTTATTTTGATCTTCTTATGATCTTATCATGTACTATTTGATTCAGTATTGAATATCAATAGTATGCTTTTTTTCGCGGGAAAAAAAAATTTACATCCATTTTCCACAACCATAATAGTTATTTCATCATTATCAAGAATTTTTCTAGATTTCCTTAATGAAATTTCAAAATCCCCCTTTTTGTTATTAACCCGGAACCTAAAATCTTTCTATTACTTCAATATTCATGAAGTGGGTCCACCCTTCTCTATAATGTGTTGATAATTCAATTTATTCTGCTAGACTCTATCATTTTCTTCTCTATCAACTAAGAACTTCATCTTTAAGAATTAGTGGCATGATTTAATAGAGTTGTCCGATGAACTTATAATTGGCACAAGGGAAGTCTTCATATCACTTTCCCAAATGTATTACACACAATTTATGAATAAATATTTTGAAAACTCAATTTAGAATGAGTAATCAATGAACCTAAATATAAATATAACAATGATGAGTAAGAAGTCAAATAATAACATATACACTTATATTTATTGTTGTTCAATAACAAATTTGTTTATGTTAATTGAGTAAGTTTAAGTGGTGGAAATGAAAGTTGTTATCCTACTTTGTTTGGGTTCAAATCTCACTTTATGACATGTTTGCTTTGTTCATAAAATGATTGTTCATTAATAATCAAATCAAAAGTTAGTACCCTCCTCCTCTCTTAGAAGTTAGTACCCCTCCCTAGCACCCAATCAAAAGTGAGACCATACTCTCCAAAATCCTGATGCATTTCTAGGTTCTCTGACTCCACATCTTCAAACAGTTGGGAGATGCCTCTAAAGCATGAATTTATCTTCTTTGTTGCATCACAATGTCCATGACCTTAGAATTCTGTGAACTAAAAAGATGCTCATTGCTTTGAATTGTGTTAGTGAGAGAAAGGATTGCGGTGTTGTTCCCATTTATATAATCTTCCTAGATTCATAGAATCCTTTGTATAACATAACTATCTCTTTGAAACTTTCCATCCTGGGCAATCCATGGTTCTTTGGAATGCCCGTGATTGTTTAATATCAAACAAAGGAGTAAACCCAAGATCCAGAGAGATTTTCCACAAATATTTGGCAACCCAAGATTTGGAGAGATTTCTAATCCCAATTTCAACCAAATGACATATTGTCTAACATTGCTATCATCTACACAGGAAAGTGAGCAAGAGTCATAGAATGAACCTAATCTCTCCAACCATCTATGAGCCAAACCGAGTTTGAGTCCTGGGACGTTGAAAATCGTGACAAAACCAAATCTAGAGAGGCCTTATCCAGGTTTCCCACATGACAATGGGACCTATCAGATTTTGTAGATGGCCTTAAAAAATCCTCCATTTCCAATGTGGGATAAACCAGATTGAAGGCGCAACATAACACCTAAAGATAAATTATGACCCAATTTTAACACAGCACCAAAAGACATAGAGACTTGAAAGGTTTCGAGGGTGGCCTTCAAACAACCACCTTTTCCAATGAAAACAAAGACCAAATTGAAAACTCATGCATCTATTTCTAACACAACATACTTCAAAGTGACCAAGCCTTATGAATTGACCGATGCCAAGTTACACGATGTCCTCTAGTTTCAAGCAAGTATGGATATGCAAAGGGGATCCCATTATCCCATCTTCTCCCATGAAGTAAATCCCTGAGCATTCAAATCGACGGGACCTGAAAAGGAGTGACATGAGTGATGCCATCCCATGTCCGTCTTAACCTTTAAATGCACTCTTGATGCCTACAAACTCCACCTTGTTCGAGCTACTATGTGGCCATCAACATTCATTGTGAATTAAATAGGTTTAATTGATGAGATACATAACATAAACCTTATGGGATTGATTGTGCTACAGGGTTGGCCTATGTGTTTGTTTCTCCATTTAAGTCTTGAAGAATGTGATAGAACTTGATGTCTTTGAAATGGGAGGCTTCATTTTTTATTTGAGAGATTCCTCGAGCTAGATATTTTACCATCAATATGTGATGGTTGTTCATGAGATTTATTATTATTGTTGAGTCCCCAATTACTAAATTATAGATTACACCTTGGTTGTATCAATACTCTAAAGTCCTTGTAGCAATTTCTAGGCCTCAACTTGATTGTTGGTTGCAGTGCCAAGACCCAAGTGTAACTTAATTCTAGAATTCCTTAGGAATCTATGATGATCCCCTAAACCTACCACCCCTACATATGAAATCCTTTTTGGAAAATGCATTCTTATTAGATAATTGCTAGACTTGGATGTCCATAATTTAGACCAATTTTTTTGAAACAAACTATTAAAAACCCACAAATTAGAAAAAAAGTTTATTAATAATTGATTATTTACATTGTCTTATTTATGGCAAGCATTTTAACTTTCAAACTTTTGGGATAATCTAGTAGCATGAATATTTATAATAAAAATTATATCTAAAATAAGATAACTTTAAATCTTTTGTTATTCTAAAAATTAATTTCTAAATGCATTTTAGATTTGATCTTTGTAATCATCATCATCATCCTCATTTTAATGGACATTTAATAACCACCACCATCATCATCATATTAATTCATACCTCTTTAAAGAATTAATAAATATCATAACCTAATTTATTCTAGAAAATTGTGATTTTATTGTAAGTCACAAGAATAAAATTTCCTATAACTCACATGAATACAATTTCTCTATGTGGTAAACTATTAAAAAACACAAAATGACATATCAATAGTGAAAAAAACATGTAGTTATATTTCAATTGTGAATCTTATTTTATTGGTTTGGAATTATCTAGCTATCTATCTATCTATATATATATTTGAAATTTCTTTTGATTATTAATGTACAATTTTTTAATATCTTTAGGTGGGGAAAAAAACACTCCATCTCATAACTACTTGAGCTAAACTCAATTATGTTTTATCATTTAAATTATATACACATTGAATATCCACCTTATAAAATCTTTTTCAATATATTTATTTACAAGTTATATCTTTATTTACAATTAAAGTGTATTAAAAGACTAAAGGGTAAATTAGTTTACATACATGAAGCCCATGCATGTAATTGAACGTTTTTCTTAGTACCATTGAAATGAAGGGATTGACAAGTTGGCATGGAGATGGTATCGGTGTCTTTGGTTTTCTTGAATGGTTGTTGAAATAAATCCGAGTTAAAAGGATAATATTTTTTTCAATTTACACTAAATTCAATTGACAAATGACCATTTTTCATATAGAGACTTATTTAAAATTTTTATAAAGAAGAATCCATTTACATAAAAAAGATAATCTTGAACAATAGTGAAATTTAATGTTCAATATGTTTAAAAGTCAAAACAAATTATGACATTTCAATATCTTTAAATGTCACAAAAAAATTATGCCGTTTCATTCTTTAAACGTTACAAAAAAATTATGAAGTTTCAATATCTGTAAATATTATAAAAAATTATGACGTTTAAATTTGATCCTTTTCAAATGTTAAGTGACAACATCTCTCCATACTAAGCTATAAAACACCTCGCTACTCTCTTAATATATTAGTATTTTTTTCATTTTATTTAAATTTTGCAATAAAACCTTTACACCAAACCCACTTGTTTTACTAATTTAAATAAATAGAACTTTGAAATTTAAACAATCATTTTTATAAATTATAAAAATATATAAACCAAAATATAAACATAATATAACACCTTTATAGAGATATGAGAAACAAATATAAACATAATATAACACCTTTATAGAAAAGCTTATAAAATAAGTTTATGGAATCTTATTCCAACCACCAAAAGGGTTTGCGTGTGAGAGTCATTGGAATTTGTTTGAAAAAAGAAATTTATTAAGCTCAAAGATTGTCACATGGTCTCACCTTAAAAAATAAATACTATGAAAAAGGTTGCCACCTCATGTCACTGTTGATATTTGGATTGTTTTTGTCATTCTTGTCAACCTCACTTCTAACTTCTAGTTTCAAAGAATCAACTGTGAGTGCACCTTTCATGCATTAAAACATGCATAGAATGTAATTAAATTTGAATTGATGAGTTTTCTAATTTAAGAACCATGCAACAAACTCTTAGGGTTTCCAAAGTAACAAAAATCCCTTTCACTTTACCCAACTAGCAATAGTCTTTTAAGAAAGAATGGTAGGTGAGTTGGTTTCCATGAACTCCAACCAACAAAATTCCCTTTCACTTTACCCAACTAACAAAAGTCATCTAAGAATGTTAGGTGAGATTTATATAGTGTTTTTTTAAGGATTGGCAATTTTTTTTTACAGATTTCAGATAAAATTAGAATTATATTTTTTTTATATTTAAAATTCATTTTTCTTTCAAAATAATATGGACTATACAATCTTCGTATCTCATATCTACATTAATTTGGAAAAGAAATATAAAGAAAGAGTAGAAAAACGAACCGAGAAAAAAGCAAAATCGTCTGATCTTTAGCTTTAACTATGGCTTATCGTATTTAAAAAAGGAAAAGCATGTAAATTCGTTTTTTTGATTCGTCAATTAGGGGTAAGGAATATTCTGCCGAAAATCCATAACGGAGTCATATTCGGCGGAATATCCGCTTCTCTCTCAATCGTTACAAAACACCCGCCCGGTCATCAACCTCTCTCACTTCACGGCCAATCAAGAAAATGGGTCGGCTTCGGCTTTGGCTTCTGCACCTGTTTCTTGCTGTGCTTCACCTGGGCGCGAGCGGGAAGCCCATTCCCACGACACTGGACGGGCCTTTCACTCCAGTGACGGTTTCGTTAGATGAAAGAATCCGAGGACAGGCTTTGGACTTGCCAGCAGACGATCCTCGCCTGCAGAGACCCGTCACGGGGATTTTCCCCGAGCAGATTTCAGTCTCGCTTTCGACTCCCGATTCTATTTGGATCTCCTGGATTACAGGTAAAATGAAAAGAATTTTGGAAAAAAATTTGAATCCCTTGTATCCGTCTGTGTGATGAGAAATTTGATTTTTTCAGGTGTCGATCTTTCTCGTTCTGTTTTGTTTTATGATTCAGATTTCTCTCGGTTTTTTATTTTCAAATTTTCAAATCATGTTTTATCCAGCATGTTTTTAGTAGCATCCAAATTTCCAGTGTCAATGTAAAGTAGAGAATAACTTAAAGGTGTCAAGAACTTTCGATTCAAGAATCAACAGAAGAGAGTTATAATAGAAGGAAATCTTTTAACTGCTGCCCAAATTTCTGGCAGGTGCCGATGTTGTCTATTTCCAAGATTTAGATTTCGTTAGTTCAGGATTTGATTGTTAATCTCCAAGATTTAGTCAGTTCTGGATCTAAGCAGAAGCTTCCATCCCTGTTAGGCACCAAATAATCCATTTAAACTGCAGCTTAATATCAAGTCCAATTTCTTTATTTTCAAAAAGTACCATGTTTCACACGGTCGTAAGTGACTGTCCCGCACTTCCAAACTTAGAACTCTGTATATATATATTTTAATGTTAGGATTAGGGTACCTTCTTGTTTAATGATGTTGTGATCACCTGTATAATTTTAAGATCTTTTGTATTCTGAAAAATATAAAATGTAATTGTTTTTCAGAAGAATATGAGAAATACAGGAAACTTTTTTGTACGAGCTTTTCTTTAATGAATAGAAAAAATTCAGTATAAAACGTATTTTCATTCGTATTAAAAAATGAAATTTAAGTATAAAATGTATGTGATAGTTGTAATTTTTTATTTATGAAGAAAAATGAAAAAAACGATTTGATATGAAGATTTGAGAAGTTAATATAATTTATTGAGGTTTTTTATAAAATAATCAAATTTTATATTTAGAATATTTATATTATTGAAAAAAACTAAGTTAATTTTTATTTGTGAATAGTAGTTAGTAGTGACTGTTTTCATTGTTAATTTGATTATTAAATTATGATGGAAAACTAAAAGTTGTTTTTGATTGGTTAAGAATTTGTTTTCTTGAGAAGGAAATAAGTTAACAAAACAAGATCAAGAAGTTTTTACTAAAAGTGGAGGTCTGTCCCCTTGAAAACCAGAATCAACTGGTATTTGTGAATAGCAACTAATAATAACTGTCCTTACTACAAGTTTAACTATTAAATTATAATAAATTTTGCAATCTTAAAAATATTATTAAAATCAAAGTTAAAAAAAAAATATTTATATGATTCTATTCATTTTTTATAAATATAATATAATTTATTTTATTTAGTACGCTATATATATAAACTACACAAATTAGATAAATTAAAATTAGAAACATTGCACTACACACTTGAATAATGCCCATAGTGCAAATATTGAGAAAGGGTATGCACTTAGGATATCATTTGAACACATCATTTCAGGGAAAGACTAGTTCTTCCAAGATCACCAGAAAAAATTATTCTCATTGGTTATAATTTTGGGATGTAAATAATAGAATTTGGAGGACCTTCCCATCATATTACAGTGTTAATGATATACTTATTTTTAAAAATTCAAAATTTAGTTGAAATTACAGTTTTAGATTGTTAGAAGCATAATCTATATACCCTAAAACTGATAATGAAATCTATTTTTACAATTAAAATTACAATTTAAACAATAAAAATCAAAATTAAAAAAAAAATTTAAATCCTAAACTTCCCCAAAAAAATCTCCAAAATAGTGAAAATCCCTTGCCTTCGAGCTTACTCCAAAAAATTCTATTTGGTAAAATTTTTGGATACGTCAAAGTTTCAAACCATCTTGTTTTTGTGAAATTCTTCCAGGTGGCCTTCCCAATGTTTTAGTTTCAGGGTGCTAAGTTCAATGTTCTAATGTACGTGTCAATCGTCCGTGTTTGCCGGACTAATAGTTCTTTTGTTGGGCTCTGAAATTCCTGTGCAGGAGAGTTTCAAATTGGCGACAATATATCGCCGCGGGATGCCTCCAGTGTGGCGAGCGTGGTTAGTTATGGGATTCTGGAAGATAATCTGAGCTATGAAGCCACCGGGTATTCGTTAGTTTACAGCCAACTCTATCCCTTCGTGGGTCTCCAGAATTATACCTCCGGGATTATCCATCATGTCCGTCTTACAGGTAATCTCAATGACGAACCCATTTAAAACCACCTCAAAATTGTAAAGCTAAAGGCTTTTGATTTGATTGTGTTTCGATTCTGGTGTGGTCTTTACAGGGCTGCAGGCGAGCACGATATACTATTACAAATGTGGAGATCCGCATCAGAAAGCAATGAGTGAAGCCCTGAGCTTCAAGACCATGCCGGCTCCGGGTCCTTCGCGGTTTCCTGAGAGAATCGCCATTGTTGGCGACCTTGGTCTGACATACAATACAACATCTACCATCGATCACGTTCGTAGGAACGATCCCAACTTGATTCTGCTTGTTGGGGATGTGAGCTATGCAAATCTTTATTTGACGAATGGAACCGGCTCGGCCTGCTATTCTTGTTCTTTTCCGGATTCTCCTATTCATGAGACCTACCAGCCTCGCTGGGATTACTGGGGAAGGTCAGTTGTATTCTCTTTTCCTGACCTTTTTTCTGGTTATTTTGAGTATTGATGTGGACCCAAAACCCACCATAGGATATACCACTGTTTTTTTTTCTTTCAGTTTTTAGTTTTTTTATTATTATTTATATATAAACAGGAAGTCCCCTTTGTTTGTGGAACTAAAATGTGATGTTTTATTATTATTTATGTAGAAACAATAACTTTTGATTACAAGAATGGGTCGATAGGGAACTTACTCTTTCTGGTACTATGGCTTTCTTCTCGGATGTCATTTAGTTTTTCTGGCGTTTTGATGTCCGTTTATGTTGTAGTGGGGTTCGTCCAATTTTGTCTGATTTTTGAATTCTGATTGTATGTAACGCTCATGTAGCTGGGACAGATGATCCTATTTCTGATAGGATGGGACTTTCTTGGTATATCTTTATACTTTTTGATTTCTACTAGTATGGTTTTTTTTTCTTTGAAAAAAACCTGGTAGTTGCCTATCTCAAAGTATACTTTGAGTTTCAAGTAGGAAGTTTGGGTCCCTTTCACCAGGCTAGCTGTTGTGCATCTCACTTATGGGTTGTGTATCTCACTTTGATGTCCGTGGGTGGGTAAGGTGCAGTAATTAGCACTGATGGTACCCAATCTGCTAATGCCAAGAACCAGGTTGTGTATCTCATTTTGATGTCCGTGGGTGGGTAAGGTGCAGTAATTAGCACTGATGGTACCCAATCTGCTAATGCCAAGAACCAAGAATGCCAAGAAGTACCAAGAATTTCAGGCAGGTGTTACCTGGAAAAAAGCACTCCCTTTGTTTTAATGTTGAACCAAAACTGACCATAGGACATGTGTATTTTGTTTCATTATAACTGAGTCATGATATTTTCTTACTAGTAGATAATAATTACAAATCAATCACAAAGCATGATATTTAACTGTAAGCTATGTTATATGTTAGTATTAGATTGATGAAGGATGCTATCACATCAACTCAAAACTACAAATATAAGATGACCCACAAAGCATGGCATCTAACTGCAGGCTCTGTTAGCAACTTAGCATTACTATCACACCAACTTAAGAACCTGTACCCAAAAGCTAACTTCAAGGTGAAAAAGCTTTTGGCGTGGGTTATACCTTATAAACCACTTCTGTTTTACAATTGGTGTCTCAAGTGTGCCTAGGCCTAAAAAGCCAAGTGAGTCAATGTGTTCTTCAATGAGAATTCAAATTCCTGGTTGCTTTACATCTTTTGAACAAATCTATTAAAATAATTTTAGTTGCATCCATAAAAGGGAGGTGCATTCTAGGCTTTGTAGCGGGTTTGGGATGAAGTTAATGGATTACACCCAAATGCTGGCTGTAGAATGCAAGCTGCTTCTTTTAGTGCAAATACTGGAACTCGAAACATGCGTCTTCTGCTTTGCAATCTCGTAAGGGTAGGGTTAGATGGGTTTGTGCTAGTTGTATTTAGAAAAAAAAAAGTCATTTGGAACCGTACAGCTTGTCAGGATATAAATTTTACTTCAAAAATTTTAATTTTCTGAACTGGATACTGTTTTTTTTCTAAATTAAAACAAAATTTACTTGATTCTCTTGCTAATTGGCACTGGTTATCTAAGCCAGTTATTGAAGATTTCACTAAATGTGTGCTTTTTGTTATTTTGTATAAATTAGCGGTAAGTGATAGTCAAACCAAAGTCATTTTTCTCTTCTTACTTGAGCACTGATATAAGGTAAATTGATGTTTGTGAGTTTTCTTGGAGAATTACAATGTTTGCAAAGTTGACTTTGCCTTCTTTGAAGATAGAGTCGCTTCTCTACTGAGCAGGTTTCAATAAAATTAGAGGCCAAAGCCTCAGATAAAACCACATAACAGTCTAGAAAGGCTAACAAAATCTTAAACCATGAGCTATCCTTGAAATTTTATTCCAAATAGTAGCAGCTGCGTCAGCATTCCTACCTTGATTGCCAACCTTTATTCTCGAGGGCCAAATGTAAAGGTCCAAATGATTCTGCAAAGATATGAAGTTGAGCGCCCTTTCCGCTCTCAATTGTGGACACCAATTTGCAAATGTCTAATCTGCATGCGGTTGAGGTAATTCTGCTACCAAGGTGCAGCTGCATCGAGGAAGCATTTGCTTGTCTTACATCACTCGACTCATCGTCTAATCTTCCAGAACACAGCAAATGGCTTCATGTGTTTGAAGAATCAATCTGTAACTACCTTCAGCATCAGCATCTCACACAGCTTGAATCCACTGCATGTTAGTTCAGACAATAACCTCCATCTTTATTAGCTCTTTATGCTGAGATGATAGCATCCTCCTTCACTCCCATACTAACATCACAGTGTCCTTGTTTACTAATGGTTGTTATCCATGTGATTTACATAATTTTTGAAAGTCTTGCTACAACAGTGAAGTATCCAATGTTGGAATTTCATTCCATAGTATTTTTATTTCCCCTACTCACTCTATCACTCTGTCTGCACCACTGAGTTAAGTTTTCTCTGCTGGATCTTTACCCATGGCTCTTTTACTTTTAATGCCGGTATCTCCTAGATAAGATCACTCATGATGTGCTCTAAATCTCTCCACCAAATGCTGAAATGGCTACTTGATTGGATGGAGAAAGGACCTTTATATATGTGAAAGATGCCTCCCTATCTCTGCATTATGATGATAGGACCTTTGGATAAACGAAATATTTACCTGCATGTGCGGAGATGAGCCATGGCGCCAACATTTAATGATGACATTCCATTCACATTAAACCGTTCCCACCAAATGCCTTCCAGTAACCCACCAAGCAGAGGATCTACTGTTTAATGCCAATGTTTCTGTAATTAAGTACGATAACATTATAAAGTTTAAGACCTGCAATTACACGTAGATGAGAAGCGGGAAATGAAGGGGACAGTCCATGATAACTTTTCTCTGTGTTTAACACTAGATGCTACCTTGCAACATATAGAATCTCTAGTTTTCATTGGAAGGTCAACAAAGTGATCAAGGCGAGCTTTATTATGAAATCACCTGCTTGAAGTTCTCGTTGAACATCTTTCATTAAGCTGTCTACATGGAAAATTCTAAAGCCAAATTCATCAGATGCTTTTTGCCTGTTTTTGCATGTTAAACACGCTTATAATTAATCTATATCAGTTTTTCATTTAGACTGCCTACAAATATTTCTTTGTCCCTGCAGATGTTAGTTACAGCTTTGATCTAATTGGGCCTGATGTTAGTTACAGCTTTGATCTAATTGGGCCTGATGTTCCTACAGGTTTATGGAACCCTTGATCTCACGAGTTCCGATCATGGTTGTGGAGGGCAATCATGAAATCGAACAGCAAGTTGGAAATAAGTCATTTGCAGCTTACAGTTCAAGATTTGCATTTCCAAGTCAAGAGAGTGGATCCAGTAGCACCTTCTATTACTCCTTCAATGCTGGAGGCATCCATTTCGTCATGCTTGGAGGATACATAGATTACAATAAAACAGGTCTAACAGAATTTCTTCCGGGTTACAGTATATACTATTTGATGAGCGCAGTAGGAAGTTTTACAGGTGTTTTTAGATGGTAACAGCACGAGAAAGAGTCCTAACATTGGTTTTAGTGTAGGTCGGAAACATAATTACTCTGTTGTATATATAACAGCAGGCCTTTGGGCATAAAATCTAGGCTCAATTCTGATATTAATGATAATTTGTCTCCTTGTTCACAGGGGAACAATATAGATGGCTGGAGCATGATTTAGCAGATGTTGACAGAAGCATGACTCCTTGGCTTGTTGCTACTTGGCACCCACCTTGGTACAGCAGTTATAAAGCCCATTATCGTGAGGCTGAATGCATGAAACAGGAAATGGAGGAGCTTCTGTACAGATATGGTGTTGATGTTGTATTCAATGGCCATGTGAGTAACTAACTAAAGACTTATTCAATAGATCTGCTAAATGGTGTTTCATGATTTTGACCTTATATCTTCTGCTTTGATTAGGTTTGTAGCATAACTCCATGAAACAATATCTAGGGGGTGTATAAGTAATTGTGGTAAGAGGAAGAATGACAAATAATTTGGGTTAGCTATAAAAGCATGCCTGTTGCTTGCAGGTTCATGCATATGAGAGATCGAACCGAGTCTTTAACTACACATTGGATCCATGTGCTCCTGTTTACATTACAGTGGGAGATGGTGGTAACAGAGAAAAGATGGCAATACCTCATGCTGATGATCCTGGTAACTGCCCTGATCCGGCTTCCACGCCGGACAGCTATATGAGTGGGTTCTGTGCCTACAATTTTACATCTGGTCCAGCAGCTGGAAAGTTTTGTTGGGATAGGCAGCCTGAATTTAGTGCATACAGAGAGAGCAGCTTTGGTCATGGAATTTTTGAGGTGAGCCATTATTATTATTATCAAGAACTATTCACTGAATCTTAACTATCCTCAATATTGATAGGGAAAGTTTGGTTACTGAATTGGGTTCAAATGGTAGATTGCAATGTGTATAAAATAGATAGGCCTTATTCGGTTGGTTCATACATAAAGATTTTTGATACAACTATTTTAAAATTGAACAATGGCACCTTGACGATATCCAGGTGAAGAATGAAACATATGCTCTATGGACTTGGCATCGGAATCAGGATGCTTACAACAGTAACGGGGATGAGATCTATATTGTGAGGCAGCCAGGAGTTTGCCCAAATCAGCCAAAGTTCATTCAAACATCTCAGAGTCCAAAAATTCAAAAGTTATGAACTAGTAACCACATTCATCCAGGAAAATTAAAACCCTGAATGGATTACTTTCAGATCAAAAGAAAGAGGCATCAGTTTTGGCTTCCTGTTAATTCCCATTTGAGGAAATTGAGTTTGCCATTGAGGACATGTATAGTATTATGTATTTTAGAAAATATGCTCCTTGGTCATTATTTGAAAATTTTCACAAAGGCACATTGCCATTAATATGTATTTATATGCATCAGTTTTGCCATTTATATTAAAATTCGATGGCATTTCAATCCCAAGTACTTTGGCCGTTGTGGATGTCCCAAGCCATGGTGATGCATAAGCATGGAATTGTGTTTAAGCCTCAAGTGCAAAAGATAATATTCCCAAGCCAGTGTAAGAATGTGAGAAAAAAATCAGCAAATTCATCCTCCAGAGGAGATAGAAAATAATGATTAAATCAAATGTTCTGGTTATGAACTCCACCGGGAAAGAATAGGCAGGTTCAGTTTGCAACCTCTCCCTTATCCCCTATCTTGGATTCCCAGGATTTGTTTGCAGGGATCCATGGGAAGATAAATAAAGATTAAATCAAATGTTCTTGTAGTGAACTTCACTTCGAAAGAATAGTCAGGTTTAGTTTGGATTCCCAATTTTTGGTTGCAAGGACCCATTGGAAGATGCATGATAAGATGGAATTTTTTTCTCTGGCAGACAATTAAGCACTAATGGAGCATGGTCAAAAGACCTTCAATCATTTCTTTCTGTGTCTATGTCTCATTGACCAACATAATCTGTAGAAGAGATGAAATTAATTCTACTCCATCATCATCCTTAAGAGATAAACATCCGGATGTCTTTTATATGAACATGTCTCTTTTTCATTTTTCCTTTGAAATAATACTTTGCAAATCTCTAGATAGATTCCATTTCTGCAAGTCATAAGAACTTAGCAGTTAGCAGTGGAGTATTAATGGTAGTGTATTTCTACATTTAGACTGTTAAATCTCTGCACATATAATGCTTATTATTTGCGTTCAATTTCAAGCATAAAGTAACTAAATTTCAAAAATAAATTACCCGAGTTTAAAGTAAAACAGCATAGTATTATAGACAGTATATACCCTCTTATACACCATTGAATCTCTATGCATATAATGCTTATTATTTTCCGTCAATTTCAAGCACAGGTCAGGTGGCATTTTATCTCTTTCTGGGACACTCTTGCATGACGTTAAAAGACCATATATGTATCTTCCTAAATATGTCATTTTCTCTGAGGTAAATGTGAATCCAACTAGAGTTGGACTCGAATGGTCTCTCCCTGCATCAATGAGGTACCCTTTATTATTCCCATTATATCTTTCCTGAAGATCGGAGTAAGTTAAACTCTAGATGATTTGCATCCAAAATCCGGCTTTCCGGTTAAAATCCAGCTGAAATTGCTGAAATGGTAGTTTTGGGTTGTTGGAATTGCATAATCGGGGTGCCCCAAGGGTAATTAAGGATGCTGAATCCATTTCTGCAATCAAAATCGCAATTTCAGCAACAAATCACATCGCTGGATTCTGGCAAAAGCGTCATAAATGTGCAAATAGTCTAGAGTTTAGCTTACTCCCCAAAGATATGTGATATTTTCTCTATATATTCTGGGTAGATTTTACCGAACTAGAGGTGGAATAAAATGGTCCCTTCTTGCATCAATGTTGTCCACTTGGTTATTCCAGAAACTCGATTTTAATTTTTTCACCATGTAGGTTTTGGCAAAATAACATATTGGAAGCATTTGGGGTTGAGGGCAGGAGCCAGTGGAGTCCAGGATTGAATCCCTGCAGGGTGGGAAAGCATACCATTCCTTAAGGCCTTGTACAACTGCGATGGTGACCGTACTCTTATTGATTATGTCATGTCCAACATTAATGTTGCTCCAACTTGAGAAGTTCATTCACCTAGTGGTGCAGTTCACGATGCTGGCTTGGTAGTTAGGTGAGGTTCTTCTCTGTTACGAAAAAATTGGAAGCATTTGTTTCGGTCAAACTTTTAATTTAGTTGGTTCTCTTGAAAGATGTTACATAATTTCCATCACAAATTGCCTTTTGCCAACTGTGGCCTGAAATTCATCGTATAGAGAGCAATTTTAGGTTCCCGTTAGACAGATTTCTAAGAGAACCAAATCAACCATCATATTAACATGTTTACAAAGTTTATGTTTCTTAATGGATTGAATTGATTTTAGTGTAGATAACCATCACGAGTTCTAAATATGAGCAATACATCTTAGCAAGTCTTGTACCATATTTACAACCACTACACATGGAACTTGGGCTTTGAGTTAGTGATCTGCCATGCCATGTTGAGCGCTTCTCCCTTGTTAAATGAAGAGGTCAATGAGTAAATGTCAATGCCCACAATTGACGACCTTGTGTTTGAAGAGTTCAATGAGTAGATGTTGATGCCCCACAGTTACAGTTAATGACTATGTTAAGAGCAACAAGTAGTGGTGTAGCAAGATCGATGAATTTTCCTCTAGATTGGAGAGAAGCAAGAACACCTTACGGTATACTTAACAACAATTGAATTGAATGTTGATGGAGTATTTTCATATAAGTCAAATGTCTTCAATAATTGCTCACACAAATAAATGAAAGATGAGTACACTAATGTATTATGTGGTTAAAAATCTCATATAGATAAACAACTCATGACTCTAGCCAACACAACCATTTGAGGCACTATATTAATGCAAAATAAAAATATTGTATATATGAGTGTTTTTCACAATCGATAATTAATAAATGACTATCCATGCTCTTTAAATAGAGATCATGCACCAAACAAGTGCTAAGCCACATATCGATATCGTTGTTAGTATAGAGGAGAAGCTAAATTGATAGATCACTTTATGTCTAGAACATATCGTGATCATAAGATTATATAACTACAAATGCATACTAAAGAAACACATTTTACCTAAAGACACATTAGACCAAGTTGATCTTGACTAACCCCCAAGTGTCTAAATATTCCAACATTCCCTCTTATAAACAACTTGGGATAGGATTGAAGGATTTACAAAGGTGACACAATAGGAGAAGGAATGAGACATTAGAGCCTACCCCACCTTAATGACGACTTCGTGAACTCCTAACATAGATTTAAGTTTGAAAACTTCGCTTTTGTTAGAAACTTTGTGAAAATGTTTATAACTTGATCATTTGTATGACAAAAGAGCACTTTGAGAATGTGATCCTTAATAAGTTTTTCGATGAAGTGCATGTGTAGATCAATGTGTTTGTTGCGTTGATGTTGAACTAAATCTTTGGCAAGCTTGATGGCATTTTGATTGTCACACTAGAGTATAGTCAAATGTTGTTATTGGAATTCAAACTTTGAAAGGATATGTCGAATCCACAAGGCATCTTGACTTGCATTGATTGTTGTTTGATATTATGCTTCTGTTGAAGAAAGAGAAAGTGCTTATTGCTTCTTGCAAGCCCAAATGGTAGATCTAGAACAAACACCGAAAACAACCTACAATAGAATTTCGATCATCGTGGTTTCCAACCCAATCGGAATTAGTGAAACCAACCAACAAAGAAGATATTGTATCCTAAACTAAACTTTTGCTTAGATATGCCAAAGTATCTTTTTTGTTTCTTTCCAATGGCTCTCATGGGGTCTTTTCATATACTGGGAAATTGGACCAACATCAAAGGAAAGATCAAGACGATTATGAGTCAAATACAAAGGCGACCAACTAACTCATGGTACAAAGTGGCATCAACTTTGAGTGTAGTGCAAGTGGTAGCATGTTTGACTCCATATTGAAAGGGAGATGGTTCGTTTACAATATTCCATTTGAAAGAGGTGAACTAAGTAGCATGTGTACATATATTGGGAAAGTGAAATTCCTTCCTTGGTTTGCAAGACTTGGTGGCCAACAAAATAATACAAATATATTATTTGTCATTTCAAATTTCTTCTTAAGACTAGATTTCACATTAGTTAAATGTTTGGGGTCACTACCATTGAAAATAAGGTCATCAACATAAAAAAAACAAGTATTATGAGATGGTTACCTACTTTTTTGGTACAGACATTGGAGTCACGAAGAAAGCTATCCATTTTAGAATACCAAGCTAAGGAGCTTGTTTGACCATATGGATATTTATTATGTCAACAAACAAGACTAGATTCATTATGAACATAGTTGAGAGATGGCTCCATGTTAATTCATTTTTGCAAATCTCCATGCAAAAAGATGGATTTGACATCCATTGGATGGACCTCCCATTTATATGAAGCGACAAGGGCTAAAAAATGTACATGGAATTCTTTTGGGTGGGGGGGGAGCAAATGTTTCATTATAGTCAATCCCTTCAACTTGAAAATTTATTTGACAACAATTCCAAATCTTAGGTGACTATTGTCCTTATGTTTTCAATCATATAAGTTTGTTATTTAATTGCAGGAATACAATTTCTTCACATAGCAATAACCACACAATAGTTGGAAAGTAAATAGCGGATGTGTTACACACATACAAAAGATTTCTTCTTTCAAATCAACTTATCATTTAACTAATCAAAGCTTACAAGTCAACTTTCACAGTCGCTTAAAACTAGCAATTCCGTGGTAAACAAAATCACCCCAACTTGAGGTGTACAACTCGCTAAAGAGAGTACAACTTGCATGAAAAATGATGAACAACTATAATAATGGTCACATATGGCCCTATACAGACCTATTTATACGAATGTATTGACTATATTGTATGACCATGTCCATAGAATTTATAGACTATACAGATTTGTCCCTACAATTGTATGAATATATTGTTGTATTGCCCTTCTTCAACCTACAATCACTGCTAGTCAATCCTCTTTCTCATATTTTTGTTTTCTTTTCTCTCTTCCAATTGATGTCCCTACCCAATAAAAATTGTCTGAACTCTCTATCTTGACCTACCTTTATATTGAGCTGAAACCCTAATCTTTTAGTAAGATGTATGACTGTGATTAATCTAAATCGCCAATGTATTAAATACACTTTTTTCCTAAAGTGAATTAAAAAATAATATCTTGAACAATTTCTAGTGTGTTCATAGTCTGAACATGTGCAAACGTTTATGTTCAAGCTACATTGTTCAAAACTCCCTCTTAGCGAGAAATGAATTCTACACCAATGGTTAGAATACTAACAACCTACTGATCTATGGGTACATACTAGAGCTTTACCACTCCCTTTTGAATTATATCTTGAATGAAGTGATATTTGATCTCTATGTGCTTGGACCTATCATGAAACACTGGATTCTTAGAGATTTTAATACAAACCCGATTATCACAGTAAATCACAATGGGATCCAACTCTTGATCAAATAATCCCAAAGAAATTTGCTAAGCCAAATGGCCTCACAACTAGTAGTATCCATTGCAATATACTTTTCCTCCACTAAGCTAAGTGCCACATAAGTCTGCTTCCTGTTGAACTATGATATCATTGTTGATCCTAAGTTGAAGCAACACCCTAAGTCTGCTTCCTATTTGATGCATTTCCTGTCCAATATGAGTCTATATACTCTTGCAACTTCACTTCACCATCTCTGCAATATCTCATACCATACTTCACTATGCCCTTCAAATATCCAAGCACATGTTTTTTTCTACGTAATGCTCCTACCTTGGCTCGACCATGAATTGGCTCAAGGTTTTCACTACAAAACATATATATGGCCTAGTGGCCAGATACATCAAGGAACCTATCAGTTGCTTCTCCACCAAATCTAAATCTAAAGTTGTCACCTTCTTCAGATTAGTGATTATAGGTGTGGCCATAGGTTTGCATTCCTATATTTGAAATCTCTTTAGGTTCTCAATTGCATACTTGCGTTGTTCAAGGAAAATTTCCTTTGGCCTTTTCCAAACCTTCAACCCCAAGAAGTAATGCATCATGTCAATGTCCTTCATCTCAAACTCAATTACCATATTTGCTTTGCACCCTGCAACAAACTTCTATGAACCTATAAAAATTAATTCATCTACATATAGTACCAAAAGCAATAGATTAGTCCCAACAAATATATAAGATTAGTTAGGATTTACTTCACTTTTTGTGGAGCCCATACTCCACAACTACCCATTGATATTGGAATACCATGCTCTCAAGCTTGCTTGCAAACATGGGACTTCTTCTAATTGATCTCAAAGCCTCAAGGTTGCTCTATGTACACTTTTTCCTCAATTATACATTTAGGAAAGTTGTCTTCACATCCATCTCATGTATTCTCCATATCATAATAGAAACTAAAGACATAACCGCTCTAATAGAAGTGTACTTGATGATTGGAGCAAAAGTATCCTTGTAGTCCACTCCCTCTTAGTGGGAGAACCTTATCTCCACAAACATTACTTTGTACTTCTCGATGTTGCTATCTTCTGCATGCTTGATCCTATAGAGCCACTTGGAACTCACTACTAATTTCCCTTTTAGTTTTGGAACTATGTCCCATACATCATTCTTCTTGTTGGAGGTGTACTCCACCATGACATTCCTCCAAACTTACTAGTTTATTACCTTCCCAAAATTGGAAGGCTTGGAATCTATGATGTTAATCATCAATTCCATTTAGTTAGGAAACTTATTTGGAATTCTGCTCTCCCTAAATGTGCTCCTAGAATCCTCAAATTGCACCTAAGTATCCCTCAATGTCTAAGTGAATCGTCAAGGTCTTCTAGCAGAATTGATAGGATGTTGTGGCTCCCCTACACCAGAAGACCATTGTCTCATACTAGAAGTCACATGTGACCATGGTTCAACTTTTGCAACTTCTTTCCCCTCACCCTTTGTCATTGGAATAGGCTCACGAGACTTCCTAGATGTAAAATCTTCCTCAAACTTTACATCCCTGGTTACAACTGTTTTTTTTTGCTTTATAGAATAAATATCTTGTAGGCCTTTGAAGTCTCACTGTAACCAACAAAAAAAAAATTTCCTGCTAGAAGCCTCCAACTTACTCCTCTTTTCTACTGGTACATGGATATAAACTAGATAGCTATAGATACAGAAATGACTCACCTCTGGCGTCACACTAGTGAATGCCTTATCTTATGTCTTTTCCTCCAAGATCCCTCGAGGACACTTGTTTTGAATGTAGACTATTGTGTTGTATTATTCTACCCAAAGGGAAACCGACAATGTTGGTTGTGGAGCTTGATTATCTTCTTAATTCAGAGGTCTTGTTCCAACCGCATTTGTATCCTAGTTCTTGATGGGGAAGTGTGGGAGGGTTTGGCCCCAACTAGTGTCATTGAGGGATCTGAGTGGGAGACGACATATTTTGGATCCCCCCCCCTCTAAGATAATTTTTTGGGAAAATGTCGTATAAAAAATTGTAATTTCGTAGTCAATCTGGACTATTTATCATTAGGTCACATATCTGATAGTAGAAGTTATGTTGGTGCCTTTTTTCCTATAAGGAAACCCCCTTTTTTATGAGGACATTGTATCAAGGCTGTGTATAGTGAGAGGCCATTGTGATTGAGATAGGATACTAAGAGAGAGTGAATATGAGGTTGCAATAGGTGTGTTGTAGGTATTATCCATTCATTTTGCTGGATGGAATAAATGAAGGACTGGCCGGTTTCTTCATGGACATAACCCACATTGGGTAAACCACGTATATCAATGTCTCTCTTGTATTGTATTCTTCTGTGTTTTATTTTTGCACCCATTTTATTTTTTATTTCCCAATGATCATATTCCTAAAAGACAAGTCTTGGTCATGTATATGGCCTTAGCATCTCCTTTGATGGACCAATTCACAACCCCATTTTGTTATGGATGGTATGGATCAATTCCCTCTTGATTTATGCATCCTTTTAGAAACCCTCAAATTCCTTGTAGGTAAACTCACCCCCATTGTAGGATCTGAAAACTTTGATCCTCTTCCTTGTTTGGTTTTCGACTAGATATTTAAACTCCAAAAGCCTATTAAAGACCTCAATTTTGGACTTTATGAAGTAGATCCAAGTTTTGTGACATCAGTCATAAATGAAGGAAACATAGTACATGGTTTGTAATATTGATGCTATTGGCATCAATCGACATACATTCCAATGCACTAGGTATAGAATCTCCTTATGCCTATGCTTGTTTCCCGGGAAAAAAACCTTGGCACATTTGCCTCCATTTTGCTAAATGTTGAACTTTGGAAGACATGTGACTATCTCCCTCAAAATAGGTAGTGCACTATGATACAGGTGATACAACTCGTACGAGTTTTCCATGTTATGAAGTAGGTATCGAATAGGTTGACTATGTAAACTATGTAAGTTTCCTTTTTGACCCTGATCACCTTTGTTGATTATAGGCTAGACTCCCTCAGTTTTATAAGGACTTGATAATTCTTGAAATTTACTGCAAACACTTACCTTCCAAAACTAAACTAAAAGTAAATTTTCCTGAGACCTGGAATAAACAACATATAGTCAAAGTTTAAGAATTATTTGACTCAAGATGGAAGGGAGTGGTACCAACTCTTGCGACTAGATACTTGGAATCAATACCAAACTTGACATGAACTCCTGAAATTGTGCACTTTTAGACTTCTCCTCGAAATTGTGCTAGTAGAAAGGCAAAATACCATTGAAAAATCCTTCTCGATCTTGGACACAAACTTGTTCATCTAAGTTTTAGCAGATGTTGTTACCTGATTTTGTTGTTGCTTCCCTTTACCCTTCTTCTTGTTTAGACATTGTGATGCATAATGTATGTGCGTAAGACATATGAAACACTTGATTTTACTCAAGTCCTTCTTATGTGACTGTAAGATTAACTCCTCACTCTATACCCTTGTTGGGTCCTTTATCTTTGCTCTTCTTCATTTGACCATACAAGGATGGTCACTGCCACCTCCGTTCTTATGAAATTTGAATCCATCCAAGTCTCCTCCTTGACATAGTCATTCCATAGTCTTTTAAATGAGGGAATATTATCGTGATCACAAATAACCTAGACAAATGTTTCCCATTGAGATGGGAACCCATTCAATGCTCAATTTACTAGCTCTTTGTCTTCAATTTCTCTCCAACCACTCCAAGTTAATCATGAATATGTGTCCCTCATCATATAACTAGTAACTATGTTTGATGTAGTCATACCTATAAATATTATTTTGATATGCAATATCATCTTCATGTTTATGTTCTCGCTTTGGAAAAGGCTAATCAAAGCATTAAACATCTCCTTCGTTTTATTCTTGGATATATGAGGGATCAAATGATAATTTATAGCATCCATGAGCATTCGCTTGGCTTTCATGTCACATACTCGACAACCTCTTTCCACTATGGGGAACATGATGTACTCAATTTCACCATGGAAATTTTAATCTCTGGTACCAAATTTGAATTATATGGCTAGCTATAACATTTTAAAAACGAAGGTACACTTATACTAGTCAATTAAACTAAAATTCCCTATTCTAAAACATGCAAACATTCCTACCATGAATACATCCATACAATGCCCATGAAATCCATGCACATAGACATTTCCATAACTAGTGAATTAAACAAATACATAACAGGAAATATAAACATGGATTTCATGACATTCCTCCCTTCCATAGTCACTCCGTCACACATTTTATTTCTATGAACATAGGCCACCCCCGAGATGGGGCTATTATCCCACAAGGGGTGAAGTTTTCTAATTTTTCTACATAACCCAAAAATTTATCCCGCACAACACATGAAATAACCAAAACTTGGGCACATATGTAGTGCCAAATCCATTCTATAGTAATCCCAATTCCTAGCAATCCCCCCCCATTAGCCTACACAACACAAGGAATGGGATCCCCTTCTTTGTAATCGGTCTCTTGGGATATTCCAACTCTCTTTTAGTGATCTAACACATGTTGACCAGGGAATATTCGTGCTGGGAAATATCTAAAGCCAAAACGCTACAACTTCCCCAATTAACCAGCACTCATCCCCCATCAGCCTTCACAACACAATGAATTGGAACCCCTTCTCTGCATGCAGTCCTTAAGGCTATCACCATTCCCTTCTAGTGCTCCATCACATTCCGACAAGGTGTCTCCATACTAGGACTCCGGGGATTTTAGTTGCATACCAGGTTTTCTCTCATTGACACCATCTAAGATGGTTAGAATGATAACCAACATCCTTGAATGCTAGAATACCAGACATATTAGAATGAATGAGCCTTTAACTCAATTCTCACATTATATATGCATGGCTTTAACTTGCCAAGTGGCACTCAAGAGGAGCCCACTTTTCCCTTGTTAATCCTAGCTTAGGGTGATAATAAAGTTAAAGTTAATTAAGCCACTCTCATAAACATGGCTTTAGGGAACTTAGGATAAAATCGCCTTGTAAGGTTTTCAAAAAGGGATAATGAATTATATTAATAAGTCACTAGGGTCATCTCCCGATTAGACCCCATTTCACTTCCCCCACTCGTAGAATCATATCCCCCCATCTCTTCTCCGCCCATCTACAACAATTACTGATTTATATTAAATATTATTGTACATAATTACAATACATCTACTCATCCTACAACATTTATATCCGAATTCTAGCCAGTTCAACATTAATAATTACGTCATGGGGTAAAAAATGAGGTTTTATATTTCACTTCTTTCTTCTTGTGAACTATCAAATCCTACAGATTTGGTGATAGAGTCACTACAGCTTGGATGATATCTCAAAGATCATTCTCTTCCAATAGGAGAGTTAGCGTGACTTTCCATGATAGGAAATTGGAGACATATTCCAATGTCTCCTTGAACACACGAACTCCCAAATATGATAGGTAAGAGAGCACTATCTCTAAAACCCTTTAACTCTTGGTCTTTGTTCTCGACAATTGCTTTGGATAGTTAATCCATTGTTGTAAACTCTTCAGATCCTCTTAAACATAGAAGCTCTGATACCATGTGAAAATTCCAAACCCTAGGTGATTTTTGTCCTTATGTTCTCGATCAAACAAGTTTGCAATTTAATTGTAGAAATACAATTTCTTCACATATCGATAATCACACAATACTTGTAAAGTAAATAGCATAAGTGTAAAATACTTACACACATATGCAAGGAATTTCTTTTTCAAATAAGCTTGTCATTCAACTAACCAAAGCTTACAAGGAAACCTCCATTGTTGCTTAAAACTAGGAGTTGCACGCTAAAAGAATCATCACAACCTAAGATGTATGACCTAATGAAGAGAGTACGACTTTACACAAAATGAGGAACACCAATATGATTGTTGTACAACCCTGTATGGATATGTTTGGATAATAATATGGACTGTATTACATGGACCTATTCGTGTGATTGTGTAGATTATATTGATCTGTACGGGTATTTCCATATGACTATATGATTCTTATGTTGTACTACCCTTCTTTTACTTGCAATCACTGTTGGTCGATCATCTTCCTCTTATCTTTGCTTTCTCTCCTCTCTTCTAATCATTGTCTCTGTCCAACAAAACTATGTCCTAAACTCTTTATCTTGACTTGTTTTTATACTTGAGTTGAAACCTTGATCTACCAAAACTGCAATCCCTTAGTGAAATGTACAATTGAGATTATTCTAAATCATAATATATTAAATACTTTATTAGACTCAACAACTAAATATAAGAATTTCAATTTTTCCTAAAGTGAATTAGAAAATAGAATTATCTCAATTTACTTCCAACATGTTCACATTGAACTTGTGCAAAAGTTATTGTCTGAGCTACATTCTTCAACACTAACCTGACCTTATGCCTTTCAACACTTCCATCTAATGCATACTTAGTTCTATACACCCATTTACATCTAACAAGTTTTGTTCCTTTTGAAAGAGGTATAAGATCCCTGTAAGAAACCTTCTTACAATGTATTTATTGAATAATATTTTATATAATTTGATTATGGTTTACAATAGGTATCAAGTAGCTATAAATTAAATGTGAAAGGATACATACTAAACATTGTGTCTCTACAATAGCTGATGCTACATGAATGAATAATAATAATTAATACAACACATTTAATAATGGGAATATACTCTTTAAGTATATTACAAGTCATCCCAATAGAAAAATATAGGGAAGACATAAACCATAAGGCCTACATTAAATATTTGCTTGTGGGGGGCAGCTCAGGTGGTAAATATGAGAAGTTGTAATCGGTTGTAAATGGAAGGTCACGCATTCAAATCCCCCAAACTTACCCGTGCGCCATGGTTCAGGACCTGTGGATGCACCTAGGGGTATAGTGGTAGTGAGATTGGATCCCTTGAACCCGTGTCACGCCATTACTAGCCCAACCCTAGTTGCCGATTCCCCTAGCACAAAAATAAAATAAAAAATATTACAAGTCATCCCTCCCTAAAATACTTCATCCACGAAGTATTGGTAAAGATAAGTGTCACAAATGAAAATCTTCATTCTCCCAAGTAGCTTCATCTTCTGGTAATTTTTTCCACTTGACAAGGTACTCATTGACTGACCTGGAGCAAAGTGTTTTGGTTTTAACTTCTAAAAGGTATTCGGGTTCTAGCACCAATTTCCCTTCATCATCTAACATGGGTAAATCTGGTTGTATGTGGGTTGTTGGACCCAATTTTTTCGTTAAGAATGACACATGGAAAACATCATGTAGCTTCGCTTTGTTTGTTATGTCTAGAGCATAAGCCACTTGTCTTACTCGCTTTGGTACTTGATAAGGACCATAGAACTTGGGCACAAGTTTATGATTTTTGGAATTTTTGAGCGATGTTTGTTTGTATGGTTGCAAACGAACAACCACCCAATCACCTACTTCGAATTCACAATCAATTCTCTTTAAGTTCACTTGTTGCTTCATATGATTCATTGTTTGTTCAAGATGGTTCTTCAGAATGCGTATGACTTCATTGGATGCTGCAAGATAATCCTTCACTACTGGAACCTTGAAATTGTTGATAACATATTCTTTCGTTGATGGAGGTGGATACCCATATTAGGCATCAAAAGGTGATATTTTTGTCGCAGTGTGATATGTACTATTGTACCACCATTTTGCGCACGAGCGTGGGAAACAATGGATGGCATGGAAGGTTGCGGAAGGAGGTAGGTGGTGTCCAAATGGAGGAGAAATATCTTGAGGCAACTCACAGCTCTAGACTTCTCGAATCACTTGCTCCTAAACTTGCTCACAAACTAGCCCGATACCACTTGTAAGAAAACTTCTTACAACATATTTATTAAATAATATTTTATATAATTTGATGATGGCTTACAATAGATATCAAGCGGATATAAATAAAGTGTTAAAGGACACATATTAAACAATGCATCTCTACAATAGCTAATGCTACATGAATGAATAATACTAATTAATATAACACATTTAATAATGGGAATATACTCTAGTTTAAGTATATTACAATCCCAAATATCATTTGTCATTAATATGCATTCATTGTTGTGTCCCAATCTAGATGGACAAAAGCTTCTGCAAATGTTTATGAACCATAAGTCTATAAAAATTGAGCCAAAAGAGAGGAGGATGACTAGAATTGTAAATATGTATGGCATTGATCTGTAGGACCATATAAATATCACTTGTTGATTTAGCACCAAATAGGGAAGGTAGGAAATGATAAATGTAAATATAAAATTGCAATATTAACATAGTATTACAAAATAAATTTAAAACCATGATGAACCTTTATACCTTTGGATTTGATAAAAATGGTCATATCTTGGGAAAACATAAACCTTTTCAGGTGAAACAAAAAGTGTTTCTTATTGAAAGCAACATTCCAAATGCAATGAAATGGTTCTCTTGACACATTCCAAGCAACAATAGAAACCAAAAGACCTTTGATGCATGCAACGACACTGGTTCAAGGTCTCGATTGACAATCAGATCAAGTCTTCATGAGCGCTCTCATACCATGTTTGATAAACAAGGTATTTCCACATAGGTTGAGCATTTTAAGCAACCACTCACGCAAATAGATCAAATATTGGTACACCAATGTATTACATGGTTAAAACCTTCAAACAGGGAAACAATCCATGACCCTAATGCAACCATTTGAGGAAATATATTAGTGCAAAAGGAAAATGTTTTACATGTGAGTTTCTCCCAATCGATCATTAGAAAATCATTGTCCATGCTCTTTAGAGAGAGATCATATACCAATCCAATGTTAAGCCACATATCAATATAGTTGTTAGTATCAAGGAGAAGATGAATCGTCATGTCACTTTATATATAGAGTGTATTGTGATCATGAAATTAAATAACTATAAATGCACACTAATGCATACTAAAGAAACATGCTTTACCTAAAGACACATTGACCAAGTTGATCTTAACTAGCTCCTAAGTGCTTAAATATCCTAACATACTTTTGGTATCATCTTTCTTACTTTTTATCCCAATTGATGCTTTTGGTTGTTAAATGTCCCCTTTTGGTTTAAATATACCACTTTAGATTCGTTTATGTGCTCTTTGATTGATTAGTTTGATAAGCTTTATTTTATTTTATTTTTCTTTCTACCCTACACAATAATTTATTGATTAATCATATACTTCTCACATTTTGAAAATAAATGAATTTATTGGTTATTCTTTAAATTCACTACAAAAATTCTCCCTTTTTCACTCACACTTGTGAGGCACCCCTCTACTCCAAATTATAGAGATTCTCTCATTGAACGATGGAAAGGGAAATCTTAGCTTTCCTTGATTTCCCCAATGTTTGTTTTCCCCCACAAATATACATTTTGGATATGTTTCAAACATTTTTTTATAAAGTTTAGATATGTACTCTTAGACTTGTGCTCTTGCATTTCTTGTTCTCTGTAATCACCTTTAATATTTTGAGGAGGTGCTTCCAATGTTTTTTTTTTTTTTTTTTTTTTACTATAACGGTTATGAGGCTTTCAAATTAATTACTGGCAAATAGCCTGCCTGTGGCTTACAATCCAATCACCGCTAATTAATCTAGAGTGTTCAGGATAACTGAAGATCACAAAGTCACTTCCAGTATCTAAATTCAAAGGAAATTCTAACATCCTGACCTATAACAGAATACAGAATGAATTACAAAATGAATGATTGAATTACATCCTGTCCTATACAGAATGAATTACAAAGTCACTTCCAGATACAGAATGAATTACATCCTGACCTATTACAGCAAAAAAGGCAGACTCTTGAAATTAGAACCGAGACCAGTCGACTAGCTTCAGGACAAATGCCGGTGGGGCCAGGACCATCCAACGACCTTGGCTCAGACGCTGCCAGTGGGCGTGCCCAACACAAAGCAAGTCGTCAAGTATCTACTCCTCAGCCTCCTGACTCATCACGATCATTCCAGTGCTCACAACTATGTTCTCCAGGGAAGACGAGAGGTTCAGAAAGCAACATTGAGAGACAACAGTGATCGAATTTATCTGGACATGAGCCTCCGATTCAGCATCAATAGACAGACTCTCGGAAATGTGGAGCCAACCAGGGGCCTCCACTAGCTTGCAGAAACAATCTTAACAGACAGAAGGGAACTATCATCCTGCTAATTCCACGGGACAACTTAGAAGAGCGGGGGAGTTCTGTGGAGTCATGACCATCGGGAACCAAGGCTTCTGAGCCTCGTTATTCACTGAGACTATTGAAGCAGACCAGTAAGGGGCAATTAAGGGATCGAGAAGTGAGAGATCTTCCCGTTGATCTTAAGCTCTCCTCTGCACAGATCAGAACCCGAATTTGCCTCAAGATCCGCCAGATGATTCAGTCCCCTGAGCACGTGGAAGAATCGGATCCTGCCAAAGTCAGCAACTCGAGTTTGTATCCTGGAGTACATCTGAGACAAAGAGAGATGAGTCGGACGCCGCTTTCGAATCATTGACTGAATAACTATTCTAGAGTCCCCAATTACCACCATATCTGAGATATTCATATGCCTTGCCTGGGTAAGACCTTGCCAGAGAGCGAGATATTCAGCTCTGTTGTTAGAGAGGATTCCTAGCCCCCAGGAGAAGGACATAATTAAATTTCCATCCGGGCTGAGTATGATCCCCCCTCCACCTTCCTTCCCGGGGTTCCCCTTCGAAGCCCCATCCACCAGCAGGACGTGCTTCTTAAGTGACGATCTCCACATAAGGAAATCTTGCTCACCGATCCTAATTTCCCACGATGAGTGGTGCGAAGGCAGAGGTTTGGTTCTCGAGAGCAGAAGTGGATCTAGATCATTAAACCAGACATAGATGTCCTTATCTGGCAGGGACTCATTCTGTAGCAGAGGTTTGGAGGACACAAGATCCCTGACAAGTACCTTTACTTTTGAGGCTAGCCGGGCCGGTGGAACATCGATTTCTCTGAATATTCTGCCATTTCTTTCCAACCATATGATCCAGCACATTATTTTCGGGACCCAACTCCAACAATGCTTGAGGAGAGACAGGTTTGTCAATGGGAAAGGAGCCTGATACGTCCAAGAGTAGAACAGTTCCTTGACGGTATGGGGAAGAACGAGGTTAAGAGGCCCCAAGACAAGACTCCAAAGCTCAAGAGCATAGGGACAGAGGACAAAGAGATGGTCAGCAGACTCCTCGCTACACAAGCACAGCGGGCACCTCGAGGGACCTACCCATCCCCTTTTTTAAGATTATCAGAAGTGAGGATACTTTTATGCAGTAGGGACCAACAGAAGAAATCAATTTTAGGCAGGGAGGGAGAGTTCCACAGGTTTTTCCAGAGGAAAGGATCTGGCGGAACCCAAGGGATAGAAAGATAAGCAGAGTAACCAGCTGCAACTGTGTATTTCCTAGAGGCGGAGCCCCAGCCTCTTTTGTCCTTTTTCCCGGAGGAGATAGGAGAAGATCCCTGCAATTCCTGCTGAAGAAGCTCTGCTTCCCTTTTCATGTTTGGAGGGAATTCCCCTAAATCCCAAGAATTCCACGAACAGGTGCTATCCTGATTCCAGGCAGAGATGTCCCACAGTGTGATCTGATTTCCGGAGGTAAGCCATTCCCTAATATTATCCAGCTCAGGATTCTGATTAAGCGGCGAGTGTCCCAAAATGCAGTCTTCCCAAATCTTGATTTTCTTACCATTTCCCGGAATCCAGAAGAGCTTGGAGGTGATCAACTCCTTTGCTTTGGAACAGAGATTGAAGATTGGGGAACCCCTTTGGGTCACCAACGGCCTATCCAGGCAACGCTCTTTCTTACCCCGAAAGTACTTGAGACGGAGAGCCTTGGTGCTCCAAGAGGTTTTCTCGTGGACCAATCTCCACAGAATCTTCCCTCCCAGCGCCAAGTTTTGAGCACCAATATCCCTGAGTTGCAGCCCTCCCTCAGCTTTGGGAGATTTAACTTTATCCCAGTTAACAAGATGCATTTTCCCATCACCATTCTTTCCTCCCTCCCACAGAAACCGCCTCATCAGTTTGTCCATCTGGAGGAGGACAGCCTTAGGGGCCAGAAGGATTGAAGCATGGTAGACCGGGACGGCTGTAAGCACAGAATTTATGAGTATAATTTTCCCTGCTTTATTCAGCCAAGAGGCTCCCCAGACAAGGATTCTGCTTTTGAATTTATCGAGGAGAGGGAGCCATAGGTTGTTCCTGGGCTTGTCTTTAACTAATGGAATTCCAAGATAGTTAAAGGACTCCCAGGAGGAGGTACCTTCCATATCAAGGGCCCTGGATATATCTAGCATATCCCTGGGCAAACAGTTCCAGCCATATACTTTGCACTTTCTGAGGCTTAACTCGCTTCCAGAAACCTTCTTGTAGGCGTCCAGCTCCTCTCTTAATTTCACTGCAGATCTGAGAGAAGCACGGCTTAATAACAATGTATCGTCCGCGAATTGGGTGTGGTTGACATTCTTTACACGTGGGGCAATGTTAATTCCGAGGAGAGAGCTTTGCTGGAGGCAATTGTCCAATTGGAAGCTCAAAACTGAAGCTTGGATGGCATAGAGCAGGGGAGACAAGGGGCAGCCTTGCCTTAGGCCTCTCGATGCCTGAAAAAAGGAGGCAGAACGTCCGTTAACAAGGGGGGCAATCCATGGGTTCGAGATGCAGGCTTTGATCCAGCTGATAAGCTGAGGGTGGAAACCAAAATTTGACATAACAGTAAACAGAAATTTATGACGGACTCTGTCGAATGCGTTGGCAAGATCAAGTTTGACCACCATTCCCTTCTCTCTTCTCTGGCAGCTCGAATGAATCGCTTCCTGCACCAAGATAATGTTGTCCTGGATGTGGCGTCCTTTGACAAACCCACCTTGGTTCTCAGGGATGACCTTAGGGAGGACATGCTTGATTCTATTGGCGATAATTTTGGTTATCAGTTTGTAGCCCGTATAGCACAATGAGATGGGTCTGAATCTCGAAAAATTTTGGGCTCCCTTTTCTTTTGGGATGAGCGCCAGGAATGAGGAGTTTGTACTCCCACCGATCTTGTGGCTACATTGAGATTTTTTAACCATTCTTATCAAATCTTTTTGTATAATATCCCAGCAAGCAATATAGAACCTGCCCGTGAATCCGTCAGGCCCAGGGGCCTTGTCAGGATTCATACCCAATATGACTTTCCTTATTTCTTCTGCCGTGACTGGGGCAATAAGCTTGAGGTTACTTTCAACATCCACCAAGGGCGGGATCAGATTCAGGGGGTACCCGTCAGAGAGATGGGCGACCGGGTTCTCTTCCGTATACAGCTCCTGGAAGAAGGCGTGGGCTGCCTGCATAATCTCTTCATTGTTTCTAATGGTTTGGTCCTGGAAGTTAATCTCAGAAATTGAATTGTGATTTTGGCGGGCCTTAGCTTGCTTGTGGAAGAAGGAAGTGTTCTTGTCTCCAGCTTGGAGCCACAGGCTCCTGGATTTTACCCTCCAGAATTCCTCCTCTCGCCTCAAGGCTCTATGCAGCTTCTGTTGCAGATCGTTCTCTTGTTCCAACTCAATAGCAGTGATCGGACCCCTTTCCATTGAGTGCTGGTAGCAGCTGAGTTCCCTTTGGGCATTTGTCCTTTCTTGAAGGGGAGAGCGCAAGTTCTTAGCCCAGGTCTTAAGGTCCCTCTTAAGCCTTCTGAGTTTCTCTTCCCAAACAAAGAATGGGGATCCTGAGACAGGGTGACTCCAAGAATGGTTGACGATATCCGTAAACCCTTCCGAGGTGGTCCAAAGAGGGCTGAAGCGGAACGGAATAGGACCCAACTTATCCCCTAAAGAGAGGGATAGGGAGATAGGCTTATGATCAGAGGTATACGAAGGAAGAATGGTTGAGACAGCATAGAGCCCCAGATTCATGAAGGAAGAGTGAATGAGAAATCTGTCAAGTCTGGCTGCAATATGTCCAGGACCTGCTCTTTTATTCAACCAAGTGAATTTGCCCTTGGAAGGTTTGATATCTTGAAGGTCCCAATCCAAGATAATATCTTCTACCCACTCTCTGGATGGGTCTCTGACCAGGGAGCCTCCTTTTTTTTCCCACAATGCTAAAGTGACATTAAGGTCACCTGCTAAGACAATATTTTCCGGAAGATTGAGGCTAAGGAATCGGTTGAGCGACTCCCAACACTCTTTTTTTTCCGAAAGAAATACAGGGGCATATATATTAACCAGGCTTACCAAGTGACCCGAATCTGTATGACGGAACTTGGTAAAGAGCCAGTGGGTGGATACTTCATCTTCAATGAGGTCCAACGAAGAGGAGTTCCAAAAGGTGGCCAGGCCTCCTGATGCTCCTCTGGAGCTAACAGCTCTGCCCGATCCACGCTTCCAGAAATGGGTGCTTGCTTTGAGGACTTCCGAGTCCTCCATCTTCGTCTCCTGGATTAGCAAGACTTCGGGATTTGACATTCGAACAAGATCTTTAACTGCTTTTTCTTTCACTTTACTGCCAAGTCCTCTACAGTTCCAGGAGACGTACTGCATTACTGTCTAGATGGGGAGGTGGGGACTCCCTTAGGAGCCTTGCTTGCCTTGACTCCAGATCTGGTTGTTATCATGCCTGGGATGGTTTTTTGAGACCCGGCTGCAACATCCCTGTAGGATTTTTCATCCCTCTTTTTTCTGTTGGATTTTCTTCCTCTTACGGCAATTTCAGGGGTTTCCATTGAGCTGCTGGTCTCAGTGGCATCTTCATCTGACTCTGCCTCATTTCCAGTTTCCAGGGAGACATGTTCTTCGTCGGACTTCTGCTGCTCCTCTGTCAGGGTACAATCGGTCTCAGGGGGGGCCGAAGGTTGGGAGGCAGAGGGAGGGGGAGAAGAAGAAGGCTGGGGGACAGGCGCAGGCCCAGCTGGGGGAGCTTCACCGGCCGCAGGGGATGGACCGACCCCCTCGTCAGGGTGCTTTTCTTTACTCTTATGGGGATGTTTGGATCTTTTTACCTGCTTCCACCCTTCCGTTGGTTCTTTATCCTGCGTTTGGAGTTTGGGGCAATTCCTCTGAAAGTGTCCATGTTCCTGACAGTTCCTGCATTTGAAAGGCAGGTGTTCATAGTCTACTTTTTGGTAATGTGTCCAGCTTCCAACTTTGAGCTTCACTGCTTCAGGGAGACCCGCTTCCAAATCAACTTCCACGCAGATTCTGGCACAACTGTAATTCGTCTTGGTTGCAGCCTTGTCAATGAACCGCCCTATTCCGTTGCCAATTATCTGTAAAGTCTCATAGCTCCAGCAATGGACAGGAAGGTTGGGGAGTCTCACCCAGACAGGGACTTCCTTCGGTGTGTCCACGTTAGGGTCGAAATCAGGGGTCCATCTGTTAATATAGAGCCCCTGCGTGCCCATGAAGTAGGGGCCGTTTCTGAAAATCAAATCCCTATCCTCTTTGTCAATAAATTCGAAAATGAAGTAACCTCTTCCCACAGGGTAACAGGTTACGCCATGGTTGAGGTGCGGCTTCCAATTCCGCTGAATCCAATCATCTGTAGTCTTAGGGGAAGGCCAAAGGCCCATGAACTGTCCGACAAGGCCTCTCTCCGCCAGGGCCAAAGCTATCTTCACAGGTTGAGACTCAGGAATGGCGATTTCGGGGACTTCATCCAGTTTCTTGATAAATTTAGGGACAGCTGAAGGAGCGGACCGCCTACCACCACGGCTAACAAGAATCCTGAAGGCTTCAGCGTCCGAGAGAGGAGGGGGGGGGGGGCGATTCCCCACCCCCAGGGCCTGCCATCGCAGCCGCGATCGAACCAGAAATCGAGCCCTAGCTAACTGGGCCGAGCCGAAGCGCCGAGCAGAAGGCTAGGTCAAAAAAATAGTGGTAGGGTCTTATCCTCATTACATAACTTAATTTCCATCGCTTCCAATGTTTTATTACATGTTTTCATTCTAGTTGTTTAGAATTCTTTGCTCCTCTTGTCTGAATTCTTGCATTTTGTAGCATAGTGAATCTCACTCATTCATCTTTGAAGGAATTGATATATTTATTAGATTTAGTATTAAATATTTCATATTGTTGTTGGTTTACTTTACTTGGTAGTTTAGTTTCCATTTTTATTATTTTACATATACTCGAGCAATCATCCTCCTTATTTTAGAATCCTTACCTCCCTCTATCATTTGATAGATTATTTGGTTTACTATCTTTTGTCTTCTTTTCTTTCAAAATATCATTTGGTATGTCACATCGTTAAGGTTTAAAATACATGTCTGTGAAAAGAAAGCCCATGAATATACATTGTTTGGTGATTTGCATTTTGTACTTTAAGTTGAGAAAAATACATTTTCATATTATTGATTTACTTACAACATGTTCACTGTTCTAGATTAATTAGGTTACTCCATAAACAAGAAAATGAAAGAGGGAATAAATCTCTTTATTTATTTTTTATTAATTTTTTTATATGAACTTACTTAAATTAAATCATTTAAAAAAAAAAATTAAACTCTTTGCATTGAGAGTAGCGAGGTGCTCTACATCCTAGTATGGTAGAGATATTGTTACGTTCCTAACGTTATGCTACCAAAAATAAAAATAAAAAAATAATTAAAAAAATTCATGCCGACTCATAAAATAAAAAAAATAAAAAAACAAATAAAAAGTAAGCTCATAAAATAAAAAATTAAAACCAAATAAAAAGTTATTAAAAAAACCATGTTGATTTACAAAATTAAAAAAATAAAAAGCATAAATCAATCTTAAACACAGATCTATCAAGCAATTACACCTCAAGAAACTGGATCCCTCTCGGTGCTTGATAGATCTGGGTTTAAAATGTATCTATGCTGGTTTAAATAATAATTATTCCACATAACAAATTGCCTCCTGACTTGACCGTTTTTTGGTATCAGAATCGATAGTGATCGGAGGAGAAGAGTTGTCTGCTCCGGTAATTCTAGCTGCAGGATCAGACCATTGGTCGATTAGCTTATAGTGGGATAGAGTTGGTCAACATCTGAGGACACCCTTTAGGTTTGAACAATTTTGGTTTTCTCACCCTGATTTTAAATAAAAGGTAAAGCATTGGTGGAATGAATTTAGTCCTCCCCAAGGAACCCTTACGTACAAATTTCAATAGAAATTGAAATTTATTAAGGAGAAAGTGAAAAATGGAATACAGAGTCATTTGGAAACATATTTCAGGAAAAAAGAAGGCTAGAAAACCAATTGGCAGAGCTGCAGAGAATTATTCAGAATGAGGGATACACAGAAGATCGGAAGATGGAGGAAAATGATCTGTTGACTCAAGTTGACATTAGAGAAAGTCAAGAGGAAAATATATGGAAGCAGAAATCGAGGAATAGGTGGTTAAGTGAGGGCGAAAGGAATACCAAGTTCTTCCACAAAACGTCTATCCAACACAAGTAGATGAATCGAATTGGTCGGCTCATTAAAGAGGAAGGGAATGTTGTGGAATCTCAAGAAGATATTGAGAAGGAATTAAACTCCTTTTTTAAAGGCATCCTGGAGGAACATATCCTTGATCGAGGACTGGAAATCGATAGAGTTGTCAGCCATATTCCTTCCTTAATCACCCCGGATCATAACAAGATCTTGATGAGAGCGATAGAAATGGCCGAGTTGGAAGATGCGGTTAAGCAAATGGAAGGAGGAAAAGCCCCTGGACCTGATGGATTTACTATAATTTTTTTCAAACGTCTTGGGATATGTTGAAGGAGGAAGTGCTAGCTATATTGGAAGATTCGAGGAGAACAGGAGGGGTCCTTTCGGCCTTCAATGCGACCTTCCTCTCCTTGATTCCCAAATATTTTGGCGCAGAAACACCAGGAAAATTCAAGCCTATAGCATTATGCAACGTCATATACAAAATAACAACAAAGGTTACTGTAAATAGGTTAAAACCCATGCTTCCGTTGATAGTCTCTCCTAAACAAGCAGGCTTCGTGGAAGGGCGACAAATCCCGGATGGGATTCTACTTACGTATGAAGTGATGCATTCTCTAAAAATAAAGAAAATCCCTGGTATGATAATTAAACTAGACCTTTCTAAGGCCCATGATAAATTGAGTTGGCAGTTTATGGAAAGAATGCTTCAAGCCTTTGGGTTTCAGGATTCTTGGATTCGTTGGATCATCAAGCTCTCTTCCTCGGATTTATTTTCCATTCTTGTGAATGGTACTCTGTCCACTCCCTTTAAGTCTTCGAGAGGAATCAGACAGGGTGACCCTTTATCCCCCTTCCTCTTTATTATAATGGCAGAAGGTATGGGGAGATCCATCAAGGCCATGAGATAGGCAAATTTACTAAAACGCCTACACTTGCATCGGGAGGAGAATCCTCACACTCATCAATAGTTTGTTGATGATAACGATGCTTATGGGACATTCTTCACTCCAAGAAGCAAAAGCTTCAAGGAAGCGCCTTGATGGTTTTTCGAAAGCTAGTGGCCTAGAGTTGAACAAGGAAAAATCGCAGGTCTTCTTTTTTAATACTCCACAGGCAAATTGCAGAAATATTTTAAGAATCATTGGCTTTCAACTTGGCTCCTTTCCAGCGAAATATATTGGTGCTCCTCTTTTAGATTCGGTTATTAGGAAAGTATCCTGGCAAGACTTATTAGAGAAGATGAAATCCAAGCTATCCAATTGGACCTTCATGGCTTTGAATTTTCCAGGAAGGTTAACTTTGGTTCAATCTGTCTTGCAAGCCTTACCTCTTTATATGTTTTTTGTTCTTGCAATGCCTAAAGCGGTACTGAAAAAGATCAGAGGATTACAACGAGATTTCTTATTGGGAGGCTTTGAAGATCGGCATAAATGGGCTTTGGTTGACAAGAAAAATGTGTGTACACCTAACTTGTTGGGAGGCCTGGGCCTTAGATATCTAGAAGTCATCAATGAAATAATGGGAGCAAAGATGTAGCGTCCCCCTCTTTCTATCCGACCATCGGGAGGGGACGTTGGCCAAACCCGAGCTCTAAAAATTCGCCCCAAATGCATAATACAATTTTCAACCAATGTAATGTGTGCAAAAATGTAATTAAACATGCACAACAGAATTAAAGTCTAACCACACACATCTAATATGAAAATACAAGCATAAACATTATAGGCATCAAATAAAATAGTTCAGATTCAATTACATGAGAGTAATTATCTTTATTCAACGCAGATCCAAGCAATTGGCTGTGCAAGAGCGCTTTTCCACCCAACCATAGGCACTCCGTACAACATATACTCTTTCTGCTGGGAGTCCACCCCCAAGCTGGGCTATGAGTCCACCAGGCGAAGGAAGCACCTACGTGCTTCTATCTCTCATCCCACAACCCATTATGCTCTCTCTCTTCTAATTCAAATTTCTGGGTTTAATACACACTCTAGTAAAATGGACATCAACAACAATGGAATGAATCTACGTAGTGTAGCAGCTTGCATGAGAGGGAATGAGAATGAAATGATAATCAAAAGAGTGTTGACTCTAAGGATATGAGGTAAGGGTGAAAAGACAACTGACATGGATTCTAACCATAGAAGAAATAGGACTGTTGACAGCTGACATAACTATCACAAAAGTGCAGCTAGTCCCATGCTTCAATAACTACATGAGGTGACTTTTCCCACCAACCACACACATGCATTAATGATTGGAAAAAAAATCAAAACCAGAGATATTTGGTTTATTCTCATCGCATGATAGAATTTTGGGTGAATTCTAAGGTTGACACTTGGAAGCATAGGATTTGGTTTCCCATAGACCCCCTTCCTCTTCCCCTCTGGTGGAATGATAGCCCCTTTGGTGCACTTTACACAACCATTGTTGGACCATTTTATTATTTATGCACATAATATTTACATATACTCTAAATCGGCACAAAAGCCAACCAAACATTCCAAATAAAATATAACATCATACATGCCTATCCATTCACTAGTCAGGCCTTGGACTTGAGCTCCGCATTAGGAATTCACGCTAGCATATTTACATCATTTACATTTTTAATGCAATGGGGTCAAAATCAGGATATTACACAAAGATATGGTGGCGTTGGGTAACTCATTTGAATGAACCCTGGGCAATGATGTGGCATGAAAAATACGCTACTAAATGGGAGAAGCAGAACCTAATATGTTTTGTGGAAGACATTCCGGGATCACACATTTGGAGAGCAACTCTGAAGAACAAGAAATTAATTCAGCATCATAGTTTTTGGAAGGTTAGAAATGTAGAAATGGCTTATCTATTTCAAGACTCTTGGCAACAATCCCCATGCATCAGCGACTCAGTGAATCTCCCAATACTACAGGCTAATCTCAAAGAAAATAATGTGTTAGGTTCAAGGATATGTGGGAGATCAGGAACCCAGATGGTTCCTTTTGGAGATGGAAGAATGAAGACTGGTGGAAACGGTGGAGTCCTCATGAAGATATCTGTGCTCTAAGGAATCTGCTCCAAGAGAGGAAAATTAGGATTCAGCAGGATCCCAACAAACTCAAATGAGGATATAATCCAATGGGGTCATTTACTTTGAAGGAAGCAACTCATCTTCAAGTGGGGTTTCATCAAATCCCCATAGACCCAAAGTGGAGGAATTTATGGAAAGAAAAATTGTGGCCGAAAATCACTTTGTTCATATGGATGTTACTGAGACGCCAGATCCTAACTTGGGATAATATATTGAAGAGAGGATTCACTGGGCCGGCATGGTGTTTCTTGTGCAACAAAGATGGTGAGAGCATAGATCATTTGTTCGATGGGTGTGATTATGCCTCGGCTCTTTGGGATAAAGGGGAGACGATTTTTCGTCGGTCTAGCAGAGTTAGGAGCAATTCAATGGAAACGATTATGGACTGGGAAAGAAGCCCTTTTAGGAACCCTATTCTCAATCGCATTTGGGAGCTCTTCCTGGGATTCTTGGTGTGGGAAGTCTGGAAAGAGAGAAACCAGAGAATATTTGTAGGGAAAAGCATGAAAGAAGAAGAGGTATGGATAAGAATAGAAAGTCACATTATGGAGACCCTAAAACTTGGTCAATGGGGATCTAATGACTTGAAATCTGATGTGGAGGAAAGAAGGATTCTCCAAGATTGGGGAATCTGCTCCATTCCAGAAAGTATAGGATCGCTAAGGACAAAAGGAGTAAGGAGAAATAGTATGGATACATGGCATATCCCACCAACAGGTTTCTATAAACTTAATTTCGATGGGGCATCAAATGATAATCTGGGACCCTCAAGTTTTGGAGGGGTGGTCCGTAATCACCAGGGAAAAATTGTTGGGCTTCAGTGGGGTAACATTGGGGAAGTGACTAACAATGTGGCGGATCTTAATGGTATAATTAATGGCATTGGATAGGTCAAAAGGAGTGGATGGACATCGGCGATCATTGAAGGAGATTCTGAAATCCTCATCAATATGGCAGAGAAAATTCCAGTTGGTGCATCTATTTCCAAAGTGGGGAGAAATTGGAGACTGGAATCTCGGTTAGGGATGTTGGACGATTTACTTAGTGATGCTCATGTGATAGCTTTTAATCATGTAAAGAGAAAGGCCAATTCCTTGGCAGATTTTCTTTCCAACCAGGGAGTTAATAATCATGAAACCCATAATGAGCGGGTGTGGAAAGAAATAGAGGACGAGGAAATTAAATCTAGGTGTATTTCTCTCGCCTCCCTAGATATGAGTATCCCAGATGCAGGTGTACAAGTGGACAAGGGCTCGCGTGCTACCGGCTACATGGATCTGGAAAGAGGTAGGGTCGTGTCGAAGGAAGAGGCTCTGACCAACGAGCGTGAAAGAGGTTAAATGTTAAATAGTCTAGGAGCGAGCATTATAATGGCCAAGCTAAGGGAAAGTAGGGAGCATTTACGCAGATGGGACATCATGGAGGAGAGATAATATAGTTCATTGTCAAAAGCTGTTAAGAATTGGAGTAGCAAGTACGCCTAGTACGTGAGAAATCAAGGGAGTTATGGAGGGAAGAGACTGCAGGGATGGAATGACGGCTCGATCTTGTGTGGAGCCATTAAGACATTCCCTGTAAGCTTATTGAACTTGCAAATGGAGGTCCTTGGGGATGGCTATTGAGGAAAGTATTTAAGGAGGTAGATGTTGCGTTCAAGAGGATGGAGGACGTCGATTATTGTAGGATTTTTTTTGGAAGGTGGAAAATGGTTTTCTCCTGAGAACACCAGTATTCTGTCAATGGCCCCTCACCAAAGAATGCGTAGTTGTCGGAGAGGTAGAGGAAGAACTGAGAGAAGCGTAGTGAAAGAGGAAGTGTGGGCGGAGTACATTGAGGGTATTCCTACCCATATTAACGAATCCATTTAAAAAATAGAGGATGACGAGGTGAAGCAAAAAATTGAGGACCATGGAATGGCTATTGATCTCGACCCGTACTGGGTTTTGAGGCGGATTCTAGGTAAGGTGATGTTAGAAAGAGAACGTTTTGGGGACCTAGTAGCACAAATTGTAGGAAATTTCAAGGAGGACATGATGTGTAACATGGTGGACATGGAGGGAGTAATGGATTTTTCCAAAGCCTCCTTTATGGCTACTCCGGTGCGCAACTCGTCTCCTCCAGCGGATCCTGATCACTCATCGCTAGCTCGTATGGAAAAAATGAATCACATGGAAGATACTCAGGAGGATTCTGCACCTCCAAAGGCTGATCCAATATAGTATTTCTCTTTCTCTATCATGATTTTTTTTTGGCATCCCTTTAGAATGATTTTGTGTTGGTTTTGTAATGGCGTTGACTCGTGGCATGGTGTATGTCATATCTGTCACTATTATTATCGGATAGGTTGTTTTGTAATGGATTTACGCCTAGGATGGGAGGCACTAGTAATGGATTCATGCATGGGATGGAATCTCTGTAGGGTGGCAAAGGAGTTAGTAAGGGCGGTTGCAGGTGTAATGCTGATTTTGAAAGCCTTAGTGAGACATCCAGATGATTGATTCTATGCTCATGATAAACCTTTTTTGTAACAATATGGACATATTTTTTCTTTATCAGTAATAGAATGATTCTCTATTATTCGCAAAAAAAATAAAAAAATTATTCCACATAACTTAAGTAAATTTAAATATTTATTTTTTTCTCTTTCTTTTTCTTAGTTTTCCTTAAGAAAAAAAAAATGGAAATTCCACATCTTGTCATGTTATCTTGTGTGCATTATATTTGTAAAATTAGGCTTTTATCCTTAGAATTCTTTTTTTTTTGGTCATTTGGTTGCTTTTTCCTTAGGTTACGTTGCCTTGTGTGATATTGGTATAGTTTAGGCCTTTAGCCTTAGGATTTTCCATTTTGGTCCTTTGGTTGCTTTACCTTTAGGTTACCTTGGCTCATGGGTGACATGGTTGGTGATCTTATTCCTTCATCTAGATTGAGTGTCTAATTTTTAATAGTTCACTCATATCCTCTACAAAAAGGTTGGTATTCAAATAACTTGAAGAGGTTGTTTGATTTCAAATTATGTTTCGCATTAGAGATTGAAGAATTTAGAAATGTAGTTGAGTTTCAACCTCCAAAAAGAGAACCACCCCCATTTTGGATACATTTATTAATTAGTGTAACAAAAGTCACAATCTCCAAAAGAAGTAGACACCTAGGGACAAGAAGCACATTTTATCAACCTTTGAATTATTGAGGCCAATAAGGAACCATATGTTAAGATAGACTACTTGACACTCAACATTATATTGCTTTGGTTCAATACTTTCGTCAATGTCTAGGGGGGATCCTTTCTTTAGGGGTCAGATGATATGTTAGGTTACTTGGATCTGGTCAGAGATGTGCATACTACTATGCTTAGGATTGTTAGTATTGAATCTCTACCTTTTGGATTGAACGCGAGCAATATAGAATATGAGGATCAATACTATTTCATAATTATTAATGACCCATTCACTCCTTGCTTTGAGGAAATAATTTAGTTGGGTTTTGGAAAGGACTTATTATATGATACTATTTCCTAACAACTCATTCACTACTTGTTTTGAGGAATAATTGTTAGTTGGATTATGGAAGGGGCTTGGTATATAGGTAATGGATAGTCGAGTGTAGAGTTTGAAAACTATTAATTTTGATATGGGTAATGAGAATAAGAAGATTTTTTAGCTAAGCAATATAGTATGATGTTCTCTTCCTTCCTTTCTTTATGTTTATGAATGATGAGAAGTGTTAATTGGGTTGCTTTAGAGATTGATAGTAGTAGAGTTATTACACTTCGTTTGCAAACATGCATGTATGAGTAGGATGTGAACAATGAATCAAAATCTCAATCACGCGATTCCTTGAGGTGTTTATTTTGTTGAAATTGTCATCTAACTAGAATTTCTTTAGGTAAATTCAACTTCTTATACTTTATGTCCATATATTATTGATAATGATGTAGTTGTGCTTCGTAACCATGAAAATAGAGTTTGATATTTAATAGCACAACACAATACATATGGTGGAACAAATTTTTGTGCATAAATGGGCTATCTTGTCCAAACTGAAAACTTTAATTTAGATACGAAAAGACTATACACTCCTGGACATGTTTGTAACATTGGTTATTTAAATTTCATTGATTGAAGATTCTTTAGTAAATAAGTTCAATAACATAACCATTTAAATAAAGTATCATATAACAAAAAAAAAAAACATGTCAAGGAAGAAATGAGACTTGAATTGTTTTTTATATAATTTTTCAACAACAACAAAAATATTGGCAAATCATATTATTCAATGCCACACAATTGAATTAAAAAAACTTATTATTAAATAAATTTTGATTTAAGTAATATTAGACAATACCTATTCGACATATAATGAATAACAAACTATACTTGAAATAGTTTTAAATATTCATTAAAAAAATCAAAATAACACACATTTAATAAGAGATCAAAATAACACACATTTAATAAGAGAGTGGTATATAGAAGGCATAAGTTTAACAAATAACATCAAACAAAATAAGAAGATAAGAAGATAATGTAGGAAACAAAGCATTTCGTCACCAAAGCACATTTTAATGTTTCTATGTTGATAAGGATGTTATGGAATCCAATAAACTTTAAAAAGAAAAAATGAAACACTATACAAATCAAATTCATTTGAACAAGGTGTAAATATCAAAGTACACAAAAATCCATTAAATTTTTATTCCAAATCTTCTACATGATTTAACTTTATCTCAATATCAATAGTATTTTAATAATCATTACAATAAACAAAACTTCAACTATACTATTAATAATGACACAAAGATATTTATTTCAAAGTATATCAATTCAACCAACCAAAAGTAAACCACTTGAACCAACCAAAGTAAACCATTGTTTTCACTTTAAGTATACCTCATTCTTAAACTATTAAACTATGAGTGATTGGTATATAATTAAAAATTTCAAAAAACTTTAATAAACATTTTATAATTTGAATTATATATATTTATATTTATTGAAATATTTTACATGATTTAACTTTATCTCATTATCAATAGTGTTGTAATAATCATTCCAATAAACAAAACTCATCAATTATACTGTTAATAATGACAGAAAAATATTAAACTCATCAACTATATTGCTAATAATGACACAAAAATATTTATCTTCAAAGTATACCACTCCAACCAAAGTAAACCATTGTTTTCACCTCAAGCAGACCTCATTCTTAAACTATGAGTGACTAGTATATAATTGAAAATTTCAAAAAACTTTAATAAACATTTTATAATTTGAATTATATATATATTACACTTCAAACATGAAGTTATAATTGAAAATTTCAAAAAACTTTAATAAACATTTTATAATTTGAATTATATATTTTACACTTCAAACATGAAGTTTTTAAGTAAGGGAAAATGTAAGTATAAAACTAGTTATCTTTTATAATTGAAAATTTCAAAAAACTATGAGTGACTAGTATATAATTGAAAATTTCAAAAAACTTTAATAAACATTTTATAATTTGAATTATATATATATTACACTTCAAACATGAAGTTTTTAAGTAAGGGAAAATGTAAGTATAAAACTAGTTATCTTTTATATGCCTAATTAATGTGTATTTCATATGTGGATTAAAATAGTGTTGGGTGACTTGTCTATTGGATATGGATGTCGCATTAGTCAACAAACAACAATCTCCTCATCTCAAATCATATTAAGTATGCATTGTATTCAAAGTGATATATGAAATAATAAGAAAACTTATATTATATTATTATATTATGTACATATCTATGTTTGTTTTATTTATTTATTATTTTATTGTATTTTTATGTTTTTTTTTAAGTAAGTATTTATAGGGGATTTGCTTACGAGATTTTCCATTTATAACATCTCACTACAATTACTTATTATCAATTACTTTAACTCTATGGGCTGATCATATTTTTATGTTATATATGATTAAGATTTTGTATTAGAAAGTTGTTATAGTTATATTAGTTAGTATAATATGAAAAAGATGAGTTTTCTCACCATGCATGCTTCACAATAATTATATTTATTTTTTATAAAGGATTTTCAATTTTTACTTTTATATAATTTATAAAATACATTTAAAATCATACATTTTATAATATATAAAATTTGAAATTAGTGAAAATATATATATATTATGAGAGAAGGCTAATTTTTTTGAACAATCCCAACCATGTTCTCAACGAAATGTATTTGCTGAACATATTCTTCATTTTTGAATTTCAAATGCATTGAACCGACGTACACTAGATAACATTGCAGGTAATAGATTGAGTGTTCCTTGACATACTTGAGACCATCGAACAAAACATAATGCACTCTGTTTCTAAAGCTCCAGTTTCCTCTTCTACTATAAAAAGGCCTTCATTATAGCTGCATATCATATATTATGATTATTTTTTTAAGCTTGAAGTTTGGGAATAGACAAAAAGATAAAGGTCCCATTGTTTGAGATTAAGTCCTCATGTCTACGAAGTAAATGAAGGATGTCTCATTAGTTTTACAATAGGGACTATGCATATAATAATTTTGGTTTTCCATTAATATATAGAAACCAACTGTATTGTTGTAGCCAATGAATGAATTCAACCCCAAAACTAAACAATTGAGATACACTCTCAACCAGACAACTGAGTTTAAGATTAAAACTACCCATCTCCATAGCGAAGAAGAGCCAACTCCATGCAACTAGAATTGCATTCAAATCGTGCCTGAATCCCAATGAAATATTTGCACTAGAAGTCACTAAACAAACCAAAAAATGAGATTTGCAAACCATAATCCAATTGAGAACAACCCTTCTTGATATAGGATCTCTAAGGCTATTAGAGACCAAACCTAATTTACTTGAACTCTCCATTATCCGACTTGTGCTTGAGGTATTAACAAATTGCACTTGAAATGGCTAACCCTCCATCAAGATGGGAGTGTGTGAAGGTAAAAGAAGAATTATGATGGTTGATATTCATCCTTGTATATTGAATTTGCCTATTACTTGTCTTGATTTGCAAAAACCATGCAAACCTTTGGAATATTCATCAATACAACAAATTAAGGAATTGGGGAGAAGGACAAAACCCTAAATTGATTTCAAAATTCTATTATCAAGTTTAGATGCCCCATTCGCTAATTGATCGTCATGATGATTTCAAGATCTAATACATCATAACATTCTAAAATCTCAAAATGATGAATCCCTTTTTGAATTCCCTAGATGTGTCTAACTAACTTTCTATCCAACGTAATAGAAACAATGCACATCTACCTTATAATTATTGTCCATTCCCTAATAACAATTGATTTCTTATTTCCCCCTAAAATCTAAAATTTTGAGTCCTAATATATTCAAAACTTACTTCTTATGTTTCTTTGGAATTAAAAAAGATCCATATACCTATAATGTCTCCATATATATTTAAAATAATGTCTAAATACATTTAATAAACTTTATCTACTGTATAATAACTAACCAAAATTCTAATATATATATATATATATATATATATATATATATATATATATATAATTTAATCATTTATATGATCTAAATTATTATTGTTTATGCCACCTAATAGATTCTAAAATTTATCTCTTTGCCTTCCCATTAAAGGAAATTGCATGTTTATGAGGGCAACATGTCAAAAGCTCGAAAAACATAGATATAAATTGCGATGAAGGGTCTTTACTTTTATGGATTTTCACCTCCTTTCTTAATGTTTGAAATGGTTATATGTGTCATTATAGAAAGATAAAAATTAATTTATTTGAATTTTTTACTAAGAGTGGATAAATATCTTATGTTAAAAAGTTGTGAAGAATAACAAAAGAAGTATAATGAGCTTCACTTTTCTTCTTAGTGGAGCAAGATAATAATATTTAATTTTCTAGAATTCCCCTTTCCTTGACAATTCTAACAAAAATTTCCAACTAAAACATTGAAAAGTTCTAATGCTATATAAACGAATAAAATAATCCAGTAAAATTACATAGAAGACATACAAAGCAAAATAAAAAAAGAGTGAACCAATTAAATGTCATCTTGAGGCTAAGCTTCAACCATCTTTCTCAGAGGAATCGAGCTCTATGATCTCCAATTCAGGATGGCGCATTGAGTCTTCTTCTAGGGCCCTTGATTCCATAATGGAGTTATTTTGGAAGCTACCTTCCTGGTTCAGGTTGAGCAACTTGTCCACATCCTCCAACAGTTTGTCCACTTGTCCTCCCTATACTCTAATATTTCCCTACACATCATCAATTCTAGTCTCCACCAGAGAGATGTGGTACAAGATTTGACTCACAACTTCCACCATTCCTTCCATATGTAGTTGCAAATGCTTCATTGTAATTTTGAGGTCTCGTATTTTATTTTGAAACCCACATATTTCTACTTCCCATGGTGACATAATTGTTCCTCAAGAGCAATTGTCCCAAAAAGAGCAGACCAAATCAGAAGGCACTACCCAAGAGAATCTGGAGTGAAGAACCGAAGCCACCTCAACCCCTGTTGAAAACAAAGTCAGGATTTGAGGCTAACAGGAAGGGGAAATTTCCCTATGAAGAGAGTGAGGGCCCCTTGATCCAAAATATGATCTCAAACATGGAATGAAAAAACCTTCACCCAATACCTTCATAGTCGTGGAAGAAGAGCCCGATAACCACAAACAACATGAAGGGAAGGTCATCTCCGAAATAAGGCCTAGACTCCTCTCTACTAGATCTTCAAGGATGATAGATCCGAACGTGAGAGAAAGGTGGATATTTGTGCATATATGTCTTGTCAGAGATATCCCACAAGCCTCCCAAGAGACAATAATACATGCCATAAAACCAAATCTATAGGGGAGGAATAAATGACGAACCGAGGACTCTTCATGGGTATGCACTGAATTTCAAGTGGTGTCTCACACTTTCCTCAAGGGCCAAGTGTTTGTTCTTTTCAATTGGATCTCCTCTATGAACTAATGCCATGATATGACTCATGTCCATGCCAAATTAATCCTAAGGTATCCACCTTCGGTGTGTATGGCCATCCATTTTTATACAAATACCTGTATCCAACACTACATCGTGATTTGCCAGTGGATTCACTTATTCATTATTGTTTCTTCTATTATGAACGAGGCTTAGCTCTTTAATCTCTTTGAGACTACAGATGGTTCTCCTTTGAAGCCTTTCATGGATGGCCTCATCATTGATTAATCCTTTCCTTGTAGACCAAATAACCAACAAGGAGTCTCCAAAGGTAATCACTTTCTGAAGGTTGAGAGAAGCTAAATACTCCCCCACCAACAACAAGGCGTACCATTCTACTTGATTGTTAGAGAAATATCCTAGGCCCATGGAAATGAATTCACTATTGTGCCACCGAGATCCAATAGGATCCTCGCACCTGCCCCCACTAAATTAATTTAATTTTTTTAATAAATATAAAAATAATGAAAAAAATATGTCTAATTATATATATATATAAACGCCGTTATTTTTTATAAAATGATCATCAAATTTTTATAAATTTTCGACACTTTATCTTATATAATAAAAAACAAAATAAAAATAAAAACAATAATCAATTTGAAGAAAAAAAACAATGATAATTTAAATGAGTTGTGATCAATATAATCGTACTAGTAACTTATATGAATAGGTGGTTGGGTCCATCATTTAATATTGGTTGACTAGTTTTGTAGTGGTCTGCTGCTAGTTTATATTATGTTGAATAGTCTATCTTTAATAGGTTGTACTTTGCGCTTCTTGTCATGAGTTTTTTTTGCATTTGGGTTGGTTAGTTTTCAGATATGTGGTAGCGTTTGTTTTTGTTGCTGATTTGTAGGTATTTATGTTTCAGTTTGAACATTTTTCTTTACCTTTGGACTAACTCTTTTCTTATTTGAGGAAAGTAGTCCAGTGATGTTTGCTTATGTACTCTTTTATTCAATAAATAGCAAGAGGTTTTTTTTCCGTGTGGAAAAAAACTTGTATAACTTAATAAATATATTAAAAATAATTAATTTTAAAATTTTAAAAATAATATATGATTTGATATAATATCTTATATGACCTAATAAATATATAAGAAACAATTAATTTTAAAATTTTAATTTATATGATTTAATAAATATATTAAAAATAATTTATTTCAAAATTTTAATCAATATAAAAGTACTAAGATGGATGTTTTAGATGTCTTGTTATTTTTAAATATTTTGATTTTTATGTATTTGGACATATAGCGACGGGTCCAATTTATTAATCAGCTCGTACTGAAACTTAAATTTTTCATTTTGTAATCTTTTGTTATAGTTTAGTTTTTATTGATTTATTGAGTGGGGTATGGTTGAGCATTGATGTTGTGTTCCTGCAAGTGCTCATTCATTATTAATATGAGAATAATCTATTTGAAATAATTTATTTGTTTTATATTGACACATTTATCGGTAAAATCAAGACAAGTAACAACATGGTAAAATAAAAACTGTGAAATTGAGATATTGTTAGGATGCAGGTTTTAAGGTGGTCATACATAACATAATATATTAAAGATTGCTAAATATTTAGAGGATGAATTTTTTTTGAAGGAATAAAAAAATTTACACCTGATGAAATTTTATTCTTTTATGTATATGAAAGATTCCTCAATAATATAGATATATACCAATTAAACTTTTTAGATGTCCAACAACATCTCTCACATGCTCTGGCATATTGAACTTTAGAGCATCTCACTAAAATGATTTATAAATCTTATCAATTCGAAAGCCCAACAACCTTGAACCATGAACTATGAACATGTTTAATTCCTAAATGAAATTAGAATGAGTAAGATTTATATAGAAATTATTAAAAAAATGATTGGAGATTGAATAGACTTTTTTATATTCCATAAACGAAACATCATTAACGATGAATAAATTAGACTTTTAAATAAAATCTTAATTCATAAATGAAGTTGTTTACGAAATATCATATCCATAACAACTTAAATTTTTAAATAAAATCATAATTTATAAATGAAGTTGTTTACCAAATATCATATGATGTTGGTATATAGGTAATGGATAGTCGAGTGTAGAGTTTGAAAACTATTGATTTTGATATGGGTAATGAGAATAAGAAGATTGTTTAGCTAAGCAATATAGTATGATGTTGTCTTCCTTCCTTTCTTTATGTTTATGAATGATGAGAAGTGTTAATTGGGTTGCTTTAAAGATTGATAGTAGTAGAGTTATCATACTTCGTTTGCAAACATCCATGTATGAGTAGGATGTGAACAATGAATCAAAATCTCAATCACGCGATTCCTTGAGGTGTTTATTTTGTTGAAATTGTCATATAATTAGAATTTCTTTAGGCAAATTCAACTTCTTATACTTTATGTCCATATATTATTGATAATGATGTAGTTGTGCTTCATAACCATGAAAATAGAGTTTGATATTTAATAGCATAACACAATACATATGGTGGAACAAATTTTTGTGCATGAATGGGTTAGATTGTCCAAACTGAAAACTTTAATTTAAATACTAAAAGACTATACACTCCTCGACATGTTTGTAACATTGGTTATTTAAATTTCATTGATTAAAGATTCTTTAGTGAATAAGTTCAATAACATAACCATTTAAATAAAGTATCGTATAAACAAAAAAAATAAACATGTCAAGGAAGAAATGAAACTTGAATTTTTTTATATAATTTTTCAACAACAACAAAAATATTGGCAAATTATATTATTCAATGCCACACAATTGAATTAAAAAAACATATTATTAAATAAATTTTGATTTAAGTCATAGTAGACAATACCTATTCGACACATAATGAATAACAAACTATACTTGAAATAGTTTTAAATATTCATTAAAAAAATCAAAATAACACACATTTAATAAGAGAGTGGTATATAGAAGGCATAAGTTTAACAAATAACATCAAACAACATAAGAAGACAATGTAGGAAACAAAGCATTTCGTCACCAAAGCACATTTTAATGTTTCTATGTTGATAAGGATGTTATGGAATCTAATAAATTTTAAAAAGGAAAAATGAAACACTATACAAATCAAATTCATTTGAACAAGGTGTAAATATCAAAGTACACAAAAATCCATTAAATTTTTATTCCAAATCTTCTACATGATTTAACTTTATCTCAATATCAACAGTGTTTTAATAATCATTAAAATAAACAAAACTTCAACTATATTGTTAAGTTAATAATGACACAAAGATATTTATTTCAAAGTATACCACTTCAACCAACCAAAAGTAAACCACTTCAACCAACAAAAGTAAACCACTTCAACCAACCAAAGTAAACCATTGTTTTCACCTTAAGTATACCTCATTCTTAAACTATTAAACTATGAGTGACTGGTATATAATTAAAAATTTCAAAAAACTTTAATAAACATTTTATAATTTGAATTATATATATTTATATTTATTGAAATCTTCTACATGATTTAATTTTATCTCATTATCAATAGTGTTGTAATAATCATTACAATAAACAAAACTCATCAATTATACTGTTAATAATGACAGAAAAATATTAAACTCATCAACTAGATTACTAATAATGACACAAAAATATTTATCTTTAAAGTATACCATTCCAACCAACCAAAGTAAACCATTGTTTTCACCTTAAGCAGACCTCATTCTTAAACTATGAGTGACTAGTATATAATTGAAAATTTCAAAAAACTTTAATAAACATTTTATAATTTGAATTATATATATATTACACTTCAAACATGAAGTTTTTAAGTAAGGGAAAATGTAAGTATAAAACTAGTTGTCTTTTATATGCCTAATTAATGTGTATTTCATATGTGGATTAAAATAGTGTTGGGTGACTTGTCTATTGGTCGCATTAGTCGACAAACAACAATCTCCTCATCTCAAATCATATTAAATATGCATTGTATTCAAAGTGATATATGAAATAATAAGAAAACTTATATTATATTATGTACATATCTATGTTTGTTTTATTTATTTATTATTTTATTGTATTTTTATGTTTTTTTTTAAGTAAGTACTTATAGGGGATTTGCTTACGAGATTTTCCATTTATAACATCTCATCATAATTACTTATTACCAATTACTTTAACTCTATGGACTGATCGTATTTTTATGTTATATATGATTAAGATTTTGTATTAGAAAGTTGTTATAGTTATATTAGTTAGTATAATATGAAAAAGATGAGTTTTCTCACCATGCATGCTTCAGAATAATTATCTTTATTTTTTATAAAGGATTTTCAATTTTTACTTTTATATAGTTTATAAAATACATTTAAAATCAGACATTTTATAATATATAAAATTTGAAATTAGTGAAAAATATATATATTATGAGAGAAGGCTAATTTTTTTGAACAATCCCAACCATGTTCTCAACGAAATGTATTTGTTGAACATATTCTTCATTTTTGAATTTGAAATGCATTGAACCGACGTACACTAGATAACATTGGAGGTAATAGATTGAGTGTTCCTTGACATACTTGAGACCATCGAACAAAACATAATGCACTCTGTTTCTAAAGCTCCAGTTTCCTCTTCTACTATAAAAAGGCCTTCATTATAGCTGCATATCATATATTATGATTATTTTTTTAAGCTTGAAGTTTGGGAATAGACAAAAAGATAAAGGTCCCATTGTTTGAGATTAAGTCCTCATGTCTACGAAGTAAATGAAGGATGTCTCATTAATTTTACAATAGGGACTATGCATATGATAATTTTGGTTTTCCATTAATATATAGAAACCAACTATATTGTTGTAGCCAATGAATGAATTCAACCCCAAAACTAAACAATTGAGATACACTCTCAACCAGACAACTGAGTTTAAGATTAAAACTACCCATCTCCATAGCGAAGAAGAGCCAACTCCATGCAACTAGGATTGCATTCAAATTGTGCCTGAATCCCAATGAAATATTTGCACTAGAAGTCACTAAACAAACCAAAAAATGAGATTTGCAAACCATAATCCAATTGAGAACAACCCTTCTTGATATAGGATCTGTAAGGCTATCAGAGACCAAACCTAATTTACTTGAACTCTCCATTATCCGACTTGTGCTTGAGGTATTAACAAATTGCACTTGAAATGGCTAACCCTCCATCAAGATGGGACTGTGTGAAGGTACAAGAAGAATTATGATGGTTGATATTCATCCTTGTATATTGAATTTGCCTATTACTTGTCTTGATTTGCAAAAACCATGCAAACCTTTGGAATATTCATCAATACAACAAATTAAGGAATTGGGGAGAAGGATAAAACCCTAAATTGATTTCAAAATTCTATTATCAAGATTAGATGCCCCATTCGCTAATTGATCATCATGATGATTTCAAGATCTAAGACATGATAACATTCTAAAATCTCAAAATGATGAATCCCTTTTTGAATTCCCTAGATGTGTCTAACTAACTTTCTATCCAACGTAATAGAAACAATGCACATCTACCTTATAATTATTGTCGATTCCCTAATAATAAATGATTTCTTAATTCCCCTAAAATCTAAAATTTTGACTCCTAATATATTCAAAACTTACTTCTTATGTTTCTTTGGAATTAAAAAGATCCATATACCTATAATGTCTCCATATATATTTAAAATAATGTCTAAATACATTTAATAACCTTTATCTACTGTATAATAACTAACCAAAATTCTAATAAATATATATATATATATATATAATTTAATCATTTATATGATCTAAATTATTATTGTTTATGCCACCTAATAGATTCTAAAATTTATCTCTTTGACTTCCCATTAAAGGAAATTGCATGTTTATGAGGGCATCATGTCAAAAGCTCGAAAAACATAGATATAAATTGTGATGAAGGGTTTTTACTTTTATGGATTTTCACCTCCTTTCTTAATGTTTGAAATGGTTATATGTGTCATTATAGAAAGATAAAAATTAATTTATTTGAATTTTTTACTAAGAGTGGATAAATATCTTATATTAAAAAGTTGTGAAGAATAACAAAAGAAGTATAATGAGCTTCACTCTTCTTCTTAGTGGAGCAAGATAATAATATTTAGTTTCCTAGAATTCCCCTTTCCTTGACAATTCTAACAAAAATTTCCCAACTAAAACATTGAAAAGTTCTAATGCTATATAAACGAATAAACTAATCCAATAAAATTACATAGAAGACATACAAAGCAAAAGAAAAAAAGAGTGAACCAATTAAATGTCATTTTGAGGCTAAGCTTCAACCATCTTTCCCAGAGGAATCGAGCTCTATGATCTCTAATTCAGGATGGCGCATTGAGTCTTCTTCTAGGGCCCTCGATTCCACAATGGAGTTATGTTGGAAGCTACCTTCCTGGTTCAGGTTGAGCAACTTGTCCACATCCTCCAACAGTTTGTCCACTTGTCCTCCATATACTCTAATATTTCCCTACATATCATCAATTCTAGTCTCCACCAAAGAGATGTGGTACAAGATTTGACTCACAACTTCCACCATTCCTTCCATATGTAGTTGCAAATGCTTCATTGTAATTTTGAGGTCTCGTATTTTATTTTGAACCCTACATATTTCTACTTCCCATGGTGACATAGTTGTTCCTCAAGAGCCATTGTCCCAAAAAGAGCAGACCAAACCAGAAGGCACTACCCAAGAGAATCTGGAGTGAAGAACCAAAGCCACCTCAACCCCTGTTTAAAACAAAGTCAAGATTTGAGGCTAACACGAAGGGGAAATTTCCCTATGAAGAGAGCGAGGCCCCCTTGATCCAAAATCTAATCTCAAACATGAAATGACAAAACCTTCACCCAATACCTTCATAGTCGTGGAAGAAGAGCCCAATAACCGCAAACAACATGAAGGGAAGGTCATCTCCGAAATAAGGCCTAGACTCCTCTCTACTAGAGATTCAAGGATGATAGATCTGAATGTGAGAGAAAGGTGGATATTTGTGCATATATGTCTTGTCAGAGATATCCCACAAGCCTCCCAAGAGACAATAATACATGCCATAAAACCAAATCTATAGGGGAGGAATAAATGACTAACCGAGGACTCTTCATGGGTATGCACTGAATTTCAAGTGGTGTCTCACACTTTCCTCAAGGGCCAAGTGTTTGTTCTTTTCAATTGGATCTCCTCTATGAACTAATGCCATGATATGACTCATGTCCATGCCAAATTAATCCTAAGGTATCCACCTTCGGTGTGTATGGCCATCCATTTTTATACAAATACCTGTATCCAACACTACATCGTGATTTGCCAGTGGATTCACTTATTCATTATTGTTTCTTCTATTATGAATGAGGCTTAGCTCTTTAATCTCTTTGAGACTACAGATGGTTCTCCTTTGAAGCCTTTCATGGATGGCCTCATCATTGATTAATCCTTTCCTTGTAGACCAAATAACCAACAAGGAGTCTCCAAAGGTAATCACTTTCTGAAGGTTGAGAGAAGCTAAATACTCCCTCCCCCCAACAACAAGGCGTACCATTCTACTTGATTGTTAGCGAAATATCCTAGGCCCATGTAAATGAATTCACTATTGTGCCACCGAGATCCAATAGGATCCTTGCACCTGCCCCCACTAAATTAATTTAATTTTTTTAATAAATATAAAAATAATGAAAAAAATATGTTTAATTATTTATATATATAAACGCCATTATTTTTTATAAAATGATTATCAAATTTTTATAAATTTTCGACACTTTATCTTATATAATAAAAAACAAAATAAAAATAAAAACAAGAATCAATTTGAAGTAAAAAAAAAATGATAATTTAAATGAGTTGTGATCAATATAATCGTACTAGTAACTTATATGAATAGGTGGTTGGGTCCATCATTTAATATTGGTTGACTAGTTTTGTAGTGGTCTGCAGCTAGTTTATATTATGTTGAATAGTCTATCTTTAATAGGTTGTACTTTGCGCTTCTTGTCATGAGTTTTTTTTGCATTTGGGTTGGATAGTTTTCAAATATGTGGTAGCGTTTGTTTTTGTTGCTGATTTGTAGGTATTTTATGTTTCAGTTTGGACATTTTTCTTTGCCTTTGGACTAACTCTTTTCTTATTTGGAGAAAGTAGTCCAGTAATGTTTGCTTATGTACTCTTTTATTCAATGAATAGCAAGAGGTTTTTTTTCCATATGACAAAAAAACTTATATAACTTAATAAATATATTAAAAATAATTAATTTTAAAATTTTAAATATAATATATGATTTCATATAATATCTTATATGACCTAATAAATATATAGAAAACAATTAATTTTAAAATTTTAATTTATATGATTTAATAAATATATTAAAAATAATTTATTTCAAAATTTTAATCAATATAAAAGTACTAAGATGGATGTTTTAGATGTCTTGTTGTTTTTAAATATTTTTATTTTTATGTATTTGGACATATAGCGACGGGTCCAATTTATTAATCAGCTCGTACTGAAACTTAAATTTTTCATTTTGTAATCTTTTGTTATAGTTTAGTTTTTATTGATTTATGTTGAATAATTATTAAAATAATTGTCGTTGTTTCTATTGGTTGGCAAGTGTGTGATGTCAATTTTTGAATTTGGAGTGGGGTATGGTTGAGCATTGATGTTGTGTTCCTGCAAGTGCTCATTAATTATTAAGATGAGAATAATCTATTTTAAATCATTTATTGCACTTGCAAATGGCGGTCCTTGGGGATGGGTATTGAGGTAAGTATTTAAGGAGGTAGATGTTGTGTTCAAGAGGATGGAGGACGTCGATTATTGTAGGATTTTTTTTTGGAAGGTGGAAAATGGTTTTCTCCTAAGAACACCCGTATTTTGTGAATGGCCCCTCACCAAAGAATGCGTAGTCGCCGGAGAGGTAGAGGAAGAACTGAGAGAAGCGTAGTGAAAGAGGAAGTGTGGGCGGAGTACATTGAGGGTATTCCTACCCATATTAATAAATCCATTTCAAAAATGGAGGATGACGAGGTGAAGCGAAAAATTGAGGACCATGGAATGGCTATTGATCTCGACCCGTACTGGATTTTGAGGTGGATTCTAGGTAAGGTGATGTTAGAAAGAGAACGTTTTGGGGACCTGGTAGCACAAATTGTAGGAAATTTCAAGGAGGACATGATGTGTAACATGGTGGACATGGAGGGAGTAATGGATTTTTCCAAAGCCTCCTTTATGGCTACTCCGGTGCGCAACTCGTCTCCTCCAGCGGATCCTGATCACTCATTGCTGGCTCGTATGGAAAAAATGACTCACATGGAAGATACTCAGGAGGATTCTGCACCTCCAAAGGCTGACCCAATATAGTATTTCTCTTTCTCTATCATGATTTTTTGTTGGCATCCCTTTAGAATGATTTTGTGTTGGTTTTGTAATGGCGTTGAGTTGTGGCATGGTGTATGTCATATCTGTCACTATTATTATCGGATAGGTTGTTTTGTAATGGATTTATGCCTGGGATGGGAGGAGCTAGTAATGGATTCATGCATGGGATGGAATCTCTGTAGGGTGGCAAAGGAGTTAGTAAGGGCGGTTGTAGGTGGAATGCTGATTTTGAAGGCCTTAGTGAGACATCCAGATGATTGATTCTATGTTCATGATAAACCTTTTTTGTAACAATATGTACATATTTTTTCTTTATCAGTAATAGAATAATTCTCTATTATTCGCAAAAAAAATAAAAAAATTATTCCACATAACTTAAGTAAATTTAAATATTTATTTTTTTCTCTCTCTTTTTCTTAGTTTTCCTTAAGAAAAAAAATATGGAAATTCCACATCTTGTCATGTTATCTTGTGTGCATTATATTTGTAAAATTAGGCTTTTATCCTTAGAATTCTTTTTTTTTTTGGTCATTTGGTTGCTTTTTCCTTAGGTTACGTTGCCTTGTGTGATATTGGTATAGTTTAGGCCTTTAGCCTTAGGATTTTCCATTTTGGTCCTTTGGTTGCTTTACCTTTAGGTTACCTTGGCTCATGGGTTACATGGTTGGTGATCTTATTCCTTCATCTAGATTGAGTGTCTAATTTTTAATAGTTCACTCATATCCTCTACAAAAAGGTTGGTATTCAAATAACTTGGAGAGGTTGTTTGATTTCAAATTATGTGTCGCATTAAAGATTGGAGAATTTAGAAATGTAGTTGAGTTTCAACCTCCAAAAAGAGAACCACCCCCATTTTGGATACATTGATTAATTAGTGTAACAAAAGTCACAATCTCCAAAAGAAGTAGACACCTAGGGACAAGAAGCGCATTTTATCAACCTTTGAATTATTGAGGCCAATAAGGAACCATATGTTAAGATAGACTACTTGACACTCAACATTATATTGCTTTGGTTCAATACTTTCGTCAATGTCTAGGGGGGATCCTTTCTTTAGGGGTCAGATGATATGTTAGGTTACTTGGATCTGGTCAGAGATGTGCATACTACTATGCTTAGGATTGTTAGTATTGAATCTCTACCTTTTGGATTGAACTCGAGCAATATAGAATATGATGATCAATACTATGTCATAATTATTAATGACCCATTCACTCCTTGCTTTGAGGAAATAATTTAGTTGGGTTTTGGAAAGGACTTATTATATGATACTATTTCCTAACAACTCATTCACTACTTGTTTTGAGGAATAATTGTTAGTTGGATTATGGAAGGGGCTTGGTATATAGGTAATGGATAGTCGAGTGTAGAGTTTGAAAACTATTAATTTTGATATGGGTAATGAGAATAAGAAGATTGTTTAGCGAAGCAATATAGTATGATGTTGTCTTCCTTCCTTTCTTTATGTTTATGAATGATGAGAAGTGTTAATAGGGTTGCTTTAGAGATTGATAGTAGTAGAGTTATTACACTTCGTTTGCAAACATCCATGTATGAGTAGGATGTGAACAATGAATCAAAATCTCAATCACGCGATTCCTTGAGGTGTTTATTTTGTTGAAATTGTCATCTAACTAGAATTTCTTTAGGCAAATTCAACTTCTTATACTTTATGTCCATATATTATTGATAATGATGTAGTTGTGCTTCATAACCATGAAAATAGAGTTTGATATTTAATAGCACAACACAATACATATGGTGGAACAAATTTTTGTGCATGAATGGGTTATATTGTCCAAACTGAAAACTTTAATTTAGATACTAAAAGACTATACACTCCTCGACATGTTTGTAACATTGGTTATTTAAATTTCATTGATTAAAGATTCTTTAGTGAATAAATTCAATAACATAACCATTTAAATAAAGTATCATATAAACAAAAAAAAATAAACATGTCAAGGAAGAAATGAGACTTGAATTTTTTTATATAATTTTTCAACAACAACAAAAATATTGGCAAATCATATTATTCAATGCCACACAATTGAATTAAAAAAACTTATTATTAAATAAATTTTGATTTAAGTCATAGTAGACAATACCTATTCGACACATAATGAATAACAAACTATACTTGAAATAGTTTTAAATATTCATTAAAAAAATCAAAATAACACACATTTAATAAGAGAGTGGTATATAGAAGGCATAAGTTTAACAAATAACATCAAACAACATAAGAAGATAATGTAGGAAACAAAGCATTTCGTCACCAAAGCACATTTTAATGTTTCTATGTTGATAAGGATGTTATGGAATCCAATAAATTTTAAAAAGGAAAAATGAAACACTATACAAATCAAATTCATTTGAACAAGGTGTAAATATCAAAGTACACAAAAATCCATTAAATTTTTATTCCAAATCTTCGACATGATTTAACTTTATCTCAATATTAACAGTGTTTTAATAATCATTACAATAAACAAAACTTCAACTATACTGTTAATAATGACACAAAGATATTTATTTCAAAGTATACCACTTCAACCAATCAAAAGTAAACCACTTCAACTAACCAAAGTAAACCATTGTTTTCACCTTAAGTATACCTCATTCCTAAACTATTAAACTATGAGTGACTGATATATAATTAAAAATTTCAAAAAACTTTAATAAACATTTTATAATTTGAATTATATATATTTATATTTATTGAAATCTTTTACATGATTTAACTTTATCTCATTATCAATTCATTATCAATAGTGTTGTAATAATCATTACAATAAACAAAACTCATAAATTATATTGTTAATAATGACAGAAAAATATTAAACTCATCAACTAGATTACTAATAATGACACAAAAATATTTATCTTCAAAATATACCTCTCCAACCAACCAAAATAAACCATTGTTTTCACCTTAAGCAGACCTCATTCTTAAACTATGAGTGACTAGTATATAATTGAAAATTTCAAAAAACTTTAATAAACATTTTATAATTTGAATTATATATATATTACACTTCAAACATGAAGTTTTTAAGTAAGGGAAAATGTAAGTATAAAACTAGTTGTCTTTTATATGCCTAATTAATGTGTATTTTATATGTGGATTAAAATAGTGTTGGGTGACTTGTCTATTGGATATGGATGTCACATTAGTCGACAAACAACAATCTCCTCATCTCAAATCATATTAAATATTTTATTGTACTCAAAGTGATATATGAAATAATAAGAAAACTTATATTATATTATGTACATATCTATGTTTGTTTTATTTATTTATTATTTTATTGTATTTTTATGTTTTTTTTAAGTAAATACTTATAGGGTATTTGCTTACGATATTTTCCATTTATAACATCTCATCACAATTACTTATTATCAATTACTTTAACTCTATGGACTGATCGTATTTTTATATTATATATGATTAAGATTTTGTATTAGAAAGTTGTTATAGTTATATTAGTTAGTATAATATGAAAAAGATGAGTTTTCTCACCATGCATGCTTCACAATAATTATCTTTATTTTTTATAAAGGATTTTCAATTTTTATTTTTATATAGTTTATAAAATACATTTAAAATCAGACATTTTATAATATATAAAATTTGAAATTAGTGAAAAATATATATATTATGAGAGAAGGCTAATTTTTTTGAACAATCCCAACCATGTTCTCAATGAAATGTATTTGCTGAACATATTCTTCATTTTTGAATTTCAAATGCATTGAACCAACGTACCTTAGATAACATTGGAGGTAATAGATTGAGTGTTCCTTGACATACTTGAGACCATCGAACAAAACATAATGCACTCTGTTTCTAAAGCTCCAGTTTCCTCTTCTACTATAAAAAGGCCTTCATTATAGCTGCATATCATATATTATGATTTTTTTTTAAGCTTGAAGTTTGGGAATAGACAAAAAGATAAAGGTCCCATTGTTTGAGATTAAGTCCTCATGTCTACGAAGTAAATGAAGGATGTCTCATTAATTTTACAATAGGGACTATGCATATGATAATTTTGGTTTTCCATTAATATATAGAAACCAACTATATTGTTGTAGCCAATGAATGAATTCAACCCCAAAACTAAATAATTGAGCTACACTCTCAACCAGACAACTGAGTTTAAGATTAAAACTACCCATCTCCATAGCGAAGAAGAGCCAACTCCATGCAACTAGGATTGCATTCAAATCGTGCCTGAATACCAATGAAATATTTGCACTAGAAGTCACTAAACAAACCAAAAAATGAGATTTGCAAACATAGTCCAATTGAGAACAACCCTTCTTGATATAGGATCTCTAAGGCTATTAGAGACCAAACCTAATTTACTTGAACTCTCCATTATCCGACTTGTGCTTGAGGTATTAACAAATTGCACTTGAAATGGCTAACCCTCCATCAAGATGGGACTGTGTGAAGGTACAAGAAGAATTATGATGGTTGATATTCATCCTTGTATATTGAATTTGCCTATTACTTGTCTTGATTTGCAAAAACCATGCAAACCTTTGGAATATTCATCAATACAACAAATTAAGGAATTGGGGAGAAGGATAAAACCTTAAATTGATTTCAAAATTCTATTATCAAGTTTAGATGCCCCATTCGCTAATTGATCATCGTGATGATTTCAAGATCTTAAGACATGATAACATTCTAAAATCTCAAAATGATGAATCCCTTTTTGAATTCCCTAGATGTGTCTAACTAACTTTCTATCCAACGTAATAGAAACAATGCACATCTACCTTATAATTATTGTCGATTCCCTAATAACAATTAATTTCTTAATTCCCTTGAAATCTAAAATTTTGAGTCCTAATATATTCAAAACTTACTTCTTATGTTACTTTGGAATTAAAAAAGATCCATATACCTATAATGTCTCCATATATATTTAAAATAATGTCTAAATACATTTAATAACCTTTATCTATTGTATAATAACTAACCAAAATTCTAATAAATATATATATATATATATATATATATATATATATAATTAATTTAATCATTTATATGATCTAAATTATTATTTTTTATGCCACCTAATAGATTCTAAAATTTATCTCTTTAACTTCCCATTAAAGGAAATTGCATGTTTATGAGGGCCACATGTCAAAAGCTCGAAAAACATAGATATAAATTGTGATGAAGGGTCTTTACTTTTATGGATTTTCACCTCCTTTCTTAATGTTTGAAATGGTTATATGTGTCATTATAGAAAGATAAAAATTAATTTATTTGAATTTTTTACTAAGAGTGGATAAATATCTTATATTAAAAAGTTGTGAAGAATAACAAAAGAAGTATAATGAGCTTCACTCTTCTTCTTAGTGGAGGAAGATAATATATTTAGTTTCCTAGAATTCCCCTTTCTTTGATAATTCTAACAAAAATTTCCCAACTAAAACATTGAAAAGTTCTAATGCTATATAAACGAATAAATTAATTCAATAAAATTACATAGAAGATATACAAAGTAAAAGAAAAAAGAGTGAAGCAATTAAATGTCATCTTGAAGCTAAGCTTCAACCATCTTTCCCAGAGGAATCGAGCTCTATGATCTCTAATTCAGAATGGCGCATTGAGTCTTCTTCTAGGGCCCTCAATTCCATAGTGGAGTTATTTTGGAAGCTACCTTCCTGGTTCAGGTTGAGCAACTTGTCCACATCCTCCAACAGTTTGTCCACTTGTCCTCCCTATACTCTAATATTTCCCTACATATCATCAATTCTAGTCTCCAGCAGAGAGATGTGGTACAAGATTTGACTCACAACTTCCACCATTCCTTCCATATGTAGTTGCAAATGCTTCATTGTAATTTTGAGGTCTCGTATTTTATTTTGAACCCCGCATATTTCTACTTCCCATGGTGACATAGTTGTTCCTCAAGAGCCATTGTCCCAAAAAGAGCAGACCAAACCAGAAGGCACTACCCAAGAGAATTTGGAGTGAAGAACCGAAGCCACCTCAACCCCTGTTGAAAACAAAGTCAGGATTTGAGGCTAATAGGAAGGGGAAATTTCCCTATGAAGAGAGCTAGGGCCCCTTGATCCAAAATTTGATCTCAAACATGAAATGACAAAACCTTCACCCAATACCTTCATAGTCATGGAAGAAGAGCCCAATAAGCGCAAACAACATGAAGGGAAGGTCATCTCCGAAATAAGGCCTAGACTCCTCTCTACTAGAGCTTCAAGGATGATAGATCCGAACGCGAGAGAAAGGTGGATATTTGTGCATATATGTCTTGTCAGAGATATCCCACAAGCCTCCCAAGAGACAATAATACATGCCATAAAACCAAATCTATAGGGGAGGAATAAATGACGAACCGAGGACTCTTCATGGGTATGCACTGAATTTCAAGTGGTGTCTCACACTTTCCTCAAGGGCCAAGTGTTTGTTCTTTTCAATTGGATTTCCTCTATGAACTAATGCCATGATATGACTCATGTCCATGCCAAATTAATCCTAAGGTATCCACCTTCGGTGTGTATGGCCATCCATTTTTACACAAATACCTGTATCCAACACTACATCGTGATTTGCTAGTGGATTCACTTATTCATTATTCTTTCTTCTATTATGAATGAGGCTTAGCTCTTTAATCTCTTTGAGACTACAAATGGTTCTCCTTTGAAGCCTTTCATGGATGGCCTCATCAATGATTAATCCTTTCCTTGCAGACCAAATAACCAACAAGGAGTCTCCAAAGGTAATCACTTTCTGAAGGTTGAGAGAAGCTAAATACTCCCCCCCCAACAACAAGGCGTACCATTCTACTTGATTGTTAGAGAAATATCCTAGGCCCATGGAAATGAATTCACTATTGTGACACCGAGATCCAATAGGATCCTCGCACCTACCTCCGCTAAATTAATTTAATTTTTTTAATAAATATAAAAATAATGAAAAAAATATGTCTAATTATTTAAATATATAAACGCCATTATTTTTTATGAAATGATCATCAAATTTTTATAAATTTTCGACACTTTATCTTATATAATAAAAAACAAAATAAAAATAAAAACAATAATCAATTTGAAGAAAGAAAACAAATATAATTTAAATGAGTTGTGATCAATATAATCGTACTAGTAACTTATATGAATAGGTGGTTGGGTCCATCATTTAATATTGGTTGACTAGTTTTGTAGTGGTCTGATGCTAGTTTATATTATGTTGAATAGTCTATCTTTATTAGGTTGTACTTTGCGCTTCTTGTCATGAGTTTTTTTTGCATTTGGGTTGGATAGTTTTCAGATATGTGGTAGCATTTGTTTTTGTTGCTGATTTGTAGGTATTTATGTTTCAGTTTGGACATTTTTCTTTGCCTTTGGACTAACTCTTTTCTTATTTGGGGAAAGTAGTCTAGTGATGTTTGCTTATGTACTCTTTTATTCAATAAATAGCAAGAGGTTTTTTTTTCCATGTGAAAAAAAAACTTATATAACTTAATAAATATATTAAAAATAATTAATTTTAAAATTTTAAAAATAATATATGATTTGATATAATATCTTATATGACCTAATAAATATATAAGAAACAATTAATTTTAAAATTTTAATTTATATGATTTAATAAATATATTAAAAATAATTTATTTCAAAATTTTAATCAATATAAAAGTACTAAGATGGATGTTTTAGATGTCATGTTATTTTTAAATATTTTGATTTTTATGTATTTGGACATATAGCGACGGGTCCAATTTATTAATCAGCTCGTACTGAAACTTAAATTTTTCATTTTGTAATCTTTTGTTATAGTTTAGTTTTTATTGATTTATGTTGAATTTTTGGTAAAATAATTGTCGTTGTTTCTATTGGTTGGCAAGTGTGTGATGTCAATTTTGGAATTTGGAGTGGGGTATGGTTGAGCATTGATGTTGTGTTCCTGCAAGTGCTCATTCATTATTAAGATGAGAATAATTTATTTTAAATCATTTATTTATTTTATATTGACACATTTATCGGTAAAATCAAGGCAAGTAACAACATGGTCAAATAAAAACTGTGAAATTGAGATAGTGTTAAGATGCAGGTTTTAAGGTGGTCATACATAACATAATATATTAAAGATTGCTAAATATTTAGAGGATGAATTTTTTTAAGGAATAAAAAAATTTACACCTGATAAAATTTTATTCTTTTATGTGTATGAAAGATTCCTCAATAATATATATATATATATATATATATTAATTAAACTTTTTAGATGTCCAATAACATCTCTCACATACTCTCGCATATTGAACTTTAGAGCATCTCGCTCAAATGATTTATGAATCTTATCAATTCAAAAGCCCAACAACCTTGAATCATGAACTATGAACATGTTTAAATTCTAATTACCTTGAACCATGAACTATGAACATGTTTAAATTCTAATTACCTTGAACCATGAACTATGAACATGTTTAAATTCTAAATGAAATTAGAATGAGTAAGATTTATATAGAAATTATTAAAAAAATGATTTGAGATTGAATAGACTTTTTTATATTCCATAAACAAAACATCATTAACGATGAATAAATTAGATTTTTAAATAAAATCTTAATTCATAAATGAAGTTGTTTACGAAATATCATATATCCAAAACAACTTAAATTTTTAAATAGAATCATAATTCATAAATGAAGTTGTTTACCAAATATCATACTTAAAATATTTGCATATTGCTAAATTTATTATGTTTATTAATGATTGCATATTAAACAAGTAAAATTAGCAGCAAAGCTGTTGCCTATTAAAAAGAAAATAAAATAATAATAAAACTAATTTACAAATAAATAAATAAATTTTGCATTTGATAATAAAAACAATTACTAAAATAAAAAATGTTTTGTTGTATGTTAAGGATATATAGCTCAGGGTTATAGTTAAAATAAAAAGTATTGTTATTATATGCTAAGGATATATAGCTCAAGATTATAGTGATTGTATTATGAATTAATTATAATTATCTTAAAAAATGATTCTTAATTTTATGATTCATATAAGTTTAATTGAAAAAAGTAAAAGATTAAAAAAGATTTTACAATTCAATTAATATATTAATAATATAATTAATAATTTTTCATACATAATATTTTAAATATAAATTATAATTTACTAGTAAACAAAAATCTAGTTGATAAAATTTTATTTGTATGTTTTTTTTATAATAAATAAGCAAGTTAATAATATTAAATTTTATTTCTTTAATTTTTTTTATAATAATGTGTATATATTTATATTAAATATTTTTCAAATAAAAATTAAATTTTTAAAATTATAAAAATATTTTTAAAAATGTCAACATGGAAAAGGAAATGGAAGCCAACAACAATTGATATGCATTATAATATCATTTTGATCTTTGCTTAGTGAGAAAGTAGCATAATATCATCTTGAGCTTTGCTTAGTGAGAAAGTGGCAAGTAAAGTAAGGAACGCACAGAGAGTTTGTAATGTGATCAAAATTTTTCATATTTTGATATATAATTTTGTTAAAATATTGTAAGCTAGAATCTATAGTTACAAAACACAATTTTATAAAAGTTAAAATACATAATTCTTTAACATTAATAAAAAAATTGAATTATGTATATTATTTTAATATTACTTATTAATCGTTTCTAGGGGAGAGAGCTAGGGTGTCTGGTGTTTTTGCAGGTGGTAGGTTTGACGGCAAACTATGGCAGCTTCGGTGGGGGGGAGTCCCTCGGCCCCCCAAAGTTCTTCTCAGGCGGAGTTTCATTTAGGTGGGGTTCAGATCCCGGTAGATGGATTGGGTGGTGTTGGAAAAAAGGTGCAGGAGACGGGATTTGTTTCTCCTCAAGCGGGTGGTAAGCTAGGTCAATGCATACCCAAAGCTGCGACCATTCCTTCGATGGTTATCAGATCCAACACGTTGAGAGATAGGATTCATAAGATGCAGGACCATGCTCTCATTGGGAAATTTGTTGGGGTTTTACCCTCTGAAAAGTCCCTGATCTGGTGGATTAAATCCACTTGGAAACCTAAAGGACATTATGACCTTCAACTTGGATCGAAGGGTTTCTTCACGATCACTTTCATTAACCTAGATGATCGCAACAGGGTTTTTGATGGCGGCCCCTATTTCTTTTACTCTGCTGGTTTGTTTTTGAGACCATGGAAAGAAAAGTTCTGCCCCGAGAAAGAAGACATGAAGATTGCCCCGGTTTGGATCAGGCTATTCTCCCTTCGTTCTGAATACTGGGAAGCCGAGATTCTAGAAGATATAGGGAACAATTTGGGCACCTTTGTCAAAATATCTGAACAGACGAAAGCCCAGCGATATACGGCTTATGCCCGGATCTACGTCTATATGGATCTATCGAGGGAGATACCAGAGGCCATTAAGTTGATGTGGGAGGATGAGGAATGGGTCCAAAAACTAGATTATGAACAGATCTCATTTAGGTGCCGCATATGTCATGAGCATGGCCACTTATTCCTGGACTTCCCTATGAATAACCCTAAACCGTCCCCCAAGAAGGTTGAGGAGAGCGTGGATTCGGGTTTTTCCAAAGTGCAAACCAGAAAATGGGGTGGTAGGAAACAAGGAGCCCCGAAAGGTGCCAAGAAGATCATGACGTCCAAATCTTTTGAGGTGTTGAATGAACAGGTGGAGGATAACAGCTCGGAACACCCCACTAACCCTCAAGACAGTCAAACCTTAGTGCAGAAGGCCATCCTCCCTGGTCCTAGTGCATGGCCAGTAGACGAGAAAATTTTGGCGGTCATTGGCAATATTGTAGATGAGGAAACTAAAGAAATGGACATCGGGGATTTGGATCTCGATGGGATTGAACAAGCATGCGTTGACCCTAAAACTGGTTATGTCCCTCAAGATCAGGGGATCCTCCTGAAGGAAGCCATTCTTAAAGCCAGAGAACCTAATAGGTTGGGGATTAGCCCTGGATCACAAAAGGAATGTAAGAGGAAGCACAAGGAAAATTCCAAGAAGCTAGGTCGGAAATCTAATAGGCAAAGGATTGCTGCTGTTGGACTGAAATTGGTGGAATCCGGCCAGTACCCTACTATTAGGGCGGCCCTAGGTTTGTAATTTTTCCTTTTATTAATGAAGATTGTGTCCTGGAACATAAGAGGGCTTAACGACTAGCAAAAATATAGAACTTTGATGCAGAAGATTAAGGAGTCTAATCCTGCAGTTGTGTTTCTTCAAGAAACAAAGTGCTCGAGTATTAAGTTGTAGGAAAAGAGTAAGAAGATCTGGAGAAATTGTGAAGTAATGGGGATTGATGCAAATGGTTTCGCTGGTGGGCTAGGCATTCTATGGGACCCCAATAAAATTAGTCTTTCGGGTTTTTTTGGAAATCATAGCTTCCTTGCTGCTGAGTTCCAGGCTGTTGGGTTTAGGGTTTTGGGGTTCCTATCTAATGTCTATGGCCCCCACACCCTTGGGTCTAAATCCTCTTTTCTGGAATATCTTTGTTGGCTGAAGGAAATGACTGGGGGAGTGCATTGGATTGTAGGTGGGGATTTTAACCTCATCCCCACTCTAGATGAAAAGAAAGGGGGAAGGAGACGCCTGGATGACGAATGTATTCGATTTAGGGATGCCATTGAGCAGTTGAAACTGGTTGATGTCGTCCCGAGGGATGGTAAATTCACTTGGAACAACAAGAGGCAGGGAGACCGCCATATTGCCTCTCATTTGGATCATTTTTTGGTTTCGGAATCAATGATGGAATATGGGAGTGAAATTGCTTCTTCCATTCTCCCGGCTTCGGGTTCTGACCATTGGCCCATTGATATTTGGTGGAGTGGCTTGGGTTCTCAATTTAAAAGACCCTTTCGCTTTGAAAAGTTTTGGTTAAGCCACCTGGAATTTAAAGAGAAAGTCTCACATTGGTGGGGGGAGATGGACTCGGGAGAAGGTCAAAATATGTACAACTTTCAGCAAAAACTGAAAGCACTTAAAGCTAAAATCAAGAAGTGGAACAAGGAGGAGTTTGGGAACATCTTCGATGATAAGAGAGCCCTTGAAGCACACAGGGAGGAGATCCTAAAGATGGGAATGCTTTCGGGCTACACTCCAGAACTCTAGAGGGAGGAAATCTCAGTGCACAATAAAATCATGGAAAGGGAGAAACATGAATAGATTCTATGGCGACAGAAGGCGAGAGTGAATTGGCTGCAGGATGGTGAATGCAGCACAAAGTTCTTCCACCGCTCTGCTATTCAGCATCGTCAACAGAATATAATACTTAAAATCAAGAACATGGAAGGGATTAGATTGGAAACCAGGGAGGAGATTGAAGGTGAACTGAATCACTTCTTCTAGGACATCATGAATGAAAATGTGGTAGAGAGACGAAGAGATATTGAGTCAATCATTCGTAATATTCCATCCCTAGTGACTCAGGAGCATAATGATCTCCTTCTTTGACCCGTCACCATGGAAGAGGTTGAGGAAGCGGTGTTTCAAATGTCAAATGGAAAAGCCCCAAGGCCTAATGGCTTTACCACCAATTTCTTTCATCATTTATGGGATTTTGTGAAGTTGGAGGTTTGGAAGATTGTTGAGTCTTCCCGTTGCTCTGGAAAAATCCTTCCTGCTTTTAGTGCTACTTTTCTTACCCTTATCCCCAATACCGATGGCGTTGATTCCCCTGACAAGTTCAGACCCATTTCCCTGTGCAATGTGATATACAAGATTGTAACGAAGGTTATTGCTAACCTCCTAAAACCAATATTGTCGTCCATCATTTATCCTGAACAATCGGGGTTTGTGGAAGGTAGGCAGATTATGGATGGTATAATTTTGATCCATGAGGTCCTGTACTCTCTCAAAAAAGACAAAATCCCTAGGATGATGCTAAAACTGGATATTGCCAAAGCTTATGATAAACTAAATTGGAAATTCATGAGAGCAATGCTGCAAGCTTTTGGTTTCTCTGAACGTTGGATCAGTTGGATCATGAATTTGGTTTTCTCGTCATTCTCATCCATTCTTCTTAATGGTGTTCCCACGGGCCTCTTAAAACCCTCAAGGGGGATTCGTCAAGGGGACCCCCTTTCCCCTTTTTATGAAGAACCTGCAACAATTAATTAATAAGAATATACAAAATAGCATAAATGACAGAACTCAGAATCACTTTTATATTGATCGCAGGCCACTTCGAGGGGGAAACCTCCTTTGAGCAAGCTCAATACAAATAACTTCACGGTACCTTCATAGGCCTCAACACACACTTATATACTAAGTCTAGGCGCCAATACTATGGGTCAAAACCATGGGCCACTACAAACTATGGATCAACAATACTACGAGCGACTTACAAAGCATATGCGCCAACAACAATAACACAAACTATTGATCAACAAATACTACGGGACGACTTACAAAGCATATGCGTCCAACAACAATATACTAACAAAGTAAAGACATGGGTTCCTAACACTTTTCTTTTCATTATTCTGGCGGAAGCTCTTGGGAGAACTATCAAATGTATGCAAGGAAGTCATAAGTTGCAGGGTCTGATCGTTCATCCCAGAGAGGACTGTCAGATCCATCACCAATTCATTGATGATACCATGCTAATGGGTCACCCTTCCGTCCAGGAGGTGCATGCCATTCGCCGAGGTCTAGATACCTTCGGCAGAGCCTCTGGTCTTGAAGTCAATGCTCATAAATCTCAGGTTTTTTTCTTCAACACCCCCAAAATTACCAGAAGAAACATTAGTAGGATTCTGGGTTTCTCGGAAAGCTCCCTTCCATCCAAATACCTGGGTGCTCCTTTGGTGGATTCACGGGTCAGGCAAGGCTTGTGGAGGGAATTAGTGGATAGAATGTGGAAGCGTCTTTCAAATTGGACCTATTGCTCCTTGAATTTTTCCAGTCGCCTTATTCTTCTTAAATCGGTCCTCCAGGCGATGCCCACTTATCTCTTCTCGGCTATGTTAGCCCCCAAAGTTATTCTTAAAGAGCTTAGAAAAATTTCGCGGCACTTTCTGTGGAGTGGCTCAAGAGACAACAGGAAGTGGGCTTTGGTAAAATGGGAAGAGGTATGCTCACCAAAGTATCAAGGTGGCCTTAATCTTAGGGACCCGAAACAGGTTAACATTGTTTCGGGAGCAAAAACCTAGTGGAGGTGGGTTTCCCACAAGGAGGAACCATGGGCAAGACTATGGCATTCCAAATATGCGGTTGGATGGGGAAAAGAGGATCTAATTCAATTCTCAGAATCGAGACCAGGGTCTCAAATATGGAATTCGACATCCTAGGGGCGGAATTTGGTCCAAGATCATAGCTTCTAGGAGGTTCGTGATGGTAGTCGGGCTTTAGCTTGGGTTGACTCATGGCAGCAATTACCCCCAATTGGTGTTTCTGTCGACGCTCCTCTCGTCATCCAAGGCTGCATTGATAGCAACATGGTAAGGGTAAGGGATCTATGGAATGCTAATTCACCCGAACAAGACTTTAGAGTCTTGCGTGATCATGAGTGGTGGACTACTCTTGGGCCGGAGGAAGCGTTGAACAACTGTAGAATCAAAAAGCAAAATGGGGAAGACATGATTCAATGGGGTCATAAACCAAAAGGATGTTTCACTATGAAAGAAGCTTATGACATCAGGATGGGTTTCAACCACCTTGACCCCATTCCTAAATGGAAACAGTTATGGTCTGCTAAGAATTGGCCGAAAATAACTATCTTTATTTGTCAAACTTTGAAAAAACGTATTCTGACTGGAGAAAATTTACAAAAAAGCGAATTCTTGGGCCCTCACCTATGTGTCATGTGCAATGAGGCAGAAGAAACCATGTCGCACCTTCTGGATTCATGTTCATATGCGTCGGAGCTGTGGGATCGTGGCACAACTACCTTCAGACGCTCGGACAGAAAACGAAATGCCCCAGTATCTTCCATTTCTGAATGGTCTAAGGACCCTTTCCAGAGGCGAGTGGTGAACAAGTTATGGCAATTTTTCCCGTATTTTCTTCTGTGGGAGATATTGGTTGAGTGAAATTCCCGAATATTCAAGGACAAAGCAAAAGACGCAGGAAAAACTTGGGATGCTATGAAGAATAAGGTCCTGGAGACTATTAAGCTCCAACACTGGGAGAACTCGGATTGGGAAACTAATGAACCAGAGTCCAAAATTCTTCGGGAGTGGGGTATATTGGGTCCTCTCCCCTTCCATGGAAAACCTATCCACTCTCCCCAGTCGGCGGTGAGCTCGCTCATTTGGACCCCTCCCCTAGTTGGTTTCTTCAAATTGAAATTTGACGGCGTCTCTAAGGGTAACCCTGGTCCAACTAGTTTTGGTTGTGTCTTCAGTGGCCCTGAAGGCTCTATGGTGGGTTTCAATGCTAGCTTCTTGGGAATTGAATCGAATAATGCTGCGGAGTTGGAAGGGTTGCTCCAGGGTCTACGAATGGCCCATCGGAACTCTTGGACCCCTCTAATTATGGAGGGTGACTCCAAGATTGTCCTCCAGATGGCCATTAAAATCCATCGTGGCAAATCCAGTTCCATGGGGGCTTCGTCCTGGCACCTGGAGAGAAAATTGGATGATCTGTCTGTGGTTCTTTCTCAGGGCATGGCGCTTACCTTTTCTCATGTCAAGCGCAATGGTAATAAATTAGCCGATGTGCTGGAAAAATTTGGGACGGGTGTTCACATGACGATCAGTGCTAACTCGTGGGAGGCTATGCCGGACTTGGCCGTTCGGGATAGCTGCAAGGCTACCTAGGACGCTGACATGATGAATTTTCGTGCCATTCATGTAAGGTGACGACAGGCAGAAATCTTTCGGAACGCGTAGCCCTCATTCCCGTATGTGGATCGTCCCGTTCTTTAAAAGCTGGAGGTGGATTTGTCTTTTCAGTCTGCTAAGTGGTTTGAGTGTTGTCTTCTCCAAATCCTGGAGGAATAATTCGAGTAGGGGAATGATGGATTGTGATTTAAGAGCAATAGGTGCTCATCAAGGCGAGCGTCACTATCTGTACTACCTTCAATTAATTGAATGTACCTAGTTAATCATGACTGGAGGTGGTAAACGTGTTTATATGAAGGAACAAGGCGACGCAAGGGTTCATCATTGCCTCCCCTCTGCATGCATGCAAGTGTTGTTTGTCTGCTTAGTTATGGAGCTAGACTCTGGTAAGAATATTGAGGATCAGGGGGTCTTCAATTTATGCCCGGACACTGAGGTTGATGTCAGTCGCAATAAGAAACAGCATCGGGGGGATTCTTGAGGAGAGCCGGGGGGCGGTGTATCTTGAGCTTGCATGAATGCTCGTCGTGAAGCTAATGCTTTCACTCTCTGTAACGTACCCACCCATCCATCCAAGGCAAGGGAGGGAACATGATGCCAAATTCTGGGCTTTTACATGATCTCAGCCCAATTCATTAGATTCATAGCAATAAAATCAATGTGTGTAGATGTAAATTCAACAAACATGCACAGCGGAAATAAAACATCAACCACACAAATTACTGATGCATACAGCATATCAATAGTCATTAAATTAATACAGTGCAGAAGTAAATACACATAAGAATATATACTCATCTTCATTGTGCAATTGTCCCCAAGCAACTAGCTATGTCGCTGCAACGTTCTACCCAACCGTAGGCTCTTCAACGACATATACTCAGTCCGTCCGAAGGCCACCCCCGAGCTGAGCATGATTTCTACAAGGAAAAGGGGACATTCGAGCTCATTCACAGCCAATTACTCATTTCATCTCAGCCAAGCCAGTCCACAGCTGGGTTTATCAGGCTACATTTGAACTCTGGATGCTTACTCTCAAGCTCAAGCCAAAGCAATGGATACACATTTCCAGCAATGGAATTCACAACAAGATGGCCATAGATTTTCCCCAAAATGTGGGCACACCAAAAACAGATTATGGATGGGGAAATCGTTCACAGGGAACCAACCCGATTTTCCATGGTATTTTTGGGCATCTAAATGGCCAAAACGGCCCCAATGAAACCCCAAATCAAGCTCCCATACTCCCAACCACTCTGCAACACACAAAACGCCCTCTTTCCAGCTAGAGAACAAAGAAAAACCATAAAAACGTGGCGGGAAAACGCCCAGGTAGCTCCCCATCCGTGAGGGAGAGAAGACTGGTGATGGATAATGGCTTGGGGGAGAAATTCATGGCTCTTTTCTTGCCCAAGAAACAAAACGCGATTTCCCATGCAGGGTGGCTTGCCCATACTCGAATTTGGACAGCCATACCTCCCATTCCCCAAGGCATTAACTACCTCAACCAACTCTTGGGAGAAATCAATGATTGGGTACAAAAGTCAACATGGGTAGTTGAGGGTTTGATGGGTTCTCTCATTGACACTTGGCTTGACTTGGTTGGCTTAAGGGTTTGAATGTTTTCCCTCCCAATTCCTTGTAAAATCATGCCCCCATCTCTTTGTTGCATTGCATAACTAGTTGTGGGTATTTTATTAAAATGCATATTTACATGATGTTGAAATTCCAATGTGCCTGGCTAGCACGCAAACTGTATGCATCAACAAATCGATGGCGGGGCCTTGGCCTTGAGCTCCTCACCATGATTTTGTAACAATATTACATCATTCACAATTTTAATGCCATGGGGTCAAACTGGGGACGTTACACTCTCCATGTCCCTGAGGATATTTAGAGGGATATCCAAGAATATGAATTTCAATGGTGGATGAGGCTGAGCAGGGAGACACTCCTAAGGGAACGCAAACAATTGGAAAATTGGATTATGGACTCGGGTAACACTACTAGTTGGCTTAGCTTATATGAGCGAACGGTTTCCCTCTACTGGATGATGAAAAACCTTGTGGGTTTTTCCATTCGTGATCGTCAAGCTCTTAGAGATGACTCGGTCTCGCATCTTCTGACGCATCGGCTTCTGAAGGAATCTCACACGATGAATTGGAAGCTGGACTTTCTTCTACATGCTATGGAGTTATGACCTCCCCCGTGTCCTCCGTCGTCTTTGGGCTCTGCCCATCCGGGGAATTCTTCTGAGGCTCCTTTCATCATCCGCTGATGCTTTGTCTGGTGTCTGTTCTTTCTTTCTTTGGTTATAGGTTGGGTCGGTTGTCTAGATGGTTTTTGGTTATCTTATGTTTTGGTAATTCTCAACGTTTTTTTATGTTCGGGCCTGTGCGCCTATGTTAGGAATTTTTTTGGATTAAATGTCTCTTGGGTAGGTAGTGGGTCTGTTGTCACTAAGTTTCTAAGGAAAAGGCTGGTCAATGGTAAAGAAGGTTCTCATGAGACCTGGGTGTTTTTGACACAACTTTTTGTGTTTGGGTTTGTAAGTATGGTTCTCGGTGGATGGTTTTGATGTACAAGTCTGTGCTATGGGAAGCTTGTTCCTGTTGTAATTTCTCTTTGATATAATATAAAAATTCTTACTTATTATATAATTTAATACTAAAATCAATTGATTATAAATTAGTTCACAAGTGTTCAAAGCTATCAACTCAACGTAGAAGTGTGTTAATGATGGCAAGGCAGAGATTATAGTGATCGCTTTGAGAATTGATTTTTTAAACTTTTATTACCATTTGTAATGAGTATGTAATACTTTGCAAAAAATAATTATTAATTTTACTTTTATAAAATAGTAAAACAATTTTTATTTTTTTTAAATTCTATATTTTTATTTTTTGGATAAAGAACTTGATTAGACTAATTAACCCTGCTTAGGCATAACATTTGTTTGAAAAAAAATAACAAAATCAATTAAAAATTAAAAAACATTGAAAATTGCCACGTTCCATGTTTGAACTAGCTTTTTATATGTTCTTTTTTTTCCTCGGCGCTTTTTATATGTTCTATTTATGACATATCTTTTTTTTAAACAAAGCTATTTATTAGATATCTTGTATTACGATCCGTTGTACTTTGACAAATCTTGGCTAGACTTGGGATATCTAGAACAATCTGGACATCAGATTCCGTGTTTTGTATGAAACTTATACCCCTTATGTGCGTAATAATTAACGCATGCTAGGATATAGAACCAAGGCTTGATTAAATGTGAAGAGATATATTCACATGAATTCGAGGATCGTTTTACAAGACTACCTTTTTGTTAATAAATTTCATGCTAAATAGAGAGAGTGATATATTCAGTTATTTATTATTATTTCATTAATGAAACATGATGTACAAAAATCGAATGGCAAGAAAATGTTTTATTTGAATTTTGAATTTTAAAATTATTTTTTATTTTTCAAAATTTCACATTCCGACATGGATATTTAATCAATTCATTGTCAAATCATGGTTTTAACTAATCATAAAATAAGAAATTCAATTTTAAAATATTTAATAAAATTATTTTCATTTTCAAAATATTAAATTTAATATAAAATTATTAAAAAACATTTGAAAACATAATAATTTTTAAAATTATTAATACAAAACTCAAACTAATAAATAATAACAACCCATTAGTATATTACTTTATTTATCCACAAATAATAATAAACTTTTTTTTACACAATATTATCCAACCAATAAATCATAATTCATTAACAAATTAAAATTTCCAATATCATAATCGTGCCAAAATATGACTGCATATTTAAACAAAATATTATACTCAGGTGCACAAGGATAGAAGTATGGTTTTAATGGCGGTTTTTGTCAGACTTTATTTATGATTTAATGATATGTAAAACAAACTTATTCTAAAAGTTGAAAATGCAAATAGTATGAAAGCTTGCAAAATTATAAATAAATATTCTTTATTATATCATATGGAAATTTATTTATTTATTTTTTCTAACTTTATATAACTTTAAAAATAAATATCAACTATTTATTAATATATTAAAAATATATATCAAATATGAAATATGATTTTTTTTTAATAAATAATATAATTATAATTATTATCTAAAAAATCATTTTATTATATCTTACCATTTAATATATCAATAAAGGGAGGCAAGTGCGGGAAGGATCATTATTTATCCAGGAGGAAAAACTCTCCGCTCCTTTGCATGGGGATTGAGGATAAAATCAAACAATGAGGCAGAATAGCTAGCCCTCCTTCACGACATGGAAATTGCATCGAATCTAAACATCACCAAACTTTATAGTTTTTGGAGATTCTAGACAAGTCATACAAAAGATGAGAACGAGATATGAAAAATGGGCTCCTCGATGCAAATTTAGGATATATCACATAATTTCTCTTCTAAATAAACCTTTTGAGGTCTCATTTCTCCACTGCCTGAGGGAGAATATGGAACCTTTGAAACCTTTGAATATGGAATGGTCTACATTCTCTCCACGATGGGAGACACATGGGCTTTCACATGGCAAGCCTCCCATTTGTCCTTTCGACTGCAGGAGCATTGAAGAAGACTTTAATGTGAACCTTCTGGGTGAAGCTCGCACTTACTAGAAGATAAGATCGGTAGAAATGCAGAAGAGTTTTGTTTCAAGCATCATTTTTGTTCAAGCGGACGAGGAAGACAGGGTTGCAAAGCACGGTCTGACGCAGAGATCTTGTGAACAGTTGGAAGCCCTTTCTATTTGGTTCTAGGAACCTAGAGATTTTGTCCTCTCATGGAACTCAACTCAGGGATCAATGGCGGGTTTAACAGAGGGATTTGCTTTTTTTAAGGCTAGCGTAGAATACTTCAAGTAGCACCTACGCAAGTCTATGAACTTGTTTGCGTTGGGATTAAGGCAAACCGTGAGACTGTTGAGGACTTGAGGTATATTTCGTAGCAGCTTACCTGTCAAGACTCTCTTATTGACGATTTGGAGGGTAAATCGAAAGAATTGATGGGAACTGTGGATGTTATTAAAGAAGAAATCTTGAAGATGGAAAAAATGACTCAATGCAGTCATTGCCAAGAATCCCCAGCAGAAGATGTGCATCCAATGGAGAAAAATTCAGTTCTACAACCAATGTTTGGTCTTCAAGGCAAGCAGGAATAGCAGGGCTTTTAGCTAGTTTTTTGAATGTTTTTTTGTATTTTTCTTAACCTTCAGTTTGTTAAGGTATATCCCCCCTCTGTCATGGTGAAATATAGGAAGCAAATAAAAATGTTTTGTAGATCCAAGCTAGTGCAAAATTTGGTTATTTCCTCTCAGACTGCTACAGAACTCAGACTTCTCCTTATGGCTTTGTAATGAATGGTTGTGCACAACTTTTTTATAATATCAAAGTTTTTCAGTTTTAGTTAATTTATTTTTATTATGAATTCAAAAACACAATTTAAACACGTCTAAATTTAGATTTTACCAAAAAGAAATTTCAAACACCCACGGTAAAGTCCAAAACGTAGAATAGATAGACTACTCCTAATTTTTATCTTAAAAAATCATCCTATTATGTATATTCCAACCACAATATATTTAAAAAATATATATTAAATATATAATATAACTTTTTATTTAATAAAATTAATATAATTATAATTACATCGATAGGTGTTTATATTTTAGAATTTGGGGTGGATTATCATTTATGCTTTTCCTATATTGAAGGAGGATGGGACAAGTATACTCTCCAAATTGATTTGATGGGTTGTTCAAAATTCAAAATAAACAATTATAAAAAATAATTGGTAATTGATGCATGGATAACTTGTAACTCATGCATGGATAATAGGTAGTAACATACAACTCATTTAACTAAAAAAATAACAGGTAATTACAACTAAGTATGAAGAACAAGTAACATAAACTTGTTCATAACATTTAATTTGTGATTTATTTAATGTTCACCAACCACAAATTAAATAGTTATACTAATTCTTATCTAAAATATCATCCTATTATGCATATTCGAATATACTCACCATAATTAAGAAATTTTAAAATGTCTTATAAGTATTAATCTTATCCACGATTATCAATCCTTCAACTTGAAATAACTATAATTATTAACCACAAACATGAAATTTATAATTATATAAAAGATCTTATGATTTTATGTTTATAGCTATGCTTAAAAAAAACTAAAGCTTAAATTATAATGTTATCGTGAAATGTTATAGTTTGAATAAATATAGTTCATAATAGAGAATCCCTTTGGTGAAATGGTATAGTTTGAATATATATATTTAATAACATAGAATCCCTTGCATCATAGTCTTTAAAGTATTTATATAATTAGAAAGCCATATAAAAGTATAAATGGTGTTTTTTATATCTGCTAAAGGCAGGTTATATAGCAATTAGTTTGTATTTATTATTGAATTAGTTTGTAAATTGTTTTCTAATTTTTTAACAAATTTTTCAATGTTTTAATAAAGTTAGCATATTTTTGTTTATTAATTTGATTATTTTGAAATTAAATTAAATATGTTGAATTTTTTAAATTGCTTATTTTTAATTTTTAATTTGTTAAGTACAATGACAAGACCAAATAATCCTGCTGGGAGATGACTATTTTTAATTAAAAATTAATAATAAAATATATAAAATTTACAAAATTTCAAATATTTACACGTAGTCTTCACAGCTATTTTTGCATTCAAATATGTTTGAAATTTTTTATATATATTTAATTCTCCACCATACTTATGTACAACTTTATTGCAAAAAAGTTTGAGCTAGATACTTCTAACATTTAAAAAAAACAGTGCAATAAAAATATTTGGTGAGTGTCCGTGGTAAAACGTGAATTCAATCACAGTTCTGGGATAATACGACAACTAAGGCTCATTTAAATTCGTTATGCTTTAAATACCCTTTCCACCATTGAAATATTCATGACAGTACACCGTTTCTTTTCGAGTAAGGATAGTAATTTCAATTGCCAAGTGGTTGGTTGATTAATAAAGTGTTTTTACGTTTCTTTTTTTTTCAAATATACTATCTTATTATTTATAATCTTTCAAATATTATAATTTATAATATTAAATCTTTTTATTTATAAGTGATAATCGTACTTTACACACTTTGTAAAACAATAAAGAATAACTTATAAATTCATAAACATTACTTAGTATAAAGTAATTTTAATTTTAATTAAAAAATACAAAATTTACTAATAATCTTTATTAATCTTTCAAAAATTTTATTTATAATCTTTCAAATTAATAATAAAATATATAAAATTTACAAATTTTCAAATATTTACACGTAGTCTTCACAGCTATTTTTGCATTCAAATATGTTTGAAATTTTTTTATATATATTTAATTCTCCACCGTACTTATGTACAACTTTATTGCAAAAAAGTTTGAGCTAGATACTTTTAACATTTAAAAAAAAAGTGCAATAAAAATATTTGGTGAGTGTCCCTGGTAAAACATGAACTAAGGCTCATTTAAATTCGTTATGCTTTAAATACCCTTTCCATCATTGAAATATTCATGACAGTACACCATTTCTTTTCGAATAAGGGTAGTAATTTCAATTGTCAAGTGGTTGGTTGATTAATAAAGTGTTTTTACGTTTTTTTATTTATTTCAAATATACTATCTTATTATTTATAATCTTTCAAACATTATAATTTATAATATTAAATCTTTTTATTTATAAGTGATAATTATACTTTACACACTTTGTAAAACAATAAAGAATAACTTATAAATTCATAAACATTACTTAGTATAAAGTAATTTTAATTTTAATTAAAAAATACAAAATTTACTAATAATCTTTATTGATCTTTCAAAAAATTTATTTATAATCTTTCAAATTAGTAATAAAATATATAAAATTTACAAAATTTTAAATATTTACACGTAGTCTTCATAGCTATTTTCTGTTTGAAATTTTTTATATATATTTAATTCTCCACCGTACTTATGTACAACTTTATTGCAAAAAAGTTTGAGCTAGATACTTCTAACATTTAAAAAAAACAGTGCAATGAAAATATTTGGTGAGTGTCCCTGGTTAAACGTGAATTCAATCACACTTCTGGGATAATAAGACAACTAAGGGATAATACGACAACTAAGGCTCATTTAAATTCATTATGCTTTAAATACCCTTTCCACCATTGAAATATTCATGACAGTACACTGTTTCTTTTCGAGTAAGAATAGTAATTTCAATTGCCAAGTGGTTGGTTGATTAATAAAGTGTTTTTTTTTTTTCAAATATACTATCTTATTATTTATAATCTTTCAAATATTATAATTTATGATATTAAATCTTTGTATTTATAAGTGATAATCGTACTTTACACACTTTGTAAAACAATAAAGAATAACTTATAAATTCATAAATATTACTTACTATAAAGTAATTTTAATTTTAATTAAAAAATACAAAATTTACTTTTTTTATATAGAATATTCATTATTTTATTAATATATTTTAATTAATGTATATATGATTTGATTATTAATAATAAATAAATAGTTGAAATTTACATAATACTATTTAATTTTAATTATTATTAATAATTTTAATTTATAATGTTATTCCATTATATTTAACAAAAAGATTCTTAATTTATGTGATATTATTTAATTTGAGTTGATACTAATGATGTATAATTTTGTTTTCTTTATTTTCTTATTAAAATTGATGGCTTTCACCAATCAATCAAACTTATTATTTATAAATTTAATTAACATTTTAATTGGACAATAATTATTAACTATTATGACATAAAGTACAATAAATATTTATATTTAGATATGGATGTTTTTGACCTTAATCCTTACATAACTATGATACAACCCTTCTTTTCTCTCTAAGCAATTTGCAAACTACTCTACAAATTGATTAATTAACCATAGAACTCAATTTTTAGAGTTTAATTTTAATCAATAACCAATTGAATTAATGAATGTATGCTAGCATAAAGCCACCTAACACACAACTTCTATAGTTACATTTCATTTTATTATTAATAAAGTGTTAAACCTAGCAATACTAATAACTAGGTCACCACACTTCCAAGGGATTATTAATTTCTTGGTTAACTTCTCTTAAAATACTTAGTATTAATGTAAGGAAATCAATTACTTTTACTTTTGGGCTATTAACTTTTAATTAAATTACATATAAACTAATTTTAAATGGTAGGTATAAGCAGCTTTGCTGCTATTTTTACTTGTTTATTTTTTAAATGGATTTCTCATAATCTTCTTTTGGATTGACCAATGAATTTCTTGGAAGGATGGAAATGGTTCCAACATATTAATTGGAGTATATCTTTTTATTGGTTGTGGAGAAAATTATATACTTTCAAATTATTTGCTTGAATATTTAGCATAATTTGGTTTTCATATCCTTACTCACATCAACAGGCTTGGATGGATGAGAAATAATGGATAGTATTGGATTCAAACTGAGGAATTGGGACTTTAAGGGCAGTGAGTTTCTAAATGGTCTGATTATATATGTACTTTAAACAAAGCATGGATCAAGTTGACTGATTCCAAAGACTCTTTGACCTAGAAATGGATTAAATCTAATGGTCAGATTGATGCAAAAAATGCCTATGCTGATATTGCACTGGTTTGGTGTTCTTTAGAATAAAAATAATAGTATACCAAATTGTGGAAGTGGAATATTCCTTTAAAGCTTAAATGTTTTTTTCTGGCTCTATATGGAAAACCATATTCTTACCTGGGACAATTTGTTGAAAAGGGCACAGTCAAGGCCCAATATTTGTTCTCTATGCAAAAGTTCACTGAGTCTATTGAACATCTTTTCATTTTGTGTTCCTTTAATAATCAGGTATGGCTGGAAACTATAAATCTTCTCCACTTGTTTGAGGATTGGGGCTCTAATCTCTTTGAAGAAAATGATGCAAATTGGATGCATAAGGTAAAACAACATAGATTTATGCCAATATTTGTTTGTTGGGATATCTAGAACATGAGGAATAGAGTCATATTTGAGGAGTGTTGTCCCAACATTTATTTTTGTGTTATGAAGTGCTTGGTATAGTATAAGGATTTTACCTATATACAATTGCCAAAGAAAAGAAGATTGCTTATTAGTCCCAAAGTCTTGGAGGGAAAGGCAATTGGTTTTTTCGATGGTGATGTTCAAGATGACACTAGGGATGTGGTATGATTCTAAAGATTAACAAGGATAATCTTTTCCATCTCTGGTTTCTCTATGACAGAGCTACCAATTCAAAATCAGAACTTCTGGCTTTTTGGTGTATGTTGCAATTTGCAAAAGACAATGGTATCATCTTTGCAGGTCTATGGAGGTTCTCAGTCTATTGTAAATTGGACCAAGGGTAGTTATAAGCTTCAGGTCTTATTCTTAGATCATTGGTGCTTAAGAATAAAAAATAACTTGTCTCTTTTTATGGATATTCAGATTGATCACATTCATAGAGAATTTAACTTTGACACAAATGTTCTTTCCAAAAGAGCCATAAACTGTCTTGAAGAGATTCTGTATTATGCAAAATTTATGGAGGGGACTCGGGTCTTTGAAGGAGTTGTGCATTTCTTTGATTAAGGTGTGGGCTTTGGTAGTTTTTGCTTTACATTTGATCATAGAGGCTATATGCACTCTTTGATTCTTATGTTTGTTGTTTGTTGTGTCAAGTAGTTTTGGAGAAGTATTTGGGTTTGCATAATCTGAGTATGTTATTTTGAAAGCCTGTAGTTATTTTGTTGGAATCAGAATGGCTATCAGTTGTTATCTCTGGCTTGGAGATGAGCTGCTTTGTAATGCCTTTATTTTGCTTTGATTCTATATGAACAACAAGAAAAATGTTTTCTTTTCGTTAAAAAAAAAACTTATTTCTATGAAAATTTATAATTTGAATATTCTCTCTCTCTCTCTCTCTCTCTCTCTCTATATATATATATATATATATATATTATAAAAACAATTAATAAATTTTAATTTCAAAATATTTATAATAGTATTTATATCTATAACTCGGATGCGAGTGGTGTAAGCTTGGAGCACACCTTTCCCCATTTCACATTATTCTCGTTAGCGAAAAAGGTGGTTGTGGGGAAGGCTCCATGTGCATTGGATCCACCTGGGGCACAAGTTATTATGGTAAGCATTCATAGCAAGCGATTAAATTTGCAATGGATTTGGGCAGGGCTATGGTGGATGTCGAACAACGAAATAATCTTGCACATGCGAGCTCATGCTCCCTCAACCATGGCGGCTTTTAGAAATTTAAAGCCCAATGGGTATGCCATTCATGGGATGATCTTAGTGCACACTTGCAGGGATGAAAGGATGATGGGAATTGATAGGAAGAACGAAGAAATTGCCAATAGGGAATGTTATTAAAAGACTTGGATGGCATGCACGGGGGCGGCAGGCGCGGGGGGGGTCATCTATGACCCCGGAGGAAATAAACTAGTGGATTTCTCTTGGGGTCTTGGACTCGGCACCAACAATCAAGCTGAATGGCTTGCCTTGTTTCACTCCCTAGAATTAGCAGTCAACCTCAACATGAATCGTCTTCAAGTTTTTGGGGACTCCAAACATGTTATACAGGCAATGATCAATGGCGCCCCACTAAAGACAGACAAAAACCGGAGAATACAGAAAAGAATAAAGCGCCTCACCCTCCCAAAAGATACACTCTACTTCCATGTGCTAAGGGATCTCAACGGCTATGCCGACACTCTCGCCAACAAAGGAGTCAAGTTAGATTTGGGGCATGTAATTCTAAACAATGTCTCTTCTTATCATTTTATCCCTTAATGAATTTTTGGTTTAGTCCTTATACACCTTGGCATTGTCATAGGCACGATGGCCCTTGGTTTAACCCCCCTCAACCTTGGATTTGCTATGGTCATGTTAATTTTTGTTTTAAACACTTCCTTCCATGCTCCCGCGGCGTTCCTTGTCCTGGACTCCACCCTCTCCACCGCCATCACATGGCCCGAGACTCCCAGCAAACTCCACGTATCCCACTCCACGTGCCGGGTACTTCTCTCACGCCCGGGCATTTATCAACACAGGCGAAGGTGGTTGATTTCAATAGCACGATGGCCATTCTCCCTCTCGACGCTCCCGGCTCTGCTCTGCATCCCTTTCTTCAGCATTTCGCAGAGCTGTTTGCAGGTACTCTCCCGGCTGATCACGAGATGGACGGGGTCAGGCAGGCGATTGTCACCTTGAGCCGTCTCACCTCAGACATCAAGGTTTATCTGTCCAGAACCTATTCTGCAGTCTGTAATACCGATAACAAAATCGATGAACTCGTGGAGGAGGACAAATTTATTCACTCCAGGCTCACCAGTTTGGAAACACGAATGGAAGGCATTGACAGAAATGTAATTGATCTCATTGGGAAGATTGACAGTGTGAAAAACGACCTCTCTGTTCTAGTTTGCAAAACGCAGCTCAGCTTTGCACAGGAGGCTCCAATGGCGAATCTGGAAATGGCAGAGGCGACTTCAGTTAATCAACAGAACTATGGATAATGGCACTTATCTGGTGCAGGTTCCTCCCAGCTGTCTGTTTTAAATGTTTTTTTGCCTTAAATTATGTAACCAGTTTGTGAGGGTTTACCCCACTAGCTACAGTAGTTTTCTTATGAATTTTGATAGTAAAAGCTTTCAGAGGACAGACTTTAAAAACCTCTGCAACTTTCCTTTGTTAGATGCAGAATATGAAATTTTGACAATGTACTGAATGGCTGTGCACAACCTTTGTTAATATCAAACCTTCTTCCCTGTTTCTGTTTAAAAAAAAAAGACTTGGATGGCATGCAAACTTAATTCAAGATCTATGTGGCTTCCTATGTGAGGGGGTAGAGATATGATGGGTAGCATTTGTAAGCTCTAGGAGGCTGTTGAATCAAGGAAGCCCCAGGTTTCAGGTTTCGCCTTGCATAATATTGGTAAGGTTTCCCTTATTGAGCTTCATTTGGTCTGGGTTGTTAGCAACATGGCTCCTTGCCAAAGAGCCAGGTGTCGTAGAGGTGGTGGGGGGAGAGTCCAATCAACAACTACAAAGGAGGATCCACAACAACCTTTTAGCAAGAAAGTCCCTTACCATATTAAGTAGACCTTAGAGGCCATGGAGGCTTTGTCCATCGCGGACCAAGAGCAGGAGCAGTAGGAAGGCTTTAGCCCTTATTGAACTAAAAAGAATATTTTAGCTCGAGTCTTAATGGAAAAGGATTTTTTCCAAAACGAGACTCTTAGTGTTGTTTGTCGAATACAGGATGACTTGGACCGAATTCAAGGTTAGATGGATACCCTGGTGGAGGTTAATGGCACCCAGTGTCTAATGGTCACAAATAAAGATGAAAGCTCATGGGTCGATCATATAATGATTTATTTGGACAAGACTATGCCAAAGTAATTTTGGTAACACCTTATTTTGTTGTTCTTGGTTTTTTGATCAATTTTGGCTAGTTATGTTTTATGATAGTTTTATCTACCTTGGAGTGAACCTAGTTTCTCTCTTTAGAGCGAGTTTTGAAACTTTTATGTGTTTCTTATATTATTTGTAATAACTCTTTTGGACTCTATCCAAGCATGGTTTCCCTCTCATGGGCAAGCATGGTTTCCCTCTCATGGGCAGGGTTTGTGTTATTTTCTTTTACAGTGGAATATTTACCTCTTTAGCTAAGGGACTAACTATTATTGGTTGGCCTTATTTTCCATGAATAGTTTTTTTTTACTATATATATTTTCATAGTTAATAAAAGGTTTTCAATTTTACTTAAAAAAACCATTTTTCTAATTATTATTTCATCAAAACAAAAAAATAGGAAAAATGATCTCCAATCTTTTAAAACATATTAAAAACAAATTAATTAATTTATTATATTTTAAAAATCCTATAAACCCATTGCTCTCATAATTTACAACCACCACCACCATTATCATAAAAATACAACATTATTATCATAAAATACAAAATAACACTAACTTAAAAAAATATCTAACTTGAAAGAAATATCCAACCAGACAACATAAAAATAAAAATAGAATCACCAAACTTATTACATTGACTTACTAACATATTACATTGACTTTGCTAACCTATTACATTGATTGGAAAAATATTATATAACAATTATTATAACAGCATGTAAATAAATTATAATACTATAAAAATATTATATAACAATTATTATAGTATATAACAAGCAAAAACTAATAATGAAAACTAATGTAACCGGGTGATTTTATGATGTGGAAGTGTTCTTTTTATGAAATTTGTTATATAAAAAGAAAACACACTATAATTAATAATAATAATGAAGGCTAATGTAACATGTTGATTTTATGGTGTTGGGTTGTTTTTTTATAATGTTTATTGTATAATTTATGGTGTGGGTGGTCTTTTATGTTATTTATTAATATTTAATCAGAAAATATAATATAACTAATACTAATGAAAACTAATGTAAGTGATTTTAACCTAATATAATTAATAATAATGAAAACTAATGTAAGTGATTTTATGATGTGGGGTAATCTTTTATATTATTTATTATGTAATAAGTAAACCTAACATAATTAATAATAATAATGAAGTGCTTTTATAGTGTGGAATGTTCGTTGTAAGTGATTTTATGGTCTGAGGTGACTTTTTTAATTTTTTTATGTTTGTTTAGAGAAAAGGGAAAAATTATAAAAATATTAAAATTGAGACTTTACATCTATATAAATGTTATAAAATATAGGTATAGTTTAACTATTTTAGGTTTTCAATTTTTGGTGAATATATTTTTTATTTTTTGTAACATATTTTTCATCTTATTTTGATCTTATTTTGTAGATGGAAATTTTAAAAAAATCTTAGAATCACAAATATTAGATATGAAAATGGCATAATTTAGGTGTCATGAAGTATTTAAAAGTGTTGAAGCTATTTATAAATTCAAAAACATAATTTAAACAAGTAAAAATAAAAATTACCAGATTCTTATCAAAACCCACCATAAAATTTAACGTAGAATAAATAGATTACTCTTATATTTGAATTTAAACAACATTTTGACATGACATCACAAAAATAAACATCACATCATTTCACACATTGCTTTCTGGAATAGATATTGTCTTTTTTAATATTTAATATATCCTTAAATTAAAAGGAGAAGACGTTTATCCTTTTTCTACCGATAATAAATGTGATGGCAACGACACTAAAGGAGTGTAGTTCCAATTTAACCAACTTTTCATTACAAGAAATGATTCCTCAAACATTCAACAAAGTTCAAATTTTTGTAGTGGGCAAATGTCACAATCATTGTTCGAAAATATGTACTTCACTTTATAAAATAAATCAAATGAAGATAAGATTTTCGTACACGCTCACACATGGCAACAAGACATCACACCAACGAAAATTTAAGCATAATCCTTCTACTACTAATAATTTTGGGAGAGAAAAAACGATTACCGTTAAAACTCAACTTCTGAGCCGCAACTACCGCTAAAATTGGCCTTCGGCTTCGGCTTCGGCTTCGGCACAGGAAACACGTTATGTTTTGTTATTCAACAACTTAACTATCTACATGGCCAGGCATAATGATAGCTGCGACATACCAGGATCGAATCCCGTGATCTCATCCTTTTGTTCTCATAATTGTGATGCTTCCCTTTCCTTCGGTATGAATCTTTGTGAGCGCAACCACAGCTTTTCCAGAGAATGCAGACGTAGATACAGGCTGCGTGCGCATATTGTCTTTAGCATGCGCTAATCTGGAGGACTGGCCAGAGATTCTCTGGTTGATATCGTTCAGCGTCACGTCTCCTTGAACGCCGCAGGGTTTTATAAGAGCGAATGGATATGCCACTGGCGTGGCTAATCTCGTACCGTTCGTCTTCGCTGCGCCATGAATGAACAATTTTGAGCAGGTGTAATAGAAATCGACGGTGTATTTGAATCTTTTGCAGGAATATGTGTGTGTGTTTTTTTTTAATTTCAAAAAATACGAGTACCTGACGGAGGAACGGTCTTCGGAGCAGGACTCGCCGGTTCTTGCCACATTTCAGCGTCCATATCCGGGGCTTGTAATGTGCAAAATTCTGAATAAGCAAAGGCGAACTTTTAACAACAGGTTGAGATCCCTTTAGCATTTAATGTTGAAAGCGATTTGATCTTAAACACTAAGAATACCTGATACATCGATCTGATCATCAAATCCGGCTACAGCGTTCCTGGATCAATCCCAGGAAGCAGATATATCATTAGCATTGAATAAAACCTATAGTATACCACGGACAATTACAATGTGAATAGGACTTGGGAAGAAAAGGTTCAAGCTTTACTTATCGTCTGAATTGCTAGGCATTTCTCCGTCGTTGAAGCATCGGGCCATCCAGCTTTCAGAGGATTGGTCAAAACTTTCGCTCACAGAGCTGTGCGTTTCTTCTGCAGAGTAGACAAAGGATTCAGCTTGAAAATTTTTTAAAATATTAAAAATAAAAAAATTAAATTGTTCAATTACAGTGTTTGAGTTCTAAAGCCAAGGCGGCGGACAGTAATGAACGGATACACCTTTTTAAAATAATTTAAAATAGTACTTAAAGTTTTTATTTGCAGCCTTGATTTGAGTGCTACCGTTTTTCGAGAACCAGAAGGAAGTGGAGGATACTGGATCAGATATCTGAAGATCTGCATCATCATCCATTAAAGAATTTCTGCAATCCTGAACGGTAAAAAGGAGCATCGAGAAGTCAGAGATGAAAAATTTGGCAAATATTTAGTTGGAAAAAGGAACAGCTCGGACCTCGAAGGATGCAAAGGTCGGTGCCATATGCTGGTCACCGATGCTTGCATTTTCCGAATCCGGAGCGGCGAACTGAAGCATTCGTCGTCTTTTCATATGAGGACTAGCCCTGTTTCCCTGCCTACTTCCTGAGAACATTAAAGAATGGATGATAAGAAAAGAGAAAAGCTTAATTGCATGCAATTTCTTTTGTTCTATACACTGAGAGGATTACCTTGACTGTCCCCTGAAGATGCAGGACATTCAGACTCCCCGTAGCCTTTAATTGGAGTAGCCTCAAACAAGTTTTTTGAATCTTCTTCACTTTGTGTCAATTCATCCCATAAAGACCGTGAAATTGCTGGTATGACACACAAAATCAATCTAATGAACAGAGCCCTTGTATAATGAGCAAAATAAGAACAATAATCCCTTATCGTTAAGCGGAAAGCATACCGAGAGGCGAGTCCGCATCCAGCCGAAATTCCTCGTCTTGCCACTCCCATGCCTGGTTGTCTCCGCCAAACGACATTATGCTTTACAGTATAATACCAACTCTAGTTTCTGGAAGAAAATTTTGACAAAAGACACGATTTAAGGAAGCCTCTGGTTCGAACACCTGACCGATTTAGTACCGACGCAGCTAACGACAAAGCTGTACGAAGTGGAGCGTAGGCTGCGGCTTTACTAATTTTCGATAAATCCACAAAACTGTGCTGGATTCACAAACTTCCTGCTCCGCCGTCAAATTATTTGAACGCGGACCTACAAGCAAGACGCAACCTTGCAGCACAACATGACCGTCGAGTTTCTTATATCCAGAACAAAAGGAAACAGAAATCAATGTTGAACCTTCAACTCGAAGAAATTCAATGCTACTGCTTCGGCGGTACGAAAATAACCAAATTTCAAGCTCAAGAGCAAAGATCTCAGACAGAGCAACCCCTAGATTGCATCTTTAACGCGATTACTCCAATGATTCAAAGAGCCGATCCGAGCTCAGCAAAGCCTAACTCTCTCCGACTCACGCAACAAACGGAACCGCCTCCAAAGATCCGCAGCGCGACCTCGAACATTCATCCAATAAAATAAAGCTCAAAACCTCCGCCCCATTTCTTCTTCACCAGAGCTTCAGCTATTTTCCCGCAAATCCGGCCGTTGCGAAGGATTTTGAACTCCGTTTTCTAAGTATCCGTTTCGAACCGGCAGCAGAGACAAGATCAAGAGTACATGAGAAAACAGAACAGTTTTTTCTTCTTCCAGAACACAAATCCCTCAGATTCGGAGCATTACCAATTTCTGCTCGGGGAAAGAAGTTTGGCATGAATTCGCCGTAGCAATTTCCTGCTATCGACCATCGGTAATGCAGTTGGTGGTGTGGGAAGAAACAGTCATATTCACAAGGGCGAGTGCAGCGCTCCCAATGGTCAAACTTGGAACTGCTGCGGCTGGAATTATTTACCAGTGTTCCAGCAGAGCTTAACCGGGGTTACTCGACAAAGCCTGACGAATAACTGCTTTAATAACCTAAGGCTTAAAGCCATGCGCGCCAGGTCGCGGGGTCGACTCATCACTCCGTTCGCGACGTGCAGTGGCCGGACGAGCCACTGCCATAGGACTCAGATAGCGATAATTGAGTTTGGCCGGGGGCCGGGAAAAGGAGTACCGGTAAATTGCGCGGCTTTTAAGGCAACGTGTAATTAATAATTTGGACAGACCGTGCTATCTGTGGCCCCGCTCACGCTAACCCCCATTAAGCCCAAGGAGACCCCACGCTCCCAAGTACAACCCTGAACCCACTCACTACGCTTTCCGTTATCTCGTAGTCAACGGATCGAACCCCACTTCCCCCATTCCGTCGGACGGGATTAGGTTTTTGTTTCAGATTATAATAAAGACTTAAAAGAAGTGTTTAATGTTAACGGGCCCATATGTTTGGACGGGAACGAGGCTAGACATGACGGCCACGTGTCTTTCTCGTGGCCACGGTGCTGAGATCGAATCCTCGTAGCCTCTTCGACGCGGAATAAAAAATTAAATGAAAGCCAAGGAAAATCCCGTCGTTGTCGTCAAGATGTTAAGAAGCGATTTAGAAAGTTCGATGCCCGTTTGAATGCGGCCAAACCTTAAACGTTTATTTATGTCTGGATTTCGCTGCACGTCAACCTTTGCTGCTCCATAGGTATTTTCGTAGACTCATTTTTTTTTAAGTATGGCAACAGCGACATTGATCATGAAAACCGCACCATGATTTTGGGGTAGGGCGTGGGTTAAGCGTTAATTAAAATGTTCATAAATCAGAGTTAAAGGGGTTTTGTGGGTTTCCAAGTTTATTAGCACAACTACTTAACTTGTAATCGATGAATACGATAGGCCACAAGTTAAATGCCACAAATAAGTTATGTGTTACCTGTTCTCCATGTGTATATTTTTTTTGGTTAAACGAGTTATTTTCCATGAAGCCCGTTATCCATGCATCGAGTAAGAGTTATCAATGCATCAATTACCAATTATTTTTTATATTCTTTTTTCTTTTATAATTATTTATTTCGAATTTGGAACACCTGCAATAAAATCAATCTAGACAATACACTTGTCTCATTTTCGTGCAATCTAGAAAAAGCATAGGTGCTAGTCCACCCCAAATTGTAAGATATAAACACCTATCGATGTATTAGATCATAAAAGATTAAAATCCAACCATTGTCCTTTAGAGATTGCATATCTATAATTTGTCAAATTCCAATGAGGATGGGATGTTTTAGTTAATGTTTAGACCAGGCCATGGGGTACTATTGTTCTTCTCACTCAAGGTCTTGAGTTCAATCTGTCTAACCTTTCTTTCCCTACAATTTCATTTTCGCCGAGATTATGAAATCTCCTTATCTACTTATGGCATATGAGCACTATCTCAATGATCACAAATCTTCTCGATAAACTTCTCAAAATTGTTGAAACCTAAGGTTTTGAGGAGCAACATAAAGCATTGAGATGTTGATCACCTCCCTTTCACGTCAATGACACCTACCTCATATCCTTTTGGCAAGCCTTAAGCAACATAAAGACTTGTCATAAATACTTTCCCGCAAACCTTTATGTAATGGGTTTTCTATTTTTAATCTTGCAAAACATCAAGGTTACACCTACATTTATGGAAACTCTATGTAGTGCTTAAGGTTTGCCCATCTTTTTTTGTCTTTGACCAACATAGTGCATGAAGATTGATTATGGCGACATGTGAAGAGGAGGTTGTGGCAAGAAGGAGAGTTAGTGTTGCAACACTTGTGGAGGGTCGCTTGGTATATGATCATGACTTGGTTCTAGTGGTGGCTTTCTCCTGTTTACCATCCTGTGTGCATTTTGCCTTTTAGTTATGCTCTAGAAGTAGTGGAGTCGCTGATGAATTGGTGCTTAGTGGTTTGGTGCTCTTTAGACTTTCACTTTGGCTTCTTTGGTCTTTGCTTTGGATGGTGAGCATTGTTTTTCTATGACCCTTGTGCGCCTTCATTGTTTTCACTGGCGATGTTGTTCCATATTTGACAACTACATGTTGTAGCAAATCGCCTTGGTTTTCTCCACTTTGTGCTTTTCAAAGTGGGTCTGAATTATGTTTGAGGGCTCAATTTTCTATTGATGGGAGTGTTTTCTTATAGACATGTTTTTGTAATAGTGTGCAACTCATTTTTTCAACATGGGACTTGTAGCTTGTGTTGATTGATGAGTGTTGTTTTCATATGTGCAACAACATTTGTGTGTTGCTTCCATTACCTTCTAGTAACCCTAGTCCTTGTTGATCTTCTACCCTAATTAAAAGGTCATCATCATGATGCTCCATGATCATCTAGGATTCTTTATGCAAGTTGTTCTCTATTTTCTATGGCCATGGGGTGTGTTCTTCCCCACACGCATTGTTCACAACTTGCGGTGGTTGTTTTTATAGTTTAGGTGCCCCATCTTCCCTTACATGAATGCCTTTTATGTCTATAGTGGTTCGATTTTCACCCAATATAGGTTGTATTTGTTGATGGACAGTTTTTAAGTCCATTATAAAAGTTTTGCTCAGTGTGATGACATGCTCTTTTTTTAATAAAATCTTTGTAAATGATATTTCCTTGGTAGTCAAAAAAACTTTTATGTAAAAAAAAATTGACTCTAGTTAGTTTGGAATAAAAATCATCACAAAATCCCCTCAAAATATGTGTAAAGGTAGATATGTTAAAAAGCCTACTAGATCACACCATGGTACAGTGTGGAGACTATCTTTATTTTTTAGGTCTTAAGACTATGAGAACCTCACTTTTCATTGTAGGACTTGTCAACATACAAATCATTTGTAGGATTAGCATCCAATAACCATGGTCCCTATGGGAAAGAAACACTAAACCCAAAAGTTGGTGATCATTGGAGAAGACATCTCTAAAGGCAACTTTCAAATGACATGTCAAATGATCGACTAGCAACATCGACTAAGAAGCCCAATCCTCCCTTGAAGCTATTTGATGTGGATATTACCTTAATTCCTTCCCATTTTATGCAACTTATTGGTACCTAGTGAAAATCCCTCTTATGGGATGAAAAGACATCTTGAGCTATTGGATCTCAAAAGGGAATTAGTGTCTCCACCCAATGTAGATGAAGCAAGGTGTTTAAATTCCAACACACATTCATCAATGGTAGAGCCCTTAGCTAAGTTGGAAAGATATAAAAAAGAAAACAATGGCCATGAATGTCTATCATTTCTCCAACTTTATAAGGAAATGCTTAAGAGGCATTACACATTAGAGAGTGCATTCACAACTATAGAATGTTGTTATACCCCTATAATGAACAATTAAAGGGAAGACATATGATCTTCCTAGAATTTAAATGAGCACTCGACCTCCTACCTCTTCTACATCACTTAGCTTAGTTTCCATTCATATTAAAAATTCACTATGATGTATTACTCACTCTTTGTAAATATATTAAATGTTAAAGGATACCACACTTCACATATGTTCTTATAATCACCAACTAAAGTTCAATCCTGTATCTTCATATCTTCACAAAGTGTAGTTTATTCTCCAACTCTCTACCCCAAAACATATGTGGGATTGCTATATTTTGATCAATCAGAAAGAAGGAAACTCACATAAAGATCACAATGGAAATATGATTTCCATATTGTGTTCAACTGAAATTATAATTATGGATTCTAAATTAATGATAACGCATATATTGATTAATATTGAAATAAATAGATTAACAAATGATAAATTTTACTAACCATTATAAAAGCACAAAACCCAAGTGCTAAGTAACAAACATATAACTCCATCGATAAATTAAAAACATTTTTTTATGTTTCTCATACAATGATTAGGCAGCACGATCCTAGAACCTAAAGTAGAAATTCTCATTGTGCATCTAGTTAACACCTTGCAATTCCTTATATATTTTAATAAAATTCTTTCTTTTATACACCAAACACTATGTCCAAAGGGAACTAAATAATTATCCTTAAAAATGCCTTTGCAGTTGACAACCTTATAACTCCTATGTATTTTAATGAAATGACATCTGTTTCCTGTTAGATAGAACTAAATAATTATCCTTAACACCTCATATAGTTCAAATATAATTATTTAGTTTTCATTGTGCAGAGTGCTTCTGCTAGCTCAAATCATTCAATAATCCTTATAATTGAAATGAAAAAATGTTCTTTAGTTTCATAGTCAAACAATGCTCCATAGGTTAAAAATATAATTATCTTATTTGTACAATTAATTAATATTTTTTGCTAACATAATTATCGCAAAGATAATTACATTAATGTACGTTAATTGACAGAGTGCAAACAACAATTCAATGATAAGCCCATACTAACCCAATGCCCAATTTACATACCATCCCTTCACTTACCTAACGGCCTAATTGTCTCATAGATAGTGGTCTACATTCTTCCCAAGAATACGTAAACCTGTACTTTAAATCAATTATATTTTATAAATGTCCATCGAGCATGACTTTATTTCCAATGGGTTTTTAAACTCTATATTTAATAGATTACATCTTGCTTTCCTCACACTATTAATAAGGTTGTAAGGGCATCTTAACAATAGGGTAGGAGGTATCTTTGAATCTAGATTGTTATGTTGATACTTGCACTAAGTTGTTATTAGATCACAAATCAATACATATATTCAAGAAAATAAATATTTATATTTGATTTTTTAAAATAGAAATTAAAGTATTAGCATTTCGACTTTTAGACATTTTATTAAAATTTCTTAAGTTTAAGTTGGTGCAATATATTATAGTCTTCTTTCTTCAAATTATATTGTCTATGAGACCTTGGGATTTTGATATAGAAGTATCATTTTCTAACATGTCCTTCAAGAAATCTATCTTAAACTAAACAAACCTTTGACATGTATGCCATTGTTGATTAGCTTTCCTATTGTTGATGTATGTGTGACCTATTGATAATTAATATTTTGGCTTACTAATTATGACTTTATTTGTATCAGGCTTTAAAATTATATATCTCAATGGATAGCATCTTACTTTCATCTATTATTATTATTATGAGTTGGAAATATTACATCGTTTAGCCAACACACTATGACCAGAATTTCAGTTGAGTTGTTATAATAATGTTGTAATGGCCTCCTATAACTTAGGCATGAAGCACACTCCTCGATATTTGAGCCTAGATCATTATGGTGACACTTGCTCCAAGTTCCACTAAACCACAACCCAACACACACACACACACACAGAGATATAAATTCGATGAAAAAAAACATTATATTGATATTCAGAATATGAAATCAGATATACATTGACTATCCTGGGCGACTTCATCACCAAAGGTATGCTCATTGAGACCCAAATACTGCCTAGTTGTTCACCCCATGATTTTAGATATTATAATCTTCCTTTTTTTAGCATTGCTCTCCTTTAGTGTTGAAAAAATGTACATAAACCGACCTATAGAGGTCTTGCACTAGAACATTGCACATAACAACTCATATACTTCATAATGAAGTATAAGGAAACAGATTTAGAACAAAGTTGTCTTTGATTCTGAGTGGAAGGAGACTCCCTTGAAGATTTGTTTAATGAGAGAGCCCTCCTGCATAAATTATGCATCTTTCGATAACTTGACAGCTTGAGTGTTGAATTCTTGATAAATGTGAGTAAAAGATATTTCATCAAAATAAGATTTTACCTTCCTGGAGAGTTGAAGTATTGATTGTAAATCCAAATTGTTCATGCTAAGTTAATTGTTGGCCTAATCTATAATCATCTTTGAGTCTCCCAAAACTTGGATTTGTTTGATCCCTTTGCTATGTACAAACCTCAAAAGAATCCATAAAGCAAACAATTCTTCCCTATTATTGCTACCCTAGCCAACTACACCCCAAGAAGGTAATAATGAGAACTATAATATATATATATATATCTATATATAGATATATATATATATGCCCAATGGATTAGCTCAAGTGGTTAAGAGTTGTGATTTGTAAGTAGAAGGTCTCAGGGTCAAATCCCTGGGTGACTATGCATTGATATATAAGGGCCTCACTTGATGTCCCCACCGAGTTAGGCTCTGTAATCAAAGTTGGCGGGGTGAGGCCCCTTCGGGTGGACCCCCTGTGAATTCTTCCCGTGGACGTAGCAACTCCTCTCCAGGGTTGTGAACCACAGTGAAAAAAAATATTATATGAATGAATGAATTTTTTGTGTATATTTGATATTTCAAAATATAAATATAAATATACATTAACTCCTTCATCAAATTAGATCCTCTATGAGACCTTAGGATTATGATACATAAGTATCATTTTTTGAATGTCCTTCAACATATTTGTCCTCAACTAAACAAGCATATCCTTAGAATAAACATGTTAGAGAGACAATTAAAGAAGGGACTTAATAGATTTAGAAAAAATGATCATTTTCCCTAAATTCTTGTTGACACGGTGTACCTTCATACAAAGAAATAACTTCTTTTGAAAGTAGATATGCTTTTGTATTGAATCCCTTTTAAATGTAAGCAAAGGAGATTTTTTAAAACTCACTTTTTACCTCTAAGTATTTTTCCATTATAGGAACTAAAAGAAAATTTGAATTTTGCTAACTTCAATTTGCCCAATTCATCATAAGCTTTGACCTAAAACATCCATCTTGCTAACACCTTTTTCACTTGTTTCTTACATCAATCCACATGGCATAAAAATAGATCTATTATTGGTTCCTTGAATTGCTCCATATTTCAAAGTAAAATAATGAGAATAATTTAAAAAGAGATTGCCCCCTATATCACACATACCCAGGTATCTTGACATGCTCCATTAAAGAAACACTCGAATTTTGAAAAGTTAACGACATGTTCATTTAAGCTTCTAGGAGCTTTCTACTTAGGAATCTTCCAACATTCTATATAAGAGACTCTAATTTGATGCGAAACCAAACCTAGAGTCACTTCTTTACATTGAATGATCATCTTATTTCTAGTTAACCACAAACCCCATAGACATAGCAAGGGAAAGCTTTATGTGCATAAACATATTTATCTGAAATCTAAGATTCAAAGCACTCTAATAGAGAGTTCTTGTCGCAATATATTTTTTCCATTTGTGACCTACAAAACTTCCTTCCAAATAGATTTTGTAAATGGACAAGTAACAAAAAGGTCATCCACAGTTTCATTAGAAACCTTATAGAGAACTCACTATCTAGGTCCTATCCAATTATGTTTGTCCATTAACTTGAGTTAAGATTTTATTGGCCAAATCTAACCAAAGAAAGATTATTTTTTTTAATGGACTTTCTCGTTCCCACATTAATTTCCACCACCAAACCCTTCATCCACTTTTCTCTTATTCAATATTCGTTCCATATCCTAACTTAGTAGTGAGTACTCATGTGGCTTTGTTTCTTGACTACTTTAACATGTAATCTTAATCCTATAGACATATGGCAATGTGCTTTAATAGTGAGACACATTGAGTCCATTCTACAACTATATCGCTTTGTAGGTTCAAGTGCTCGACAAAATTCCAAACCTTTACCCAACCTCCATTATCATGTTGATTAGAAGCATTTGTTAACCTCATAATTCCCTTTGCATGGAGCTCTTCAATAAGAAGATGTGACAATTTATGATTTCCACTGCACCCAAGCCCTATAACTTGTTAAATCCAAAGGATGGTGCCTTTAAATTGAAAATAATTCTCTCACCCTAGATGTGACAATTTATGATTTCCACTGTACCCAATCCCTATAACTTGTTAAATCCAAAGGATGGTTCCTTTAAATTGAAAATAATTCTCTCACCCTAGATGACATTGAGGAATCATGAGATCAAATTGGTCCACACTGGGGTAAAGGGAATGCATAATCTTCAGGTCAAGGAGAGTTAGCATTTAATGATATTGTGCATGCATCTTTTTTTTGTAAGCTAGTACCCACATAGTTTCGAACCGGTGACCTATCACAAGGAGTGCCTTAACAATACAACCATTCACCGTCTATTCTACACCCCATGGGAATCATGGTTCTTCCCAAGTCACCCTAGGAGTTCATTCCAAAGGATATCAATATGATTGGATGGAAACGAGGCTAGACATGATGACCATGTGTCGTTCTCTTGGCTATGGTGCTATGCTTGAATCTTTGTAGCCTCTTCTGGACAGAATAAAGAATTAAATGAAAGTTGAATAAAATATGATCGTTGTCAATAAGATGATTAAGAAGTGATTTATAAACTTCGATGCACATTTGAATGGAACCAAAATTTAAAATTTTATTGATGTGTGCATTTCGTTGGTGTGTACGACAACCTTTGCTCTATAGGTTCTCTTAGGATTATTTTTTAAGTATGAAAATAGTGACATTGATCACGAAAACTGAAGCATTGTTTGGGGTAAGGTATGGGCTAAGCATTAACTAAAATGTCTCACTTTTTGATGTTTTTTCCTTTCCCAACGATTATGTTGGTGTGCATTTTGCTAGAGAGCAACACTACAATCTTACCTTCAAGATTGAAACCAAATCATATGTTGCCATCATGCCATAACCCACTCAAGATGGTAGTATTACTCACTCTTTATGGATCTCTTAAATGTTAAATGATACTACTCTTTACATCTTTTCTCATAAGTCTCTACCAAAAGTTCAATCACATATCTTTGTATCTTTGCTAAATGTAATTTCTCCATGAACTCTCTACCCCAAAAACACATAAGCATCATTATCATTATATTATCAATAGAAACAAAACTTATAAAGAAGTTGCATTGAAAAAATGCTTTCCATACCATGTTCAACTTAAACCATCTTTGTAGATACTATATTAATGCCAAAACATATATTAACCAATATTGGAATAAATAAACTAACAAATAATAGATAAAGAGTCATTGCACTATCAATTGTAAAAATGCAAAACCCTTGACTACTAAATAGCAAACACATAACTACATTCATGTGAAAACATTTTTTTTAAATTTTTTTTCTTACAACCAAAACTAGAAATCCTCATTGTCCATCTAGTTAACAACCTTGTAATCCCTTGTATATTTTAATGAACTTTCTTCTTTTACTCACCAAGCACTATGCCCAAGAAAAACTAAATAATTATCTTTTAACATTGTCCATCTAGTTAACAACCTTGTAACTCATACTGTATTTTAATGGAATGACTTAATTCAATAATCCTTTCCATTGTCTTTGGTTTCATAGTCAACAATGCTCTACTATGTTAAAGTCATAAGTTTATTATTTGTATAATTAAATTTTAAATTAACTACTATTATCCTCTAACATCATTATTACTGAGATAATTATATTGATGTACGTTAATCGACATAGTCAAAACCAAACGACAATTCAATGACATAATTCCATACCAGCCCAATGACAAAATTTACATACCAACCCTTCACAATTACCTAAAGGATAATTTGTCTCATCAATGGTGGCTTACATTCTTCCCAAGAATACATAAAATTGTACTTCAATTCAATTATATTTTTATAAATGGTCATCACGCGTTGAGTTGAAAATTCTAAAGGTAAGTAGAGCTACGTATTTATACTTCATTAAAAATATATAGGTTTGGCTTTATGAATAATATACAGGTCGATTGGTTTGTGGTTCATTGGCAACTTCGAATAATGGCTATAAGAATAATCCATATTCAAAGTGGAGTGGGCATGTTTTGTTTTACATATATTGCATAAGTTATGGGTTAAATAATAAAATATGTTTTAACTTAAGAAGTTCTTTCAGTGTTTAGATATGTTTTGTTTTACATATATTGCATAAGTTGTGGGTTAATTAATAAAATAATTTTTAACCATAATGATTCATAAAAGTAAAAAGTTCTTTAAGTGTTTAGACATGCTATGAGGTTTCTAAACTTATAAGTGGTCGAACACATGAAGCTTGCTTTGTATTCATGGCATACATCGAAGTGGATCAAAATCCACCCCATGGACTTCATTTTAAGGCCAGTCACTTAGTCTTTCAGTTGTGATTTAATAATAACTTGGAGAAGTTGCTATGAATTAAATAACCCAACTTCAAATCCTAGTGGAATTTCTCTGAGTCCACCCTTATGTGGTGGATAGCCAAGTGTGTCCTATATTGTAGCTCTACCATGTTGATGATGTAGCCACCTTGCCTCAATTATTACACTATCATGTGTGTCATTGTTGATTACCCTTCCTATTGTTGATGTATGTGCGACATAATTGTTATTGATAATGAATATTCTAGTTGACTAATTACGTCTTTGTTTCCAATGGGTTTTTTAACTATATAGTTCAATGGATAACATCTTACTTTCCTACGTTATTATTGTGATTTGGAAAATATTACATTATTTAGCCCACACTATTACAACAATTGCAGTTAGGTTGTTATAATAAGGTTGTAAAGGGCTCTTAGCACCTAGGCATGAAGCATACTTGTTGAGATTTTAAACCTAAATCATTATGGTGACACTTGTTCCAAGCTTTCACTAGATCGCAACTCAACAAATACATGCATCACCCTATAGGTTCAAGTCCTCAGTGAAATTCCAAACCTGTAGCCAACCACCATGATCATGTTGATTAGAAGCCTATGTTAGCCTTGTAATACCCTTTGCATGAATCTCTCCAATAAGAGGATATGGCAATCTATGATTTCCACTACACCCAATCCTAGGAAACACACACACACACACACACGCCCACCCGCACGCACGCGCGCGCACATGCACAACTCGTTAGATCCAAAGGATGGTGCCTTTCAATTGAAATTAATTCTCTCACCCTAAATGGCATTAAGAATCACGAGATCAAATTGATCTATGTATGGGGTAAGGTGAACTCCTAATCTTTATGTCTTAGAGAGCTAGGATTTAATTATCTTGTGCATGCACCTTGAATTTGTCTATTTCACCACTATTTCCATATTGTTAATTTGGCTAGCCTACATTGGCTCTCATTAGCCCATCATTGCCACTGTGAGGCCTTAAGGAAATGTTATGGCTACCCTTGGCCCTAATATTCTCAAATCATTTGTTCCAAACCATGTTTTAGTTATTCACAATAACATCGTTATTAAGTATTTGTGAACACAACGGTTCTTCCTGAGTTATCCTCAAACTTCATTCCAAAGGATATCAACATGATTGAATGGGAACAAGACTAGACATGAAAATCATGTGTCGTTATCTTGGCTATGGTGTTGAGATCGAATCCTTGTAGCCTCTTCGAGGTAGAACAAAGAATTAGATGAAAGTTGAAGAAAATCCCATTATCTTTGTTAAGATGTTAAGAAGTGATTTAGAAAGTTTGATTTGTATTTGAATGCAACCAAAATTTAACATTGATTTATGTGTGAATTTTGTTGGTGTGCAGGATAACCTTTGATCAGGGTTTTTCTTAGGACTAATTGATTAAGTATGTTAATAGTGGCATTGATCATGAAAACCAAACCATGGTTCTGGGGTAGGGTATGGGCTAAGTGTTCACTAAAATGTCTCACGTTTTGATGTTTTTTCCTTTCCTGGTGATTCTTTCAGTGGTGCATCTGGCTAGAGAGTTAAGATCACTACAATATTACCAAGCCTAAGATGCATATTTCACAACTTCATAAATGTGATCTAAGGGTTTTTAGGGTTCTCAAAGTTCACCAAATCATAAAAAAAATCAAAATCAACCCTTCAAAGATTACAAATCTACGATTTGTCAATTTCGACAAGGATGGGATGTTTTAGTTAACGCTTAGACAAGGGCTTGGGGTAGTGTTAGTCTCCTCACTTTGGGTCTTGAAGTTCAATGTGCTCGACATTTATTTCTCTATATTGATCTCCTTCAAGGTAAGATTACATAATCTCCCTATTTACTTATGGCATATGGTGCTATCTCAAAGATCACAACTCTTCTCGATAAACTTCTCAAAAGAGACTTAGTTGAAACCTAAGGTTTTGAGGAGTGACATAAAAAAGTGAGATGTCAACCACCTCCCTTTCACATCGATGGTGCCTACTTCATATCCTTTTGGAAAACCTTAAGCACTAGAGAGACTTGGCATAATTTATTACCCTCAAACCTTCATATAATGGATTTTATGTCTGGGACCTTGTCAAACATCAAGGTTCCACCTTACATTTATAGAAACTCTATATGTTGCTCAAGGTTTACACGTCCTTTAAGCGTTTCATCAACATAGTACATGACATAGAGTGATTGCCATGTTGTGAAGAAGAGGTTGTGGCAAGAAGAAGAATAACATCGCACCATTTGTGGTGGGTCACTTGCCATTCATTGTGATTTGGTTCTAGCAGTGGCTTTCTCCAATTTTCTCTAGAACACTTTGTTAGGGGTGGCAGATTCGTTGATGAATTGGTGTTTGGTAGTGTGGGTCTCTTTAGACTTTTACTTTGGCTTCTTTGGTCTCTACTTTGGATGGTGGGTATTAATTTTCAATGACCATTGTGTACCTTCATTATTATCACCAGTGGTGCCATTCCATATTTGGCAACTCCTTGTTATGGAAAATTGCCATGGCATTCTCAACTCTATGATTTTTGTTGCGGGCCCACGTCATAGAGTTGTGATAGAGGGATTTGTTTTCAATTGGTGGGAGTGTTTTATTATAAAATGTGTTTTTGATAGTGCATAACTTGTTTTTGTTAACATGGGAATTGTAGATGCTTGTGTTGATTGATGGGTGTTGTTTTCACAAGGACAACCACCTTTGTATGTGGCTTGTGTTATCTTTTATTAACTTATGATGGTTGTTTTTCTAGTTTTGATGCCCAATATTCACTTACATGCATGCCTATATCTTGTGAAAGGAAATTTTTATGTCTATAATGGTCAAATGTTATCTGATCTAGGTTGTGTTTGTAGAGGGACAATTTTAAAACCCATTTTAAAAGTTTTGCTAGTTTTCGTTGGTTCTTGTGGAGGTTGCATGCATGATGCACCCTTTTTTGTATAAAAGCTTTGTAAATTATATTTTTTTCGTAGTGAAAAGAAACTCTTATGTCAAAAAAGTGACTTTAGTTAGTTTGGAAAGAGAATCATCATTAAACCCCCCAAAATATGTGTAAGGATCAATATCAGAGAAGCCCTACTAAATCATATCCTGATAGAAAGTTGAGATTGTCTTCATTCCTAGGTCATAATAATTTAAGAACGTGACTTTTGTTTATAGGATTTATCAACATACAAATCATTTGTAATATTATCATCCAATAGCCATAATCCTTATAGGAAAAAAACATTAAAAACACTTAACCCAGAGGTTGGTGATCATTGGAGGAGATACCTCTTGAGGAAACTCTCAAACTGCATGTCAAATTATCAAGACCAATGAAATCAACTAAGGATCCCAATCTTCCCTTGAAGGGTGTTTATGTGGATATTGCTTCAATCCCTTCCCATTCTATGCAATTAGTGACAATAAAATACCCTTTCGATGGGGTGAAAAGGAATTATGAATGTCAATTCCTGAAAGGGAATCAATATTTCCACCCATTCTAGATGAAGCAAGGTTTCTAGAGTCCACTTTACCTTTATCAATGATAGGTCTCTCAGCTAAGTTGGAAATATATCAGAAATAAAATGGAGGGCATGAATGTTTATCATTTCTCTAACTTCACAACAAAACATTCTAAAGGCATTGCACTTTTCATTATAGAGTGTACTCACTTTTGTAGAAAGTTGTTATACACCTAGAATCAATACCATCCATGACCTCTTGTTTTACTACATCATTAGTCAAGCAAATAGCATTCAAATGAGCACTCGACCTCTTATCTCTTCTACATTGTTTAGCTCATATTCCATTCATATTAAAGTTTCACTGTGATGTATTGCTCACTTTTTGAAGATCTATCAAATGTTATAGGATATTGCACTTCACAGCTTTCATCATAAGTCGTGGGTAAAAAATCAATCTTATATCTTTGTAAACCAACTCTATGCCTCAAAATACGTGGGCATTGCTATATTTTGACTAATCAAAAGGAAAGAAATTAACAAAAAGGTCATCCTGAAAATATGCTTTGCATATTTAGCTCAACTAAAACCCTCTTTGTAGTTAATAAATTAATAACAAAATATATATTAGCCAATATTGAAATAAATAAACTAACAAGTGATAAGTAAAAAATCATTACACTAACAATTATAAAAACACAAAGCCCTTAACTACTGAGTAACAAACATGTAACTCAATCCATGGATAAAAACTCTTTTTATTTTTTCTTATACAATAATTAACAACATAATCCTAGATTAAAAATATTCATTCTCGATCTAACTAACATTGTAATCCCTTGTATATATTTTTAATGAAATGCTATCTTTTATTCACCAAACACAATATCCAAGGAAACTAAATAATTATCCTTAACGCTATTCATCTAACTAACATTGTAATCCCTTGTATATATTTTTAATGAAATGCTATCTTTTATTCACCAAACACAATACCCAAGGAAACTAAATAATTATCCTTAACGCTATTCATCTAGTTGACAACCTTGTAACTCCTACTCTATTTTAATGAAATTGGGTTTTTAAATAATTATAATTGGTGTAAGTATAATTATTTAGTTCTCATGGTGCAGAGTGCTTTTACTAGATCAAATAATTCAATAATCTCTCGGATTGAAATGAATATTGTCTTTAGTTTCATAGTCAAACAATGCTCTCTTTTATATATATATATTCAAAGAAATAATTGCCTTCTTTGTGCAAATAATTTTTAAAATTTAAATTGGTTAAATATTATATGTTAACATTATAATTATTAGTGAGATAATTATATTGATGTACGTTAATGGACATACTCAAAACCAAACGACAATTCAATGACATAAGTCCATACTAACCCAATGACAAATTTACATACCAACCCTTCACAATTACCTAAATTGTCTCTTCAAGAGTGGCTTACATCCTTCCCAAGAATATATTAAACCTATACTTTGAATCAGTTCTATTTCTATAGATGGCCAATCTCGTGCTCCATGGAAAAACAAATAAAGGATACCTTTGTCTACGAGAATCTAGACACTTCTTGGGTTGGTTTATGTTTGTGAGAGCATTAGACTCCTTTCCCATTGAAAGGCAAATAGAGCTACATATTTATTTTTTATTAATAATATAAAGCATTGAGGAATCATGGACAAAAATATGACATCATGGGAATAGGGAAAAGGATCTTATAAGTGATTTTTGAATTTTCTTATTTGAAAAGGTTTTGAGTGGACCTTATTATAAAGTTGGAGAATGCAGATTTCTAAGTAAGGGCCATAATGTTTTAATTTGACATGAGCATTAAGGGCCTTTATGAATTAATGTGTCGATTTCATTATCTTATAGTAAATATAGTCCCGGATGATATTTCACCTAATCGATAATGCGTGGTTGTTATGCTTCATTGCAATTTAGGGTTTTTAATTTCAATTGTTCTCTATTCTTCCCTGCACACCCTACTAAAAACTTGTAGATGGTGTTTTTGTAGTTTAGACTCACAACCTCATGTTGTTACCTTGCATGAGTTCATATGTTTTATGAAGGGAAGGTTTTATGTCTATAATGCTTTAATTTTCATCTAATAATTTGGGTTGTGTATTGTAGATTTACGATTTTAGAGTTAGTTGTTTTTGAAGTTTTACTTAGTTTTTTTATGGTTCTCGTGGAATATGCTTGTGTGATTGACTCTTTTTGGTATAAAATAATTGTAAATTACATTTTAATAATATTCAAAAGAAGCTTTTATGTAAAAAATATGACTAGTTGGCTTGAAAGAAAGACATCATTGAATTTCCCAAAATATGTGTAGAAGTCAACCCGAGTGAAGGCATACTTATCTTATCATGGTGTGGTGTGGATAATATAATTGGTCTTAGGTCTTAAGAATATGAGAACACCATTTTTTGTTGTAGGACATGTCAACAAAGAGATCAATGGCATGATTCTTGTCTAGCAGCCATGATCATTAGAAAAAACCTCCAGAGGTAACTCCCAATCAAAATGTGATACCAACAACATCGACTAAGCACTAACTAAAACATCCCACTTTTTTATGTTTTTTCCTCTCTTGGTGATTCTTCCATCATGTATTTGGCTAGAAAACTAACATTACAATCTCACCACATGAAAGATGTAATTTCACTACTTCATAAACACAATATAAGGGTTTTGGGGGGTCTTTGAGATCACCCAAATCATAAAAAATGCAAATCCAACAATTGTTCCTTCAAAGATGTAGATTTGTTATTTGCCAAATTCCAACAAGGATGGGGCATTTTAGTTAACACTTAGACAAGGCCGTGGGGTAGTGTTGGTATATTCCTCACTCTGCATCATGAAGTTCAATGTGCCCAACATTTCTTTCTCTATAATCTCATTTTCGGTGAGATTGTAGATTCTCCTTTTCTACTTATGGCATACGAGTGTTATCTCAATGATCACAAATCTTCTCAATAAACTTCTCAAAAGTGACTTAGTTGATCCCTAAGGCTTTGAGGATCAACAAAATGACATGAGACATCAACCACCTCCCTCTCACACCAATGGCACCTACCTCATATCCTTTTGGAAACATAAATGCCTACTCTAGAACCTTAAGGTAATGGTATTTATGTTTGGAACCTTGTGAAATATCAAGGTTTAACCTACATTTATGGAGAGTTTATCTAGTGCTTAAGGTTTTTCCATCCTTCAGTGTTTCACCAACAAAGTGCATTCACAAATTGGCGGCCACGTTGTGTGAAGAAGAGGTTGTGGCAGGATGAGAGTTGTGTAAGAGGTGCCCGATTTTCTTTTGGTTGTAGTGTTTTCTTATGGACACGTGTTTTCGATAGCGCGTGAATTGTTTTCACCAACATGGGACTTGTAGCTTGTATTGAATTATAGTTTTTGTTTTCATATGGGAAATGATATTTATGTGTTGCTTCCATTATCTTTTGGGAACCCTAGTCCTTATTAATCTTTTACATTAGTCTATGGATCATCATTATGTTGCTCCGCATCAAAAGAGGGTATTTGCTTCAATTGTTCTCTATTCTCTATAGCCTTGGGGTGTGTTCTTCCCCCACAACCCATCAACAACTCATGATGGTTGTTGGTTGTTTTTTTAGTTTAGACACCTAATCTTCCCTTGCACGAGTGCCTATATTTTGTAAAGGGAAGGTTTTATGTCTATAGTGGTCATAGTTTCACCCAATCTAGGTTGTGATTGTAGACAGACAATTTTAAAGCTTTTTTTGAATTTTTTGCTTAGTTTTGTTGGTGCTCAGCTTCATGCTTGACATACCCTTTTTTGCCTAAAATATTTGTAAATTATATTTTTTTAGTAGTCAAAAGAAACTTTTATGTCCCCCATAAAATTATTGTAGTTAGTTTGGAAAGAGGACCATCATCAAGTCCCCCAAAATATGTGTAAAGGTCAATATGAGAGAAGGCCTACTAAATAATATCATGCTAAAATGTGGAAATTGTCTTCAATCCTAGGTCTCAACATTGTGAGAACACAACTTTTCAATATAGTGCTTATCAATACACAAATCATTTGTAGGCTTATCATCCGATAGCCATGAACCTTTTGGGAAAAAGCATTAAAAAAAATAAACCCAAAGGTTAGATATCGATAGAGAAGACACCTCCAAAGGCAATTCCCAAATAACACGTTGAATGATCAAGATCACCGACATTGGATAAGGATCCCAATCCTTCCTCAAAGGGTTTTGAGGTGGATATGGCCTCAATCCCTTCCCATTCTATGCAGTTAGTGATGATTGAAAACCCTTTGATGGGATGAAAAGGCATTATGAATTGTCTTATCCCGAAATAGAATTAGTGTCTCCACCCCATATAGATGAAGTAAGGTGTCCAGAGTCTACCACACCTCCATCAATAGTAGAACCCTAAGCTAAAGTTGGAATGAAATTAACCTGGAAAATGGGGGCATGAATGTCTATCATTTCTAGAACTTTGCGATGAAACACTTTAGAGGTATTGCACTTAAATTTCATTAGAGAGTGTACTCGCTTCCAAATGAAGTTCTTATACCCATAGAATCGATACCATCCATGGGTTCTTGTCTTAATAGCCCATTATTTAGGCAAATAGGAAGAGAGGCATGGATCTTGTTAGCAGTCAAAAGACATTATGAATTGTCTAATCCTGAAATAAAATTAATGTCTCCACCCAATGTAGATGAAGCAAGGTTTCTAGAGTCCACCACACCTTCATCCATGGTACAACCCTTAGCTAAGTTTGAAATATATTAGAAATAAAATCGAGGGCATGAATACCTATCATTTCTTGAACTTCGCAACAAAAGGCTTCAGAGGCATTACACTTAAATTTCATTAGAGGGTGTACTCACTTCTATATGAATTTGGTATACCCCTATAATCAATAGCATGCATGGCTCCTTGTCTTATTACCCCATTAACTAAGCAAAGAGGAAGAGAGACATGGATCTTATTAACATTAAAATAAGCACACAAACTCTTATCTCATTTACCTTGCTTAGCTCATATTCCATTTATATTAAAAATTCATTGCAATATTTTATTTTATTTTCCAAGGAAAAAAGCGTAATTTTATTATATAAACAAAATTACATTCCACATAATGCATGAGTGTCATGCATTTCCTATCTTTGAATTTTACAAGTCATCATAAAAAATGTCCTTCACTTTTTATGACAAGAGAGGTACCCTGCAATATCCTTCCTAAGAAGGAGCCCAAGAAAACAGTATCCAGTAAACTACATACATATGACTTCTAAAAAGTCTTTATTAGACTTTTAAATCCAAGCATCATTCAGCAGCTCAGTGCAGATCCATTCCTGTTCAAAACCGTGCATTTAATAAAAATTCATTACAATATATTACTCTCTCTTTGTAAATATGTCAAATAATAAAATATATTATCATCTAAACCCTAGAACCCAAACTATAAATCCTCAGTGTCCATCTAACTAACATCTACCCAACTAGAAGTCTCCACTGTCCATCTACCCAAACTAAAAGTCCTCACTATTCATCTCGCTGGAAACAACCTAAACTAGAAGTCATCACAATCCATCTACTTGACATCAATCCAAAATAGAAGTCCTAGCTGTCCATCTAGCTGACAACATTGTAATCCGTTAAATATTTTAATGAAATGCCACCTTCTTTTATTCACCAAGCACTATGTACCAAAATAACTAAATAATTGTCTTTAACCTTATTAACCTTATAATTCCCCCTCTATTTTAATGAAATGCATTCTTCTATTCACCAATAATTTTGTGCCTCTATTTTAATGAAATGCATTCTTCTATTCACCAATAATCTTGTGCATAAGACCGGAATATGTATCCTTAACACTTCAAATTTGTCTTCAGGATAATTATTTAATTTTCATTGAACAAAGTGCTTCTTCAATTCTCAAATAATTCAATAATCCTCAGGATTAAAAGTTGTCTTCAGTTTAATAGTTTAAAAATGGTCTGTAATAACTACATGTTAAAGTCATAATTGTCTTATTTGCACAACTAATCTCAAGACTAATCTCAATAATCCTTGGGATTAAAAATTGTCTTCAGTTTAATAGTTAAAAAATGTTCTGTAATGACAACATGTTAAAGCCATAATTGTCTTATTTGCACAACTAATCTTAATAATCCTTACGATTAAAAATTGTCTTCAGTTTAATAGTTAAAAAATGGTTTGTAATGACTACATGTTAAAGTCATAATTGTCTTATTTGCACAACTAATCTTAAATTTAAAACTGATGGACATTACATAAAATATGATTAATGCACGTTGATCGACATAGTTAAAACCAAACGACGCTTCTATGATTGAACTACACACTAACCCTATGATAAAATTACATACTAACCCAATGTCAAAACTACCTCGTGGCTAAATTGTCTCATAGATAGTGGCTTACATGCTTCCCAAAAATACATAAAATTAAATAAATAAAAGATAGGCTTGTCTCTGAAAATCTATACACTCTACATTTTTTAGCTATAGATTTTTTTTACTTTCTTTTTTAATGTGAAAGGTAACGAGATTGGTAATGTATTTACTTTTCATAAATAATATACAGATTTGTATAGTTGTGGTTTAGTGACCATTGGAATATGAGTTCAAGGATATTTAGATTGAAATTTTAGTGAGCATGCTTTTTATCACATAGGTTGATTGTCAATTTGGAATATTGAGCATAAGGATATTTTAGATTGAAATTTTAGTGAGCATGTTTTTTTATTGTAGAGGTTGATTAACAATTTGGAATAATGAGCATAAGGATATTTTAGTGAGCATGCTTCTTGTCGCATAGGTTAATAGTTTACGAATTGAGTAATAAAACCAACCTAGATCCAAATCTTAGGCTCTATTAAGCACCGAGAGGGATCAAATCTCTAGAGGTGCAAACCTCTCCTTGAATAGCTCCTTGAGTGCAATACCTGAGCCACCTAATCCTAAGCTCTAAAGTCTCTAGTTTAAGTCTCATATTTACTTTTTACTTTGTATTATTCTTTTTTTTTACTTTGTATTATTTTGTTACTCGACAAACTCGACAAAAACTCGACTCACAATATCTCCCCCATACTGGGCAGTAGAGCGCCTCTCGGCGCAAAAAATAATTTTTAATTACAATATTGAGGGAGGTAAGAATGATGTGCCCCAAATGCTTTGAAGAAGGAGGTTGACATAGGTAATAATTAAATGGCATAGGTTGATAGCTTACAGATTGAGTAATAAAATAAATTTTCTATTATAATAATATTGAGGGAAGTAAGAATGATGTGCCCCAAATGCTTTGAAGAAGGAGGTTGACATAATTAATAATTAAATGGCATAGGTTGATAGCTTACAGAGTGAGTAATAAAATAAATTTTCAATAATTAAATGATAATCATTAAGTAGTTTCTAGTAGTATATACTAATCTTATTAAATAAGACCGAACCTATTGAAACGATCAACCTTGATCATTTTGTATTTGCTATCTAAGATTAACTTAATACAAAAAAGCATAAATATTCTTCTATAAATCTCCTCTTCTTTACTTTTTTACATTTCAAATATTGTTTTTAGCACATGGGTATATCAATTGGTATCGAGGTTGTTGATCAAGACTAGTAAATGGAAAATTCAATGCATTGATGATCTCTCACAACCATTGACTAGTGTGCTTGGGCCTTTGCTGCCTCCATTATATCTATTATTTTTTATAATCAATCTGCTTGAGTCCCAATGACCTCCTCTCCACCTCAATCTAGTGCATTAGGGTTTTTGGCAAGCCTTTGTTAAAGCTCTTTAGTTGAAGCTAGAGGGTACTAAGGAGCAATCACTCAACCAACTAGACTTAGGAAATTATTTTGAGAACACTAGTTGAAACACATCAACAACAACAACAACAACAAAAAATCCAATATTTTGTTTGTTTATTCTAGAAATCACCTACCCTGGTTACTTGCCTTTTTAGCTATATGCCAAGATACAATTGCCCAACTATAATATCACCATAAATGGTGATATTTTGGATTCTTCTTTCCAGGTTTTATAACATTTTTTCTCCTCTCAACTTGGCATGACAAAAGCAACTACATTGGGAGTTATTGGAATGCACATCATTGATCTTGCTATTGCTTGGTGGTAGATTGGAAACTCTTCAGTATCCACCCTCATTGTGGAACTTAGTGACCATGCTATCCCCATTTTTTTTTCGTATATCATAGTGGGATGAATTTGCCAAGCACGTAGAGCATGTTTTTCCCTCTCCGATAACATCAACAATGCTTGGCATGCTGGATCCATCTTTAGCAATTTAATGGGAATTAATTCAACAGTTCATTGAGGTGACTTCAAATTTAGATCCTTGATTCCAAAGAGATACTTATTGTTAATTTTCTATATGGTTTATTACCTTCTCTTAAGGTAGAGGTATCTATTTTTAAAATTGATACCTTGGGTGAAGCCTTTTGTAGACTCGTAGCTGTTGAACAAAAGATTAAATTTAAACCTATATTTTGGGGCTAGCCTCAATAGAGTCCCAACCCTTTCAAATGAGTGTTCTCCCCTACCAAATCCCCTTCATAATCATAGTTAAACAAGAATTTCCATTTTTGCAAGAGTTGAAACCACTCCTTCGTTGAATGTCACACCCTTTGTAGCACTGGAATGGTGAAAATGCTCTTTAGGACCATCATTAAGAACCACCTCAAACCACAATTTTCAAAATCATTTCTGTGTATAGTAAAACCTCCATATATCCAAGTTAGGTCCTCATGTCTTGTGATTCATTCATCGCCTCTCACAAACTATTCTTCACCCAAAATTGTCAAATTAAGGATCATATCATCATTGTAATATTTGACAATGGCATCCATAATAATTTAATTTTGTAGGCCCTTGTGGATTCCTAAACATTCCCATTTACCCCACATTCACACCTCTATCATCTTGGATGGCTTAATGGTGAAGGATGGAAATGATTCATTATCAAATGTCGAAACATCACCTTTGCCATCAAATCTCTTATTAATACTGTGGAATGTGATGTGACTTCCTTGAACTTTTATGACCTTGTTTTGGTTCATCCTTATCAATATGATCATGATGCACGATATAAGGGAAAACTTTACACTTACATTCTCACCAAGGACAACAAGCAATGCAAATTCACATTTTCTACACCACCCCTCACTTCATCTTCACCCCCTCTTCTATCCATCAACATTATTCTCAAACAAATCGCTATGACCAAGAGCCTCACCCTTTATGTAATTCACCCAATCAAGGAGAACAATACTTCTCAACCCACAAAACCTAGTATGCAACCATTGTTAAACTCCTATATTGATGTGGTTGAGCAGTCTCTTGGTATCCCCCCTACAAATTTCATTGATCTTATCATGGGATACTTGCTACTTAATGCCCTAACCTATCACCTCTCTCTCATGGTTGCAACAAAAATTAAGGCCCAAATTCGTAAGCTACTTGAGGAGAGATGCATCCATCCCAACACCCCTCCAAGTGGCCCACCAAATTTCATCATTCCCAAGAAATAAAATAATGAAAGGAATATGGTTACTTATTACAAGGCCCTTAATAAAATAACAATTAAGAACCATTATCCCTTTCCCCACATTGAGTACTTGCTTGATCACTTATATGGTGCTCAATATTACATCAAGATTGATTTAACCTTTGAGTATCACCATGTTCAAATGAACCCATTGGACAACTGGAAAACAACCTCTAAACAAAATTTTCCCTTTATGAGTGGCTTGTAACAACATTTGGTATATCCAATGCTCTTACTACATTTATGAACCTTATCAATGATATCGCTTTCCCCCACCTTGGTCAGCTTGTGGTAATCTATCTTGATGGAATCCTAATCTTCAATGACATGTGGGAGGACCATCTGCAACATGTCCATCCAGTTTTATAATTGCTACCTCAACACATGTTGCAAGTTAAAAGGAAGTATTTTTTTGGATAGATATCAATCTAATATTTGGGATTTCTCGTTGATACACGAAGGATTTATGCCAACACACAAAAGGTATATGCACTCTCTTAATGGCTAGTTCCAACTTATTATGCACACATTAAGAGATTTATGGATGGTATGAACTTCTACCAAAAGTTCGTCAAACACTTTTTTGACATTACCCAATTGCTATATGTAATATCCCGATTTTGACCCCATTGCATTAAAAATGTAAATGATGTAATATTGTTATAAAATCGTGGTGATGAGCTCAAGGACAAGGCCCTACCATCGATTTAGTTTTAAAATTGATGCATATGGTTTGTGTGTTATCCAGGCACAATAGAAATTGTAAATATCATGTAAATATGCATTTTAATAAAATACCCACAACTAGCTATGCAATGCAATGCAACAAGAGTACGGGGGCATGCTTTTTACAAGGAATTGGAGGGAAATATTCAAACCCTTGAACCAATCAAGGCAAGCCAAGTGTCAATGAGGAAACCCATAAACCCTCAACTACCCATGTTGACTTTTGTACCCAATCATTTATTTCTCCCAAGAGTTGGTTGAAATAGTTATTATTTGGGAAATGGTGAGGTATGGCTATCCAAATTCGAGTATGGGAAAACCGCCATTTTTGGAAAACGTGTTTTGGTTTCTTGGGCAAGAAAGGAGCCACGAAATTGCTCCCCAAGCCATTATTCATCAACCAGTTTGTCTCTCTCACGAGTTTGAAGCTACCTGGGCATTTTCCCCCACGATTTTATGATTTTTCCTCCATTTTTCTCTAGCCGAGAGGGCATTTTTGTGATATAGAACAGTGGGGAAGAAGAGGAATCCATTTGGGGTCCCCGAGGTTTCATTCAGTTCGTTTTTTTCCATTGGAATGCTCATAACCCGTGGGAAAAATCGTTTTTTCTCCCTGTGGTTATTTCCCCATCCCATAAGTCGTTTTTGTTGTGCCACGATTTGGGGAAACCCATGGATATATTGCTTGTGAATCCCATAACTAAAACCATTTTCCTATGCCCAACAATTGTGCTTGTTGTGTGTGGAAATAGTATGTTGGGGTATGGGTTATGGTATCCATTGCTTTGGCTGTGCATGAGCTTCAGTGTTCCCATTCCTTGTGGAAATCATGCCCAGCTCGGGGGGTGGCAGTTGTGTTGAGAGATTGATGAACACAACTGGCCTATGGCTGGGTGGAATGTTGCAGTTCCGTAGCTAGTTGCTTGGGACAACTTCACCATCAAGACAAGTGTTCTCTATGCATTTTACTTCTGCATTGTTTTATTTGATCCATGTTATCAATATGCTGAAAATTGCAAGATATATGTGTGTGTAGAAGAAATTTCAATCCATTGTGTTTAAATAGATTCATACATCTACACACACATGTGTTTTTATTTGTATGAATCTAATGAATGAGGATGATTTTTTGTAAAAGCCCACGATTTGTAGATCATGTTCCCTTCCTTGCGTTGGATCGATGGGAGGGGGACATGACATTATATCAACTCTCAAATCTTCTGACTTTTAGTTGGACTAATGTAGAAGACAATTCCTTCAAAAGACTTAAGGCGACACTTTTCCAAGACTAGGCTTTGATTGCCTAATATTTAGTAGTCGTTTGGGACCAAAACAAATGCTTACCACTATGTTATAGGTAGTGTGCTTAAACAAGGAGTTCACCCTATGGAATATCATTCAGAGATTTTATTTGTAGCGAAATAAATTATAGCACCCACGTCTAGGCTCCCAAGCATTGTCATCATTAGTTGCTAGGAAAGGAGACGATTCTACACATAGATCATCATTCATAGATATTTTACATTCTCAATAAAAATATGAAATCCATTTAAATTGGGCCTCATAGATCCAATAATTTCACATTGTCATTAAATACAAGAAGGGTACATGTTCAACAAGGTTATTGATCTCCTTAGTTGTCCATTAGTTTGTGTGCTTAATATTATAGATGTCTAGTTCATTGCATATGAACACTAGAGACATATGTATGAAACCAAACCCTTATTTGGCTTTGTAGTGAAAGCATTAAGACAACCTATGAAGATCAATCAAACACCATTCTTATACTACACTATTTTTTTATAGATGGCTTAGTGTACTTATGTCGTTGAAACATTGGATTATGAGCTATGTGATAAGAAATAAAACTTAGAAAAGTAAAATAATAACAATAATAATATAGAACCTATATAATATCAACCCTTATATTGATAATACAAAAAGATATATCAATGTTAATGGGTCTCTTCTAGGGGACAAACTCTAATTGAGAAGAGCTCCAATACAATGAAAATACTTTACAAAACATTATGTAGCTTCTACCTCTATAAATCATTCCTCACTATCCAAACCCTAACTACTTGTGGTCCCATCATTAATCAGTATCGACCACATAGTGTGTCTTATTTAATAAAGATGACCCTTGAGATATCATTTTTAGATTATCGGCACTAACCAGTTTTTCATGATTTTAAATAGTCCACTTAGCACTCATTGCATCAAGTGATGTTCATAGGGGTGAATAAGTGTGATTAAAACTGGTGAAATTAATTACTCCACAACCACCATAGGAGTCCAATCCCTTTTAGGTGAGTGAACAAGCGTGGATACATTTTCATAAACAATGTTTTCAAATAAAGTAACACCACAAGCAAAAGCCAATAAGGTATGGTTAGGCCCCCATACATGATCTTACAACCAATTCATGACAATTCCTACAAACTAAACTTCCATGCACAATTGGGCATATATAATGCATTAAATGTTAATAAATTAAATTTGCATGAACCATATCCACTAGAATAAGACATTCAAATAATGCATCTACATCGCAACATTCTACATTTTCAACCACCATTGGAAGAAGACACACTCTTAGATTCACTCTAAACCACTTGCAGGAAGACATCGCCCACTAAAGACTTGGTAGGTTGTAAGAGAAAACACCACTCTCATGCTAAATGGATATCAACAGACACAACTCTTTTCAACAACTTCCCAAACCTGTAGCAAAAAGTGGGGACTTTTTTTTATCTAAACATGAATTTAATAATTGATGTGTCCAAGAATGCCTAGGAGAAGGACATTGACATATTCAACTATTAATTGCCAAGCACTATGTAGTTTCTACTACTAGTATCTAGTAATGTTATTAAATAAAAGCAGACCTGACATGGTCAACCCTAAACCTTTTTTTGTTTTGTATATAATCTTTAATGTAATATAGAAAAAAGGAAATATCTTATTATGCAAACCTTATCTTCTTTTATTTTTTCATCTTAATATTGTTTTTAGTCCAGGGGCATATCAAAGAGGTTTTATGGCCCTTAGAGGTTCCATGGTGGCCCTTGGTGGGTAGAATACATGAAGCTTGCTTTGTAATCCCACGTACACATAAGTAAATCAAAATCCACCCCATGTTTTCCTTACAACTAACTTCTTAGTTGGTTAGGTGTGGTTTAGCGATAACTTGGAGAAGTTGTAGTGAAGATTATTTAGGTTTAGATCTATAGTATGTCCAAGTGCAGCCATTATGTCTTTACCATGTTGATGATGTGGTTTCCTCATCTCCAATATTACACCACCCCGCATGACATTATTGATTAGCTTTTCTATTTGTTGATGTATGTGTCAACTAGTCACTATTGATCATTAGCCCATTGACTATTGATATATAATCAATAGTCACCACTTAAGTTAACAATTATATATATATATATATATATATATATATATATATATATATATATATATATATATATATAATATGGAAAACATATTACTTTCCCTAAACCCCTATTATTGATATAATCAAGAAAATATTACATGATTTAGCCCACACACTATTATAACAATTGTAGTGTGGTCATAAACGCCCCCTAACACCTAGGCATGAACCATGTTCTTTGTGATTTGAGTATGGGCCATTATGGTGACCACTGCACCAAGTTGCCACTAAACCAAAACCTGAATACAAGCATACAGACATATCTATGCACAACCAAATTATATCCAAAAGATGGTGCCTTTAACATGAAAATGTTTCTCTCACTCTAGATATCATTGACAAATCATAAAAACAGATGAGATTAAATTGATCCATGTGTTAGGACTGGAATTGTACTTAGTCCCTATTTGATTTTTTCTCAATTTTTTATTGAATAGTTTTGATTTTCTTTTCATTTCCTATGTTATGAATATTATTTTATTTTATTTGTTTCACCTTTATACATAGTGGCTTATTAAAGTATTTCATTTCATTTTTTAGTCTTCAAAATACTTATTAAAGATTTTCCCTAACTCCTATAATCAAAGTTTAACCTTTATGTTGAGTTTCTTTTGCAAAATCTTCATTGGAGACATTCCCCCAGCGCAGTAGTGAAATTGCATAGACTAAGGCGTTGTCGGAATGTATGTTTTTCTCTGTTTAGGTCATGGTCTTTCGACACAGATTACGAGAACATAGAAAGGAGTTTTAGGATACCAAAAGAGGTTTTTCTTAAGCACAAATTCACTTACAAAAACCTCTCTCAGTTTTTGCACAGGTATCCCGGATAGAGAGATATGGAGGCTTCTTTGAGACCCATTTTTCAGAAATTCACCAAATTTCCCAAAATCCGTTTTTGCTATTTTGTGCATTTTCGACCCTAGGGTTTTGGATCTCATAAACAGGATTTGTAACTGCTAAGTAGTTTCGACCTGACCTAAAGAAGTGGTTATAGAACTACTTCATTTTGGATCTTTGTAATTATAAAAGGAGTACAAGCATACAGTGTTGTCGTTGGCATTTTGGTCAAGAAGGGTTATAGGACTGAGACACTGTGGTATACTCAGATTGATGCATTTTATTCTCATGTAAGTTCTTTTTGGAGACTGATACTATTGATCTGAATACATGTATATAAGCCACTATTTGATTCTCTTTTTTGGTTGTGTTTATGGTCAGTTTGACCACCCTATTGATGATTTCATTTATTGATTTAAGTTATTATTCATGCAAATGCTTATTAATTTGTGGACTAGCCAGTTTCTTGCTTTGTGATGCTTATGGGTTATATGTGTGCTGTATATCTTTATGTTTCATTTATTTAAGAATGCTTTATGATTTAATGTTTGGATTAGTTTGATGATTAGATTATTCCATTTTATTGAATGAAACCTTCAAACCATAAACTACAAAAACAAATTTCATTTTCTTTTAATTGTTTTGAGATTGTACTAGCTTGCTTCCTTTGTAGTCTAGGAGCAATTTCTAGCACAAACATCTTTGGCGCCGTTGCCGGGGATGAAATTGAAGAAGATCTTCCCTAGGTAATAACATCAGTAGATCCAGTCTTTGATGGTGAACAGGCGCTGGTTACATCGTTAAGACTACAATTTTTCATCAGCGACTCCACTGGTTCAAAATGTCAATGTCCATGGAAGCCATTGTGGCTCGGAGGTTTGCACCTTTGAATTTTTCATATGTTCTAGGCTTTCCAAATGTGGTACCTATCATATACGAGTGGGGAGATTTCCTTCCATGGTTCAGAGAGAAAAAAATGACAATCCAGCTGCACATTTGTTGAAATTTCATGAAGTTATGTATCAGCGGGGAATTCATCATGAAGATGTATTAATGAAAATGTTCATGTATTCACTAGAAGGAAATGCACGAGAATGGTATTTTTCTCTTCCTGCTTCTAGCATATCCTCCTTGAAAGAATTCCATTCAACGTTCAACAAATATTGTAAAAGGTATTATCCTATTGACACACTTCTTGAGGATTGTTGTGAACAGTTCGAATCATGTATTCATCAGACAGTAGAATGCTCCTCATGTGATGAACTTTATAAAGATCTTGTTGAAAAGGAAATTAAAGAAGAGTCAGTTCTTGAAGAAAATATTTCAAACTCTTTTATTCAGGAGGAGCTTGAAATTGAAAAAGATGATCATGATCAACAATTTCTCAACCCCTTTCATTTGTATTTTATATCACGCATTCAAGATCAGAAGTTCATTAAGGAAAATTTTCAGAATGTATCCATTGATTTTGGAGCATGCAATAGTCATGTGCAAGAAGAATTGCATCCGGTTGATGATATTTTTCAAAAAAAAGAAGTGGAAGATCATGCTAATGCCTTTTCAAATCAGCTTATATATGATGAATATGAATTTCATCCAGGCATTAAGGGAGATGATGTGAGGTTATCAGATCAGTCCGTTATATTTTTTCCTCCATCAAAGGTCGAGAAGTAGATTGAAGAGCCTTTAGTTTCCATTCTTGAGCCAAAAGTTAAAAAGAGCAGCAATGGAGCAATGAAAACAGATAATACACAGAAGTGTCTCCTTCAGCTCAATAAGCAGGAAGAGGTAATCGTTTACGATCAGGATTCTACTTCTTTTGTTTATCATGAAAATATGTTGCTACAAAAACCTTTCCGGGATTTAATAAATGAAGAAAAACATGGGCCTCCATCATCATCATTGGAAGTTTATCAGAATTCTCATGTTTATAATGAGTATGATGATGGTATTGAATATCTTCATTTAGAAGCCCATGATGAGAAGAAGTTTGACCAACAGTTTCATGAGCACAGAGAATCCATTGTTAATGAAAAGTCACAATCAGCTTATGACAGTTTTGACTCAAAAGATGAGCAGATTTCTATAGCACCACAGATGGAATTCCTTAGTAGCAATCACCCAGTCTATGATAGCTATTGATCAACATTTGAGTAAGGCTATGAAGGTATGAAGGAATTACAAGAAGTCACAAACCTTTCTCCTTCACCCATTGAGGAACAACATTGTTCAAAAATCAGTGAGCTCGTGTCTTTCATTCTTAAAACAAAATTTGCAAGAAAAATAGAACAAGATGTAGTCAACAATTTCATTCATGAAGCAAAGCATTCCTACGGACAACCTTTCTATTTCAAGCAGCAGGAAGAGGTAATTTATCATGAATTCTATGATCTGGTCGCTGCATATTTAGAGGAGTTCATCAATTCCAATTTTCTGTTTTGGTCTCATTGCAAATGTGGAGTTCAATTTTGTGATCTATTGTTGTTTAATTTCAAAAAAATTATTCTATCAAAGCAAGTTCAAGAGGCCTGGTTAATTAGTCAACTTCTTCTATGGTTGAACTGGAAGTCTGCCTTTACTTGACCAAGTTGCAAATCTGGTTACAGTAGCAGGAATGTGCATAAATAAGCTCATCTCTTGAGTATGGTTTTAGTTTACAGTGTGAGGATTGTCTTCAGTTTGTAGAGTCATTTGAATTTCAGCTTCAACAGTAGAGCAGTTATTTGGTTTTTCAGTATGAATTTGGTTTTCAACAAAGACGCTTGGATTTTTAGTTTGTAGTAGTGTACAGTTTTTCAGCAGATTTATTTTTAGCATGTTGGCTTACAGTAGATCAACAAATGACTCCATAGCCCAATTGAGAAGGAGGCACTGGAATAGATTTTTAGTTTGCATATTGGTATGTTAGCATCCAGATCTGATTTCATTTCAGCAAACAGGAACCATTATTCAAGAAGCTTCTTTTGAATTTCATTATGATGGGGTTTCCAGTTATCTTCATGATATTCAGTTTTCAGGTGAGATTGGGATAGAGATAAACAACTCCTTGAGTTTGTGTGTCTTCAAAGTTTACCTGTCTATGATAAATTTGAAAAATTACTTACTGTAGAAGATCATGAAGACAAGTTTCATTTTCAGCCTTCACTTGAAATTTTTTTATAACATTAGAAACATATTGCAGCAGTTCTTTATTTTTCAGAATATGAGAGACCATGGAATTGACTCAGTACGGTGGCAGCTTTGTTCTTTGGATTAATTGCAAATCTCTTATCATGGGTTTCATGATCCGATAGCAGATTGGATGGAGTCTTCTCTTTTGAGAGTCACAAACAAAGGATAAAGGTTTTGGCATACTATCAGTTTCCAAAATCAGAAGAGCAGGGTTACAAGTTTTGGAACAGGTTGGGAACGAGATACAAATGACTCTATCATCCAATGAATAAGGCATAAGGTCTACATGATCTTGAAACCTCACAAGGAGGATTTCATCCACTAGCTGGAGCCAGATGTTAGGACTGGAATTGTACCTAGTCCCTATTTGATTTTTTCTCAATTTTGTATTCCTTTCTACTTCTATAGTGTTTTTTTTTATTGAATAGTTTTGATTTTCTTTTCATTTCCTATGTTATGAATGTTATTTTATTTTATTTGTTTCACCTTTATACATAGTGGCTTATTCAAGTATTTCATTTCATTTTTTAGTCTTCAAAATACTTATTAAAGATTTGCCCTAACTCATATAATCAAAGTTTAACCTTTATGTTAAGTTTCTTTTGCAAAATCTTCATTGGAGACATTCCTGCAGCGCAGTAGTGAAACTGCATACACTAAGGCGCTGGCGGAATGTATGTTTTTCTCTGTTTTAGTTATGGTCTTTCGGCGCAGATTACGAGAAGATAGAAAGGAGTTTTAGAAAACCAAAAGAGGTTTTTGTTAAGCATGAATTCATTTACAAAAACCTCTCCCAGTTTTTGCATAGGTGTCCCGGATAGAGAGATATGGAGGTTCTTTGAGACCCATTTTTCAGAAATTCGTCAAATTTCCCAGAATCCATTTTTGCTATTTTGGGCATTTTCGACCCTAGGGTTTTGGATCTCATAAACATGATTTGTAATTGCTAAGTAGTTTCGACCTGACCTAAAGAAGTGGTTATAGAACTACTTCATTTTGGATCTTTGTAATTATAAAAGGAGGACAAGCATATAGTGTTGTGGTTGGCATTTTGTTCAAGAAGGGTTATAGGACTGAGACACTGCGGTATACTCAGACTGATGCATTTTATTCTCATGTAAGTTCTTTTTGGAGACTGATACTTTTGATCTGAATACATATATATAAGCCACTATTTGATTCTCTTTTCTAGTTGTGTTGATGGTCAATTTGACCACCCTATTGATGATTTCATTTATTGATTTAAGTTATTATTCATGCAAATGCTTATTAATTTGTGGACCAGCCAGTTTCTTGCTTTGTGATGCGTATGGGTTATATGTGTGCTTTATATCTTTATGTTTCAGTTATTTAAGAATGCTTTATGATTTAATGTTTGTATTAGTTTGATGATTAGATTATTCCCTTTTATTGACTAAAACCTTCAAACCATAAACTACAAAAACAAATTTCATTTTCTTTTAATTGTTTTGAGATTGTACTAGCTTGCTTCCTTTGTAGTCTAGGAGCAATTTATAGCACAAACACCATGTATGGGGCAAAGGGAGCTTGTTGGGTTTGGAGATCTATTATTTATTGATGTAATGCATTTATCTTGAGATCATCTTTCACCTTTATTACCCATCCTGGTAATTTGGCTAGCCTGCATTGGCCCTCACTATCCCATCGTTGCTTGCCATAAGTCCATAAGGAGTTGTTATGCCTACCATTGAGTCTAATATTGCTAGATTATTTGTTCCAAAATCTAATGCAATTATTCAAAATAATGTTGTTGTTTGTCATCACAAGCATAATGGCTCTTCCCAAGGCATCCTAGAAGTTCATTCTAAAAGTCTATAATGAGGTATTAAAAATCCCCTATGAACTACCTATTGATATTCTTGTTAGTAGTATGAAAATGAATGTAATTCATACAAAACAAATAAAGTGCTTGGGGACCTTGTTGGCTACGTTTTGCGAAAGGTAATGATAAAGGGCTTGGGTTAAAGATGTATTGGAGTGACATGGGTGGTATTGCTCAACATTTGAAGCCTTACTAAAAGAAAATTCATTTCCATTTTTTAAGGATCACATTGTGCTTTCAATTGCTTGCCGTAAGTTTATAAGAATATCCTTATTGTGTTCCCGTCTCAATTTGAACATGTTTATATTGATTATATATCTTAATTATATTTAAATTAAACTTGGAAAATGTCTTAATGTCATAGATGTCTAAATTCTTACTAGTATTTTTATAAGTATACATAATCGCACCATTAAGAAAATGTCTTAATGTTAATGTCATAGTAGCATGTCTAAATTCTTATTGGTATTTGTACTAGTTTGTAAAATTGCACTATCAAGAAACAAAGTATTAGTTAAAATATTTGTGAGTGATTTTTAAATTTTTTAAATTTATAGATTTTTTTAATGGAAGTTTGGTGTTTTTTCTTGATATAAGATTCAATTTGAATGCTCTAATTTGAAACATGTCTTAAGTGCCAATATGATTACTATGTGAATTAAATGAAGTTTGAAGAAAATCGTGTTGTCGTCGTAATCATGTTGTGAAGAAGAAATTTAGAAAGTTCGATGCACACTTGAATGTCGCCAAACTGTAAATGATAATGGTGAAAGTTCGATAACTTGTATGGGAGGTTTTACAAGTGTAGATGCTTAGCCTATCTTTCTTGTATGAGTGTATGTGTTTTGTAAATGTAAATTTTTGTGTCAATATTGTTTTATTTTCAACTAGCTCTAGATTGTGTTTGTAATGAGGTGATTTTAAAGCGTGTTCTCAAGGTTTACGTTAGTTTTTATGGTATTTATGAAGTTTGTATGCTCAATCCAACATTTTTGATGTAAAAACTTTGTAAATTACATTTTATTAATAGTCGAAAGAAGATTTTATGTTAAAAAATGACTGAAAGAGAATTATTATCAAGCTCACCAAAATATGTGTAGAGGTTGATTTGAGTGAAGGCCTACCATTTATTATCATGGTACAATGTGGAGATTAAGGCTTTGTTCCTAGGACTTGAGAATATAAGAACATGTTTTTTTGTTGTAGAACTTATCCATGGATAGATCATTTGCATAATTATTGTCTTATAGCCCAATCACTATGGAGAAAAGTTTAAAAATAATAAAAGAAAAGTTTAAAAATAATAAAATATGATGTTGGATCATTAAAGAAAACACTGATATAAGTAACTCCCAATATGCATGCCAAATTATTGACACCAATGACATTAGATAAGGATCACCCCAATCACCATGGAGAAAAGTTTAAAAATAATAAAATATGATGTTGAATCATCAAAGAAAACACTTATATAAGCAACTCCCAATGTGCATGTCAAATTATTGACACCAATGACATTAGATAATGATCCCAAGGCTCACTATTTGAATATGGCCACGATGCCTTCTCTTTTTATGCACTTCACCAATGAGATGAAAAGGGCCACGAATCAAATAACTCATATTTAAAAAAATGCATTATTTTCTTTACCAAGTTTAGGCAAAGTAAGGTGTATGGAGTCCACTGCATCTTCATCAATGGTAGACCTCTTATGAATTAGTGTCTTTACCAAGTTTAGGCATAGTAAGGTATATGGAGTCCACTACATCTTCAATCAATGGTAGACCTCTTAGTTGATTGGAAAGACATTAGAAATAAAAGTGAGGAACAAGAATGCCAATCATTCCTTTAAGTACACGATAAAATGTTTAATAGAACAACTTATATCTTTAAAAATTTAAATATAACTAAGAAAACATTATCAATATTAGCAAAAAAATGCTTAATAGAACAACTTATATATTTATAAATTTAAATATAACTAAGAAAACATTATCAAGCATGCTCTTCTTCACTCGAACAAAAGATTATAAAATTATATATATATATTAAAATACATAAAAATATAACCCTATTTTGGGGGCGAGATGGAGCTCGGTGTCTCGGCTCCTGTCCTAGGCTCTCTCTCGGCGATTTTCAGGCAAAGTTAGCAATGGCTCAGTGATGCTCTTTTTCCTTTCTTCTCTTCAGCTCTCCCCGATCCGGCCCTTCTCCAAGCTCCCGCGTCAGTAACTCTTGTAAGATCCGGTCCTTTCTCGCCGCCAAGCCTTCTATTCCAAAGGGAGGGCCACCATGTCTAATGATATCATGGATTTCGAGGACTCGGGCTCAGAACCTGTTTTCTGTACGGACAAAGATTTCTGCATCAATTTAGGTCACATCTCTTCCCTGCCATCGTCCAAGCCGCCCTCCCCTAAAAAATTCGTAACCATGGCGTGTCATGTCCCCTCCCATCATTCCAAACCACAGAGGGAACATGAGTGACATTTCAGGGCTTATTTGGTAAACTCAACCCCATATAATACTCATAAATTCATAATAAATAAAAACTTATGTATACAAATTCATACTCAATATAAACACAGCGGAATTAAATCATATTAACACACACACAATTGTAATGCATCAACATATCTATCACAAGTAGATGATGATTCAATATGCAAAGAATCAATCCTCGTCTCATGCTATGCCCAGACTTCATATCAATTCCATTAACATGAGTAATTATCATTCAGAATTAACACATTGAAGAACACACAATGCATATAATTTAACCACAGAGAATACTTATCTTTGAGATGAAGTTGTCCAAACAACTGGCTATGTGAGAGCAACGTTCCACCCAACCATAGATCTCTGTCCAGCCTATATTCTTTCAACTGAGAGATCACCCCCGAGCTGGGTTGCACATCCACTAAGGAGGAACTAAATGAGCTCACTCACAACCATGGTTTCACTCAATAGCTATGCTAAGCCAACACACAGCTGGGTTTATCAAGTATACAAAAGACAAAGGAGTGCAATGCTAAGCCAGTGGGCTTAACCACAGGGCTACAGGCATCTCAAGATAATTCAAACAGTCAAGGCACCCACAGTACCTACCACACCCAACACAAGGAAGGTCCCCTTCTCTGCTGCACAGTCCCTCAAGCGTACCTTCCCTCCATTGCTCTCCAAGGTGGGCATAGATAGGTCCAAGATACTGAATCCTTGAGATTCCATCCTTCACTAGGTTTATCAAGCATTCCCAACCTCTGCTCAGTCATTCACACTTGGATTTCTCACAATTCTGTCATCAAATAACTCAATCCCGTCACTGGATTTGTGGGCTATAAAAACTGGGTTTTCCAATGGATTTAGGGGTATCTAATACTCTCAATTTCGTCCCAAGGTTCATATCTATGGATCCCCCATTGGATTTTACTGTCAATACCAAATTCTGGGCGTTTATGGCTCTTCAAAACGTGGGTTCTTGCAAAGTTGCGATTTCTGGGTTTTTTCACTACTAGGCATGTGTAATGGATGTCAACTGATGCTCAGATTCTCAACAATGGAATGGAAATGAGGAAGAATCCATGCCCATGAGGTAGAGTGACTTGTGGTACAAGAAAAACATATTCCATACCTGCCATACGAATTTATGGGCTGCCCATTCTTCATTGAAGCCATGGACTGAATTCTTCAACAACTTCCTTACAACAGAATTAAATGTCAGCATGAAAAGTCAAATGGGTTCACAAGATGATATTTGGCAACATATGGTTCATCCCCACAACCCTTTCACCACTCCCTAGTGGAATACACATGGCCCCTTCTCATTCGTTGCTTCCCCTTCTCATTCGTTGCTTCCATAGCCAATTTTGGTATTTTATTGAAATATTAAATATTTACATCATTTACAATGTTCCATGGATTAATAGCACATGGATGGAAAAATGTCAAATACTTGTCCATTTTAATTAAAATACGAACATACACTAGCAGGGCCTTGGCCTTGAGATCCACGCTAGGGAAACATACATCGCATATACACAATATTTCCATAAAATCCAATATATCACAAGGACCAAAATTGGGGTATTACATTCCCCTCCCCCTTAGAACAACACCGTCCTCGGTGTTCTCAAAACTGAACAAAAATGGAAATGCCTCTCTCATGGCATCCTCCAGCTCCCATGTAGCCTCATCGGGACTAAGGTTCTCCCATTGGACCTTTACCTGCCCGATGGCTCTGTTCTGGAGCAAAGTGACCTTCTTGTCGAGGATGTACATAGGCTCTACTTGGAACTCTCCCTCGGGTTCCACCTGTATCACATTCCAATCAATCATATGATTAGATTCATGTACATACTTCTTAAGCAAAGATACATGGAAAACATTATGAGCTCTTATATTAGCAGGTAATGCAACTCTATATGCAACTGGCCCTAGCCTATCTAGGACTTCAAATGGCCCAGAATATCTTGGTGCCAACTTAGCACAACTCCCCAACTTGAGAGAACTCTTCTTCTGTTTCACTCTCAAATAAACATGATCCCCAATTTGAAATTTCTTATGCACTCTTTTCAAATCTGTGTAACTCTTTTTCCTGTCCTGAGCTGCCTTTAAATTCTGCCTGATATTAACAACTTCCTGTTCCATTTCCTTGATCATCTCTGGTCCAAGTACTACCATGTTCACGGGGCTGTCCTAGTTCACTGGAGTCCTGCATCCCTTGCCATACAATGCCTCAAATGGACTCATCCCCAATGATGCATGATGTCCATTATTGTATGCAAATTCTACCAAGTGTAGGTAATCTTCCCCTTTGGATGGTTTATCCATCACATACATTCTCAGCATGTCTTCAAGAACCTGATTCACCCTCTCAGTTTGGTCATCTGTTTGAGGATGATATGTTGTACTAAAATTCAATCTAGTTCTCAATTCCTGAAATAATCCTTTCCAGAAATTGGAAGTGAACTTAGTATCACGATCAGAAACTATTGCCTTGGGAAATCCATGCAATCTGAATATCTCTCTCATGAAGATATTTGCAATGTCATTAGCCTTGTGAGTGGACTTTACTGGAATAAAGTGAGCTACCTTTGATAACTTGTCCACCACAACCATGATTGAATCATCCTTCTTCACTGTCATGGGCAGACATGTTATAAAATCCATAGAAATCACTTCCCACTTCCATTCCAGAATGGGTAAGGGATGCAACAATCCTGCTGGATGTTGGTGCTCTACCTTGACTTGTTGTCACTTTTGACACCTAGCAATGTGCTCAGTATTTCCTTCTTCATACCATGCCAAAATTATTGCTTTCTTGCTGTTGTCATAGTTTTCTGATATCTTGGGTGTCCAGAGTATGGCATTTAATGTATTTTATCCATCACTAGTTTCTTCAAATCTGCACTATTTGGAATGTACAGTCTGGTACCATGATAAATGAGAACATCATCATCACCCAGCTGATATCTTTCACATGCTTCATCCACATTACCCTGCTGCAACTTTTCTTTAATTTGAATGTAAGTTTCATCACTGTTTTGGGCTTCAAGAAGTCTTGTCTTCAAATTTGATTTACACACACTTAATGCTGCAACATGAAATTTTCTGCTAAGAGCATATGCAACCTTATTCTCTTTCCCTTTTACATGCTTTATTTCAAAATCAAATTCACAAAGGAATTCCATCCACCTAGCTTTCCTAGAATTCAAGTTTGGTTGACCAAGCAAATACTTCAAGCTCCTATGGTCTGTTCTAAGCTCGAATCTTCTCCCCATCAAATAATGTCTCCACATTTTGAGAGCATGTACTATGGCTGCTAATTCTAAATCATGTGTGGCACAGTTATTTTCATGCTCTTTTAATTTTCTTGACTCATAGCATATCACAAATTCCTTCTTGCATGAGCACTCCACCTAGCCCTTCAATGCAAGCATCTATGCACACTACAAAATCCTTCTTTGGATCTGCTATCTTCAAAACATGAGCGCTGGTAAGTAACTCCTTTAACTGTTGAAAACTTTTCTCACATTTTTCAAACCATACAAACCTGGTATTCTTCCTTTGCAATGAAGTGATTGGATGAGCTATCTTGGAGAATCCTTCAATGAACCTTTTGTAGTAACCAACAAGACCCATGAAATATCTAACAACTGAAACATTCTTTAGAGTAGACCAATCCATGATGGCATTAATATTTTCTTGATCCACTGCAATACCTTCTTCTGAAATGACATGACCCAAATATTGCACCTCTTTTGGTAAAATTCACACTTGCTTAACTTGGCATACATCTAATGTTCTCTAAGGACTTGCAACACCATCTTTAGATGTTCCTTGTGTTCTTCTTCATTCCTTGAATAGACAAGAATGTCATCCAAGAACACAATCACAAACTTATCCAAATATTTGTTGAAGACACTATTCATGAGACACATGAATGTGGCAGGTGCATTGATAAGACCGAATGGCACCACAGTGAATTCATAATGACCATATCTAGTTCTGAAAGCTGTCTTGTGAATGTCTTCTTCTTTAATCCTCACTTGATGGTAGCCAGACCTCAAGTCAATGTTTGAAAACACTTTAGCTTCCTTCATTTGATCAAATAAGTCATCAATCATTGACAATGGACACTTGTTCTTGATTGTCACTTTATTGAGCTACCTGTAATCAATACACAACCTTAAGGTCCCATCCTTCTTCTTAAAAAATAAAACCGGTGCTCCTCAAGGAGACACACTTGGCCTGATATACCTCCTATCCATTAACTCTTGTAGCTGCATCTTTAACTCTACCAATTCCAGTGTGTTCATTCTATAACGAACTTTGGAATTTGGCGCTGCCCTTGGAAAAAGATCAATGGTAAAATCAATATCTCTCTTTGGTGGTAATCTCGACACTTCATCCAGAAACACATCTTGGAATTCTTGCAACAATGGGAAGTCTTTTATCCTTGGTCCTTTATCCTCTGACGAATCTGATATACGAACTGCATATAATTGACAACCTTTCTTCTAAAACTTTTTCAACTGTAAGGTTGAAATCTGTCTTAATGAAACTTGCTTGGGAATTCCTCTTACCAATCTTGGTCTTCCCTCTTCATCAATACATTCAAGTGCTTTCTCATAATAGTCCAACTTTGCCCTATGCTTTTCCAACCAATCCATTCCAATTAGTGCATCATAAGATCCTAATGGTAGTACATTTAAATTTGCATGTGTGTGGAGTCCATTCAATTCTATGGGGCACTCCACCACTACTTCACTAACTTTTTTCTTGGTCCCTGTGGCTAATTGAACTAGCAAAGACTTATTGTGCTTCACTTTTCTAAGAGAACAAGCTTCAACCACTTTTGGAGAAACATAACTATGAGTAGATCCTGAATCAATCAAAAGAGAAATAGATTTCTTAGCAATCTTACCTTCAACTTCCACCACTGATGATTGATGAACCTGATGATTATTCAACGTTGCATAAATTCGAGGCATTGCCCTTGCCATGTCCTCCACTATTGTTCATCCCTTTAAATTGTGCAACCTTCGGGGATTCTCCTTCCGATGTGGACAATCCTTTAGAATGTGGTTTTCTCCACATCCCCGACATTGAAGTGGCCCTTTTGATGTCTTATCTGCTGCTACTGCTAGCTTGAATCCACTCCTTTCTTGCTACCCCTATGGAAAGGTTCTAGGTTGACTTTTGAATGGTGGTTTGAAGCCACTTTTCTTTTGATCAAACCTCCCTCTTGGCTTTCCTTTCCATGCTGGGTTAACCTCCGATTTTCCTTTATTCTGCTCATATCAATGCATTGCCATTCCCTCTTGGCTTTCCTTTCCATGCTGGGTTAACCTCCGATTTTCCTTTATTCTGCTCATATCAATGCATTGCCATTCTAATGGATTCATCAAGACTTGGTGGATTAACAAACTCAATTCTATCTCTGAAACTTTGTGGTAGACTCCCAATGAAGCATTGGATTTTTACTCTCTCATATTTAATGTAATCCACATACCTCAGTAATTCCAAAAATTTATGGACATGTTCTTCTATAGATTTTTGTCCAACCTGAGTTCATTGAACTCTTATCTCTTACTGTCATAATACCTAGCATAAATGTATTTTTCCTTGAAGTACTTCTTAAATCTTTCCCAGCTGATCTTCCTCTCACTGATCCCTTTCACTTGCAAGAGGTTGTCCCACCAAATTGAAGCTCTTCCATTTAGATTTTAAATGGCAATTTTGGCTTTTTTATTTCCTGAGTAGTTCTGAATTTTGAAATTTTTCTTCATTCCAAGAGGCTATGCCTCTACCTCTTGGCCAGTCTTGTATTCTCCATCAAATGTGGGAGGTATTGCTTTCCTGAATTCTCCCTGTGGGATTACTTTGAACTTCTTTCTTCCATAAAATCTCTTAGGCATATGCCTTGGAATTCCTTGAGAACCTCTGGAGTCACATGATTTGCTAGAAGAAGATCTAAAGGAAGGTGTTCCAAGCTTCTTGCTCATAGAACTCTTCCTTAGGCTTGGAGTCCTCTTCTTTGAACGACCTCTAGAGCGACTCTCTGCATCTCTTCCTTCTTCACCTACATTGCTTGGGTTGGACCCAAGGTTTATATTCTGTTGCATATCAGTGAGGCTTTGCAAAATAGCAGCATTGAGTTGGTTTTGTTCTTTTTGAGCCTTCATCAACCTTTCATTGAAGCTCACCATGGTTTCAACCAAATTCTAAGGAGTTATTTGCTCCCTTCTTCCATTGGATTCAGTCTCGACATTCTCTTCTTGCACATTTTCTCCTAGCACATCTTATTCATGCTCATAAGGATCCTGAGAATCATTTATGGTCACCATTTTTCTTTGGAGACTCTCTTCCCTGTATGCTACTTCTGCTACACTATTACATCTTATGAGCTACAAGCACTGTGCATTATGAAAATATTTGTTAGGCATCTTAAGAATGCATATAGAAATATACAACATCAATATTTAACATAATCAAACTCATGGAATCATTTACAGAGTTAATATGTCTCCATTTCTTTTGTCCATTCATGCAATTTTGGAAATTGCCCATACTGGCAATACTTGTCAAAACAGTCACTGATACTTTTCTGCTCTAATTATCTATGGGGTATGATAACCTCATTCAAATTCTGGATATGCACCATTATTCCCTGTTGGACAAGCTTTCCCATGCCTATCCACATGCTCCATTCCGACATTGGGTGTGGAAACTACATTACTTCAAAGGTGACAATTTTTACCAAAAATTCTTCACTTTTACACAATTACAAAATATCCTGAACTACCAACTTTAGCCACCTGTAGAAGCAAATCTAGAAAGATTCAGCAAAACATTTCTACTAGGAGAAGTTATTCTATGCAACAAGGAACACTCAACAACTCGCGGATCTTTGTTCTGATGCACCATTCATTTTCTATTAAATTTTGGATTTGTCTACTTTTAACTTTTGACATTTTCCAAATTTTCAAGATTTTGAGCCAAAAATGGCTATCTCCCAAACTGAGCATTTCGACAAAATCTCTGTCTAACGGAAAATGTTTGTTTTACTGCGAATAAGAAATGCCGAGTTCAGTGAATTTCTTGAATCCTTCATCTAAGGTCTCTTTCATTCACTGCAAGCTTTTCAAAATATCGAAAAGTGGCCCGGAATAGTGCTTTTTGGCCTTCTTACTCAACCCGACTCCACATCCTTTGGAGTTTGGCTCCAAAATTCCAAACTTAACATCGTGCTTGCTCCATGACCGCTCCATATCAGTTTCAGCTCAATCTGACCTTCTGTCAAGCGTCAGGACACTGATTTGTAAAAGTCATTAATTCCAATTTTATGCCAAATTGGAGCATAATGGGCTCGGGATCTTCAATGGACCTTTCATGGTTTCCGTTAATGGCCTCAGAACGCCATCGAACTCATCCAATTCCGAATCCGCATGCTCCTGCAATCCAAAAATCAATTTTCGGGCTCTATACTTTTTTTTTTGCCTACGTAATCCACAGCTTGCAACCCGCATCCCGCAACCTGCAATCCGTACTGTGGGTGCAGAAATGCTAATTTTCCAACCCGGGACTACTCCATCCCGAAATCCGCAATTGCGGAAACACCTCCATTCCGCAATGCGGGTTCAGAATTGCGGAAACCCAAAACACAAGTTTGAAAACTTAACATTTCCGCAACCCGCAATCCGCAATTGCGGAAACACCTCCATTCCGCAATGTGGGTTTGAAATTGCGGAAATCCAAAATGCAAGTTTGAAAACTTAACGTTTTTGCAACCCGCAATCCGCAATTTACGGAAACACCTCCATTTCGCAATGCGGGTTCGGAATTGCAGAAATCCAAAATGCAAGTTTGAAAACTTAATATTTCTGCAACCCGCAATCCGAAATTGCGGAAACACCTCCATTCTGCAATGCGGATTCGGAATTGCGGAAATCCAAAATGCAAAATTTTGGAAATCCTCGTTCTCGCAATCCGCAACTGTGGAAACACCTCCATTTCCTGCAACTTGCGGGGTTTATACCTCCTTCGTCCCTTAACCAAATGAGACGAGTCTGGTACCGTTGGAAAGCTATTGCAGAGCTCTATGCAATGGTGTGATCCCCTTCCCCACCTGAGAACTCTGATTCTGTCATTTTTTCAATCAAAAATGCCGCTCAAACTTCATCAATACTGCGTTAAAACATTCTGTTACTTGTCTGCAAACTCAGAGTTTGGACCAAGCATCCCCAGTGCTGCAACATGGGATCTGATACCACTCTGTCACGTCCCCTCCCATCATTCCAAACCACATAGGGAACATGAGTGACACTACAGGGCTTATTTGGTAAACTCAGCCCCATACATTACTTAGAAATTCATAATAAATAAAAACTTATGTATACAAATTCATACTCAATATAAACACAGCAGAATTAAATCATATTAGCACACACACAATTGTAATGCATTAACATATCTATCACAAGTAGATGATGATTCAATATGCAGCGAATCAGTCCCCATATCATGTTATGCACAGACTTCATATCAGTTCCATTAACATGAGTAATTATCATTTAGAATTAACACATTGAAGAACACATAATGCATATAATTTAACCACAGAGAACACTTATCTTTGAGATGAAGCTGTCCAAACAACTGACTATGTGAGAGCAACGTTCCACCCAACCATATATCTCTGTCCAACCTATATTCTTTCATCTGAGAGATCGCCCCCGAGCTGAGTTGCGCATCCACTAAGGAGGAACTAAATGGGCTCACTCACAACCATGGTTTCACTCAACAGCTATGTTAAGCTAACACACAGCTAGGTTTATCAAGCATACAAAAGACAAAGGAGGGAAATGTTAAGCCAGTGAGCTCAACCAAAGAGCTATAGGCATCTCAAGATAATTCAAACAGTCAAGGCACTCACAGTACCTACCACACCCATCACAAGGAAGGTCCCCTTCTCTGTTGCACAGTGCCTCAGGCGTCCCTTCCCTCCAGTGCTCTTCAGGGTGGGCATAGAAAGGTCCAAGCTGTTGAATCCTTGAGATTCTAGCCTTCACTAGGTTTATCAAGCATTCCCAACCTCTGCTCAGTCATTCACACTTGGATTTCTCAAAATTCTGTCATCAAATAACTCAATCCCGTCACTGAAATTCTGGGCTATAAAAACTGGGTTTTCCAATGGATTTCGGGATATCTAATACTCTCAATTTCTCCCCAAGGTTCATATCTATGGATCCCGCACTGGATTTTACTGTCAATACCAAATTCTTGGTGTTTATGGCTCTTCAAAATGGGGGGTCTTGCAAAATTGTGATTTCTGGTTTTTCTCACTGTTGGGCATGTGTAATGGATGCCAACTGATGCTCGAATCCTTAACAATGGAATGGGAATGAGGAATAACCCATTCCCATGAGGTAGAGTGACTTGTGATACAAGAAAAATAGAGCCCATACCTGCCATACGAACTTTTGGGATGCCCATGCTCCATTGAAGCCATGGACTGAATTCTTCAACAACTTTATTACAACAGAATTAAATGTCGGCATGGAAAGTCAAATGGGTTCACAAGATGAAATTTGGAAGCATATGGTTCATCCTCACAACCCCCTCACCACTCCCTAGTGGAATACACATGGCCCCTTCTCATTCGTTGCTTCCATAGCCAGTTTTGGTATTTTATTGAAATATTAAATATTTACTTCATTTACAATGTTCCATGGATTAATAGCACATGGATGAAAAAATGTCAAATACTTGTCCATTTTAAATAAAATACAAACATACACTAGCAGGGCCTTGGCCTTGAGCTCCACGCTAGGGAAACATACATGACATGTACACAATATTTGCATAAAAGCAAATATATCACAAGGGACAAAATTAGAGTATTGCATAGCATCAACAACCTCGAACTCACACGCTCCGACCTTGCCTTGCACAAACAATTATAAGCATAGTAATAACTCAAACCATCGTCCTCGTGCTGAAAAGAAAAGCATCAGACTGAAGAAAATGTCCGGGTACACAAGGTACTCCCAAAAGACCGAACACCTAGAGCAACCACTTCACACAAATAGATCGCAGATCAACACACCAATGTTTTGACATGGTTAAAACCCTCTAGAGGGAAACAGTCCATGGCCCTGGCCAAATAGCTTCTACGGAGCAGTTTATTATGCAAAAGAAAGAAAGTTACAAATGAGTTTCTTATAATCGATCAACTAGCCAATGACCCTCCATGCTCTTTAAATAGAGATCATGGACCAATCGGGTGTTAAGCCACGGATCAAGGGTAGGTGTGTTCTAAGAGAAGTTGAACAGTCGGATCACTCTATGTCTAGAACATATCGTGACCGTCGGATTAAATATTTACAAATTCATACCAATGCATACTAAAGAAACACACTTTACCTAACGAATATATTACACAAGTTGATCTTAACTAACTCTTCAGTGTCTAAATATCCTAACATCCCCCCTTAAGAACAGCTTGGGATAAAATTGTAAGATTTACAAAAGTGACACTATTAAAAGAAGGAAGGAGGTATTAGAGCCTATCCCCCCTTAATGACAAATTCCTGAACTCCTAACATAGATCAAAGTTTAGAAAACTTCGCTTTCGTAAGAGATTTGGTGAAGATGTCTGCAACTTGATCATCTGTAGGGCAAAAGAGCACTTCAAGAACACGATCATGAACAAGATTTCTGATGAAGTGCATATGTAGCTCGATGTGTTTGTTGCGTTGAGGTAGGACTTGATATTTGGCAAGCTTGATGGCACTTTGATTGTCGCACCAAAGTGGAGTAGGCTGTTGCTGCTCGAATCCAAACTCTGAAAGGATCTGTCGAAACCATAAAGCTTCCTGACTGGCATAACTGCAACTCGATTTCTACCTCTGCTGAAGAAAGAGCAAGAGCTTTTTGTTTCTTACAAGCCCAAGTGACGGGTCCAGATCCTAGACTGAAAACATAACCTGCAGTAGACTTTCGATCATCAGGATCACCGGCCCAATCTGAATAAATGAAACCAACCAACAAAGGTTTCCCCCTGTACTGTAATGAATCTCAAACTAAATTGTACCTCGAATATATCGAAGTATTATTTTAGCTCCTTTCTGGTGACTTTCATGAGGTGTTTTCATATAACGGGCAACACAACAACCGGCAAAGGAAAGGTCAGGACGGGAATGAGTCAAGTATAAGAGACTACCAACAAGCTGACGATACAAGGTGGCATCTACTTCAGGTGATGTACAAGTGGCAGAAAGTTTGACTCCAGACAGGAAGGGAGAAGGGGCTGGTGTACAATCTTCCATGTGAAAGCGGCGAAGAAGGTCACAAGCATACTTAGACTGAGAAAGAAAGATTCCTTCTTTGGTTTGCAGGACTTGGAGACCAAGAAAATAATGCAAATGTCCTAAGTCTGACATTTCAAAATTTTGTTTAAGACTGGATTTCACATGGGTTAAAAGCTTACGGTCACTACCAGTAAGAATAAGGTCATCAACATATAGAACAAGTATGATGAGATGGTTTCCTACTTTCTTGGTATAGACATTGGGGTAAGAATGACATCTAAAAAAACCAGTGTTAAGTAGAAAACTATCCATTTTGGCATACCAAGCTCTAGGAGCTTGCTTAAGGCCATATAAGGATTTCTTAAGGCGACAAACAAGGCTAGAGTTATTATGAACATATCCAGGAGGTTGTTCCATGTAAATTTTCTCATGTAAATCACCATGTAAGAATGCAGACTTGACATCCATTTGATGGACTTCCCAGTTATGTAAGGCTGCAAGGGAAAGAACAAGGCGGATGGAGTTCATTTTTGCGACAGGAGCAAAGGTTTCATTGTAGTGAATCCCTTCAACTCGAGAAAAACCTTTGGAAATTAACCTTGCCTTAAGTCGTTCAACACTTCCATCTGATGCATACTTAGTTCTATAGACCCATTTACAACTGACAATTTTTCTTCCTTTTGGAAGAGGTACAAGATCCCAAGTATCGTTCGCCATTAAGGAACTATATTCTTCATCCATAGCTGCATCCCAATCTGGATTTCCTGAAGCTTCTGCAAAAGTTTATGAATCATGATTCTCGTAAACTTGAGCCAAAAGAGAAGAGGCTCACTGAAACTGAGAACGTGTTCGACGTTGATCTGTAGGATCACCGGCAAGATCACCAACTGCTTCACATGTTGAACGGACCCATCGAGGAAGCACTTGTGCTGGTGAAACTTGAGGAACATGAGAAGGCGGAGGTGGATTTTCATCCTCACCGCCATCATCAGAAACTGGAGTTGGAAATCTGTCAAGGAAGTTGGAAGTAGAAGAACGCACAATCGCCGAATCAGGCTCGCAGGCCAAATATGGCACAACCGCTGAGTTAGGCTCGCAGGCCAAGATATTTTCATCAAATTTAACATCTCTTATAATGATTATATCATTAGAATGTGATTGAAGAAGTCTATAACCTTTTACATCTTCAGAATATCCAACAAATATGCACTTTTCACTTTTAGGCTACAATGCTTTCCGTTTTTCATCCGAAATGTGAGCCCATGCTTCACTACCAAACACACGGAAGTGACTTACATCGGGTTTAGTTTTACTCCATGCTTGTTCCGGTGTGGTACCTTGTAAAGCTTTAGTGGGGGTGCGATTAACTATGTAATTTGCACAATTTATGGCTTCAACCCAAAATTGAAGACTTAGTCCCTTAGATTGGATCATACAATTAGCCATTTCTTTTAAAGTGTGGTTCTTCTGTTCAGCTAGACCATTTTGTTGTGGTGTGTATGGAACAGTGTGTTGTTGTTGGATTCCCTGTTCAGTGCAGAAAGTAGTAAACTTTTTGTTAACATATTCTCCTCCATTGTCGGATCTTAACTTAATAATTTGATGACCAGATTGTTTTTCAACAAGGACCTTGTAAGCCAAGAACATGTTAAATACTTCGCTCTTAAGTTTTAGGAAATAAACCCAAGTGCATCTGGAGTAATTATCAATGAAAGTTAAGAAATATTTGAAACCAGAAAAGGAAGCAGATGGAAGAGGACCACACAAGTCACTATGCACAAGCTCCAAGGGAACCGAGGCATGCCAAGAGGCACGTTTGTCAAAACTATCTCGATGATGTTTTCCAAGTACACAACCGGAACAAACACCATCCATGCAAGATACCATCGGAAGACCTGTCACCATATTGTCTTTACATAGTTGTTGCAATGAGCGATAATTTAAGTGACCAAATCGCTCATGCCAAAGTTTGCTCAAGTTATCACTATCAGCAACAAAAACTGAAGGAAAAGGTGATGACCCAAAGTTGTTAAATTTGTACAACCTGGTAATATCATCAACAATTCCGGTAGCTAGGACATGTTGAGGAGCTTTAAAATCATTGATTACAACTTGGTGAGGTGTAAACATCACAGTTTTACTTTCACCAGAATGAGTGATTTGATAAACTGATAACAAATTGCAGGAAATTCTTGGAACACATAGTACATCACTAAAATGATCATTATCTACTGGAACTATTCCAGATCCTACAACACTTAGAGATCTATCATTACCAATAAATATTTGTTTGGTGTTACATTCATGCATAGTAGAAAAGATGGCTTGATCCTTAGCCATATGATAAGATGCTCCAGAATCAATGAGCCATTCATTTGAAGTAGAAGAAGAAGATGCGGTATAAGAATAACCAGAAGTACAAAGTGCATGTCCATGAGAGGTAGATTCTGAAGGCGAATCTAGGCTGATGTGATGCTTCTTCATTGCTGCTTCCAAGGCTGCCATCTTCTTGAGACACTTAGATTCATCATGATTATCTTTCCCGCAATAATTGCAATGACGCTCAGTCTTCTTTCCTTTTGGCTTGGATCCTTTGTCATTTTTTAAAGACAAAGCTGACTGAGAGGGTTTGGAACTTTTGTTTGACTTATTATTGCGAAAAATTTGTTTCTTGGGAGGATTGGACTTTTCTTTCTGTTGGGACAATAAGGCTTTCCCAAATGTATCTGCATTGTTGATCATTCCAAGATGGATGGGCTTATCTTGCTCTCTAATCAAGGAATCACAAAAAGATTCAAGACTAGGCTCTTGATAGCTAGCTGCATTCAAGGATTCTTTCATGGAGTAAAATGTAGATACAAAAACAAAATATGCAGGTCCAAGTTTTGAAAGAATATGATAAATGCATTTATTGTCCTCCCTCTTAATCTTGCATTCTTCACATAAGAGTTTAAGAGTTTTGTACTTACATAAATAATCTTAAATGCATGAAAAATCACTTGGATTTAAAGAAATCAACTCATTTTCGAGTTGATGACCTCGAATTTCATTGTGTTTACTAAACACAACTTCCAACTTGTCCCAAGCTGTATCAGGTTCATCAATTCCAGATATGTGGAATCGCAAATCAGTAGATATTGACATTCTAATCAATCCACGAGCTTCATCGCATTTATTTGCCCATTTTATTTTCTTATCATCATCAGTGGGTTATGTTTCTTTCTCTGAGGTCATTCTGAAAAGTTCCCTACTTCGTAGAACATCCTCCATACGAGATTTCCATAAGAAATAGTTGGAACTAGTAAGTAGAATATCACAAGGGGCAGCCATACTATAAATTAATGGCTATAAAAATAGGAACCAATAGTCTGGATGCGAAGAGCTCGAAAAAATAGACAGTTTAAAAAAAAACAGCACTGAAAACTGATTCCGTATGATGAAGTTATGCTTGATCAAAGAAAATGTTGAAGATGTCCCCAATAGTGACGTGGCAGATAAAGAATGACCAACTAAAAAAAAATAACCTCCATTTTTCCATGATGAACCTTTGAAACTCACTTTACAAGTTGTTTTTAAGTGAATCACTTTTGTAAAATAAGTGATTTTCACTTTTACAATGATGTTACTTTAAATAGTGCAGCAAAAATAGAACTTAAGTGGCTCACTTTTTATTTTTAATTTAAGTGAGATGCACTTTTACAATAAAGTAACTTAAAATTAGAAATTGCATGCACCATTTTTTTTAAAGTAACTTAATAAGACTTGAACTCAAGACCTATTAAAGAATAAAACAACTTTGAACCAAGTGAGCTAATATTAAAAAGTACATAAAAGAAGGGAAGGAGGAAGGGATTTTCCTGTAAATCACACCATAAACCAAAACAAAAAAAAAATTACACACGTTTGGGGTTAGATCTCGTTAGCTTTCCCGGAAAGTCTACGTTTTCTCCCTGTTTCTGATTTGCCGAGATCGCACAAGGTGCACAACAAAGACTATACGCAGCCGAGAAAAACCCTTTCCATTTATGTTTCTGATTCACCACAATCGCACGAGGTGCACGGCAAAGAGAATACGCAGACAGGGAAGGCAATAATCCGAAAAAAAAAAAAAAAAAAAAAAAAAAAAAAGCTAATAATAAAACTGATAAAATATGAGTTTTTTTTTTAAACATCACTGTAACATTATACCTTCATATATGATGAAATACGCGTTTCTGAAACAACTGGAAACCGTTTTCGATCAAACGAAAACTATTTCCCAATGGAAACAGTTGTGGATGCAATGGAACACCTCCCATGGCCCAAAAATGCACATAAAATCCAAAACCAAAAACCCTTTCAAGTTTCGGCAACAACAATTCAAGATCTAAATCATAACCGGAAGCACCTCTTCATAAACGCTCTGATACCATGTTCGGGTACCCGTACACAGGGTACTCCCAAAAGACCGAACACCTAGAGAAACCACTTCACACAAACAGATCATAGATCAACACACCGATGTTTTGACGTGGTTAAAACCCTCTAGAGGGAAATAGTCCACGGCCCCAGACAAATAGCTTCTACGGAGCAGTTTATTATGCAAAAGAAATAAAGTTAGAAATGAGCTTCTCATAATCGATCAACTAGCCAATGACCTTCCATGCTCTTTAAATAGAGATCATGGACCAATCGGGTGTTAAGCCACGGATCAAGGGTAGGTATGTTCTAAGAGAAGTTGAACCGTCGGATCACTCTATGTCTAGAACATATCGTGACCATTGGATTAAATATTTACAAATGCATACTAAAGAAACACACTTTACCTAACCGATATATTACACAAGTTGATCTTAACTAACTCCTAAGTGTCTAAATATCCTAACAGAAAAATTTCCCTGAGCTTGCTGTAGGCAGGGATATCCATCTCACAGAAATACCAAATTATCTGAAACTCGCTCTGGTAGGCCGGTTCTACAGAAAAATCACAGGAAAGGAAGATTTATCTTCCTGGATGGATAATCATTGGTTCACTGTGCTTGGTTATACTCCAGACTTCCACATTCTACCCTGAGGTTGGTTTCTCTTTAAATTCAGAGAAGAAGAGGATGTTGTAACCTTACTAAAGCATCGATGGAACTAGGGACTGTCTGTTTTAATCCTGAAGAAGTGGAGAGTAAACTTCAATGCTAGAAGAGAACCACACAACCTCTAGCAAATCTGGGTCATCCTGCCAAGTCTCCCTATGGTCTTCTGGAAGAAATATTTCCTGGAAGCAATTGACAACAAACTCAACAAGTTCGTAGCCCTAGAAGAAGATTGGGAAGCCAAGCAAGACCGGCGCTGCACCTGCATTCTGGTGGAGATGGACTTAAGAAATGGCCTATTAGAGGAAATCCGTCTGGAGATGTGAGGCAGTATTTGGAAGCAACGCCTGGGCTACTGTAAACTGTCGTTCAGATTTTCAGTTGCCGTAAGGTTGGCCACCTTCAATAGGATTGTCCCCGACAGCTCGAACTACAGCAGGATGAAGCCAAGAAACCGTATTTCAAAAAGGTGGATAAAAAAGAACAAGGTGTCCGGTGTTGTTACACCAGCTCCAAAGGAAGACACGTTAAATGACAAGAACGTTGCATGCATGTCGAAAAATGCAGCTTCATCACCCCCGGGTGTCCAAGACGTGGCATGTGAAAAGGAGATCACAGTTGTGATTTCATCAGTGAAGGGAACTTTGGCTGAAAACGACAGGAAGGAAAGAGACTCAAGCTCCGGACACGGCAGAACTTTAGAATGTATTTCTGTTATAATCCCCTCTGTCCCTTTTATTTCTAATTCTAAGTCAACCCTCCCCCTTTCCCTTCCTCCTGAGACCCCCTTCGTGGAGATACCAACCACCTCTTCCCCTTCCGTTAAAACCTCTTCCCCCCCTACAAGCAATTTTTCAAACACCCTCTCCCCTCCCAGGTGGGAGTACGGTATACGCTCCAAGTCCCGATAGGCCACTGAGCCAGCCATTGTCTCTTCAGGAGGACTTGATTTTGACCAACCCCATAAATCTCAAGTTGGCCGGAAATCTATCCTATCCAAAGCTCAACTGCAAGTGGCTAAAGACATCAAGGAAGGGAAACAAAGAACCACCAGTAGGGCTCTTAGAGTGGATAAATCCCTCTCTAAGGGCGGTTAATGCTTGCCATCTCTTTCAACATAAGGGGGCTAGGGGGCGGGCCCAAACAACTCACCCTCAAAAGATTAGTCGCGACCCTAAAACCAAAAATATTGTTATTACAAGAAACAATGATGGAAGGCCACAAAGTGATAGAAATTTTGAATGGCCTCTTAAAACGTTGGAATTCGGAAGCATTAGATGCAGAAGGTCACTCCGGGGGTTTAATCATCGCATGGAGCCTAGAAATAATTCACTCCCCTCTGCTTCTTATAACTCTGCTCTCAAAACAGAACTGGAGGTTCCAGAATTGGGTTTACAATTTTCTTTTCTCAATGTCTATGGTCCTTTCTACGGGAGGAGAGATTATTGGGAATCTTTGCAAAATTCAGGTGCTCTAGATTCACCTATTCTCATCCTAGCGGGCGATCATAATTTAACCCTAGGAACGGGAGAATTTTGGGGGAAAAATGCTTGCATCGACTCGCTAGCCCTGTACTTCTGTGACCTCTTCGAGGGGAAGAATTTGGTGGACATACAGCCTTCAAAACTTGAACCAACCTGGAGGAACAATCGAGGAGGAGACCAAGCAATTTCCAAAAGGTTGGACGGGTTCCTGATTGTAGACAATTTGCTCCAAACTCACTTAATTTTTCACTCGTCGGTGGAACATGGGGGAGCTTCTAACCATAGACCAATCTCTCTTTCCATTTCTTTGCTAGAAAAGAAACCCCCATCCCCTTTCAAATTTAACCCTAACTGGTTGGCTAATGAAGATTATTGTAACCTGGTGAAAGCGAACTGGAGGCTGCTTCACCACTCCCTTGTTGAAACTTACATGCACCAATTTGCAAACAATCTTTCACAGATCAAACTACTCTCCAAAGATTGGGGAAAGAAACAAGCAGCCATCTCCCAGAAAGAGCTCAAGGAGAAGGAATCCAAATTACATGAACTTTTCAACTGTAACTCAAGCGGTACTTTTACCAGTGACCAACTCCTCTCTCTGAAGGCTCTGGAAGGAAAAAGAGTTGCTCTCCTAGCAAAGGAAGAACAATTATGGTGGCTAAAGAGTAGGGCACTTTGGATAGCGGAAGGAGATAAAAACACCAAGTTTTTCCACCGGTTTGCAACCCACACAAAGAATATTAACACAATATTAGAAATTAAAGATGATCAAGGGAACAATGCCTCCTCATTTCAAGAGAAGGCCAAGGCAGCAGTAGATCATTTTAAGTCCATATTTACAGCTCCCACAGACTGCCCAATTGCAGAGATCTTGAAGGTAATTAGCCTTTTTCCCAGACTCATTACAAACGAAATGAAATTCGATTTGTCTAAAGAAGTATCAAAGGAAGAACTGATCGCAGTACTTCATTTCTTCCAAAAAGGCAAGAGCCTGGGTCCGGACGGGTTCACTTTGGAATTTTTCATAGGTTTTTATGACCTACTGAAAGAATATCTTCTTAAAGTTGTTAAGGAATCTCAAAAATCTGGGAAGGTGTTGGGGGCTCTAAATTCAACGTTCATCACTTTGATCCCTAAAAAACAGAAAGGAGAATCATTCTAAGATTTCAGACCCATAGCTTGCTGCAATATGGTCTACAAAGTAATAGCAAAGGTAATTGCTCAAAGGTTGAAACCAATCCTCGGTGAAGTAATCACGGAAGAGGAATTTGTCTCCCTTGCACAAGAATCCATCCACACCATAAAGAAGGAAAAAAATTTCTGCCTTTGCTCTCAAGCTAGACCTCTCTAAGGTTTATGACAAAGTAAGTTGGACCTTCCTCCAACTTTTATTGATACAAATTGGAATGCCAATTGAAGTAGTGGACTGGATAATGGGTTGCATTCAATCAACATCGTATGTTGTCCTAATCAATGGTTCACCTTCCCATTTTTTCTGTCCATCACAAGGAATTCGACAGGGCTATCCCGTGTCTCCCTTTCTTTTCCTCCTTGTAGCAGATGCTTTGAGTCGCCTAATACACAAAGAAAGAGAGGATGGAACGATCAAAGGAATCAGGATCTCCAACTCAGTATCACTAAATGACACTCTCTTTGTGGATGACATCCTTCTTTTGGGCGAAGGATCCCAAGGAAATTTTCTAGCTTTCACAAAGATCTTGGACTCATACAAAAAAGCTACAAGAATGGCTATCAATACAAAAAATTCCAGGTTGGCTTACAACAACCTCCCAGAAGAGTTGACAACCAGTCTAGAAAGGTCCTCCTCTTTTCCTATTTCCCATATCTCAGAGGGTTTCAAGTACCTAGGTTTCTCACTCAAGCCCAATGCATATGCATTCCAGGATTGGCCATGGTTGTATAAGAAAATTGAATCTTGAATCTCACTCTGGGCCAACCGATTCTTGTCCAGAGGAGGTAGATTGATATGGCTCAAAGCAGTACTCCAAAGCATTCCAGTCTACTGGGCATCGATAGCTTACATTCCAAAAGGCATCCTAGTTAAAATAAGAAAGAAATGTTTCTCTTTTCTCTAGACAGCAAGCAAGCAACGTGAAGGAATCCCTTTGGTCAAATGGACCACTCCCTCTATGCCAAAATCAATGGGAGGATGGGGGATAAAAAATCTAGATCTCTTTTGCAAATCATTAGAAGCAAAAACTCTTTGGAGATTAGTGGATTCCCCCAACTCATTGTGGGGCTGAACAATGACTACAAAATACTGTGATCGCCTTTCAATTCTAGACTAGTTTAGACAACCCGCTAAAAGTTTCAAAAATAGCTCCATTGGATGGAAAGCTCTGGTCTTAGCCTTCCCTTTAATAGGTAATTGGGTAGCATGGAGGATAGGAGATGGACGCAGTGTGTGTGTGGGAGAAGACCCCTGGGCGGGTGCAGTAGATTATTTCAAGCTCACAGCTGATCTAATTGAAGATTTGCACTCCAAAAAAATTCTCACCCTGGTCGATGCCCAAACACACGAGGCAGAGATAAGGAACAATGGCAAATGGAAATTGACCCTTTAGCTAGGATTAACAGGTGTAAAGGCAGAAGCCTGGAATCATTACATAATAACCCTGGCTAAATCCTTCATCTTCCTCCGGGAAGGAGAACTAGACAAACTGATATGGACCAAGAACAGTAAGGATGGGATTTTCTATCCAAATATCGGTTATGAAACAGCCAGTAACTCACTCTCAATAGGCGAACCCTGTAACTGGTGGAAAATTTTTTGGAAAATCCCAGCTCCCTTTAAAACTATCATTACTCTCTAGCTGGCTCTAAGAAATAAGCTCCTTACCTGGGAAAACCTCCAAAAAAGAGGATTTCAAGGTCCTAGTATATGTGTGCTTTGTAATTGTGTAGAAGAGATGATCCCTCACCTTTTCTGCACTTGTCCCTTTGCAGGCTATGTATGGGAAAAAGCTACAATAAGTTTGAACGTTCCATTGTCTTTGAAACCAGATGTGCTGGATCAAAATGTGGAGGAATGGTGGCAAGACATAAGGGTATGTCCATTTAAAGCCTTTCCTGCCCTCTTTGTTTTCAGCATTTGGGAGGCTCGTAACAAGGCAATTTTCCACAATTATTATATCCCTCTAGATGTTACAGTTTCTATGCTTCTGCAGAAAACTAAGGAACACAAGTCCAAACTAGCAGAAAAATATCAAAGGAAACTATCTTGCCCGCCAATAAACAAAAAACATCCTTGGGATTATTTCGATGGAGCAAGTTAGGGAGACCCTCCCCTTGGAGGATCCAGAGGGATTACTTATCTCTCACATAACAATAAGTGGCAAATCAAATATGCTTGAGGTCGTGCCTCCAACATGAAAGTTGAACTCGCAGCCCTATGGGTAGTCTTAAGGATTGCATCAGAAAATCAATTGAAGACTTTGTAGCTCTTCGAAGACTCCAAGATGGTCATAGACTGGGAAAATGGGAAGATTCGAATCAACGCTCCGCATATGCACCATCTTTTTCTTTCTATTAAAGAACTGCTAACATATTTTGAACAAGTCAACTTCACACATATATACAAAGAACTGAATTCGGAAGCTGACAAATTGTCAAAGCTAGCACTTTCCCTCCCTCCTGGCCTTATAGATGTAGAAGGCCAAACTCATGATCAAGTTGATTTCCATTTTGCACAAATGTTATAGTGAAAAGATCAAAGAAGTAATGATCTTTTGCAGCCGGAAAGGCAACCAGAATTATGTTTGAATATGTAAATTTTTGAAAGACAGTTTATGTAACCCTCTTGATATATAATGAAGTCCCTTGAGGACAGTTTATGATCACTCTTTATTTAGAGTGATAGATATTTTCCTTATGGAAAATATAAAACCCTGTTTTGAATAAAAAAGGAAAATTGTTGATATATCTTTATGTTACCTTATGTATCTCGAAACTTTTTGTTATCCTATGTGTATCTCTAATTTTTTAAACATTTTTAACAAAATATAAAATTTATTATTTTTATTTACTAAAGAAAATTTGATATAATGATTATTTCCAATTTATGTTTTTTTGAGAGTGTGATAAAAAGAAGTTATCTAAATATAATGACTTATTTGGCTGCTATGATGAACCATCTATATAGGATGGAGAAAGAATCAATTTTATAGAAGATTGAACTGCATAAACACGAGCCCTGGAATTTTCACGTCCTCTACACCACCCACCTACCCTAGGAATTAATATTATTTCATTGAATGGCATTAGCTTTTTCAATTAAGCTCATCAAGGCAGATATTCATGAACATCAATCAATACGACAATCATCGAGGTTTATAATGTCATTTAGCTCTATTAATCATACGGAACAAACATGGTCATCTTTATAGTTTTTATTACTTTGACACGTACCAGACCATACCCAACTGAAGGGTATAGGAGAGACACTTAGCTGAACTTGTGAATGGAAGGGAAATAAAGGAATACAACAACTAATAATAACAAGAGATAACCCAACTCTTCCTCTGGTTAAGAAAGCCAAATTGCTCAATTGAAATGTTTGAGTAAAGAATGGGTTTTAGTATCTTGGCAATGACATTTGAGATGAGTTCGTAAATGAAATTGCAGAAGGATATGGAAGTAATAGTGGTCGAAACCAATGAGAAAATTTCATTTTGGAATGCTTTCAATGAAAGTGGAGTTTAAAGGAGGGTGGATTTTACTTAAGGATCTCAATTCTTCGACCACTACTATAAGATCCTCTGCCATTATGTCCCAGAATCCAATGGATAACTCGGCATACCATCCATCTAGGATGGGGGATTTTCCACAAGAAAAGGGGTGAAGAGCCGCATGGACTTCCTCCTTGGTGACTGTAGTAAGAAGGGCTTTTGTACTCGATGAGCCAACTAGGGAAGAATGATGAAGAAGCTAGGATAGGAAACTCCTCAGATTAGGCCTATGAATAAATGGAATATACTATTTATTGGATTGGGAATACCGCTGCATAAACCGAAAGTGGTCGAGGCCCCTGCATAAGGAACACATATACCTGTAGATCAATACTAACTACTTATGTATAGGACATTCATAACTCATAAGATGATGGTTAGATTAACCCATTTTTCAACAATACATCAAATTGTTATTTAAATTTGTTAAGAATATTTGTTTTATCCCCAAAACATTCATAATTCATAAGTTAATGATTGGATTAACTCATTTTTCAATGATACATCAAAATTGCTATTTAAATTTGTTAAGATATTTAGACACTTAGGAATTAGTTAAATTCAACTTGTTTAATGTGTTTTTATATAAAGTGTGTTTTTTTAATATACATTTGTATTTATGTAATCTGGTAGTTACGATATGTTCTAAACATAAAATCATTCTTGATCTTAACAACAATATTGATTCATGGATTAGCACCTGATTGGTCCACGTCGCACGACCTCTATTTCAAGAGCATGGAGGGTCCTTTACCAACGATCAATTGTTAGAAACTCATATGTAAACTATTTCCCTTTACATTATTATATTGTCTCAAGTCACGTTGACTAACGTCGTGGATTGTTTCCCTTTTAAGGAATTTAACCACTTGATATATTGGTGTGTCAATCTATGATCAATTTGTATGAGCGGTTGCTTAAGGTGTTTGATCTATATGGAAATATCTTGTTTTAATCGAACATGGTATCCAAGTGCTTAAGAAGACCCGCTCCCATTGTTGATCAAGATATTGAACCTATGTAGGTGCACGCATCAAAGCATTCTAGATCCTACTATTTTTGCGCATTTCTAGGTTGGGGTTGTTCCTTTACATCTAGAGCGTTGCTTTTAGTTGGAAGCACGTTTTGTTTCACCCGAAAAGGTTTTGGTTTGCCCAAGATACGACCATTTTATCAAGTTGGAATGTATATTATTATTATTATTATTATTAAAATATTTCTCGTCCTGGTTAGATTTTTTTCCTGTTTATATTGCTAGTTTATTGCATTTCCAGTCTATGTATGCTCTTTGCCATGTGCTCTATGCGAACTCCACAAATAAAAAATAGAGTAAAAAATGTTTTTATTTATTTATTTATTTATGTATTTTTGTATATGTTATTTATTGTGCACATTGTGCGAACTTGGTAAATCAAAAACAAAGAGAAAACTTGTTTTTTAAGTATATTAACTGAGAGCTAACCCCAAGCTTGAACATTTTGCTTGTTTTAGTGTGCAACGGTGTAGAATAAACTAACTAAGAGGTAACAACAAGTTTGAACATTTTGGATTTGAAATTTAGTTTGTTTTAGTGTGTCTTTATGTTGAAGTGTTTTGTAAACAAAAATAAGGTATTTTTGGAGGTAAGCATGCACATCGAGATAAAGACAGAAAATACTCTCCTCCTTCATCACATTTGTTATATAATTTACTTAGTTGAAAGATATTTTATTTAAAATGGAGGTTTTTAGCTAACATCTTTCTTTTTTAAAAATATTAAAATAAATTATATAACTTTTTTGTAAAGTGTAATTTTTTCATTTATAAAAATATATTTAAAAAAAAATAGTTATCATTGTAAAATGCATTTTTTTTTATAAAGTTATTTAAAAAAAAGTTTATGAACTTTAAGTTATCACAATGTAAAATGCATTTTTATAAAGTTATTTTAAAAAAATTATACAACTTTAAATTATCATATTTATTGTAAAGTGCATTTTACTTATTTTTTAAAAAATGAATCATTACAAAATAGTTTTAATAATATTTTTTAAGTTACTTTTTGTATGTTATTTTAATTTATAAAGTAAATTTATTGTGAAATTGTTTTCTACTTATTTTATTTTAAAAAATAGTTTATTTGTAAAAATGAGGTTATAGGCAAAGTTAGTGAAAGATGACAACTTTCTTTTTTTACTTAGCGTCTCATTGTGCACCCACTACCATGTGGACCTCTCTCCACCACATGGCACCTTGGTTTCATTTTATGTAATTTTTCAAAAATGCATAACTTGGACATATAAATTATGTTTTTAGTGTTATTATTTTTTAACTTTCATTTTTTTGAGAGTTGTGCATTTAGATCGTCAATTTCTATTTTGAAGCCATCTTATTTTCATAATATACTATGGCTAGTCCAAGTGATCTTCTGCTTACCAGTACCAACTACTTTTCATTAAAATCCTATATGGAGGATTTACTACAAAGTATGGGGATTTTATTGAGTTACCTTTAAAATAAATTAACCATATTGGTGTATTAAATAAAGACAAATGGGAAAATAAAAATGATGAAGCACATGGATGAATCATAATGCCCATCTTCAATGATTTTCAGTTTCATCTTCAAGGAATTGAGACCTCATACACAACAATAAACAAAACAATGGTTTTAAACCCTCTCAACTAGCTCCTCCTCCAAATGGTATTTTTTGGCAAGAAGACTAAGAGACATTGTAATTTTTGTCGGAAAGATGGTCATCTAGAGCCTAAATGCTTGAATAAAATGGAAGCCTTGGAAGTAACAATGAAGAAGCACGACATCAATCTTGATTATTCTTGTTCTAACTCTTCTTCTCATAGACATGCACTTTTTTCTTCTAGTCTTTTCTTCAATGCATCATTCACTTCTTATCATAAGTGGCTTATTGATTATAGAGCATCTTATCATGTAGCTAAGGATAAAACCATTTTTTTGCTCTTAATGAATGTAACACCAAACATATATTTGTTATTGATGATAGATATCTTAGTGTTGTAAGGTTTGGAACAATTCAAACTTAGATGATGGTCATTTCAATGATGTATTATATGTTCCAAGTTTTTGTATTAATCCTTTATCAATAAATCAAACACTCATTTGGGTGAAGATAAGATTATAGATATTTCACCTCACCAAGTTGTAATGAATGTTTTAAAAGATCCTTAACATGTCCTAATAACTGGAATTGTTGATGTCATTACAAAGTTGTTCATATTTGACAACTTTGGGTCCTCATCTTTTCCATCAGGTTTTATTGCTCATAGAAATGACTTGAGGAAACTTTGGCATGATTGTTTGGTCATTTAAACTATCGCTTATTGCAACAGCCGTGTAATTATAATATGGTGATTGGTCTTCCTCTCATTTCTTGTAGAGATGGTTTGTTTTTTGGGTGTGTTCTTAGCAAACATCATTGGGAGAGTTTTGGGAAACATGCCTCTTGGCACACCTCATCCCCCTTACAGCTTGTTCATAGTGATTTGTGTTGTTTGCTACCAATGAATGATACTTGGGATCGTGTACCTCTTCTGAAAGGAAAAAAAAACTTGCCATATATAAATTGGTGTATGTAATTAAGTATGCATCAGATGGAAGTGTTGAAAGACATAAGACCTGATTAGTTTCCAAAGGTTATTTTCAAGTTGAAAGAATTGACTATAATGAAACCTTTTCTCCCGTAACCAAAATGAATTCCATCTTCCTTGTTCTAGCCCTCGTTGCTTCATATAAATAGGAGGTCCATCAAACATATGTCATTTCATCTTCTTGCATGGGTATTTACAAGAAAAAATTTACATGGTACAACCTCTTGGCTATGTTCATAATGACTACAACTTGGTTTGTCTCCTTAATAAATCTCTCTATGGCTCAATCAAGATCCTCAGGCATAGTACTTTAAAGTGGATAACTTTCTTCTTAACACTGATTTTTATCGATGTCATTCTAACCCCAGCGTCTCTAGCAAGAAAGTAGGAAACTAGCTCACAATACTTTTTTTTTATGTTGATAACCTTTTTTCTCGCTAGTAGTGACCCCAAAATTTTAATCCGTGTGAAATCTATCCTTAAGGAGAAATTTGAAATGACAAACTTGGGACATTTTCATTATTTCCTTGGCATCCAAGTCTTGCAAACCAAGGAAGGAATTTTATTTTCTCACTTTAAGTAAGCATGTGACCTTCTAAGGCACTTTCACTTGGAAGATTGTAAACCATCCCCATCTCCCTTCCAATCTCGAGTGAAACTTGTTGACACCTGCACTACACCTGAAGTAGATGCCACCTTGTACCATCAATTAGTTGATAACCTTTTGTTCTTGACTTATACTTGTCCTGATATTTCCTTTATTGTTGGTCTCGTTTCCTGTTATACGCAAACACCCCACAAAATCCATTGGAAAGAAACCAAAAGGATACTTCGGTATATTTGGGGTACAATTCAGTTTGAGATTCATTAAAATTGGAAGGGACTCCTTTGTTGGTTGTTTTCACTTATTCTAATTAGGTTGGTGACCCTAATGATCATAAGCCTACTCCATGTTATGTTTTCAATCTTGGTTCTGGACCTATCACTTGTGCTTGTAAGAAACAATAATCTATTGCTCTTTCTTTAACAGAAGAAAAGTATCGAGCTTCAATTAATGCAAGTCAAGAAGCCTTATGGATTCGACACATCTTTTCAAAGTTTTGATTCGAGCGACAACATCCAACTACCCATTGGTGTGACAATTAGAGTTCTGTCAAGCTCACTGAAGATCTAGTTCAATATTATTGCGACAAACACATTGAGCTACACATACACTTCATAAGAAAGCTTATTCAAGATCGTTTTCTTGAATTGCTCTTTTTCCCTATAGATGATCAAGTTGCTAACATTTTCACTAAGTCTCTTACAAAAGTGAAGTTTTCCAAACTTTGATCTATGTTAAAAGTTTATAAAGTTTTCATTAAGGTGGGATAGGATTTAATGCATCCTTCCTTATCCTATTGTGTCACCTTTGTAAATTCGTCAATCGTATCCCATGTTATTCTTAAGGAGAGATGTTAGGGTATGTAGATACTTAGGATTGAGTTGAGATCAACTTATGTGTCTTTAGGTAAAGTGTGATCCTTTAGTATGCATTTGTACTTATGTAATCCAACAATCACGATATGTTCTATACATAAAGTGATACAATGGATCATGTTTGTCTCGATCTTAATGGTTATATTCATCCATGGCTTAACACTTGATTTGTCCATGATCTCTATTGAAAGAGAATGGAGGGTCATTTGTTGATAATCGATTGTGAGAAAATCATATGTAAATTATTTTCCTTTGCATTAATATATTGCCTCAAGTGGCCACGTTGGTTGGGGTCATGGATTGTTTCCCTCTCTGAGGATTGTAATGGCATAATACATGTCTGTCTCAATTTGTAATATGTTTGTGTGAGTGGTTTCTTAAGGTGTTCGACTTGTGTGGAAATACCTTGTTTTAGTCAATCAAAATCAATTTGCAGGTTTAAATTTCAGAAAAGATGCTTCTTATCACATAGTTTATAGGTTAAATAATATAATTATTTAGGATTATTCTAATAGGTTAAATAATACAGCTATTTCATGTTTATTATAATATGAGAGGAAGTTTTAAAAAATTGGCCTCTTAAGGTACCATGGAGTATTGGGAGGTGGTGATTGAATGCATGAAGCTTTATTCATGTTCTATGTGCACACATAAATAAATTAAGCATACTCCATCTCTATATTAGGCCAACCACTGAGTTAGTTGGGTGTGGTCTAGTAGTACTTGGAGCGGTTAACATGAAAATGAAAGAAATTCAAACCATGGTGGGCTTGCTCCCCTTATATGGTGGATTCCTAGGTGTATTTTTATTATGGTGCTATCATGTTAATGATGTAGCACTCCCGCCACCTATATTGTACCAACTTGTATGCCATAATTGATTAGCCTTCACACAGAACTAGACATGCCAGACAATTGGTTGAACTAAGCCTTTGGGATCTAGTGGGGATATATATATATAAACTTCTTACTTTCCTTGATTATTATTATAACTATAAATGTAATACATTATTTAACATGAACACTTTTACAACAATTGTAGTAGTCACTACATTAAGGTTGTAAATTTTATCTAACATCTAGGCATAAATATGTCTCCCAAAATTTGAATATAGGTCATTGTCATTATAACTACTCCAAGTTGTCACTAAACCAAAAGGAGGATCATTTAACTTGATGAAAATGTAGATAAGCAATGAGGGATCATTTGAAAAAAAAAAATCTCACCCTAGATGGCATTAATGGATGCTCGAAAAAAATGAGATCAAATCGATCCACATATTGGGTAAAGAAAAATCATAATCTTTAGGTCCATGAGAGATAAGGTATAATGATCTTGTTCGTGCATCTTGAATGTGTCTCTTTCATCATCATCCCATCCTATCAATTTGGCTAGCTTATGTTAGCTTTCCATTGCTCGCCATAAGGTCTTAAGGAGCTAATATGGCTTCCCTTGAGTTTAATTTTTCTATAACATTTGTTCCAAACTCTTATGTGGTTAGCCATGATATTGTTGCCAGTGGAAATTGATATCATAATGGTTCTTTCTAGGGCACCAAGGAAGTTCTTTCCAAAAATATATGGAGTAAGCTAATCTCTAGATGATTTGCACCTTCTCTAGCGATTTTCGCCAAAATCCGACAATGAAGAAATTGCTGAAATTGCAATTTTGGTTACTGGAATTGTAATTTTGATTGCAGGGATGGATTCAAAACCCTCGATTACCCCTGGGGGTACCACGATTATGCAATTCAAACAACCCCAAAGTGCGATTTCAACAATTTGAGCCGAATTTTGGCTGGAAATATTGTCGGATTCTGGGTGCAAATCGTCTAGAGTTTAGCTCATGCCAAAATCTATCACTTGGTAATGAAAATCCTCCTAATGAACTTGGTATTATTATTAATAAGTATATTGATCTCTATAATATATAGAAGAGGCACATAGTGCCTGGTCATTACCAAAGGCCATGATAAAGAACTTAGGTTAAAAATGCATGAGTCGCATGGATAGCACTACCTCATCACATGAAGATTTATTAATTTTTTTCTCCTTTTTCATGTTTATGATGGATTGCATTGTGTTGCCATTGCTACTTGTACGCCCTGGGCATATATGAATACCCTTTTTACACTCTTTCTCCAAGTTGTACAATTTTATATTGATTAGGCATCTCAATGATCTTCAAAATTAACAAATGTCATAGTGGTATGTCTAAATTCTTGTTAGTTTTCAAATTTGCACTATTAAGATATGAATTTTTAGTAGACGTGTTTTTTAAAGTTTCATATTTGCAAAGGCTT